>JBBBDQ010001681.1:0-717500 GCA_037127315.1 Ascarosepion bandense
TCTGCATGTTGTAATGTATGTTTGAAGATTTTCAAAAAACTATTAAAATGCAAAGATGTTGAAGTAGAAATCTCAAAATGGTGGCACATGAAGACCTCGATAATTTCTGTTGTAGCTGAAACCCACGGAAGAATTGGGAAATATTCCGATAGATTCGTTGAAGGGATTTCTGATGGCCTATGCCTTAAAGAAACACATAAAATTGTACTCGCAAGTAAAACTCACACATTACAAAGAGCTTTACTTATGTAAACTGTGTGTGATCTTAGGTTTTCTTTCTCTTTTTTTTAGCTTTCTTTTTTGGAAATATACTCAGTGAAAATGTCATGTAGCCAACTTTTACTGTACGTCTTTGGTTGGGACCCGGAAGAAAATCTGTGTACAACAGAAATCAAAGGAAATAATAATAATAATAATAATAATAATAATAATAATAATAATATACAGCAGTACCTGGTATCATAGTTGAGAAAAGGAAGAAAAAAACAAAACATTATAACAATTTGAAACATGAGATTTCACGCTTGCTCGGACATGAGATAAATTCTTCCTGTTGTTATGGTCTCCCTTGGCGTGACGACAAGCAAAATCTAAAAATAGTTGGTTAAAATTAGAACTGTAATTCGAATTGAGATTCTTCATAAAATGGCGCTGCTTCAGACAGCCAGAAATCTGAGAACCGTTGTATCGAAGTAGAGAGATGAAGAACATGGCGTGACACGGGAGCTTTTTGTTCTGACCCGTCCCTGATCGTTAAATTACTCCATAGGATTTGTTGGAGAAAAAGAAAAAAAGAAACTAATATAATCAATTCTAGTGTAACAAATATTATCTCTTCCAAGTCTGGCTGTCGGGTATGGGGGGTGCATAGCCTCAGCACGCCTGGCCCTGTTGCTGTAATATCCACAGCATCACAAGATGGAATTGCAAGCTCTATACGCAAGAGGTTTTGATTTGAAAGTTGTTTTCTTAGACTCAAGGCTGAAGAACTCAATTTTCTTTACAGTTTAATCAATAGCTGGAGGTGAAGAGATGGATTCCTACAATTTCCAATCGTATTTACCCGAAAATGGCTATAACGAACTCGACTAATATAAAGACAACCATTTAAGCTATAAAAAATTAAATTAATAATCTGCAATGTTGTTGGGCTTGACTAGACATTTCACTGAAACAGATGTTCAACACTTTCCACCTTCCTTTCGTTCTTTCCTTTTTTTATTGAAATCAAGTATCATTTTTTGTCTTTTGTCTTCTCGTTCAAAAAAGAATAGTTCATTATTTATTAAGTTTTAGCAGAAAACGTTAAACACTCTTATCTTTCTTTTTTCTTTCTTCTTTTCGTTGAAAACCAGTAGCGTCCTGATGTGTCTTTTGAGAGGCCAAGAAATGAAAACGGAATAGTGCATTATTTATGAGGTATGTCAGGCTGTAACGTACGTTCAATTAACGAAGAGAGAAACAAGCACAATTATGATAGAACAGCAGTAGGAGTGGTGTTTTTTTCTTTCTTTTTTTTTTTTTTTTTTGGCTAGATAGCCTGACGGAGCTCAGTCCTCTCAAAGCATGTTTTGAATTCAAAGTTTTTCCTTTTACTAGACCGGTTTCCACACAAGACTACATAACTGCTAACGTGCCCTATTCTACAGGAATGAACTCTTCCTCCGTCAATAAAGACTAACTTGAGTGACTTCCCGGCACGCAGCTGTGACGCAGTCTAGAAACAGACGCAGCGTAACTATACTGTTTGGACTTACACTTGTATTTGCTGATTACTAACACTTATTAGGTTGTCCCAAAAGTTCGTAAACACTTACAAAAAATTGAAATTTTACTCGCCAAGTAATCTAAGCTTACCAGAAAACACTTGCAAAAAATTGAAATTTTACTCGCAAAAACAACAAAAATTATTACTCACAATAAAAACCATCATTTTCCAAGACTTTCTGTCATCGATCTGCAAGCTTTCGGATGTGATCAAAGTACCATTCAACCGGATTCGAATCAAAGAATTCTTGACACGCTTCCTCGACTTCATCAAACGATCAGAAAGTGTTGCATTGAGCGGAAAAGGCCATAATCTGATGGAGCACAGTCAGGACTGTAGACCGGATGTGGCAGATCTTCAACGCCGTCCATCTCTTCAAACTTGTCTTTGGTCTTCCTGGCGGTGTATGGCTTGGCATTGTTCTGCTGCATCAAAGCGCGCTTTCGGTTGATCAGAGCCGGGTACTTTTGCTTCAACTTTTCGTAGACCCGCTCAAGTTGCTGACATTAAAGTTCGGCACTGATGACACGACCATTCGGAACCAACTCAAAATGCACGATTCCTTCAAAGTTCCACCAAACGCACAACATGACTTTCTTGCCGAATCGATCTTGTTTTGGAACCGACGGTGTCTCTTGCCCTTTCTGAACCCATCGCTTGCCTCGATTGTGCTGGACCAGATAGACCCATTTCGCAAGTGTTTACGAATTTTTGGGACAACCTAATATTATTGTATATATTGTTCTGTTATTCTAATACACTGTTTGAACCTACATTCTTCTTTCCGTGTCTTACTTCCGGGCCCAAACAGGCCACAACAACAACAACTTGGCGACGAAGATTTCGCCACAACAATAACCCAGTCTATCCTGCTATTTCTACCATAACTGGTAGAGAGAAGAGGTGGATTCATACCTTTCCCAAGGGTATTAGCAAGTCACTGGGAGTAATGTACTTGATTGGAATTTGAACACGGCTATCAGATTCCTTAATTCGAACCGCCATCCATTACTCTACCTTGTCTCCATAATCTCAAAAACTGTTCCGGCTTTAAATAACTAACAGAGGGTTGGTAAGCTATAAAAAATCGGTAAAACAATAAATCATTATTTAACCATTTGCTAGGTTTCACTGACTCTACTTAGTTTTGCTGGTGAAAACTAATGTCTTTGTTAAAAACATTCCTATGTGTCAAGCGTAAGCCTATATCCCTGGCTTGACATATCTGCCCGGACGTTCATGACTGTGTGCGATTGGGTGACAGGTGAGATGTTGCCAGATGTTTATTGTAATGAGACGCACCTAGATTTTACGGTTTAGTTCTTGAGTCATATTCTTGAGTCTATCACGCAAGGCTAAATTTGCATTTAATTTTTTTTTTTTTTTTTTAATTCATGTCTTAAAATTTTATTCTTGTAAAAATAACTTTGTATTACTGCTGGAACATGCACAGACACATACACACATATGTATATGCGTGTGCTTGTAAAATTAGTATCCGAATGAAGTGCAGGTAATGAAGCAGTGGAAAAGCTCATAAACGACGAGTTTCGCCGACGTTTGTTGGTTTCAGCTTTTTCAGGTGGGAATGTAAGATAAAACTGTAAGGAAAAGCGTTATTATTTTTAGGGTAAGAGTGGCAAAATATTAGATTACTTTATCCGACGACCCAAAAACAAAATGTGGTCATATATATATATATATATATATATATATATATATATATATATATATATATGTGTGTGTGTGTGTGTGTGTGTGTGTGTGTGTGTGTGTGTGTGTGTGTGTGTGTGTGAATAAAAACGAAAGGAAGCTAATGGACTTTATCCAGTCAAATGTGATGGTTTATTTTGCAACTAGAATTTATAAACAAAAGGAAAAATGTTAGTTTTACAATTTTTTTTTAAATTTAAGAGTCTCTCATAAATATTCATCAGGTTAAATGAAAAATCGAGGTAAATTATGGAAGATGCTAAGTGACATAATTTAGTGTCGAATAAAATAAATTATGGAAGATGCTAAGTGCCGTAATTTAGTGTCTAATAAACGAAAGTGAATAAATGATGTCATTAAATATTTTTTATTCAAATAATATTTAAGTTATTTTAACATGATACATTTATGCATAATTCATTTTAAGAGAACATGAGGTTATGAATTTAACCGTTTTCTTTTAATTTTTAACATTTTATAGTAATGTATTTTGGCCTGAGAAAGGAGTAATTCTTTCAGGAATGAAGATATTTGAAGAAATACAAAGCACAGATTTATATTTTTATAAGATTCGACAGCAGTACACTCGAGAATTCTTCTTCGAAATTACTTCCTCTTTTAATAAGTGTGGCATTCTTGAGATCAAAGTTGTGGTTGAATGCATTTCTATGTATAGCTAATGCCTTTGCTAAATTGTTGTGCATAAGATTCTTTTTCTGTTCTTAGATATGTTTTTCTTTTACATTTCTGCAAGTTTCACCAATGTATTGTAAAGAGCAGTTCTGGCATTTTGTTTTACACATACCTGCTTCAGAATTATTATTGTGATAGATATATTTGGTTCTGATCATATCCACGATCGTTTAGGACGTGGTTGTAATTATTCTGATATTGTTAGCTTTTTGAGGTTGCATATTTTGTATGCTTTTTCTTATCATTGTGGATGAAATAATTAAGAATTTAGAGTTTTTTAAAGTGTTTTTATGTATATTTCTTTGGGTAAGAATTATGGTTCAAATTTTTAATACTCTTAAATAGATTCCGATAATTAATCTGGGTTTTATCTTGTTACATATAGGTGTTCCTTTTGCTTTTATTCATATTGTTCTCTTGTTATAGATATATATATTGTGTGTATATATACAGTGATGTGCAACAAGTATTTGGACAGTAAAAAATGGGTTTAGAATCATATATTGAGAGAAAATCATTGTCTAAAGCTCACAATATATTTGTAAAACAATTATAAATGCAAATAAACAGCAAAAATAAATTATTTGACGCATATATATATATTTTATATACAAATTATTAAAACAGGTATTGAACAAAGTATTTGGACAGTTCCAAAATTATGTTTAAAGTTAATGTTTTGAGTATATTTCATCCTCGAATGTGTTTGAATTTTATGGAATAGTCTAGAACGTGCATTCAGTTCCACCCAAGACGTCGCACTAACAGTACTGCAGGATGCCAAAGCAAAGATTTCTAAAGACCTATATATACCTGTGAGTGTTGTTGGGTACATAACCAAGAAATGGAAAGCCTTTGGTACCCCATGAAAATATGCGAAGAACGGGTGCACCGCGAAATATACCCCAAAAATGTTCACGGAAAATAGTACGGCGAATAAAAAAATGACCCTTTTGTGATTCGGAGAGAACTTCAAAAAGATATCAGCAATGCAGGAACTGACGTATGCAAGAGGACGATAAGTTCTGAACTTCACCGAAAACAATTAAAGTCTCGCTCTCCTCGCAAAACCCCATTGCTAAAAAACGTCATTTAAAATCCAGCCTTGAATTTGCCAAAACTAATTTACAAAAGCATGATGACTATTATAAGCAAATTTTATGGTCTAAATGAAAGCTAAATTGAACTTTATGGCCACAACGATGCTACCCATGTTTGGAGAAAGGATGGAACAGCTTTCAATCAAAAGAACACCATCCCCACTGTGAAGCATGGAGGCGGTAGCATTATGGTTTGGGGATGCTTTGCATATAATCGTACGGGACAACTGAAAATTATTGAGGGCACAATTAATGCAGCCAAATATATTCAGATTTTAGAAAATTGCTTGCAGTCATCAGTTGAAAAATTAAAACTTGGACCAGATTGGATTTTTAACAGGACAATGATGCGAAACATACAGCCAAAGCAACACGTGTATAGCTTCAAAACAATAACCTCACAGTGTTGACATGGCCCAGCCAATCGCCGGACATGAATCCAATAGAGAATCTTTGGAGAACATTGAAGAATCAGATTCGTGAAAGGCGACCAAAGAACCTCAGTGAATTGAAAGTTTTTGCAAAAGAAGAGTGGGCTAAAATTCCCACCAAATCATGCCAGGCGCTTGTAAAGAGCTACAGGAACACACACACACACACACACACACACACACACACACACACACACACACACACACACACATATATATATATATATATATATATATATTTGGAGATATGGTTGTTGATGCAGAATTTCATAATCACCATAAAAAGAAAAATACCGAGGTTAATAAAGCAACATATATCAGTAAAAGGGGAAATGGGGAATATATCCAGAAAATATATTTAGATGGACATTACTTGGAGACCAAATATATTTATTAACCACGGTTTAGCTCTGTTTGTCATTTTATGGTATATATATATATATATATATATATATATATATATATATATATATATATATACTCTTAGACGTGCCCACGTTTCTCTCTACTAAATTCAGTCGGCTAACATTTTAGATAATGCAGACAAGGCCATTTCCTCTCAACCGTTCGCTAATACACTTGTGTTCGGTGATTCAATGCCCACCATGCCAAGTGGTTGAAAAACTTTGTCACTGATCTTGCTGGAGTCCATACTCTGAACTTCTTAAACACTCTTTCTCACACAAGTATCGGATTTACCTCTCGTTTGCCTAGTAATTCTGAAGGATGCACTTCTTTTTTAGATCGCTGCTTTACGTCTTTCCCTGACTCTTGCCAGGCCACGCAGCTTTGCCCTCTTCACAGCTCTGATCATGCTGTGGTTTCCGTTAATATCTGTCCCTCCTTCCCTTCCTTCCAGTAACCTCATACCAGTAGAATATCTTACTACTACAACCTGGGACTCCATCCCCAATTTAATTTGTGATGTCATTTGGAACAGAGTTTTTAGCCTACTTGTTGAAGACTGAGCCTCTGAGGTCTACTCCTGGGTAAAATCCGGCATCGATGCTTTCATCCCAGCCAGAAAATTCCAGCTTAAACCTTATTCGTTTTCTTGGTACTCTCTTGCTTTCTCAGCCGCCATTGCCCACATGAATCACTTCTTCCGGCTTTACTGGAGTCACGCGTCTGACTACTATAGGCGACTTTTTGTCTCTGCTTGTAATGAATGCAAACGTGTTCTAAATGATGTTAAACTGTTATTTGCAGATAGAATGAAGCAGCGCATAGCATCTCGCATGTTTGATTCTAAAGACTGAAGACAGCAAACCATCGATCCCTCTTCTGTCCAATAAATTTGAGGTCTTCAGAGCGATTTTCTTCTAACTCCACACTTGACTCGTCTGACGCAAATCACACTCGACTTCTCATCTAGAACCGAGGTCCAACTGAGTGATCTATGCATAACACCATCTATGGTTCCTAATATAACTTCTAAGATTGGTTTCCATAAAGCTAGTGAAGGTGATGGTATTCAAGTCATTGTCCTAAAGAAATGTGTCCCTGAACCTTCTCTTGTTCTCTCTAAACTGTATAACTTAATTCGCTGCTTCCCTGTTTTCCTGTTTGTTTAAGGTACTCTGTAGTTCCTGTTTTTAAAAACTGTGGCCAACCCTCTGTTCCCGCTAATTATCGTCCTATCAACCGCTTACCGTTCTTTGGCCAAATGTTCAAAATTATTATCAAGGCTGAAATGGTTCATCATCTCATATTTCCCAACTTACTTTCTGACATGCAGTATGGCTTCCACTTTGCCAGGTATACAGCTTATATGCTAACGGTCATCACTGAATATATATACCATGCTCTTGATAAGAACGGCGAGGCTCGAGCTTTTGTCCTGGATATCTCGAAAACGTTTGACAGAGTTGCGTATGCTGGCCTTCTGTGCAAGCTACATGGCTATGGTATCTTTAGACGATTGTTCGATTTAATTCAATCATTCCTCTCAAATCGTGAAATGAAGATTGTCTTGAACGGGTTTGCTTTCAGATTCTTCCATATGAACGCGGGCGTACCACAAGACTTCATTCTAGGTCTTACGCTTTTCCTGATCTTCATCAATGATCTTTCTGATGTAATCAGTTCACAAGTTGGCATCTATGCAGATGACACCACCGTTTATTTTCATTTCGATAAGAAATCTGCCGAAAACTGACAAAGTAAACCTCGCTGCTGCTCTTGGAAAAATGCTTCCAAAACAAAACTGCTTTCCCTTAAGCAAGAATGAGAAACTTTTCTACCTTCCATCTTTATAGACGATGCTAGAAAGCAACACACTGCGCCTCCTTGGCCTCACTCTCTCAATCAGCCTCAAATGGAATGACTACATTGAATCAAATGGTATATCTACCGTTAAGAACGTTGAATCACTGTCGGGACAGAAGATTTTTCCACTAGAATCCATCTTGTACATTTATAACTCTACTATTCGTCCGTGCATTGAAAACTATTGCCATATCTGGTCAGGTGCTCCTGCAGTTCATCTCGGGGTTCTCGACTAAATCCAAAGGAGGACCTACAATGTAATCGATCCCGATATGGCAGCTCGACTTCAGTCACATTCTCACTGACAGGATTTGGCTACCTTCTGCTTTTTTACAAATATTATCACGGCGTTTTTTTTACCGTGGCGGTGATACGACGCTGGAAGTGCTCTTTTCAAGGTGCGAATCTGGCCAGTGTTTTATGATAGATCGGCAGTTGCTGATCAAGCACATCTCCTCTCTCCATGCCACCAATGATGCCTAAAGGAAAGGTAGAGTCCAATTCAGCTTGCCACCTAGGTTATCACAGCGCAGTGTGTATATATATATATATATATATATATATATATATATATATATATATACGTAGAGTTTTGTTTCCCGTGTTTTGCTGTAGCGGTCACACGACACTGGAGTACCTTCACAAGAAAGAAATCCTGGGCAGGGTTTTATGAAAGATCAGCGATTGCCCATGCTGCACATATTGCCCTATACAGCTTGACATCGACGTTGTTGCTGGAGTCGCCAGAACAAAGCCCCCCCCCCCATTATATATATATATATATATATATAGTTTGTTGTTTTCCGAGTTTTGCCGTCACAGCAACACGAGGCTGAAACGTCCTCTCCTGGGTGTAAGCCTGGCCAGGATTTTAAAATATACAAAAGGGAACAACAGAGAAATAGGTGGATGACAAGACATGGTAGTTGCATCGTGTTCATACATTGTGTCTCTCTTGGGCTGGTCTGCACATTTCTAGACTTAGTTTTGTCAGGTTTAATTTGGGTTAATTTTCGCCTAAAAATAATTATGCGACACATTTCCGAAATCTTGTTCGTCTTCAACCAAATACTCAAACTGAACCCTCTTTTAAAAACCTACCAAAAGGCATCATGTTCTACCAGAAAATAGGCAATCATGGTTCTTCAAGGATCTTTCCTTTATTATTTTTTAATTATCATGATTTCTTACAAAAATTAGTCGTGTAGTTTCTGATTGCTTTTTTCGCGTTTAAAATTCAGCGTTTTCCTCATAGATTAACTTCTAAAGCTCAAACTACTATGCTATTTATTTATTTGTGGCGTCAAATGATTGACTCATGCATTTGTGCAAGAGGGCATCAGAGCAAAAGATGTCGTGACAGATTGGGCCGGAATTGTAACTTGGGTCGTCGATTTCACTTTCGGTGCTAATAAACTTTACGCTAACTGCAATTTTTTGTCTTGCCCCATTCTTAATCAAGTAGCAATTCACAACCAAAACAAAATTCTGAGTTGTGTGTTATTTGGACGTACTTTTCTTTTCAACTCAAGCAAAGCAATAAAGCCACTAAAACGCGAGGTTTTACTGAGCATGAAAGAATATGAGAAAAGAGAGAATAATAATAATAATAGAATTTCCGGATCGTCTAAAAAGTTGCACTAAAGTGGTTGGGAAGGCACGCCCAAATATATATATATATATTAATATGTGTATGTCTGTGTGTGTGTGCGTGTGTGAGAGATAGAGAGAGAGAGAAGAAAGGAGGAGAAAGACAGACAGACAGAGCGTCTCTTTCCGTAATTTAAACTTCGTCCTAAATTTAATTTTTAACAGTAACTGAGAGCCAAGGCAATTTATAGATAATGAAGTCAGTGAAATCAATAATTATTATAAAGCAGATGACGACATATTTGACTAATATGGCGACATGCAAAATACCTTGTTCTTCATGTTTCAAAATAAAATAAATATAAAAATACAATAAAATAAAGTGAAATTAACGCAAAATTCTAACTCGAGAGATTTCATATTTATATAATAAGTTCAAAGATATTTAAAATATCGCATTTTGTTTACATTTGTCTCAATTAGTTTAGAAGCGAAGACTAAAACACTGACAGCATTATTTTTTTTTTCTCACCCGTCAAGGATTCTTCTTGGCGATTTTATTATCAACAATATGACAAACACACACATAAAAAAAAAAAATACGCGAAACCTTTTCTAAATGGTTAATTCATTTCACAATACAAATATAAAACAAAATAATGTTTATGATATAAAAAGATGTCCGTTTGTCAGGAATGCTATGTTTTTATATATATATTTGAGCGCTTGTATTTTACAAACATTAAAATATTTAAAATTTCTTTCTTTACTCTTTATCTGGCACATATTGCCAATGTGGTTTCACCCCAAGCATCTTCCTATATAAGCAATTTAAACTCCTTGTGCATGTATCGTCTGTTTTCTGAGAGAAATCAGGTGCTGCGTTGGGATCTTCCTTAATTTTTTTTTAATTTCAAAAACTATTTTGGTACATTTCAATGTGTAAGGAAACAGCTACGTTTGTTTTTTTTTTATCCAAAACCAAACAAAAAGTTTCCCTCCAAATTCCGACAAGTGAATTCTCCCGGAAAAGTTTTCAGTGACAATTTCCAATATGACAGACAAAGAATTTCATTTAAGATGATATCATCCTAAAATAACTTTATTTACAGAATGACATTTAGCTCGTGTGTGTCAGTCATGTTGTTCTTTTT
This sequence comes from Ascarosepion bandense, assembly GCA_037127315.1. NCBI lineage: Eukaryota > Metazoa > Mollusca > Cephalopoda > Sepiida > Sepiidae > Ascarosepion > Ascarosepion bandense. The sequence continues at coordinate 10,718 of JBBBDQ010001681.1, forward strand.
TCTGTATGCTCCTTTTCTCTCTTCGCGAGTTTCGTCTTATTTCGTTATTTCGAGATAGTCACAACATTATATCTTCCTTCTTTTTTAAACTCTCCTCGTTCATAGTAAAGTCTTTTTGCCACTTTGGTGCAGATTTCATTCTGGGTGTTTGATAGGAGTGTTTGTGTCTTGTGTGTGTATTGTAGATGCAGGATCGTGAGGGGCTGAATCAACAGTCCTATGATCAGCGTTATGGGTGTATGGGATACACATTTATTTTTATTAGAATAATAAACAGGAAAATACAATAGAACATTCTAGAAAAATTGGATCAAAACAGCAGTAGAATTTAGATTATATTTCTCAACCAATCAGCTAAAAACTTAGAATAAGAACATTCTAGAAAAATAGGCTTGAAAGTAAATTAACACAAAAATATTTAGGCCCCAAACAAAATAGTAAAATAATAAATCTGATTGGTCAGTAAATGTTTTCACACCCTAATGTTAGGAAGATTAGTTGATCCCCTATTAATGTATATAATACACACAGAGTTAGAAAGAAAGGTCAGTCATCAAGCAGTCACCCAGCAGGCCATTAAGTCCGCATGACACCGTATACCTTGCCGGCCATGTCATTTCTTCCATGCCAAAAGTTCGTGACCTCGCTCCAAGGACCTTAAAAAGAATAAGCCGACAAACTTTCTTTGAGCAACGCGACACGCTGCCGCCAACTGAATGTAAGTAGGAAAGGCTTATTTACAGACTCTGATAATGCAAACATATACCCGTTTTTGGACAAAAAATTAACTTCTTGCCAAGTTTATATTTCTCAAAAAGGCAATTTTAGAATCATGTATTTTGTTGGTTTCTACATACCATTTTATTTTGTCACGTAATAAATTGTTTGTTGTTGAATGTCCGTTGTAAATTATTCCTTCACTTTGCGCGATTGCAAAATAGAGTGTTGTATTTGTGGGGGAAATAATTAACATACAACCCAGCAAATACCAAATCCCCCACAGGTGAGATGATCAGTATCCGGAACCTTATATATTATGATTACAGTTTGCTCAGTATAGTTGCAGTAAAATCAATAGAGAATTTGATAGGTTTTGGCGAGTGACAACCGTTCATTATTGGATAGGGGTAAAGTGTGTGAAAAGCGAAGTAAAAAATATCGTGCTTTCTTTCACGTCGAGCTTGAATATCAGGACAAATCATGGATCTTCCCAAAAATTGTTTGCAAGACATGTTTAGAACACAATAGACAGTGGACTTTCTTCAAACAAGAGTAAGAATGATTATATTCTTATTTTCTTGTTTGAAGAAACTGCAATGCGCCCTTTATCTTTGTCAAATTGTAATATGTGATAATTTTTCTTCCTGTTTCGCTATTATCGCTATTCGCTACAATATTCAAGTTAAAAAAAATTGAATCTGCAGTGTTGAAAGTTGATCATTGAAAGTAATATTGCCCTTGTGTTATCAAATTCACATTAACTTGACCGACGCCAGCAGATGTGAAATGTAATATATGCGCAATGGAATAGTATGTTTTTTGTTTGTATATGGCGGTGTTCATTCCTGTGTGTAAAACAGAAAAAAAGTTAAATTGAAAGAAAGGCAATAATAAAGGCCGTGAGCACATGTGTGTTTCTTTATTGTTGAGTGAGGCTTTACCTTTGTTTAAAGTGATATTTGTTACTATAGATTTCGTGTTACTTTACGCTATGCCTCAATAGTTCTTTGTAAGTCTTTCACGCAGTGTTTCTCAAACGGTGTGTCCCCGGAACCTTAAGGGTCCGTAAGAGGTCCCTAGGAGTTCCGCGACAAACAATGCTAAATAAGCTTATTGAGAGAGACAAAAAGTTGTCTCGTTTTAAAAAGCTAAAATAGATTTTCATGAGAATAATAAAAAAAAGCAGTCACGTAATTTGACCAGACCCGCACGAGATATCGTTAGGTGGGAAAGTTCTCGGACTGTCAAACTAGAAAGACATACATATTCATGCTCGTATCACTCAACATAAGATCAGTGCCAAACTTTATATTTTATTTTTAATAGCAAGTCTTTTATGAACATGTTAGATATAAGATATATATTCCCGTGTTTTTATATAGAGACTTTTGTGGCTCATTGATCTTTTTCAGCTATTTATGTTGCGAATTATTCGTTCTCTGAATAAAACCAATTATATATATATTCGCACACAACAGGCTAATGCATTTTGAGGAATGTTTCTTTTATTTTGTATTTGTAATTTTACTTATACACTTACAACGTATTGTTGGGAAATCCTGAGTTATATTTTATCGTTGCTTTTTGTTTAGCGACACGTCATCTTCTATGGGTTATTTAATGCCGAAATCTATTTTGTACATAATTTTATTTTTGAGATAATAACAGTTTTACTGATAAAGGTCTTCTAATTAACCTATATATGGAGGGAGAGCAGATGTGGATTCATACTTTTCCCAAAGGTATTTCCGCGTAAGTGAATATAACTAACCCACTTGGAATTGGAACTCTGCTCCCCGATTAACAATTCCCTTATTCATTACTATAATAAGCCTTTGGATATTACAGTAATCACGGGGAATGCATTTACCGATGTGTGTAAAGCGTCAATGCGAAACTACCTTCACTGCTTAGTAAATAGGGTCTGTAAATGGGGCATATATGTGTTATTGAGTGAATCACTTGTGTACAAGACGAGTGTCTATATATTATATTTACCATGTGAACTACGACAAAAGTATAAAAGCGAGAGATTTTAATAATGTTTTATGCAGGGGTTACCTGAAGCATGAAAACTATTTCAAGTGTGACACAAGTGTAAAAAGGTTGAGAAACGCTTGTTTAATGTAAAACACTTCTAAGATCTTTAAAATCATAAATTACAGGTATCTTTTTTAATAAAATTTTACGAGAACAGCTGACTATTTTATCTTATTATTTGTTGTCTATCTTTCAAATGTGCAGAATGAACAATTCGATTTGTAAGAGTGATCGATCGATTTGTTTTTTACGGCTTATCTACCTTTTGCATGGTATTCAAAACCGAAACAAATTTTTGAACTGGGAGAATTTTCTGGGGATAATAACGATTTTTTGATACATGTCCGACTTTTTCACTTTTGGGGAAGATGTAGATTTGTTGCTTTTTCTGAGGGAATTTGCGCGTAAATGAATATAAACAGCCGACTGGAATTGGAACTCAGCTGTCTGATTTCCAATTCCGAAATGTTATCCAATGCACCACCAGCACATCTAAGCTTACAGTGTCCTGGTATACCCATCTAAGTACTCAGTAGGTTCAATGTTGCTTAAATTCGGTAACAAGTCCTCGGTAATTATAAGATGCAAACTGCTCTTCATCGATTAGAACTTCTCACGAAACTGTAAACTAGATGGGTTGCTAACCATTACAAAGTGCACTAAATGATTTTCTAAGCGAAGCTTAAATGTAGCACAAGGCCGAAAGTTTAGAGCACCTAGTGAGGATCGCACTCACTTGTTAATTGTAGATGAGTTGTTTTAATGATTTCAATAATTAAATGTTTCCACTCCAGAACAGGACGTAATTCAAAGTTTTTCATTTTCTTTCGCACCTACACCCACCAATTTTCATTTGTCCATGCACTTAGTAAACAGAACCTTTGGTCACTTCAACATAGTGTAAAAACTAGCAAGCTTGTTTAACTAAATCAATTACGGCTGAATAGTGAGTTGGATCCTAACTGGGTGCCCCATACTTGAGCCACATCTAAGCTAAGCTTAAAAAATCACTTTGGGCACTTAGACTTGGTGTAATGCTTACTAAGCTTGTCTACAGTTGAATAGTAAGTTGGATCCTCACTAAGTGCCCTATACTTTTATCTTTGTGTCACATCCAAGCTACACTTAGAACATTACTTTGGGCATTTTGACGAGGTGTAATTGTTACAAAGCTTGTTTGAATAGATCAATTCCCGCCTTGCTTGGGGTGAAATAATATATATATATATATGTGTGTGTGTGTGTGTGTGTGTGTGTGTGTGTGTGTGTGTGTGTGTGTTCATAATTATTTATTTAGAGTTATAGGTCCCCTAAAATATTTATCTCTAGGATCCAAGAGCTAGTTCGTTGAAACAAAAACTGCAAACTGTAATAAATAATTGAGTAACCAAAATATAATTTAAATCTTATTTAACAGGCAATTCGTTTGTGGAATCTCAAAGACTTAAGTGGCGTCATTTTGTTTTACATTTCAGAGATCTTTTTGCTCGACATTAGTGAACAAAATTTTTACATGAACTTTGAATTATAAAAACAAACTTTAAACCAAAACATTGTGAAGATATCTCGTTGCGTGAACTGTTAAAATTTTATATGTGTGAGAGGAGCAGAAACTGATCTCTTTTACCCTAGAATTACTTTATTAGATTTAATCGAAACCACCGTAGCTTTTATGTCTACTTGCTGACAATAACCAACTATTTTCATGAGCGCATCTATTAAGATATTTGCATATAATATCAGGAAATGTGTTTGTTACTGTTAAATAGGACACTTAAGATTTCACTGAAATTTTTGTCGAATATCTTCCCAACTGAATTTACTTATTTTTCAAAAGGAAATCAATGCTTTACACCATAAATATGCATGAAATGTTAACGGCAATGATAAATTTATCCGTTTCCTTACAAGGAAACATTCGGCATTCATTGTCCGAACAGTTAGTACTAATTAGGTAACGCTTGCTTCACTCAGAGTAGGGATCAAAGTGTAATATCTGTTCTACTCAGCTGGAATGGTGATGGCAATATTGGCCGTTACCTTATAAGTAAATATCTGGCATTCACTAACCGGGCAGCCAGTACAAATTGAGTAACGCTTAATTCGCTACTTTTTTTCTCTCAATTGTGCTTTTGATTTTGGACAGGGCGCAACTTTTTTGTTTCTTTGTATTTAGACAGGGTGCAACTTTTTTGTCTCTTTGTATTTAGACAGGGTGCAATTGAAATGCGTGTAATGCGTGTAATTATTAAACTCTAGATCCCATAGCCAAGAGCTCATCCTAACAATTAGCATGGAAGTATTTATAGAAAAAGCACACGGAGCAACTTTATAGCGATGGGAAAGTGTCAGAAGCTGAGATGCTAGGTCGGGACCAATAATGTTGCTGATCCTTCTTTCGATTTTATTAAAATATCTCAATATATCCGACAGCAATATTCAAAACATAGGAGAATGGTAGACATGTAAAATAAATTCTGGGGAAAAAAATTTTCTAGTACGACACAGTAAACCAACTTTCCCAGCAGCAGACCTATCAATGAATTCAATATAATCTTATTTTATGCCAGCCGAAAAAGCGCAACGGGTCACTCTCTTAAAGATTAGCACCAGCCAAGCTGATGAAAGACACAAAGAATCCTCTCAGATGATTAATGCAGTTCAAACAAGAAGCAAAATCCCTGTATTTGTTGAACATAGTAAGAAAAATATAGAGGTAGTTACAAAATAGAGAAAAGAAATATCCATGTAATTTAGAAAAGAAATATTCTATGGTCCTTCTGGCTTTAAAATGTCGAGTTTTAAATTAATGACCAGATAATAAAGAGACATGTTGCATTTCATTGAAGATTTTGTAACAGAACTGCAGGTTTTCTTAGTTAAACATCGGTTAATTAAGAATATCCTCATCTTTGTTGTTTTAGAAACCTACCTTTCGTCTTTTACGAGATATATTTCTCTTGCGTTTTGCAATTATCTTCTTGCCTGTCTTTTGACTTTATCATGTTATTATAACTCCAGGTCAATGGCTTCCTAGTCTCCCACCATACTTGGTCAGAGATATCCGATTTTAAACGACATACAATAATTCAACTACTTTAATCTAAAGCAATTCAGACAATAATTATGACTTATCTTAATTCGTGACTTCTTTTTTGTGCCCTTAGCAACAAGATTTATTCAAACACACATGTTTCAGCCGATGTATCAACATAACTCTATGAAATATTGCTGATAATATTAGGTTGTCACACATGAAATGACGCACTTTATAGAAAATGAATAAAATGCTTCTGAAATGTTAAATAACTATTTGGTTGAAATAGGTACATATTGATAAATGTCTAGTCGCCAAAGTATTTTTAAATGCTTGATCTCATCTTTAAACTTTTGACTCACCAGGGTCCACATGAAGTAATAAAGATGACCTACAAACAATTCACTCTTTTAAAATTTCAAAAATAACAGTTTGAATTAACATACATTAATAAAAAACACCCACACTGTTGATGTACCTAATACCAACGAGAACAACAGTGACAAGACAAAAAAGAATGATCGACAAAAAACAGTTACACCACGGAAAACAACCACACCAAATATATAAAATCTGATAGCAGTGCATTATTTCCACAACACTTCAATATCTGCATTAGGCTTTGATCCGTCCATTAGGCATTGATTCTCCACCAATCTTGAAGTTTGGCCTGTAACTGTAACAGACGTTAAACCTTTTTGGCTAGACATGAGTTGATGACTGTTGATCAACAGCAGCATCCTTTTTTCGACTTTTGGCCATCTGTAAAAAAAATAAAAAAACTAAAAAAAAAAACTGGAAACATGCTCACTGTGAATCCCAAAGGGCTAGATCTCTCTTTTTCACTTAGGACAGATCTTGGGATACAACGCTAAATTTAGTGCGCTGTGCTATAAATGCAAATGTCTTAGAAAATGCATCTCACTCTTTTTTTAACTCCCCAACAACACTTCTTCAATCTTTACAGCGATTATTTAATGAATTGAAACTTTATTTAACGAACGATATTTTAATTTCTCTTGACAAAATGTTCCCAACAGAATGAATTTCAAAGGTCGATCCTTAATCTAAAAAGAATAAGCATTTAAAATTAGGTTTGCTTTTTTGATTATATGGTTTTAACATTTTGGTAGACATAAATAAATTCTAAATTCGGTTTTTTTCACACAAGAGAAATTTAAGAGGCGAAAGCATAAACAAGAGATAATTAATTAATAGATTTGTAAACAGCAGTATATACAAGAAGAAAAAGAGGTGATTGTAAAATCTTAGTTGAGCTTGCGCATCCAATATTAAAGGGAGAGTCCGGTTAATTTGATTTAATATCTGAAGCAACGTCAAGCCGGCATAAAATGCCAGATCAGGATCGATAACATCACAGATACTTCTTTGAATTTTTTCGGGAATCTCAAGATATATTACAGGGTATCTAGACCAGACATGACAGAAATATTCAATTCAGAGACGAATGGTAGATTCATATAAAGGTGTAAGATGATTTATGGTGAGTAAAATGTGATATCCAATAGGGATCGAACCTGCATCTTTATTTTCTTTAATCTAATGCATTTTAGCACTCGAGCGGTAAAGCACGGCAAGTGAAATGGTGTTTCTCCCCCAAAAGTGGATGTTTGATCTCTGAGAAGACATTTACTTTATTAGAATGCAAAGGCCGGTTGACGTAATACACACCGTTTAAAATGCTGCTAATATTTCGTGTGAATTTGAAAGACTGATAAAAACAACAAAGATAAGCACAATAGTCTTAAATTAAATTGTATTTTTGTTTTATTTCATTTAGTTTTATCAAGTTTTTAAAAGAAATTGGGAACTACTGATTAGCTAATTTCGGCAAATGGCTACCAATGTTCTTGGAAGTGAAATAACTTTAAATAGATATTCTTTAAATTTGATATTCTTAGTGTTTCCTCCTTGACTGGCATTTTTTAACTTAAAAAAAAACTTAATTCACCGAAAGTCACTTTCAGTAAATTTAATAGTTGGGCATTTTGAAGAAAAGATTAGAATTATTTTGGAATTTGATGAAGCATTTTGAAGAAAAATTCATTATATATGTTCTACATTAGCATAATTATGAAAAACACAAACAGGCACGCACGCACACAGACACGCAGAAAGTAACACACATCCACAAACACCTATGCACACGCACAAATCGACACACACACAGATTTATGCACACACACGCACACGTTAGCACACGCACGCACACGCACACACACGCACACACACAACACACACACATATATATATATATATATATATATATATATATATATATATAGTCAAGCACATAGGTGCGTACGCGTGCACGCAAACTTTGACAAATAGAAAGATACTCGCACAGAGTCACTCCCAATCTATATATTTGCAATTATTAATATCTATCCTCAATACCCACTTCTAATCAATGAATTCTAATCAATGAATTTGAGGTCCTCACCTTCTCAGCGGACAAGGCTGAATGCTTTGCTCGCAGATTCTCCACCAATTCGAGACTGGATTCGTCTGGAGTTTCTACACCCGACTTCTCACCTAGCGTGTGGGTCAGGCAACTGCCGGCTAGCGTGTGGGTCAGGCCGCATGTCCCACAATTCTCTGACCAAAAGTTAAAAACTATTTTTTTTTTCAACTCACCGGCAGAAGTGTGTGTTTATGGGGCTGGATTCAACTAACATGAATATTGTTTGAAGTAAGAAATTTTTGTTCGTTTTCTGCCTAATTATTGCTTAACTTAAAATTTAATTGAAGGATTGGCTTTGTTTCTTAGCAGAATTTCCCTTAAGTGTTGGAGTAGATAGACTAAACTATTGCCCGGTTCACACTCCACCCACGTCTATTGAACGGGTGAAGAGGCTCATCCTTTGTTTCCTGTTTAGGATGTGGTTTCCGGCTTTCTCTTTTCCAATCTTTTACTCATTTCCATTCTTTCCTATCTTTTTTCAATTGAAGTAGATAGACTAAACTATCGCCCGGTTCACACTCCACCCACGTCTATTGAACAGGTGAAGAGGCTCATCCCTTGTTCCCTGTTTAGGATGTGGTTTCCGGCTTTCTCTTTTCCAATCTTTTCACTGTTCTCTTTTTTTTTCAATTGGAGTAGATAGACTAAACTATCGCCCGGTTCACACTCCACCCACATCTATTGAATAGGTGAAGAGGCTCATCCCTTGTTCCCTGTTTAGGATGTGGTTTCCGGCTTTCTCTTTTCCAATCTTTTCACTGTTCTCTTTTTTTTTTCAATTGGAGTAGATAGACTAAACTATCGCCCAGTTCACACTCCACCCACGTCTATTGACCAGGTGAAGAGGCTCATCCCTTGTTCCTTGTTTAGGATCGGGTTTCTGGCTTTCTCCTTACCCACTCTTTTCACTCTTACGTAGCCCCCTGCACATCAGTGGCGTTACCGCCTTGCTCGGGGTGATATGATTAAAAAAAAGACCTGAGGCTGAACTGAATGACGTCCACATTACACCCTCGCTGGTCTCTAACATAATTTCAAAACGAGCGGAGAGGACGGAATGTCTCTCAAGGCTCTATCCTAGGTCCTACGCCCTTTCTGGTCTACATTAATGATCTCCCCGATGCCATATTATCCCAAGTAGGTATGTACGCCGATGTCACCACAGTTTACTCTCGCCTCGATCAAAAATCTGGTGTGAGTGACAAAGCGAACCTCGCTACCGAGCTTGAAAAGGACCTGAAATCCGTAGTGGGCTGAGGTAAGAAATGGCTCATAAATTTTAATGCTTCCAAAACGAAGCTGCTATCAATTAAGCATCATATACAATCGCACCTACCTCCCATTAGCATGGAACAGGCTTGCCTCCCAGAGAGTAAAACACTACGCCTCACACTCTCAGAGGACCTCAAGTGGAATGACTATATCGAATCTATTGCTAAAACCGTTGCTATGAAAGTTGGTTCTCTGTGCAGGGCCCGGAAGTCTTTTCCGTCTGAATCTATCCTGCACATTTATAAATCTACCACCCACCCTTGTATTGAATAGTGCTGCCACATCTGGTCGGGTCTCCCTGCTATTCTCCTCGGGGTTCTTGATAAAATACAACGGAGAATCTGTAATGTGATCGATACCGACTTGGCAGACCGGCTGCAGTCACTCTCTCACTGGCGTGAGGTGGCTTCCCTGTGCCTCTTATATAAACACTTTTACGGCTTCTGCTCCGATTAACTTAGTTCACTGGTGCCTCTAGGTACGAATTTGCACGAGATACTAGATTAGCAACTAGGTCCCACCCTTTTACAGTGAAACCGATAAAATGTAGCCGCAATTTCTACTCCAACAGCTTCCCCGACAGCTACGACCTCTAGGAGTTTAAATGTAAGTTCAATAGACAACTCCTAACACACTAACTCGCATCCATTCTCTCAAACACTCGTCTCATCTACCCAACTCTGATCCTCGGTCTCCTTACTCGTCTATCACCCTCCTTCTGACATTTTCTATAGCTACCCATTCGTTCTCATCACTTTCCCCTCTGTAACCCCCAGCGCAATAGAGGCAGTAGAATGTCTTGCTTGGGGTGAAATGACTAATATATATATATATATATATATATATATATATATATATATATATATATATAAAAGCAAGAGTTTTGTACTTTGTACAACCAAGTGTTAGGTTTAGTTTAGACGAACAACAAGACAGGCTTTTACGCCGTATGAGATTCTATTTTAAATTGGTTTGTTTCCCGGTGGCATATGCTTCGTCCCAGGAAAATCTCGTTTTCGTGAGTTCTACCTTAAAGGGAAGTGATTCGTGTGTGATTATTGTCAGCATTGCATCTTCACACTTACAGTCGTAGTAAAACTAAAAGACAAACACAAAAAAATCCTGTGGAAATGATTTAATGAAATCGATTAGTAAATAAATTTCATGAACAAAGACACTTATAATTGGGTGGGGCTTTGGAGTTAAAACAGACAACAGATTTACTAACACCAAGAAGATTAATGGAAGACTGCAATGACGTATAATCAAAAACAAAAAAGTTGCAAGATCAAGAATTACGAATTTACACACTTGAAGCCGTGTCAATAACTCGTTTCAGGAACATAAATTAGAATTTTTTTCTAGTCTGTAGTTTTGACGAATTGTTATGAAGTGGACATGTTCATACAACAGATTAAATGATCTAAAATAAAATAATATTAAAAAAATGTTTAAGACAAACTTACGAAAGTCCGTTGCTCACCGAAGAGATATATAGCTTGCATATTTTCAAAAGTAGACAATAGGAGATGGTTTGAAATACTTAGCTTTCTTGGATTGTTGAAATAAAGTTCTTTTGAAGCGCTCTGTGTTAGAGGTCAATGAGATTGGCGAATGATTTTACACCGGCAAGAACTTCAAATCTCTTAACGAGAAACTGTAACAAAACCTTTCACATGACTTCAAACACTTTTCTCTAATTATTAATTAAATTTTTTCACTTTATTTTATATTAAAAGAAATTCTGCATATGATACCGACATTTTTTCTTTCTTTTTTACCTAATTTCTGTGAAGGGAGGTTTTTTATTGGTTCAAAAGCAATTCCCCGTAGGCTTGCGAATTTATTTCCGTCTTTTCTCCTCAGTTTGGCCGAATTTTAAAGGGAGTAGGTTAAAGGGGACATCATTATTTCCTAATTACTACATATTAAACAGAAATAAACAAAATTAAAGTGAAAAATGATTCACTCGTAAAAAGTCTCCACATATACTATCTGCCGGGTGGTTTTATCTTACGACTTGTCCGTCATAATCTGGCTGAATTTTTTTCTTGTAATCATTTCACACCACATCAAGGCAATAAAGCCATTAAGACGCCAGTGGTTACTGAGAGTGAAAGAGAATGAGAAGACTTTAGCGAAGAGAAAAGATAATTAAAGAAATGGATCCAGAAAGAATGAAGATGACGATTTGCACAGAATTTAAATCTTTGAGTATCATAGGTAGCAAGGAGGCAAGATACCGGAAAAGAGTTTCGCAGGCGAGAAGTGCGATAGAAAAAACTAATAGAATAGATGTTTCGGTTACATCTAGCTATTTAGAAGTTGCCAATCTAGTAATACCCATAAGTTTATGTAATCTTCTTACCAAGGTGAAGGGCTCATTAGAACAACTGAAGTGAAAATATTTATAAAAGTACAGATGACCTACAAATATCTTATCCTTTTAAAATTGCAAAAATGACATAGTCATTTAAACTCACATTAATAAAAAACACCCACACTGTTGATGTACCTAATACCAACGAGAACAACAGTGACAAGACAAAAAAGAATGATCGACAAAAAACAGTTACACCACAGAAAACAACCACACCAAATATATAAAATCTGATAGAAGTGCATTATTTCCACAACACTTCAATATCTGCATTAGGCTTTGATCCGTCCATTAGGCATTGATTCTCCACCAATCTAGAAGTTTGGCCTGTAACTGTAACAGACGTCAAACCTTTTTGGCTAGACATGAGTTGATGACTGTTGATCAACAGCAGCATCCTTTTTTCGACTTTTGGCCATCTGTAAAAAAAATTTAAAAAAAAATTTAAAAAAAACTGGAAACATGCTCACTGTGAATCCCAAAGGGCTAGATCTCTCTTTTTCACTTAGGACAGATCTTGGGATACAACGCTAAATTTAGTGCGCTGTGCTATAAATGCAAATGTCTTATAAAATGCATCTCACTCATTTTTTAACTCCCCAACAACACTTCTTCAATCTTTACAGCGATTATTTAATGAATTGAAACTTTATTTAACGAACGATATTTTAATTTCTCTTGACAAAATGTTCCCAACAGAATGAATTTCAAAGGTCGATCCTTAATCTAAAAAGAATAAGCATTTAAAATTAGGTTTGCTTTCTTTGATTATATGGTTTTAACATTTTGGTAGACATAAATAAATTCTAAATTCGGTTTTTAATGTGTAAATGATTTGATTCACACAAGAGAAATTTAAGAGGCGAAAGCATAAACAAGAGATAATTAATTAATAGATTTGTAAAAAGCAGTATATACAAGAAGAAAAAGAGGCGATTTTTTTTATTTAAACGTCAAGCCGGCATAAAATGCCAGATCAGGATCGATAACATCACAGATCCTTCTTTAAATTTTTTCGGGAATCTCAAGATATATTACTGGGTATCTAGACCAGACATGGCAGAAATATTCAATTCAGAGACGAATGGTAAATTCATAGAAAGGTGTAAGATGATTTGTGGTGAGTAAAATGTGATATCCAATAGGGATCGAACCTGCATCTTTATTTTCTTTAATCTAATGCATTTTAGCACTCGAGCGGTAAAGCACGGCAAGTCAAATGGTGTTTCTCCCCCAAAAGTGGATGTTTGATCTCTGAGAAGACATTTACATTATTAGAATGCAAAGGCCGGTTGACGTAATACACACCGTTTAAAATGCTGCGAATATTTCGTGTGAATTTGAAACACTGATAAAAACAACAAAGATAAGCACAATAGTCTTAAAGTAAATTGTAGTTTTGTTTTATTTTATTGTTGAATAATTTGATAAAAAAAGGGTTTATTGCTATCGAACCGTCGGCTTCTTGACACATTCCTTGCAACAAGAAAAGAACAGTAACATTGTAAATGGCTAAATAAAACAAAAATGTTATTTTTGTGTCACATACGCACAGGCATACACACACACGTATATAAAAGTGTATATAAAGTGAACTGTAATATATATATATATATATATATATATATATAGGCAGAAAATTTTCTTTTAGACATGTCAGATTAAATAAAATGCAAACATTGAGTCTGCTTATTTTTAACAAAATCCGTACATATTCACGGATAATTTTTCGCGTACTATCATTGAAAGATGTAAGAAATGAGCTGTAACGTTGACATGTTATCACTATTCATTTCTCAATGTACCCAAGTTCTTTCAATATCCTTCCGAGATCATCTTTAGGGGTGTGAGTTATGATAACAAAAAATAACCGCAAAACTGTGTTGCTAAAAATAACTAAATTTTTCTGCTTCAAATATAACGGCTGGCAACTACAGATTCTCGAGGCAATATTCATTAAAAAACTTAAGCCGTCAATTAATAGAATCAGCTATGACTACTGTAGTAATGTTCTAAAATGTTTGTTAAAAGAACAGTTTTTTTCATGCTTTAACACGTGCATGACCATGATATTATAACAAATAAAAAATCCATTTTGGATAATTTTCACGTTCTAATGAACGCTAAGCAATGATTTAATTTAGATTTTTCACGCTGTTACAATAGATTCTTTCACACTGTTATAATAGACGTCCTGCTTAGAATAGGGAAATTTTGTAAGAGCTCCGGCGCGAATTTACTGTGGATGACCTTGCGATCAAGCATTCTCTTAACATATTCGTCGGAGTGAATTGTTTTCTTCTTGGATCAGAGTAGAATTTTTTATGTCAAAATTGTGGTCAGTCTCGTTACGGTGAATCCCCAACACTTTTGATGTATTGTTTTATAAAACGTCTCTTTTGTGTTCATATAATCTTTTGTTTAGATTCCTTGAGGTTTCTCTTTATGCATTTTTTGTGACAATTATCATAAGCAATCAAGTAAATTCCACCTAGGTTTTACCATATTGTTTTGTTTAGTATTGGCGAAGTCTTTTATAGTTTTAAATGTAGTAAGAACAAATTTTACGTTGAGTCTTCTTTTTAAATCATTTTACCTCAAGTAAGGCAGTTTTATTGCCACTAGTGTGCAGGGGGTTACATAATGATGACAAAGAGGAACAAGTTATAGGAGGAGTGTCAGAAAATGAGTTAGAGAAAAATGAGAATACTGGTGTGAAGAGAGCTGATGAGAGTAGAGTGGACGGAGAAATGAACATGAGGGAAAGGATGCGAGTCAGAGAGATGGGATATGGCAATTGACCTTACATTGAAATTCTTGGAGATTGTTAGAGTAGAAGTTGTTACATTTTATTGGTTTCACTGTAAAAGGGTGGAAACTAGTTGCTAGTCTAGTAGCTCGAGTAAATCCATGAAGAGGGGGCACCAGTGAGCTAAGCTCATTATTTTCAACTGTAAATGTGACAGAGTTAGTTGATAGAAAAATATATTTTTTTATTATTTCTTTTTCAGAAGGGGCTGCTTTTCTGTTTTGGAATATTTTATGAGTTTGGCATTGAATATTATTGAAGAAGAAATTGTTTTCAATGTATTTCTTTTCTTCGTGTAAATATTGAGGGCTGCAAATTCTGAGTGATCTTAAGTAGAATCCAATGATTGTCCCGGGTTTTATATTGTTGTTAATGATATGAATAGAAATTTATTAGGTCATTCTATCCACTTCGTTAGCCTTTTTTAAAGGATGTAATCCGATGTTGTTATTTTAACCTCATATGTTGACAGTAACGTAATTTTTGTGTTTTTGAAAAGGAGCGTTCTTTAAACTAGACATCATGGACCGTCTGTCTATTAAAAAAAAACTTGTAAAATTTCATTTTCATTGTTAAATAATGTAAGGAAGGAGAAAATTGTTTGATATATAGCGCCTCTCTTATAGCGAGATACCTTTGATACTGCGATTTAAATAGTATTTTTGTATTTTCAACCAAACTTTCTCTTATGGGTTCTTGTAAATGATGGCTTAATAATTTTTTTTATTGCACTGTTGTTACATAGGTGGCAAGTAAGGAGTCTACTCAATATATATATATATATATATATATATATATATATATATATATATATATATATATACTCACTACAGTTCAAAGGTTTGTGTTCCACTTGGTATATTTTAATTGCCCAAAAAGTATTTATTTTGTACTTTAAATAAAAGATAATTATTATACATCGTTAAAAGTAAGACGTGATTTTTTATCAGAAATTTTATTATGACAAAAGGAAAAACTCATTTTATGATTAAATTTTGTTCTCGTCAAAATATCATTCTTTAGCTTTGCAGCACACATTTTTGGCATTTGTTGTAAAAGTTCTACAAAGTAAAACTTTCATAACTGATTCCATTCTTTTCTCAATGACTCTTAAAACTTTTTTACATTTCGTTTGTTCACTCTTCTGTCAAGTTCATCTTCTGTTAATTCTGGGGTTTTCATCAAACTTTTGAACTGTCGTGTATGAGTTGGATGAATTGTCGTCTAAATTACGCAAAATGAAAATAACACTGGCATTTCATTTATAAGTATAATACATGTTTTAAAAAGTGAGATATGAGTTTTAGTATATATTTTGGAAGAAAGTGTAGGGAAGGGAATTCCATAGGCAAGAAGTGCGAGAAAAGGAGCTGAGGAGTAGAAGTCGTGGTTATATTTGATTGATTTCACTGTAAAAGGGTGGAACCTAGTTGCTAGTCTAGTAGCTCGAGTAAATTCAAGCAGAGGAGATACCAGGGAGCTAAGCTCATCGGAGCAGAAGCCATGAAAGTATTTGTAGAAGAGGTAGAGGGAAGCCATATTACGCCAGTGAGAAAATGACTAGAGCTGAGCTACCAAGCCAGAATTGATCACATTGCGGGTTCTCTGTTAGATTTTAAGAAGCTCGAGATGAATAGCAAGGGTACCCGACTAGATGTGACAGCAGTATTCAATGCACGGACCGATGGTAGATTTATAAATGTAAAAGATGGATTCAGCCGAGAAAAAACTTTCTGTCTCTACACAGTGAAACAAACTTCCTAGTAGCAGATTTAACTATGGATTTAATGTAGTCATTCCACTTGAGGTCGGCTGATACAGTTAGACCGAAGAGGAGTAGTGTTTCAGAGAGACTAACCTGGTCCATGTTGTTGGTGGGGATGTAGGAGCGATTGTTTATGGTGGTTAAAAGATAGCAGCTTCATTTTGGAAGCATTAAAATTTACGTGCCATTTTTTACTCCAGTCCATCACAGATTAGGTGTCTTTTTCCAAGAACAGCAGCGAGGTTTACTTTGTCAGCCTCGGCTGATTTCTTATTGAAGCGGGAGTCGTCAGCGTAGATACCTACTTGGATTTGATTACATCTGGGAGATCGTTGATGAAGATCAGAAAAGGCGTATAATCTAGAATAGAGCCTTGAGGGACACCCACGTTCGTATGGTAGTATCTGGAAGCCTGCCCGTTAAATACTACTTTCATTACGCGATTTGAAAAGAACGACTGGATTAGATTAAACGAACTCGAGTTATGCCATATCCCAGTAGCTTGCGTAGAAGGCCAGCATGCCAGACTTAAATTCTTTGGAGACATCTAGGGCAACAGCTCGAGCTTTACCGTTCTTATCGAGAGCCTGGTATATATACTCTGTGATGGTTGTTAATATCAGCAGTAGACCTGGTGAAGTGGAAACCATACTATTTATCGACTGTTGGCTGTGAGATGTTGAACCACTTCAGCATTTTGTAATAGCCTCGAACACTTTGCCAAACATTGGTAGGAGGCTGGTAGGGCGATAATTAGAGGGGTCTGAGGGTTCTCCAATGTTCTTAAATACAGGAACCACAGAGAAGAACTTCCAGCACTCAGGAAAGCAAGAAGCAGAGAGGCAGTAGTTGTAGAGTTTGGGGAGAACAGAGGAGAGTTCAGGAGCCCTTTTCTTTAGGACAATGATTGGGAGTCCGTCCCCTCCGCTCGCTTTATGAGGGGGTCAAGCTTTGCAATTATGTTAAAGAACTGCGAACGTCACCAGTTGAACCTAAGTTCTAGGTGGGAAGTCGAGTGTGGATACCTCAGACGAATCAAATGTTGTGTCGGTGGAGAATCTGCGAGCGAAACACTCAGCTTTGTCTGCTGAAGATGTGGGGACCTCAAATTTATTGATTAAATGGAGGATTAAGGGCTTGCTGTTGTTTAACAAATTTTTACAGGGTCGCCAGTAGTCTTTGGAGCCGAACTTGCAGAGTGTTATACGCTACTTTATTCTTTAAGCAAGCATCATTTAGGATTCTATTGCACTCATTGCGATCATAGGCAAAAAACCGATTATTATGGTCAGACGCGTGACTCCGATAAAGCCAGAAGGGATTTCTTTGGGCAATAGCGGCCGAGCAAGCAGGAGAGAATCAAGGTGATAAACGGGATTTAAATCCTAACTTACAGGCTGGGATGAAAGCAGTGATGCCATCTTTAACCAAAAAAAAGAAACCTCGGATGAAGAATTTTCAACAAGAAGACTTTGTTTCAATGAACGTCACACAGGAAATCGCGGAACGACTCCCAGTCTGCTCTTTGGTAGCAATAAGATATTCTGCTAGTCTGGGGTTCCTGGGTGGAGGGGAAGTGGGAGGAGTTATTAACAGAAGCCGCAGCATGATCAGAGTTACCAAAACAGCAAAGCTGCATGACAATGCAAGAGTCAGGGATAGAAGTGAAACAGAGATCTATGAGTTTTCAGGTCTGTTAAGGTTATTAGCGAAATCCACCTTGCTTAAGAGATTGAGTGATTGAAAAGTTCATGGTATGGACACCTGCAAGATCTGTGACAGAATTTTCCAGTCAGTTGACGTGGTGGGCATTAAAGTCGCCAAACACAAATATATGAACAAACGGATTAGAGAAAATGGCTTTATCTATATTGTTCGAGATGCTGTCAAGTTCGGAACCGTCAGGAGATGAATTGGAGAGGTAGAGACGGAAAAGATAGCTAACCGAACTTAGTATAGAGAGACGGAGACACACACAGGAATAATCTGGAAATTCAAGGGAAATCACTCTAGCTAGAGGGAGATGTTCGTTGACATAAACGCCAAGACCATGCATATAGACATTGGAGTCCTCCTTAATGAAGGGAAGGTAACAAGGGATATAGAAATCAGAGGAAGGAATAGCAGAGCCAAGGTTAGTTTCACAGAGAGCCAAAATGTCAGGTGAGTTTACGTGGAGGAAGGATTCAACGCTGCAAGTTGGTACGGATACCACGGATGTTCGAGAAAGAGATGTTACATATATATATATATATATATATATATATATATATATATATATATGATTATTCTATAGTAATAAGTGTCAATTTTTTATATATTCGTGACGGGTTAGCTCAGTGATTCACAAATGATGTGGCGCGCCTCATAGTCGCAGCGGAAAAGGATAGCAGGTGAGGCGGAATGATTGAAAGACAACCAAACATTAGGAACAGTTGCAAAAAAGTTATATGCCAAAAATAATAATAATTTCAAAATTTAGATAATATTATGGATTGCTTGTAATTGCATGAATGAATCTCACTTTAAATAATAATAAATAGTTATTGACCATTTTTATCATTGTGATGTATTTGCATTATATCAAGAATTAAGAATATAGTAAATAGAGTCTGCAAATTGGAAGCGAAAATTATCAATGATGATGTTCTGACTTCGAATACGCGGTTATTTTTAACCCTCTCACTGTACTTTTAAATATACTTTTTATTACATAAAATTTCGTGAGGCGAGAGCTAATTTTCATTCCGAAAATGCAGCCTAGTTTTTAAAAAAAATTGGGAACTACTGATTTGCTAATTACGGAAATGGCTACCAATGTTCTTGGAAGTGAAATAACTTTAAATAGTTATTGACATTCTTAGTGTTTCCTCCTTGACTGGCATTTTTTAACTTAAAAAAAAAACTTAATTCACCGAAAGTCACTTTCAGTAAATTTAATAGTTGGGCATTTTGAAGAAAAGATTAGAATTATTTTGGAATTTGATGAAGCATTTTGAAGAAAAATTCATTATATATGTTCTACATTAGCATAATTATGAAAAACACAAACAGGCACGCACGCACACAGACACGCAGAAAGTAACACACATCCACAAACACCTATGCACACGCACAAATCGACACACACACACAGAGTTATGCACACACACACACACACACACACACACACACACACACACGTTAGAACACGCACGTATATATATATATATATATATATATATATATAGTCAAGCACGAAAACTTTGACAAATAGAAAGAGGCATAAAAAACAATTAGTAACTAATCCAACATTTAAAAATGAACGTCATTCGCCACAGAGTCACTCCCAATCTATATATTTGCAATTATTAATATCTATCCTTTATATATGGATTTAAGAACTCAGATATTAGGAGTGGAACACACACACACACACACACACACACACACACACATATATATATATATATATGGATATATATATATATATATATATATATATATATATATATTAAGTAATCAAAATATTTTGTCATAAAGGGCACGATGTCAAAGGTAAGGATAGAACGTTTAATAGAAATAATGTGGAGAATCTTGTCACTTAACTGAGCGGTATTGTTTCAGTCGTGCTGATTTCGACGTTTCGTGAGGGCAATATTGTAATGTCTTCCTTCTTCAGGGTCATTTGGTTTTCTCTAATGTTACTTCTCAATCTCTTCGTATTAATGGGAAGTTTGTTAAAATTTTATATCTCTGTATGTATATGATTGTCTTTGCTTATTGAATGTTGTATTATGTATCTTTTTTACTGTTTCTTAAGTGGTGTAGGATTTATTGGTGGCTGCTTTCTACTGTGTTGATCCCATTTGAACATACTTATGTATATGATCGCTTAATGTCTTTATTATGAGATGACTTCTTTTTAGCATGTTCAGCTGACCTCATTTCACCGAGTTGAGCCTACCTCCTTTTACTGCGTCAGTGTATGCTCCCGCTTAATTTCTCAGATAATGAATAAGTGTTTGTGTTCATGCGTTTTGTTTTTTTGTTGATATTTGTGTGCATAGATATTCCTTTGTAGGTTTAGTGAGTGATTCTTTCGTTTGGTGATTTTTTGTGTCATCTTTTATGTTAAAAGAAACAGCCAGACAATACAAAGATCACCAAGTGTTTGTGTATAAGTTTAATATATATTTTTCATACGTTTGTTTTTACATTTTTGTTGGACGGTGAGTTTAACTATATGATGTTTGTCTTCCTGTTGTCTTTTTTATGCTAAGTTGTGTGTATGTGAATGTTACATGGAATCCCTTTTCCTTTAGGTTTGTTTCATAGTTTTTCCTAGCTTCGTTGAATATGGGTAATAATTGTCGGAAAGCCAGTGCTTAATTGTTTGTGGAATCTGCCTGATTATAAAAAAGTGAAAATAACACTGACATCTCGTTTTAACATGGATATTTGCCAAAATTACATAAAAATATCTTGAAATACTAAAGAGTCATTGTTTTCTTTAAAATAGCCATTAGCTTCAACCACGCTCTTCGCTTGATTTTGGAATCTCCTGCATCTCTTCTAGACGGTTTCCTTGTTTAAGTTGGTGAATGCTGTTATAATCCTTGTTCTTCAATTCATTAAATGAAGTTACAACGAGTTTTGTTGGTTTCTCGCTCAACTGTGCCCACACTTAAGGGGGTTACAGTCTAAGTAGTTAGGTTTGCCAGATATAAGAAATTGTCTGACAGCCATGACTGGGTTCTCCTGCTTGTGTGACATGGTCCTTTTGCTAAACATAGGGTCTTCCAGCAGCCACTCTCATGACCAAGCGCAGCATTATCTTCTCAAGGAACTTGATGTAGGCCTCCGTGTTGCGCGTGAATTTCTGAGGAAGAATGAATGGAGGCATAACATTGCCTTTACTAGTGATCTCTCCAAACACCTTCGTAGTCATCTTCAGACTCATATAACTGTTTCCAAATCCTTTGCACTATCCTCAGATTGACACCCAAATATTCTACTGGAGCTTCCGATGTAAATTCAAAGCAGTACAACGTACTATTTCCAAATTTTTGGTAGAGTGAATTGCCTCATAGTGCTCTTTTTCTCACAGACGGTACCCAACTGACTCTACTATACTGTGCAGTCGATAAAATCAGAAACAAACGACGCACAAGAGCGAAATTAAACATATGAAACTGCGACAATTAACCCATTGGACCCTATGATATGTTATTTTCAGACAGAATGTATCTATAAAGGTACAAAATGAATAAAAAGAGACAATGAGGCCTATTCTTAGCCGACTCGTTTCGTCCTCAGAGTGACTTTATCAAGGAAATGTAGAATTTATTTTGTTGCACGTGTTTACATTCAAAAGCAAGGTCCTTATTTGTTTTTCAAAG
Source organism: Ascarosepion bandense (assembly GCA_037127315.1). Lineage (NCBI taxonomy): Eukaryota > Metazoa > Mollusca > Cephalopoda > Sepiida > Sepiidae > Ascarosepion > Ascarosepion bandense. The sequence continues at coordinate 32,607 of JBBBDQ010001681.1, forward strand.
TTTAAAGGCTTTGCGGTGTTCATGAATATTCATCCGGTGTTTGAAAAGTCAGTCAAAACATGTGAAGGACACAAAGTGTCATAATTAAAAGTTTGCAAGAAAGTAAGCGAGTAATATTCAGTAATTGTTTTAATGAATATTGTTTAACTTGTGATTGGATTGTTATGGCATGAGATGGACATAAGTGATGTACATCTTCAAAAACATTAGGCGATTAATTTAAACGTTGTCCTTTGATTTGGTCGTGTATGCTTTCTTGGGAAAGAAGTAATTCTTTCAGGAAAGTTGAGATTGGGATATATATATATATATATATATATATATATATATATATGGAATGGAGTTCATATACCCCAGTGATTGTAATAAAGGGCTCGGTTCGAAATTCCTGGTACCTGAAGAAGGAAGGAGTGTGCAATGGCCGAAACGTCGTACAAATAGCAAACAAAGATTAGGAATAATGTAAATACTGTAAATACTACCTAAATATAGACAAATAATCTAGCTGATTTCATTTAGATTCTTTTTCCTTTTGTTTCCATCACTTTTCTAATTGAATATCTCACACAGTGATAACAGAAGATCTGCCAAGAATGGTGAAATATTGTAAGAATTTGAGCATAAATTTACTGTGGATGATCTTACAATTAAAGCCCTTTTCACCATTCCAGGCAGATCTTCTGTTATCACTGTGTGAGACATTCAATTAGAAAAGTGATGGAAACAAAAAGAAAAAGAATCGAAATGAAATCGGCTAGCTTATATTAAAAAAAAAATGAATTCCTAGAATACCTCATTTTTGCGCATGCGTAACGCACCAATGTAATAAATTCAGTCCAATGTAGTCTCAAAGGACAAAACGTATCACACGAAAACATTTTTCACTCTGTCATACATTTTCCCCAATATGTTTCTGGATAAGTTTTATATTGTTATCTCCGCTAACTCAGTGAAAAAAATAACATTGCACCGAATAGAGACGTAAAAAGACCCCAAACTTAATAAAAACAAAGTTTTAGCGTCAACAAGTTCATGTTACTATTAAGAAGAAAGACCAAAGCACTTTCTAATTATTTTAACTTTTTTTATCCTTTCTAAAACGTTCGAAAGTTGTTTTTTTTTTGTTCTTGTATCAGCGGATATGCGTTGTGGTGCATTGGATATCGGCTCGGGGAGCCGAGTTCGAATTCCAGCTGAATTCATTGCATTCACTTACGCGCAAATACCCCTGAGAAAGGTATTAATTTGTTGCTTGTTTGTCTTCAATATTTAAAGTGTTTCGTAGTAGTTTGACTGAGATGGTTTCCATTTAACGATGGTAGGATATTCATATCGTGAGCAGGCAGATATGATTTTTACATACAAACGCATAAATGATAATGGACTCAAGGCTGCTTGGGTGTGTCAAATTGCGCTTACAGGCCAAAGGCTGCCGAGTTATCCAAACTTTGCTGATGTTTTTTGTTGCGTTGCTGAAACAGGATATGTGGCACCACAAACTCTGGATTCAGGAAGACCGAGTTTCGCTCGTACGCATGGCCACTACAGGCTGTCGGTGACGATTCAGGTATCAGCACACATCAAGTGGCCTAAACATGTCATACATCTTATGGTACTACATGGAGGGTACTTCAGGAGCAGCCTCCGTATCCGTATTATTTGCAGCATGTGCAGCGGTTTGCGCCGTCTGATCACTCACTATGAGAGAACTTTTGCCGATGGTTTATTGCACAAACTGCCGATCCATTTTTTTTTTGTCTCTTCATTCTTGTTTACAGATGAAGCAACATTTGGAAGAGATAGAATAACAATTTTACACAAGCAACATTTGTGGATGAATCAGAATTCTCAAGGTACAATACAGGTTAGACACTAGCATTAATGTGTGCGCTGGAATTGTAGGTGTCTGTCAGGTAGATCCATATGTTCTCCCTGGACTTTATTTGAAACACACTTCCAGACCTGCTAAAGGATGTACTTCTGCTAATACGAAAACGTATGTCGTTCATGCATTATAGGCCTTCGACACATTTTAGTCACATTGTTCGCGATGTACTGGCTGATATCTACCATGATAGATAGATAGATAGATAGATAGATAGATAGATAGATAGATAGATGAAGACCGGTTCCACGGCCTGCACGTTCCCCCGACCTCAATCCTTTGGATTTTTTTTAATCTGTGGGGCTACATAAATTGCTTTATGCAGCAGATATTAATAATGCAGAGACGCTTCATCAACGTGATACCAGAGCCTGCGAAACTATTCGACACTATGTGGGGTTATTTGAAAGGGTTCAGCAGACAATAATAAAACAGGTGCATGAGTGTGTCGAAGAAAGTGGAAGACATTTTGAATATTTGTTATGAGTTACTGTGTTGAGATACAATGATGGCCTTTTGGGTGTATGTTTATTTGGACATTTTACTTTGTTTTGATGTCAGAAACCCGCCAGCAAAATTTGTTAAAGTATTTTTGAATTGCATCTTCGATTGTACATTTAACAGTGGCTACCGTAAACTTTAAACTTAATAACTCAAAAACGAAGGATTTGCACACAGACTTTTATGTGTATTTTTGTCCTTGTTTTGGTGTGAGTTTTTCAAAGTATTTTGATACATCCTGTATATGCAGGGAGCGATTGGAAAATTGTCACCATTTCACATTTTTAATTTTGCGCATGTGCATTGTTTTTTCTCGACTGCACAGTATAGTAGGGTCAGCTGGGCACCGTCAGTGAGAAAATGACACAATTCAATCCACCAGAAATTTAAAAACGGCATTATTTTGCATTTGTATCAGAAGCTCCAATACGCTCTTTTCAGAGCGTTTGGGTGTCAATTTGAAGAGAGTCCAGAGGATTCGGAAAAAGTTGGATGAGTCATAAGGAGATTATGAAGGTGTTTAAGGTAACCACTAGTGTTGGTGATGTTATGCCTCCATTTATCTTTCCACAGGTCCTCAGACTCGACATGGAGGCCTACATAAAGTGCCTTGAAAAGATAATGCGGCCTTAAAAGACCCTATCTGGCGACAGGACTCTGCACCATGCAAAACAAGTAGGAGAATCCAGTTGTGACTGTCACATCAACTCATACATCTGGCCACTTAATTCCCAAACTGCAACCTCCTTGATTATTATGCGTGGAGTATAGTTGAGCAAGAGACTAATAAAACTCCTTGTAATAACAAAGATGAACTGAAGGCAAGGATTATGGCAGCACTCAACAAACAATAAGACCGTCAAAAAGAGATGCAAAAGATTCTGAAGTCATCTAGAGGTTTTGGTTGATGGTTGAAACCAATGGTGATTTTATTGAATAAATTTATCAAAGGACTCTTTGGGAGAAGTTGAGATAATGAAGATTGCTCGAGACACATGTGCCTCTTCTACTCCTATTTGAGTTAGTATAATAGATCATTACAAGGATGGTGACATGCAATAGAAAAATTATCTATTTAGAAATGAAAGAAAGAAAAAGAAAAATCACATTCAGGCTTACAAAAAAGAGAAGCATTATGGATTAGAGGGAGGGCTGCGGACAGCGAATGTGAAACAGCAATAAAGTTTTAATTTAAGTCCCAATATTCAATTTTTTGGAAAGTGGAAAGACTCTATCGCTTAGTTTACCATGCTGGAAAAACTTCTATTAAATGTAATGGCCTTGAGAATTAATAATAAATTAATGTGTAGATAAGTCATGCAAGCATGTTAGCATGTACGTGAATAGATAGATAGATAGATAGATAGATAGATAGATAGATAGATAGATAGATAGATAGATACCCGAGTAGGCCCTTGTCATCAAAAATGACAGCACAATATTTATATTGATATGGCGTTTAAAATGACGGCAATATATAGACTGATGTACCTACTATTGAGTACCTTACATTAAAACATAAGAAAAATAAATCCAAACCCCTGAGCATGACAAGAAGGATATATATATATATATATATATATATATATATATATATATATATAAAATGATGTCTATTATAATAAACATCATTGTATATATATATATATATATACAACGATGTTTATTATAATAGAGAAGATATATATATATAAATTCTTCACTACTCGACGACATAATTACTGCAAAAAATAAAATAATAAGGCACTGTTAAGAAGAAAACAGGTGGCAAGAGCTTTCATAACTGTTAGTAAAGTTTAATAACTGGTAGTAAAGAAAATGAACTGAGCCTACACTGGCTTGCTATTGATGAACTGAGCCTACACTGGCTTGCTATTGTCTCTCTCTCCAAGAGTGTAACAGGAGGAAAAAAAAATATATATATATATATATATATATATATATATAAACCATTTGCAAACAAGCCTGTTTCACTGAATCACAGCTCTTCAGTGTGGATAGATTAACTCTTACAGTGCATAGCAAATGTATTTAACATATCGTTTTTTTTTATGACTTTCACAAAAAACAGTTTAACTTGAATGATACTTACTTCAAATATTTTAATGACCATTGTCTACTAAACATTGAGTAAAATTGTGAAACATTGTTTTTATGTACTTTTACTGTCAATTTTTGAATTTGACTCTGTGCAAATGTATTTAACTTGATTTGTTAATATTTAATAGCAGACCTTCTGTTTTGTCTTACAGTCTCTAGTTGTTTTCTGTAGTTTTAAAGAAGCTTCATGCATGAAGATGTTGACAGTTTCATTGTGGCAAATATTAAGAGAGAATTTAATAGAAAAAAGGGGAAAAACAGTGGAAAATAAAATAAATTGAAATAAATTGAAAGAAAAAACAAAAATTCAGAAAAGTGATCAAATTACCAACCTATATTAAGACAGGCAAAGTTTTATGATATTTTTCCTTTCTGTGGTTCTTTATATATACATATATATTTAAAAATAAAAACATATAAGGGGTCTACTCAAACATGGGTATCCACAAAATCATCTAAATTGGTTAACTACTTTAGATGGGTGTGTCTTCTTGTGGTGGTCCAGTGGATATCGGCTCGGAACAAGAAATCGGAGAGCTGAGTTCGAATTCCAGCTGAATTCATTGCATTCACTTAAGCGCAAATACCCTTGGGAAAGGTATTAATCCATCTATTCCTTCCAGTTATGGGTTAAATAATAGGACAGATTGGGTTCTATAGCCTTGGCTGGCAACCAGTTTATCGCAGAAAGCAATGGCAACCTACTGCGGGATAATCTTCTGCCCAGTCAGTCATGTCTCTTTTGAGACATGATCGCCCAAGTGTGTTTCACGTATGGCACTTAACTGACTGACTTTAGATGATGTGCTGCATTTTCCTTTATATATATCATATTGCTCTTGATAATATCCATTGAACTCTTTATACAGCTCTACCACTTAATATTTTATATCCAATAGATATTTTGGGATTCTCCTCTCCATTTATGAACTGGGCATCATTATATATATATATATATATATATTATTAAGTAAATCATCAAGCTTTATATTCGACCTCAACAGAATGCAGAAAGCACTGGCGATATATATATATACATATATATATATATATATATATATATATATATGTAATAATTTTATTATAAGTTTATAATAAAAACATAGTTTACTGCAACACAAGAGCCGTTGTGTTTCCATACTATCTTATTAGCACCTTGTCAAGCAGTGAAATATTCCTAACAGTAAAAAGTATTTCACATTTTATGCTGAGTTTAGATAAATTGAAGTTGTGATAGACTTGGTGACTAAGAACAATATATCTTTTTGATTCATTGGGCTTGTCAAGAAGACTGCTTTTCTATTTTTAAACATTTAATGAGCCTTTTGCTTTGCATTAAAATAGGATACAGACAAGCTTGAGTGTATTTTCAATGAATTTCTCATCTTCATGTTAATACTGAGGTCTACAAATTATAAGTGCTCATAAATAACACACACACACACACACACACACACACACACATATATATATATACACTATAGTCATCTGCAGACAGATCCGTTTCGCTGTATTACAGCTCATCAGTACGGCTTAGACTCCAGTTGCTTCCTAACCCAGGATTGAAACCCGACCAAATTCTACCCCTAGGCCATGAGCGCCCAGCAGAAGGAGGCAGGCTTTTTAGCGCGTATAAACACACCCAATAGCTAGAGTGCTTCAATTCATAATCGAATGAGCTGTGCGTAAATGCCGGAGTAGCCACTGTTTACAAAGTCTACCACTCTCCCAGAGTGCTCAATCAGGGTGTGAGAGCGTAAATAAATCAGTAAGTATTAAGCAATCAATATATATATATACATATATATTGATTGCTTAATACTTAGTTTTTGGTTCTAATTGGGTTTGACCAGTACACATTTGTATTAAAAAGTGTTCAATACAATTATATTGTAGAACTTTTGAATATTTTCCATTTTTAAATGAGTTATTTCACTACCCAGGTTTCTATCATAAATTCCCTGCCACGTGAACATTTAAATAAAACACTGTTACAAGAGCGTTCTTAAAAAGAAAAACGGTAAAAAGTAAAATCAGTTATTAAAAATTGCCTGAAGACACCACTCATGGTAGAAACCTGTGTAGTGAAATAAATCATTTAAAAATGGAAAATATATATACATGTGTGTGTGTGTGTGTGTGTGTGTGTGTGTGTGTGTGTGTGTGTGTGTAGAAAGAAATGTATATGAGAGAAGCAGAAAAGTTATTGATCAAGAAGCCCTTCCCAAAAAGTGTCTTGTTTGTGGTCAGAATTTGGAAACTGGGTCAGGTCAAGACCGTTTTCACTAAACACACAGTCACATGCTTAAAAATTGATTACAAACCTATTGACAGAATTTCGCCAGTAAGGAGGTGCTTAAAAGCCAAGATAAAGCTGGGAATCTTAGGTGTGCCTGTAAAGTGAACTATATCTATTTTCGTGCTCTCTTCCTGGCCAATATAACATCATAAGTAAATAGTTAACTGATGATGGCTGTAAGGGTTTTTGTAATTTGTATATGTCATAGCTTGATGACTACATGCGTTCTTCTATCTGGTATGCATAGTACATTGTATATATATGTGGCCACATGGCCTGAAGATTGCAGTAAATATGAAATAGACTGTCATCATTTGGTGTTAACCTCAGTGTCTACTTTTATATTTACATATACCCTATCTCTGATATTGAGCATGTGCCGATATTGACTACACCACAACACACATCTACGTAAACTTATCTTAGTTGACACATTTTGTTTTATGGGGGACTTTGTTAGGGTAAATGTAGGCATTTTAATTTGTAATGGGTACTCATATTTTCTTCTTTTATGCACAATATCCTTTTAGGATGCAGGTGATCATGGCACCCACATCTTCTATATCTTTCTTGTAGCTCTTAATTCATTTTATCTTATTATTTCTCCCAAATCCTGCTTTGCTCTTTATTTGCTTAAGCCCATTAATATGTTATGTGCTGATTTTCTCTATCATGCTTTCTCTCTATCTGCACTGTGAGTATCAGATTCTCCAAGCTCTCCTTCCTCGTTATATTTTCCAGAAACTTCAGCTGTTTCTTCCTAATGTTAATATCTTAAGTTTTCTTTTTGTTTCCATTTTCTCCAAAATCTAGTGTTTATATACAAGAGAAAAAATGTTATTGGTTTTTAAAAGTTTTTGAGTTTAGGAATGCTCATAAACATTCATCTGGTTAGCTTAAACATTAGGCAAGCTTTGGGCAACAAGAGGTGATACAATTCAATGTCTAATAAACAAAAGCGAGTAAGTGATGTTTTATAATTTTTTTTTGCAAGAAATAACAACAAACTTCAGTTTATGGTTTATAGAAAAGCTATATTTTAAAATATATTTTGGGTATCTAATTTAGTTGAATTCATAATAATCCAGAAATCTTGTTAGGAAAATATGCATCTTATGACAGGATACAAACCTGTGTCCCTTTAGGGAAACAGTCAGTTGATCTAATGTGTCTTAGGCAGCTGTATATTTTTCTAACACGATTTCTCAATTATTCAGGCTGGTAGATATAAATAAATACACTGTTTAATTATAAAAAACTGAGTATCTACTCAAATATGATTATCCATTAAAAATAATGTTTAAACAAATAAATTAAAAATATTTTGGAATTAATTCATTTCCATTTTGCAACAGATTTCATAAAATTATATATATATATATATATATATATATATATATATATATATAATGTAGAGCATTATACTATGAATTTATAAACCATTGTAACAACCATTACAATATATAAATATATATATATAATGTATATTTGGGCAGCAAGCCTTCTTTCATACATGTTTTGTTGAATGTGACAGGCAAAGAAAATTTCATGAGTTGTTTGTAGAAATTGTCCATAGTGCTTTTGGAAACTTATTTGCCCATTTTCAAGTTGCCATTTAATAATAGCAGCTAATTTCTTTTCATAATTACCTTTTAAAATGTCATTGTGTGATGCATATGTTATAATAGTAGTGATTGAAAGCACTTGAGACAGTACAGCCAATTTTTGCACTCCCTAACCCTGGCTAAATGTATAAAAGAAAAATTTAACAACACTTGAAAACCGTAATAAATTTTATCAGATTTTCTTTTTATGTCACATTTAATGAAACATATATAACTCTCTCTCTCTCTCTCTCTCTCTCTATATATATATATATATATATATATAAGATAGTATCCTTGGCACTTGATAAGGTTAATTCCACAGGGGATTAAATCTGATGAGAACTCAATATATATATATATATATATATATATATTTTTATCATTTCACCCCAAGCAAGGAGGTACTGCCACTCATTTAATGAAACATATATAACTCTCTCTCTCTCTCTCTATATATATATATATATATATATATATATATAAGATAGTATCCTTGGTACTTGATAAGGTTAATTCCACAGGGGATTAAATCTGATGAGAACTCAATATATATATATATATATATTTTTATCATTTCACCCCAAGCAAGGAGGTACTGCCACTGATGTGCAGGAGGGCTACATAAGAGAGTTAAAGTTTTAGACAGGGAGAGAATGAAGACAAAGATGAGCTAGCTACAGGGGGCAAAAGAGAAAGGGCAAGAGAAGGATGTGAATATACAAGTGAAGACAGTTGTGAAGGTTGAGAGAAAGGAAAAGAACAAGATACATAGGGTGATGTGGAAAGGGCTGGATAAGAGATGGAAATTGACTTTGCATTTAAATTCTTGGAGGTTGTAGCCACCAGGAAAGCAAATATATTGAAGGGAGTTCCACAGTTGAAAAGCACTAGAAAAAAAACTGCTGAAGTAGGATTGTCACCTGCATTTGGTAGATTTAACTGTAAAAAGGTGGGACTTTGTTGCCAGTCTGGTTGTCTGAGTAAATTCTTGTGGAGGGGGTACCAGTGACCTAGGTTCATCAGAGCAGAAGCCATGAAAATATTTATAGAAGAGACAGAGGGAAGCCACATTCCGCCGAAAAAGTGGGTGGAGTCGAGCTGCTCCCACTTCATATATGCTCTCATTATGATTGAGCTCTTTGGAGAAGAAAATTTTAAAAACAGTTTCCACTTCGGCTATAATGCGTGACTCTTCAGAAATGAATTGAGTTCTCTCGGTGACTGGCGTCTGTATACACTGCTTACATATAAGACGTTAAAATTTCCCTTCTCTGACCCCATGCGCCGATGGCTTAGGGAGTAGAGACTCCGACTGACACCAAATCAGTTGAGTTTCGATCCTGGCCAGAAGCAAGTGGATATGTCTAGCCACACTGATGAGCTGTGATACAGTGAAATGAGCTTGTATGTGGATGACTAATATATATATATATATATATATATATATATATATAAAGAAGGTGTGATGGTTAAGTTTTTTATATAATTTTTCATGTAATTTTATATATTTTTTCAGAAGATAGATAATATAAATCTACTCCCTCATGTGCTTCAGTATTTTGTTACTAAACTCTGTTAGCTATCTCTTTTATTAGACATGATAGCTGACAGCATAAAAACACTTTCTCTCCAACCGTCTGTGAACATTTTTGCCTTTGGTGACTTTAATGCTCAAAATGATTCATTGTTGAAACACTTGAAATGTACTGATGTTGCCAGTATTTGGTCATTAAATTTTTCCATTGCTCAATCTCTTACACAAAATCATAGACTCTCCTATTCATTCCTCCTAGTAAAACTGAGCATCAGGATTCTCTGCTTGATTTATTTCTTAACTCCCCCCACTCCGGATTTGGCTAATTCTACCCTTTTGGTAATTTTGACCACTCCATGGTAGCTACTGATATTTAATTCCAATTATCCATGAAACAGGAACCTCCTGTCCATAATACTTCCACAATTACAAGAATGACGTTTAGAACTCATTCTGTGATTTTCTTTGTGATGCCCTATGGACTGATATCTTCAACCTCCCAATTGAAAATTGTGCCAGTGACATTTCTTCTTGGGTCAAAGCTGTCATGGACACTTTTGTCTGGATATTTTCATAGTAATTTGAGTGTTGCTCAGGACTCCATCCTTGTTCCCACACTGTTTTTAATTTTCATTCATGACCCTCCTAATGACAACAGACCTCAACTTGATGTCTACACTGATGACACAACAATTTACTCCTGTCTTGGTAATAAGGATGATCAGTCCAACAAGGTCAAAATTGCAGCTGATGTCCAAAATAATCTTAAAATTGTCATTAACTGTAAAAACTACAACTGCAAAAAGATGGCTTGTCACATGTAATCCCTCCAAGAGTAAATTCTCTCCAATAAGCCCCTGAGAAACCCTTCCTTTCCTTCCATCAGTATGGCTAATGCTAATATCCAGGAGAGTGAACTTTTGTGCCTTCTCATGCTAACATTGTCAGCTGACATGAAGTGGAAAGACTATATTGAATACAGTGCTAGGTCAGTGTTTGTTCACTGTGTCATGCATATCAATTTTTCTCTCCAGAATTTATCTTACATATCTATAAGTCTACCATTCATCCATGCTTAGAAAATTGTTGGGACATATGGTTCCGTGCCCCTGCTATTTACTTTGAGCTTCTTCATAAAATCCAAAGAAGAATCCGCAATATTTTTAGTCCTGATCTGGCAGCTCAGCTTTAGTCACTTACCCACCATTGTAAGGTTGTCTCCCTGTGCCTTTTTTAAACATACTTTCATGATAACTGTTTGTATGAGCTCTTTGTACTGGTAACTAGACTTTATGAATTTAAGTGCAACATTAAGCTGGTATTGAGAAGAAATCAACTTACAGACGAGATAGCTAGATGTACTTTCTTCTCCTGAATTCTTGCCTATGGAACTTCTTTCCATCTTTAGGCTTTGTTGTCAGCTTTAATCTGAAAAAAATTTAAATGTAATATTAATCGCTATTTATTGTCCTCCTGATTAATCTCTTCTCTTTCTGGTTAATATTAATGTTTCAGTTCTTTATTCTTCCACACTCTGTAATCCATTGTGTTTTAGTGGCTTTACTGCCTTGCTTAGGGTGATACTGATTAAAAAAAACTCTCTCTCTTTATTTATATATATAATATATATATATATATAACTGTATAAATAACTATATTTATAACTATATATAATTATATATATAAAATTAACTATATATATATATATATATATATATATATATATATATATATATATATTCCCATATGTAGACACAGGCTCACATCACAAACAGACCTATTTCTAAAAAGCAATGGATGTAATGCTGTGTGACAGGAAATCTGTCCTCAGTTTTTTTCATATGACCTTGCCTGGCCATTTAACGGCAGACAAACCACCTTGATAACAATGACAACTAGAACGAGGAGCAGCATCATGTCATCCAAAAAGTATAATTTCCAACCAAACAATTGACCAAAAGTTCATTTGGTGCGACAAATAAATATTAAATAAAATTTGCTTAAAGTTTTTAATCGCTACCAGCAATATTCAAATCAGAATTACTTATGTGAATATGGAGGTTAAAAATGAAAAATAAAAATAAGAATGTTTCAATTAAAATTGAACCCCACTGAAAATTTTATTTATTTGATTTATAAGAAAGATGGTTTGTTGATTTTATGATATGCTACCTCTTGTTGCATTGGTGTTTTTAATCATTTCACTCCCTAGCAAGGTAAGAATGCCACTAGTATGTAGGGGGTTACAGAGAAAGTGAGAGAAAAAAATGGGTATAGTGGGTATTGAGGAAAAGTTAAAAGATGAACAAAATTCAAGAAGACAGAAGATGGTAACTGACATTGCATTTAAACTTTTGAAGATTGGAATTATCAGGAAAGCAAATGGAAGGGAGTTCCACCAGTGGGACATGAGAGAAAAGAAACTGTTGGAATAGTAGTAGCATTTGCATTTAGCTATTTCAACAATAAAAGGGTGGGACCAAATTTTAAGTGATTTGCATGGGTGAGTCCTTGACTCTATGAAATGAGAAGGAATATTTTTTCTGGGGAGAAGAAAAAAAAGAGCGTAGAGGTTGGACCATATTTTCTTTTTGAACTGCATATTTGGCAGTCAGAGTGAAGTGAAAAGCAAAGTGGAGAGAAGAGTTTGGACAGTAGTTCTTTTTTTTTTAAAACCACATTATTCATTCTGTACATGTAATTGTGATCCAAATGGGAAAAGTCATTGTTCCAAATCCAAATAATCTGCAATCATTGCTTTACACAAAGCTGGTCTTAGCTGTTGTCAGAGAGCCAAACAAGAGCAGGTTCATGCCTCAATGGTCACAAGAATAGTCCAGAAGTGGAAGAAAACTAGAAAAATTGAGGTTGGGATTCAATGTGATCATCCAAATGTGTCTACAGAACAAGATGACCGACGACTGGTGCAACTTAGTTTGTCTGATCGACAGGCTAGTAGTCAGCAGATACTGAAGGAATGGTCCAGTGGTGGTGTGGAAGCTTCAGATTGCACAGTATGGCGGCGTTTGTTGATGAAAGGATTGATGTCAAAAAGGCCTGCAAGAAATTCACTTTTGACACGAAAAAATATAAAAGATCGACTAAATTTCTGTCAAATTCATAAAAGTTGGAAAAAGGTGATTACCTCTGATGAATTACCTTTTAGCTGCTTTGCTAACAATGGATCAATTCGTGTCAGAAGACGAGTCGATGAAAGATTCCATTATGATTGTGTGGTATCCACAGTCAAACATCCGGACCTCATTCATATTTGGGGGTGCTTCTCGTTTCACGGCATCAGAGAATTAGTGATTGTACCTAATGGTATGTCAATGAACAAGGAATGGTATATAGACACTATCAAAAATAGACTACCACAATTTTTGATAGAACACTACCCTGATCGAGATGCGGTGTTTCAACATGATGGTGCACCTTGCCATAAAGCAAAAGCTGTGACGAAGTGGTTTGAGAAAAATAACTTCAGAGTTCTGCAAAACTGGCCTGGTAATTCACCTGATTTCAATCCCATCGAAAATTTATCGTCGATCCTGGAACCAAAAGTGTGTGAAGCTGCTTCAACAACAAAAATTGAACTTGAAGCTGTCCTACAAAGATGTTGGACTTCTATTATATCTAACTGTTCAAAATCACTAATTGACTCTATCCCAAAGCAAATAAAACTTGTTTTTAAAAATAGAGGAAGGCACATAAAGTATTTAACATTGAAATTTAACATACATCATAAATAATTTTTTTACTTTAAAATAGTTTAAATTTTTATTTTAAAATGCTAAAGCAAAAATAGTTGTGTTTGTTACTGATAACTCGGATTTTTTATAGTGTTGCAAAACTTTTGGCCAGAGCTGTACATGCTTCACTCTTGCATCTCCAATTCAAAGCTTTTATCTTGTGCTGTTCCTCTAGCTAAAAAATCATATATTCTGTCTCTTTATAATTAATAGTGAGTCCTTTCTTCTTACTTCCCATTACTACATTATTTAGGAGGTCTTGTAATTAATTAATAAATAGTGAAGTCATTGGTAATCTATAGATATGTGAACGAAATAAGCTTTGAGATGAAGGTCTGAACAAAAATGATTTGCTTTCTATAGCTTATTAAACTTTTGCAGGTTATTTAAAGACAGGAAAAATATTTCTTTTACATTGTAAGATTTTTTGGAAGGTAAATAATTTAGTGATACAAGTCATACTGATTAACACATAGCTGGAAAGAGAAAAGGTAGATTCATACCTTTAATAAGAGTATTTGTGCATAGTTCAATATAACAAACCCAACTGGAATTAGAACTCTGATTAACAATTCTGAGCCATTATCCATTAAACCGCCTGCACATCCAAATTTACAATACCAGATATTCCCAAGCACCTTTAAATAATGCTAATAAAAATGACGTTATAACAGGAGGAATATGAAAAAAAGATTTATTCTCCCATTTGTATTTCCCCAATTATAGGTATTATTATAGATGTGATATAATAATACTCTATTTCACAGATGAAATGTCTGAAATGAAAAAGAATGACAAACATGCTTTGTTCTCAGAGATTTTTATTTCAATAAGACATACCCAAAACTATATATACTTCCCATGCAGAGAATAATTTATTGCATATGTCTACAGAGGAGAAACAAAAAAAAGGATTTTGTGTATAATATGGTATTATATTTGGTACTCTTGTCTTTGGGGACTCTATGTATAAGATTTCAGATTCAAACAGGTTGGATTCATCAACATCCCAGGTGATGAAATATTCCAAGAATGGGAAACAGTAAGTCTTTGGTTTTCTCAAATTGAGAACTGTGAGCTGGAGTTTATTTCTATAGCTGAGAAATATACATTTTCAAAAGAAAACACAACCATGGAGTTGTAGATTGTAGCATTTGCTGGGGATATAGATTTAGCCTAGCCCTAAAAAAGCAACTGATTGGTTTGGCTGCTGTAAACAAACTGTATTTGACTGCCTCTTTTGTCACTGTATGTAGTGATGTCACTAAGCAGCTGTCACATGACCCATGTGACTTATCTCCACCAAAGGGAGATAATCACCTTCTGTATCCCTACACCATGAATATCAGCTAGAGGCAGTGGTAGAAAAGACAGTTACAAGATATCATGGAATTTTTTGTTCCAGATAGAACATGTCATTGAGGCATGAAGAACTGATTTTATTGTTATGGATAAGGAGAGTAGCAAGTGTTAAACTTCTGACTTTGCTGTTCCATGTGATACAAGAAAGGGTGCCAAAGAAACTGAAAAAATGTAAAAATACCAAGATCTGGATAGAGAGTTGAAAAACTATGGAAGATAACTGTTGCAAAAAAGTAATTTCTGCAGTAATTGGTGTACTTGGAAAACCACATAGAAATTTGAAAGATCACATCGGGAAATGAATGAATGAATAAAGGAAGAAATGTCACTTACCTTCACACCAGCAGAGAAACAGAGTAAATGAAGGAAAGAGTTTTTATAGATGAAGACCAGAGCAAATCTAAATTTATTTATAAATGGAACTTTGTCTCTGTGTGTGTGTGTGTCTCTGTATGTGTGTGTATCTATAGACCTATAGACTCCGAAACGGCTGAACCGATCTTCTTGAAAATTTTCACAGTTGTACTATAAGTGTCTGCAAGTGTTCTTAGCTAGGTTTTGTGTCAAGGTACCCCCAATAAATATTGAAAATCGATAATCAAAAAAATCAGGTTATAGAAGGAGTGGTCCGATTTTAATCAAATTGGATATACTCATAGAAAAAGACATAAAAAATGATATTCAGAAGTTTCAAGGTTGCAGTTCTTACAATAGTGCAGACAATCGATAATATATATATATATATATAAAAGCCAAGATGTGTGTGTGTGTGTGTGTGTGTGTGTGTGTGTGTGTCTGTATGTCCTTTATACTAATCCCCAATTTTTATCCGATTCTCACCAAACTTCACACAAATATTCTTTAGGCTGAGTCTGAGCTCCAGGACCATGGATTAGTTTTAAAGTTTTCATTACACCCGAGCAACGCTGGGCTACACTGCTAATAATAATATAAGAGAAAGTACTAATGAATGAACAATAATACGAATTTCAACATATTTCACAAAGACAGTGAGTTATCACACTTGGACTGTAACCAAAGCAAACTTTTATTTGTAATTATTTATTTTAAAATTTGGAATAGTTAGAAATAAATTAATAAAGAAAATAAATCACCTTAGGAAGGGGGACATTATAATAGCATTGATAATGATGATGATTGTAAGCACCTTCTGGTCCCACTAAAGGGAATGTTGGGTTCAAGACTGTCATCTTTTGGTTTGATTTTTCAGCTGCAAGACTCATAATTTATCTTTCCACCCTAAACGCAGTGGAACACTTAGAATTCTAATAAAACCTAAACAGATTAAAGTGAATTTATACCTTTTCTTTGTTCTTCAGAATTGATATAAAATAATAATCCCTATCTATTATTCTTCTTCTTCTTCTATGTGCCCTGTCCCTTCAGGACGTAGGCGATCATGGTTCTCCATGTCTCCCTATCCCTTGTGGCTCTTCGTATGTTTGCTCCTGTTACTCCTGGCAACCCCCGTTCCGTCATCCACCTGATCAGGCCCTGCAAATATGTTATCCGCTGCCTTCCTCTGTCTCTCTTTCCTTCTATCTGGTCAGTCAGTATCAGGTTCTCCAAGCTCTCCTTCCTTATTGCGTGTCTCAGGAACTTCAGTTGTCTCTTCCTGATGCTCAGTATTAATTTCCTTTTTGTTGCCATTCTTTTCAACACCACATCATTGCTTGCATGCTCAGTCCACGATATCCACAGCATCCTTCTGTAGAACCACATTTCCACTGCTTCCAGTTTTGCCCTCATTTTCGCATTCACTGCCGTATTGAAAAACTGACATCACATAGCAATCCAGCACTCTTTTCTTTGTTTCTAGTGAAATTTTCCTGTGTGTTAGTACTTTATTCAGCTTCTGGAACACGTCCTTTGCCATGCCAATTTGCCTTTGGATCTCTGTGTCACACTTTCCATCTCTTGTGTCTATATAAAGTTGGATTCAATGGCATTCAATGGATTTTGTGGTTAAATTGGTTTTGGAATACTAGGCAGGCAAAAGCAATGTGATGGCTAGAATTAAACAGCGAGAGAGAGACCAGAGAAAGAGAGAGAGTGAGAGAGAGAGAGAAATAAGCAGCACAAGAGAAGAGAAAGAGACATTCTAAAAGTTGGGTAAAATTAAATAAAACCAGTAAATAAAATAATAATAACAAAAAAGATTATTAATTTTTTTCCCCATCATATGAGTAATAAAGAAACCAGAAAGGGTTTCTGGTTACATGTGTGATTTTATGACCCCATTTCTGGAAAGGAAAAATCTTTCTCCTCTTAACTTCAAAATGTGAACCATGTGGTAATAGTATTCACACTGGTGAATGTTAGTTTTCCCTGGTCCACTGACAACTGAACTTTTTTCCACTTACCAACAATATTGTTGGACATGTTTTAGAACTTCTACTCATGAAGTAGAGGTTTGGTGCTCCTAACTCAGACAAGGCTGCCTTGAGCCTGACCAGCATTATCCATTCATATCCTTACTTCCCATAAATTATTTCTGAATTCAAAATGAAAATGGATATACTCAGTCTACCCAACTCAGTATGAGGCTAACTTGAGCTTGACCAGCTCTGCATCAAAAATGAAAACAGATACCCATGGTCTTCTCAACTTAGCACCTGGCTGACTTGAGCTCAAAAGTTTTACCTGCTCGTATTATTTTTCATTAATTATTTCTGAATTAAAAAGGTAAATGGATATACTTGGTCTTCCCAACTCAGTACAAGGCTGACTTGAGCTCAACAAGCTTTACCTATTCATGTCCTTACTTCTCATAAATCAGTTCAGAACTAAAAAGAAAGCATAATTAGACCCTGATATGAGTTAAAACTGTTTAAGCTATATTTACCCAACTTCAGAACATCCCCAATTTTACAAGCCTTATTCCAGTTTTCTTAGAAACAAATGTTGGTAGGATAGATTGTTAAAAGACTTGATCAAATAGTAAAACTAGCTTTTGTAATGCTTCCCAGATGCCATACTTGTGGCATTACAACTTGTAACAAGCACTGAGAAGATGGAAGTCAATGAATTGATAGGATACTGGCAAGTAAAATACTGCAGGACCCAGAACATTAGCAGCAGTTGTGCAAAGCAAAAAAAAGAACAACAGAAAGTGAAGATAAATGTTATGAGAAGCCATAATTGTGGACCTCAAGTTGGCCAATTAAGCAATTACATATTGTAGAGAAATTCTGGTGTGTTTGTGTTTGGTTTGTTTAATGGTACATTAATGCCTTATGAGTCATGAGTTTTGCAGTAATAAAGATATGTCATTTTACTTTCACAATTGAATACATGGTAGATGATACGCAGCTTTTGTACATATGTTTGTATAGGCGTAATTACTAGAGGCAGTAATGTGTGTTTTATGTTGTAGCTTTGTTGAATACAGTTTGATTTAAGAAATTGTAGGATATTATATGGATTAATGCTATGAAAGAGATCTTTCATGCTGCTTGGTTTTGTTTAGGGAATATCAAACCCTATAGGTTATTTAATACTGAAATTTAAATATTTTGAATGTAATTGTATGTCTTCAACTACAGATAATATATATTCTTGGTCATTTTACTATAAATAGCTATTGTTGGTAATTTTTTATAGTAAACTATATTGCTGGTATTTTTATTATAAAAATGTATTTTATACATTTCTAGTATTTTGTTTTTGTTAGGGGGTACGCTATTTGCCCATAGCTTGGATCCTAACAGGTGCTATTACCCCTGGTCAGGGAGAACCTGGGAACAACGGCAATTAAGAGGTGGTTCCATGCTCATGAAAACCTCCAATGTCCCAATCAGAGGCTTTGCTGCAAGATGTAGTTAATTGTCAAAGCCAGGACTAAGAAATTATGATGTTCCATAGTAAAATATTAGGATAAAATTTACTGTTTAAATAGATTTGGGTTTGGGCTCAATGTTGTTCCAAACATTATTGTAGCAATCCTAAAACATTGTGGAAGAGCATCAAACTAAAACAAACCACAAATTAATTTTAATATTGATGACATCATAACTGACTTAGGTGTTAACAGAAGAAATGGTGGATAATCTGAAAACATTTGGAATTAATGATGAAGCATCCTGAGTCCTTAGATGGGGGAACAGTGTTGGGACTCCAGCTAAAAGGAAATGAAACAGGAAAGCTGGTGTTTACGAGGGGTAACGATGTGCCAGAAGTAAAGGAAGATGTAAGTAGATGGAAATTATTCTCAGAAATTGGTGGAACACAATCCCATTGCCGTATGGCTATAAAGAACAGTGTGTAGATATGTAAAAAGAAGAGTAAGTGAGATAAACTGGGAATGTGAAGTAGACGAGACAATTGCTATGAAGCAGAAAATTCTGAGGTAAAGAAGGACAACCTAGTGAATCAGAGAGAGCACATATCTAAATCAAAAACAGGAGTAGCATAGTACAATGTAAGCAGCATTGCAACAAGTGAATTCATTTAGATACATGGTATTGTATCTTAAGGTGTGGCATGGTTGCAAAAAAAAAAGATGTTTATGAGCATATCATGATATGGAATTAGATTCTGTGTGGGAGGTTATTAATTTGGCCTTGAAATTGAGGCTGACTAATATTAATCCTAAGAATAAGTGCACTGACATTGAAAGAGATTATGTTAAAAAAGAAATATATATTTATTGTATAAAATAAATGCTTTTCTCATCAGTAGGCTTTGGACTTATTTGTGTACCTATGTACCCATTTTCAGGGTCAGGT
Source organism: Ascarosepion bandense (assembly GCA_037127315.1). NCBI lineage: Eukaryota > Metazoa > Mollusca > Cephalopoda > Sepiida > Sepiidae > Ascarosepion > Ascarosepion bandense. The sequence goes on from JBBBDQ010001681.1 coordinate 52,395, forward strand.
CAGCTTATATTAAAAGTTTCAAGTAGATATATGTAAGTAAAGACAATAGAGGCAGGAGGAAGCTGTGGGTAAAATAAATGAATTGCAGAAGAAGGACCAGAAAGACAAAGTGGGGTGTAAAGGAGAAAGAGTTAAAAAAAAAGACAGGAAATAATGGAGAGCCATGATTTCCTTTCGGAAAGGACATAGTACTGAGAGAGAGAGAGAGAGAGAGAGAGAGAGAGAGAGAGAGAGAGAGTGTGTGTGTGTGTGTGTGTGTGAAGGCCTTGATAAATTATAGAGTGTTCTGAAATTTGACCAGCTGTATTTCAAAAAGCTAAGCAGTGTATTGAGAGATAGGAAAATTTTATTGGAAACAAAGAAAAGAGTATTGGATTTTTATGTGATATCTGTCCTTCTATATGCCAGCAAATGCTGGATAATCTCCTCAAAGATAAAGGAGAGACTTGAAACAACAGAAATGTTGTTCTACAGAAGGATGCTGCGGATACCATGAACTGAACATGTGAGCAATGACAAGGTTTTGCAGAGGATGCAGATGAAAAGGAAACTTATACTTAGCATCAGTAAGAAACAAATGAGGTTTCTGGGACATGTAAAGAGGGTTTGGAAAATCTAATACTCACAGGACGGATAGAAGGAAAGAGAGACAGGGGAAAGCTGCATAAAGCATACTTGATCGGGTTGAGCAGGTGGATTGCAGAACGGGGTTTGGCAGAGATACCAAGAAGAAAAGTGCTGAGAGTGACAAGTGGAAGTTTATGATTGCCTGCGATCTGAAGGGACACAGCATATAAAGAAGAAAATGATATACTAACAAGTAGGTATACAAAACTCACATTGATTTTTATTAATAATAAAAATAATAATAATGATGATAAAAAGTCAATAATTCCAGTTCTGGGCTTGATTAGGAAAGGTTCTGGTAGACTCATGCCTTAAAGAAATACAGCAAATTATTCTCACAAGTACAGTCCACAAAATATGAAGAGCTTTATGTATACAAAAAGGCTACTTTTTTTACACAAATGTGCAGTAGAGGCTATTATTTTACACAAATTCGCAGTGGAAAATGTCATGAAGTCATTTCTAATCTTAGGCCTATCTTAGGTTGGGACTTAGAAGGAAATGTATATAGAACAGAAATCAAGGATAATAATAATGATAATAATAATAATAATAATAATAATAATAATAATAATTCTGTAGAAAAATAAAACAGAAGCCAAGAACCAACTATTGCAGCAAAAAATATGAAAAAAAAAGCCAAGGATAAAGCTCTTGAACAGATGAAACAATGCTGGCAAGACAAACCTTTGCATGGCCAATATCCAGAACATGCTAATAAATCCAATGTTGATAAAGTTAATACTCATCAATGGTTACGTGCATCTGGATTAAAGTCTGAGACTGAAGGCTTTATTCTTGCAGTGCAAGACCAAAGTCTTTTCACTAGGAACTTTCAAGCAAATATTATATATAATAATGTGGATCCAAAATGAAAGTTCTGTGATAAATACCCAGAAACAATAGACCATCTAATCTCAGGATGTTCTGTACTTGCATCAAATGAATATAAAAATTGTCACGATAGAGTGTGGAAATATTTGCATTGGACAATGTGCAGAGAACATGGAAAATATGTAAACAAACACTGGTATGAACATCACCCAGCACCGGATCCAGAAATAGAAAATGTCACCATTCTATAGAATTACACAGACAGAAAAATTGAAGCAAATAGGCCAGACATTATTGTTAAAAACCAGAAAGAAAAAACTTGCCTATTAATTGATATGGCTTGTCCAGCAAATTGTAACATAGCAACCAAGGAATTCAAAAGACTGTCAAAATATAAAGTCCTGGAAATTGAAATAAAAAAAATGTGAAAATTGAAAACAAGAATCATGCCAGTGATAGTAGGTGCTCTTGGAATGTTAAAAAATGGAACAAAACAACACATTGAAAGAATCCCTGGAAACCCCAGCTTAAGAGATATACAAAAAATTGTTTTGTTAAGTAACGCCGACACACTAAGGAGAACTTTGTCTATGTAACGCTAGGGATGTTAGGGGAGATAGGAAAAGTATGAAATGGAGTCATAACAACACACCACGACCTGCCTTAGGTCTTCCCGTAGACTTGGCAGGGAGTGTAACCATAGCAGAAATCGAAATATTATGAAAAATGACAACATAATAATAACAGCAATAATTTGATTGATATAGTTGTTCTTAGCAAAGAAAGCAAAGTTCATTACTATATTGATGTAATTTGTAAAAATTTTAAAAATGAAAAATTTTTAAGTTATTGAATTTTTAAATTTTAATTTTTTATTTAAAATTTTTCTAAATGAAAAAATTTATTATTTAAAATTTCATTAAATTATTGAATTTTTAAAATTTTTTTAAATTTTAAAAATTAAATTTTTTAAAGTTATTTAATCTTTTTAAATTCAAAGTTCTTATTTTAAATCTTTCTAAATTAAAAATTTATTTTTTTAAATTTAATCTTTTTTTAATTTAAAAATTGTTTTTTAAATTGAAAAAATTAAAAAATTACATGTCTGATTGATATTAGAGTTGTCAAGAAAGAAGGAGACAAAAGTGAGAGCAATACAGACTTAAAGTAGGAATTCAAGAGAATATGTAATTTTTGCTAGGCGTCATGCTGATTGCCATGGAAGCATTAAAAACAATGTCAGATTATTTTGCTCATTAATAAATGACTTTTTATGTGACACAGAAAAGCCAGTCTGCTTAGCACAGCATGGATAGCCAGAAAATTTTCTTTTAATCATTTCACCCTAAGCAAGGCAATAATATCTCTAGAACACAAAGGGTTACAAAAAATGAAAGAGAATGAGAAAACTTTACTGTGGAAGAAGGACAATAAAAGAACAAATTTCAGGAAAGCAGAAGATGGTAAGTGATTCTGCATTAAAATTTTTGAGGATTGTCAAAGTATGTCACAAAGAATTGATAGAAATGCTCAGCAACTTTGACATATTTGGGAAAAACTTAAGAGTAATCAAAAACCTCTACCGGCAGAAAACTGGCTGTATATGGACAGGAAATGAATTCAGCAGATATACAAAGATAGAAAGGGGTGTAAGATAAGGATGCGTCTTTTCATCGGATCTATTCAATTTGTACAGTGAGACTATTCTGAGGAACCTAGATGTTATGCCAGTATTTGTCCTCAGTGGCCACAGTCTGAACAATATAAAATATGCAGATGAAACAGTACTGATAGCAGACATGGAAAAGAAACTACAAGACTTCCAGAAGGTAGCTGAAGAAAAGAAAGACTTTAAGAAACAGACTTTGAGAAAACTGAATGCATGGTAATCAGCAAAAAGAGGAAATGCCAACTACAGGTACAGAAATTTAAATACTAAGAAGCATTTTAACAGAAGATGGAAAATGTGACAGCAAGATCTGAAGGTGAATTGACATAGCCAAGGGTGCATTCCAGGAGCTGAGTAGAGTATTGAGAGACAGGGAAATTTTGCCAGAAACAAAGAAGAGAGTACTGGATTGCTATGTGATGTCTGTTCTTTGATATGACAGTGAATGCTGGACAATCTCATCAAAGATTAAAAAAAAACACTTGAAATATGGTTCTACAGAAGGATGCTATGGATTCATGGAATGAGCATGTGAGCAATGATGAGGTTTTGGAAAGGATAGAAATGAAAAGGAAATTAATACTGAACATCAGGAAAAGACAGCTGAAGTTCCTGGGACGTATAATGAAGAAGGAGGAATTGGAGAATCTGATACTCACAGGTCAGATAGAGGGTGCGAAAGACAGGAGAAAGCAGCATGTAACATACTTGACGGTCCTGAGCAAGTGACTGGCAGAGCAAGGTTTTGGTGGTGTAACAGGAGAAAGTGTGCTAAGGGCCACCAGTGATAGGGAGAGGTGGAAGTCTATGATCATCTATGTCCTGAAGGGACATGGCACATAGAAGAAAAAGAGAATTTTACAGACAAGAAATACAAAAAAGAAAACTGATAAAATAGAAGTGGCATTTGCATTTAGTTCAAGAGTAAAATGGTGAGACCTAGTTGCCAATCTAGTAACATGGTTAAATTTATGCAATTTAGATACTGTGGAAAAAAGCTCATCGGAATAGTTGCCATAAAAATATTTATAGAAAAAACAAAGGGAAACCACTTCACATCAGGGAGAAAGTGACTGAAGTCGAGATATCAGATCAGGATTAATTACATTACAGGACCTTCTATGACTATTGACCAGAATCTCGATATATACAGTATGAGCACCGGATCAAATATGGTAGTAGTATTCCATGCAATGGTAGATTTATAAATATGGATGATGGATTTGACAAGTAAAATTTTCTAGCCTGGCACAGTTAACCAAATTTTCTACCAGTTTATGTAGGAATTGATTCGATATAGTCTCTTCAATTCATGTCAGTGGAAAATGTGAGGCCAAGGGTGTAGAGTGTTGCTCTTTCTCTTGAAGTTTAGTTGACGGCATTACTAGATACCTAAGGCTGTGGGATGTAGTTTGATAAAAGCAAAAGTTATGCAAAAAGACAACCATAATTCTACTACAACTAATAATAATGATAATAATATGGGATATTCAGGCAACTTTTGTTTCAGATATCATTGAGACTTTGGGACCTGTTAGAATAAGGTCATCAGTTAAGTGCCATACATGATACACACTTGGGCTATCATGTCTTGCAAAAGACATGACTGACTGGGTAGAAGATTAGCTCGCAGTAAATTGCCATTACTTTCTGTGGTAGACTGGTTGCCAACCAAGGCTATAGAATCCAATCTGTCCTGTTATTTAAACCATAACTGAAGGGAAGGAGACGAATTAATACCTTTCTCAAGGTTATTTGCACATAAGTGAATGCAAGGAATTCAACTGGTATTCGAAATTGGATCCCCAATTTCTCCTTCCGATCTGATATCCACAGCACCACAATGCACATAAGTATCATTGGGATGTTGGGGCCTGTTACAATAAGGTAACTATTCTGTTAATTCAGAAATATGTATTGTTTAACACTTTGCTAATCTATATATATATATATAAATGGATATGTGTGTGTGTGTGTATGTGTGCGTGTGCGTGCGTGCGTGTGTGTGCATCTCCATTCTAATGAACCCTACTCCTTCAAAACCATTGAGCCGATTTCAATCAAAATTGGGTTACATGTTGATCATTATATGAAACTTTGATGTATGCAAAAACTTTTTGAATGGATTTACAGGGTACAGCAGAAACCATCAAAATGCTTAGAATTTACAAACTTTTCTGCTTCGAAACGCCTTGCGCGAATTTAACCAAAATTGGGTAACTTGTAGATGAAAGTTCAAACCTTTGATGTGCACAAACATTTTTTGAATCAATGTCCATGGTTCATCAAAAATCAATAACAAACATAATTTTGGATGGTCCTTTGCACACTTTTATGCATTTCTCCAAGACACTTCACTCAAACTCAACCAAAATCAAGTCACTGTTAGATCAAGGTTTGATGCCTTGATATTCAAACAAAAATTTCAATTGATATACAGTGTGTGGCAAAAAATAATGGAAAATATTGCTTTTTGCAATCATTTATTTTTTTGAAACGCTTAGTTGTATTCCAACAAAAATTGGGTTTTATTTTTTGTAACTTCTACCTTATCATATATCATAACAACTTTACATTTTCTATAAGGTGCCAACCCCTTCAATATTGCAGGGACAATGCATCCACTTCTTCTGCATCACAACCTCATCGCGTCACATTACAGGCTCCCATAACAGCCGCCCTCATTCTTTCAACTGTACATACAACATTCCATTTATTGACAAGCTGAACAGGCATGAATCCCATTTACAAATAGAACAAAAATCAATACTTTGCATTTATTCAAGTTACACATCACAGCAAGCTCATACTGGAGCTTTTTGAATAAACACTTGACCTTAAAATTTCAACATAATAACAATATGGCAAAAAAAGTTCACAAAGTAAGAATTGGGATTGACACACAAGAGCAAGTTTGGACAAGCAAAGGTGGCGCTCTGTTTAAAGACAAAAGACATCAGGACTGAGTTAAATGAAACCAAGAACTGGCCTATTTTATTGGCTAGGAAAAAATCCCAGTGTGCATCTGAAAACAATTCCTGTTGTAATTATTCCCCCAAAATAAATAAATTTCCCAACTCCCTGGTTAAGTTAGATTTTGTTTAAAGGGATATGTTAGTCATTGTAGATCATTTCATTCTAGCCAGATATATATATACATAAGGGATGTAAAAATTGTCTGAATGTTCTGTATACGCGAATACTTTCAGCTATTCTTTTAGTCATTATCAAATATAAATTTTATTTTTAACTGAATTATAGATTTTTATGTAGGCATCTGTATGAATGTTTGTATGTTCCAATAACATCAACTATGAACATGGCCACAATATGCTGACTGTGTTTGGAAAATAAAAATAAAAAATTATGCAAACACAAGAAAAATTAAATTAAAAAATTAATCACAGCATTTATTTGTTATCTTTAATGAAACTTACATAAATAGGGAGGGACTACTGCCCCATAGCACAATTATAAATATATATATATATATATATATATATATATAGAGAGAGAGAGAGAGAGAGAGAGAGAGAATTATGTTTTGGGGCAACAAATTCCCTCTTTTATATAAGTTTCATTAAAGGTGATGAACAAAATACTGTGATTAATTTTTTTAATTTAATTTAATTTTTCTTGTTCGCATATATATATATATATATATAGTGCACAGTGAGTGGTGGTAATAATAAAAGAGAGCTTGATGTGTAATAACAAAGCTAAGTTTATATGAATATATATAAATATGTAAAGTGAATATAAATATATAATAAAACCTTCTTTGATTTTATTAGAGACTAACAGTGTCATCATAAAAATTCAAAGTCAGCTTGAACCTGCTCAATTAAAGTGATATAATCTTTGTATTGAACATATATATATATATGTTGATTGTTTAATTACTTAGTTTCTGGTCATAGTAACATTAGACCAGTGCACATTTGTATTAAAAAGTGTTCAATACAATTATATAGAAGAAATTTTGAATATTTTCCATTTGTAAACGAGTTATTATGTGACCTAAGTTTCTACCATGAGTGGTGTTTTCAGGCAATTTGCAATAACTGATTTTACTGTTTACCATTTTCTTTAAGAATGCTCACATAATGGTGTTTTTTTGAATGCTCACATGGCTGGAAATTTTTATATATATATATATATATATATATATATATATATATATATATATATATATATATATACATACTATTTTTCATTGCTCAGACAGTTGTCTTCATTTTTGTTGCCATATTTGTGGCATTTCGGCCATATTACACTTTGATCTATTTCAGGTAATTTGAATTTCAAACTAAACACTTTATTTCATGCCACAGGGGTAGACTGTTCTTGTTACATGAGTCATGCTACTTCCAGATGTTTCAGTTATCTCCATTTAAGTCAACTGTCTAAGTTTTTTGTTCACCGCTGCTGTCGTCAGGTACTGAACTCGTAACTCTTTTGATGAAATCATGGGATCCAACCAATACTTTTACCCACTGATCCATGAGTCATAAATCTGGCAATAAAGATGAGGACAACAGTCCAACCAACATAAATAGCATAAATATAAATACAATACTTCATCTCAAAAATATAGGCAAATATATTTATATATAAAACATAAAATGAAATATTCTTATAACTCTAGATACGTATGTAAAACAATCTGTATATTCAGTTAAAAATGAAATAAAATTCATCCTTAATAATGGTTTACCCATTATTAAGGATGAATTTTATTTCACAGCCAATAACACTTGAACAAACATAACATCTGAACAATTTTTAACAGTATATTGATTTATTTTCATCTATCAGCCGAAATATTCAAGAAATCTTATTAAAGAAAAACATGCACTTTCTGGCAGGATTTGAACCTGCATCCCCTTTGGCAGGAGAAACTATTTTTATATTATCACAAAATAATGACAATCTGTTTCATGTACAACACAATCATCAGGTGCATGAAGATTGCATTGAAACATGACAACTAGAACTAGATTCAAGTGTTCTCATTGCCTGAAAACTGTGAAACTTAAGGAGCAACTTATGATATGCTTCTTTGTGTGGTGAAAATGAAATATTTCTCATTCTCTCTGGACAGCCAAGGTATTAAGTACAGTTATTTACTGCTTATGTAGATGGTTACCTTTTGATTTTTTTTTCTTTTTTAATTTTGTAATTTCAAAAACCAGGAAATTAAGTGGCAAGAAAGTTTTTTTTTTCTGGGTCTTGGCACTTAACTTCCTGATAAAATTAAACGATTTGAAATTTGCGGTTTGATAATATAGATACAAAAAACTTACCCATTAAAATAAATTATAGTTTATAACTGCCTTAGAAGATGTGTTGGGATTTTCTTTTTTGTATATCATATTGCTCTGGATAGTACCCATTGAGCTTTCTGTGTAGATCTTTCTCTTTAATAATTTATATTAAATAGAACTATTTGGATTATCATTTGTGTTCAAGGATATGACATCATTATATATATATATATATATATATATATATATATATATACATACACACACACACTATAATATGCATTTAATGATTGTATAGTGCATGAAACTTTATGTAGTGTCATTGATGTAGGATAATATGGATATTTATTAATATATAATTAATAGCTCTGTTATACTACATTGAGTATTGTTTTATTAACACCTGAATAAAATTTTTATATTTGTGCATATACTTGAGTTTCTACCTATATGTTTGTTTATTAATTCACATACCTTATATATATATCTATATCTAAACTTATTTATAAATGGAACTTTGTCTATGTGTGTGTGTGTGTGTGTGTGTGTGTGTCCATTACCTATAGACTCTGAAATGGCAGAACTGATTTTCTTGAAAATTTACACAGTTGTACTATAAACGTCTGCGAGTGTTCTTAGCTAGGTTTTGTGTCAAGGTACCCCCGATAAATATCGAAAATCGATAATCGAAAAAATCGGGTTATAGAAGGAGTAGTCCGATTTTAATAAAATTTGATACACTCATAGACAAAAACATAAGAAACAATATTCAGAAATTTCAAGGTTGCAGTTCTTACAATAGTGCAGAAAATCAATAATATAATATAAAAGGCAAGATGTTTCTGTGTGTATCTGTTTATCTGTGTGTATATCTGTATTTTTTTCAGCCCTTTTATTTTAGTTTTTGCTTCAGGTTTGGCTCTAAGTAGATATAATTGTAGTTCTTAGTCTCAGCCATGATACCATTTATTCAGAGGACTTATTTAGACTTCAAAACTCAGTTTATGATGAAAAAAACTTATTTGATATCGATACCAGGAAATTAAAATTTGACTTACATCCATTCATTTTTCTTTCAGTCTACAGTTTCGCTTTAACTGGAAACAACTATTGCTTTTTAGTCTTTCATGTCAACGTCCAAAGAGTCTGAGCTCCAGGACCATGGATTAGTTTTAAAGCTTTCATTACACCCAAGCAACGCTGGGTTCTAATGCTAGTATATATATATATATATATATATGCTGGTTGAAAAGTAGCTCTATTTTATGTATGATGGACTCTCCTATTTAACTGCAATTTTTAGAAGACAGGAGAATCTATCATACATAAAATAAAGAGTTACTTTTCAACCAGCGTGTATATATATATATATATATATATATATATATATATATATATATATAAAAGTGGGTATACTAAGGTGACAGTCTATTTCATGTTAAGTGCAATAGTCAGATACTTAAAAACTATATTTTAACATATGTGTGTGTGTGTGTGTGTGTGTGTGTGTGTGTGTGTGTGTGTATTTAGGCAGCAAATTTTCTTTTAGGCATGTCAGATTAAATAAATTGGAAATATTGTGCCTGCATATTTTTAATAAAATCCGTTCATACTTATGGATAACCTTTCGTGTATTATAATTGAAAGATGTCAGAAATGAGCTGTAACTGTAGTTTGCTTTTGCTGTTTTTTTGGTATAGGATTGTTGTGTTAACAAAAACAAATTATACATCCTCAAGGTAATATTCATTAAAAACCTTAGAACAGTTTTTTCATGTTTTAATACATGCATAAGCATGACATTACAACATTAAAAAATTCCACTTTAGATAATTTTCATGTTCTAATGAAAACTAAGCAATTTGTCAACTATTACATTTGAAGCAAGAAGAAAATTTACAGTAATTTTTAGCAACACAGTTTTGTGGTTATTTTTGTTATCACAACTCACACTCCTGAAGATGATCTTGGAAGAAGATTCAAAATTCTTGAGAACATTGAGAAATAAATAATATAATCAACTGTTAAAGTTACAGCTCATTTCTTATATCTTTCAATTATAATACATGAAAGATTATCCATGACTATGAATGGCTTTTATGAAAAATAAGCAGGCACAATTTTTGCAATTTATTTATTCTGACATATATATATATATATATATATATATATATATATATATATATATATATAAATGTGTGTGTGTGTGTGTGTGTGTGTGTGTGTGTGTGTGTGTGTGTGTGTGTGTGTCATTTATTCAGTTACCAGATTTTATGTCACCACTCCTTGTAATTGTGGTTCATGGTGACATTTAAGGTAGTATAGTGCAAAGGTTCACCCATTTCCTTTTACACCAGGTTTGTTGAGGTTGCCTTCACCGACTGTTTAAACCTATTAAATTCTAAAGCACAGCTTTTCCCTGTTCAGGCTGGGAACTGGCTGATGGTTGCTTGGCACAGGTGGGTTGAATAGAGGCATTCCCTGTTACCAATTAGGTCAAAAAAACCCTTATGCACTTTAGCTGACAGTTTGATGCTGTTGGTTGGGTCATGAGCATGGCAGTGCCCATGTGACTTTGTTGATGCAGACCATGGACAAATACAGTTCTACATCCCAACTCACCTGAGTAAAGTCGACTTGATTACTTCACTGCAAAAGGTGATATGACCCATACACCTTATACAGGGTGTGATGAGTAAATTGTCGCCATTTTATATTTCTAATTTTATTCCTGTGCATTGTTTGTTATTGATTTTGTTGACAAAACAGTACAGTAAGGTCAGTTGGGCACCATCTGTAAGAAAAAGAGCAATATAGTACAATTCACTCTGCCAGAAATTTGGAAACAGTATGCTATACTACTTGGCATTTGTGCCAGAAGCTACAATCCAAACATTTCAGATTATTTGTCTGTCAATCTGAGGACAGTACAGAGAATTCAAAAAGTATTGCATGAGTCTAATGGTGATTATAAAGGTACAGCAGCTCAGAAAACTCATTCTGATTGTTCTGATAAGAAGAGAACTCTCAAATTTGTTAGTGTGAGCCTCAGACTCAACAGGCCTACATCAAGTGTCTTGAGAAGGTAGTGCTGCCCTGGGTCAAGATGGTAGCTGCTGGAAGATTGTATGTCTAGCAAGCAGGAGAACCCAGTTATGGTTGTTGGACAATTTCTGCAACTACCTCACCCCTTACATTTGACCACCTAACTCCTTAGATTGCACCCACCTTGATGATTCTTAAGAGTGCAGTTGAGTGAGAGGCCAACAAAACTTATTGTAACTCAAAGATGAACTGGAGGCAAAGATTATGGCAGCATTCACCAATTTAAACAAGGAGACCATCCAGAAGAGTTGCAAGAAATTCCAAAGTTGTCTAGAGGGCATGGTTGAAACCAGTGGTGATTTTTTTATTGAATAAATTTACTCTTTAGTATTTCAATGTATTTTTGTGCAATTTTGGTAAATATATATGTTAAAATGAGGTGTTGGTGTTATTTAAAATTTTGTGGAATTTAGACAATTTATTCATCATAACATGTATATATTTATTAAAGGAAAAACCAGCTACTTGCTTAAAGACCTAACACCTTAATCAAAAGATAATTTTGAGATAAATATATATATTTATACTCCTCGCTACTTGGTGAGCAAAACATAACTGAAATAACAAAAACTGCATTAACAGGAACTTCTAATGTCATTTGTAAAATACTGTCATTGTCACCCTTTTTTCTAGATTGCTTTTGTATTTGATTTTTTAAATTTCTTAAAGATTTCATTAAAATCTTTAATTTTTTAATCATTTTACTCAATGTTTCAACAATTCTGAAGCCATCATAATTTTATTTCTTTTGTTATTTCATAAAATTGATTTTAAGTTATCTTAATATTGAAGACATTTTTTTATTTTGGCCCTTTTTTCAGATTCTTGTGTTTAACCCATTTTCAGAGATCTTAAACCAGACACAGATGTACAGATGTACAGATGGTGTAATGCATAACAGATCAGAATGACAAATTAGAAAGCCTTGTTCAAATTCCAGTCAGCTTTGTTATATTAACTTACATCCAGATATACTTGGGGAAGGTATGAATCCACCTCTTTCCCCCAAATATGGGTTAAATAGTGAAAATTGTATCTGGAAAAACATTCTTATTCTCCTTACATTAATGAAATATTCACTTTGAAATCATCGTACAATCGAAAATATCTTTCACCTTTAAATAACACACAAAGGGTTGATAAGCTGTAAAAAATCAACCAGTATTGTTCTCTAATGGCTTCATTAAACAGGGATTGATGACCACCATTTTTCCTTTATATATGATCAAATATGCTTGACTGAGAAATCAGAGAGCCAAGTTTGAATTCCAGTCTGGTTCGTTATATTCACTTGCATGCAAAATACCATGAGGAAAGCAATTAATCCATCTCTTCTCCCCACAGCTATTTGTTGAATAGCAGGACAGACTGGATCTTATACCTCTGCTTGGCAACCAATCTAATACAAGAAAAAAACAGCATTCTACAACAGGAAAATCTTGTGCCTCATCAGTCATGAATTGAAAGAATCATGTTTACCCAAGCATGTATCAGTTATTGCTAGCAGTTATAACAAAACAACTTCGTACCTCTTGAGTTTCCTCGTTACAATTTGTAGGCAGCTTATATAACAAAGAAACAAATTCAAAACTACTACAATAACAATAATAATAATGATTGTAAGTACCCAGATCTGAATGAGGCAAAAAACTAGTTCAACTAGAACTATCTAACGAGCCACAACAATCAGTCTTATATCTGGAAACTACAAAAGACTGGGTGATGATCTGTGTCAAAGCACATGAAAGAAATAAGAAACTTTATTTGGTCATAAAGGAAGCCAACAAATTGAAAACAAAATTTCAATTGGGTGAAGAAATTCAAATCAGCCATAATAGACCGACTGCAGCATTAAATAACTCAAAATAGAAAGTAAATGCAATGTACCAAATACAGAAAAAAATGGCAACATAAGCCACTTCATGGTCAATATCCTGCCCATACCAAACAAGCTGATGGAGACAACCCTCATACTCAACAGGGATTATTTAGTGCAGGGTTAAAAGCTGAAACCAAAGATTTCATTCTTGCAGCATAGGACCAAATCATGCTAATTAAAATTTACCAAGCACGCATACTGAAAAATTATGGTAACCTAAAATGCAGATTCTGTGATCCAGAAACAATTGACTATCTTGTATCAGGTTGCAGTGTTAGAAATATATAATAATAAAATGACTTAAAAGGATTTGTAGCTCCTACTTCAAAGACCTGGGACTTACAGCCAATTATTTGATTACCAAAGTTAAGCAACATTGAGCCTGATCAGTACCTAGATGGGTGACTTTTTGGCAATACCAGATGCTATTAGTTTGGATGTGTGGGTGGTGTAATGGATAATAGCTAAGAATTGTTAATCAGAAAAGAGTTCCAATTCCTGTTGAGGTTGTTAGATTCATGTGCAAATACCCCTGAGAGAGCTGCAAATACCCCTGAGAGAGCTACAAATACAACTCTTTTCCTTATCAGCCAAGGATTAATTGGTAGGGCTTGTATCAGTAAATAATTATTATGTTGAAAAATTCTGTAGGATCTAAAAACATTTTCTGACTTTTCCAAGTTGATAAGCCGTAATAAACAAATTAACCCTTAAATGATTCCATTTTTGATCATCAGGGAAAGGTTTATGAGAGACTGTTTTTGTAATTCACATTGAAATTCGAAATGCTTGTTACCATATCACACACATTTTGGCTGTACTTTATATCTGCCTAAATGTATTCTTATTATCAGGCTGGGTTTCTCTACCTACAATAATCTGTTGAAGGCTATGGTCAACTGTTATCTTACACTTCTATCTGCACAACTTGCCTCCTAATGTACCCCCACGGGCCTTGTAAAAGGTAAACCTCTCTGTAAAAAAAAAAAAAAAAAATAGAAACTACTTATGTTCTCAGAGCTTTTATTTAATTTGTGTAACTGGCGATGTAAGTAATTAATTCTTTCTCTTTAACATGGCATCAAATTTTATTCTCGTATATAACCTGAAATGCAAGATGATGATTTTTAAAGTGATTTTTCACTCATCATCTCACAGTTTTACGTTGGTACGAATTTAAGTGGAGACATTTTTTTGTAGTTTAGAAAGATTACAAAACCAATCCTCTTTTTTTTTTTTTGTTTACCTTAAGGTGTTTTACTTCCTTTTGAGTTCTGTCCAATCATTCGTTTCTTCACCGTCTGTCGGATTTATAAACAAGTTCGAGTTGTTTCCCTGACTCATCACGTTAATTAAATACAAGTCATAATTTCTCTGTGTTCGTATAACTGCACTCAAAAAAATCAAGTTAGACGTTTGATTTAATGGCTTTTTGTTTGTTTCTCTAACTTCGTTATCATAAATTTTTACAAAGCTCACTAGCGCACAATCATTTTTTTGCGATTATCTTTTTTTAGTCATTCATTTCCCCAGCGACAAGAACATTCAATTTAATAAATTAAAAATATCTGTCCCTTCTTTGTACCTGGGGTGTCAAAGTGGACAATACACAGTACACACACAGTACCAAACAGATCATCAACTTTGGTTTGGCTAGAGACTTTTTGTGTTTGAGCACAATAATGTTAATTTGAAATAAAGATATATCGTTTAAATTATTTAGTAGTAAAAAATCCTTTAAAAATGGACACCGTTTTTTTTTAATTCTCCATTCTCCAATCTTTAAAAAATAAAATTAAAAGTGAAAAAAGAAAGAATAAAAAGATGCTTGTATCTCAAATGAGATTAAAAAACATGCTTCTTATTTGTTTTGTTCAAAATAAAAAAGAAAAAAATGGTTATGTTTTATGAAGTTTGAATAAGATCAACATTGTTGAATTTTTTGTTTGGTAACGAAAAACTCATCAAAACAAAATGGATTTCAAACTTGGTTGCTGACAGGTGTTGTCAATACATCTCTTTTGAAATCGTTTCATTTTTGTTTTAGTTTTTTGGGTTTTCTTTTGTTTATTGCTATTGTCAGATAATCATTTTTTCTTGTCATCTGTAGCATTTTTATTGTCACAAAAAACATTTTTAAAAATTCTTTTTTACTAAACTTACGTTGTCAATTCATCATTCATTCATTTTTTTTTAAGTTAACCCTACGGGTGTCATGACTTTTACTAAAGGGCTTTAGATTTCATGAGCAGCACATATTTTCTTCTTTAAAAGTTATAGATGTTTTCGTATACAGAAGTAACCCCCCACTCAAAAAAATGTAACTAAAAAAAACAAAGTTTTAAAGAAAAAGTTGATGAGAGGAAATCGGATGCTTTAGTTATCTTTCTTTCCCACTCTCTCTTTCCTTTCCTTTACAGTTGAACTTAATTTCAACCAATATAAACTTCTGACCAATCAATGAACAAGTTTATAAGAATGGTGCTAAAAACTCTAATTAAAGAAGTAGAAGAAGAAGGGGAGGAGAATTGAGTGAGTGAGTGAATGAATGAATGAGTGAGTGAGTGAAAACTGGAAATGTGGGTGTTATATCGACTAACAAAAACACTGTGAACTCTTAAAAGGTGGTGGGAGAAGGAATCGATGGTCAGTGCTATATAAAAACACTTGTAGTGTTGTCGCTGGATAGCAGTTAGCGCTCTTTTCTCTCTTTCTTTCATAACATAACAGACATTCAGGCTGAAATAATTTTTTTGGGGCGTTCTTGCGAAGATACCTGAAGGTAACGATTTTAGTTTAGACTTGTATTGCTACTACTATTCGTCTTTCTACAATTCGCTAAAAAACTTTCACTATATTTTTCTTTGTTACAGCGTTTTTTTCAAAAGTTGTTTTTCGATTTTTTTTTTTTCAACGAAAATAATATAAACATTAAACTAGTGTTTATTGAAGAAATTGAATTTCTCTTTAAAAGAAAATCTAAAACGAATATAGTAAAACTTTACAATTAAGATCTTGATTAGTTATTGATTTCTGAAAGTTGAAACGTGTCTACTACGAAACAAAGTTCGGACAGTTTTTTTTTTCTCTTTAACCTGTGATCGTTGAACTTTTTACCTGGTAAACCATTAAATCTTTATTTTTTATTTACCATTTCTTCACCAGTAGAAATCGTAATTTTTGACAGAAAATGGTCTCTTATTTAGTATATATATATTTATTTATTTTTTTTTTTTATATAATGAATTTTTTTCTTTTATGCTAAACATGTTTGTTCGTTAAAGCAACAAAGCGATTACTTTTTTCGCCCCCCCCCTTTTAATGCTAAATATCATGTGAAGACCTAATTTTAAGGGAATTGCATCGAAAATCAGCACACTGTTGTCACGCGAGTGTCGTCTTTTTTGTCCCAAAGAAAGTTGATGACCAGCTCTCCTTTTCAGGTTGTAACATGTTTAGAAAAAAAAAAAAAATAATCGAAATAGAATTTTAATAATTGAAAGTGTTCATGATTTCTAATTTCGAATATACCTTCTCTTTCGAGACAAAACTTATTTTAATAATCATGTCTCTTTCTTGGTGTGTGTGGGTGGGTGTCTTTTTTTTTTTTTTTTTTTTTTTTTAGTGTAGCAAAAAAAAAAATTACTTTTATATTTGGCGGGTAAATTTGTTTTTATTTTCAACACAAAAACCTTTCACGAAAAACCATCTCTTTGTATTTTTATTATTTGTAATCCTGTCGAAGGGGAAGCTTCTGTCTGATTTGAATTTGATCTTTTACTAGTACGGTAAGAAGGGCTTTATGACACAGACGATGTTCATGTTGTCTCTGGCACGTGTACAATTCGTGCTATTGCCACATGAGAAAATGATAGCCATCTTTAAAAAGAAAAAGGTTTTCGTTTTTATCCCGATTATTGCGGGGTTGGGGTGGATTCTGTTGGCATGAAAATCTAAACGTTTATTTATTTTATTCATTATTACTTTTTTTTTTTCTTTTCGTTTGTTTTTAACGAGGTTGGGGAAATAGACCCTGTGGCGATTATTTAGGCTACCTAAGTAAAAACATACGTTTTAAACGTGTGCTATCAGCGACTTTTTATTTAATTTACTGTCAGAAAAAAAAAACGATGTTTTTAACCGATTATTTAAAAACAAACAAATAAATGAAGCTGCCAAAAAAGAAAAAAAAAAAAGGCCAACTGCTTATGAGCTGCAACCTCCCCCTCTTCTTGTGTCATATTTTTTAGCTACGCTTTGTTTTTATTCACTAAAAATCTCTAGTTTTTAACTTCTTACGTAATCCATTTTTTTTTTTTGTCTGGTTCTTCGTTGAACTCCCCCTCGTTTTCATTACTTAAGTTTTAATTTTTAAAATAAGTTTTGAAGTTTTTAAATTAACATACCAAAAAATAAATGACCCTCATCATGATTTATTCTGTAATTCTAAATTTCATGCTAAAAAAAAAGTAACATTTTCAACTTTGTCTAAATTTGCCAATTTTCCAAAAATTGGCATTTATTTATTGTATA
Organism: Ascarosepion bandense; assembly: GCA_037127315.1. Classification (NCBI taxonomy): domain Eukaryota; kingdom Metazoa; phylum Mollusca; class Cephalopoda; order Sepiida; family Sepiidae; genus Ascarosepion; species Ascarosepion bandense. The sequence continues at coordinate 70,309 of JBBBDQ010001681.1, forward strand.
CTTTGCAAGATTTTTAAAACCGTGAATTAACTTGTCAAAATAAATAAAAAAACTATAATAAAAAAAAAAGATTTTATAGTGCTCGACAATTTGTATTAATTAAACTTTTTAATTTTTGATTAGTAAATTAGTTTTCAGTTCACTTAATAACTTCATTAGTACAAGTCTGTTAATAATTTCAAAATTTTTAAATTAACAAAAAAAAACAAACTTTAAATTCATTTTAAAATAGTCTGTTAGTGTCCTTGATCTTTTAATAAGAGAAATCAAAAGATTGCATTTTCCTTTTATTTATCGGGAGTAAGAAAAGGCTGTTTGATGTGGCGAGGGGAAATTACAATACATTCTCTAAAATTTCTGCGTTTAACAAAATGTCGCTAAAAATTTAATTTTCATGAAATTTCATGAATTTTATGTGGAGGGGGCGTAACAGATGTGTAATCTTTTTTTACACTGTAAAAATATTCTTTAAAGATTTTCTAAAAATAATTTCATTTTGTGAAGTTTTCAAAGTTTCATTAAAATCCGATAATTAATTCCTTTTTGCAAGGATTTCCAAATCAGTAAGAACTTAGTTACGTAATTTAAATTACATTTTTAGCTTTTGTAAAGTTTACATTACAATGTTAAACACTGGTAACGGTTTCGCTACCCACTGACAAAAATCAAAACACTTTTTTAACCAAAATTTTGAACGCATTAGAAAGGATTCAAAATTTTAAAATAATACTTTGGAATGGATTGGATGTTTTCTCGAACGTTTTCATCGGAAAAAAAAACAAACTAAAAATCGTTAAAAAACAGCATTGTATGGACAAGAAAGGTCCCAAACTTAAAACAAACTTTTTTTCATCAAAATGTTTATGGTTTATTAAGAGGAAAGATCAAAGTAATTTTTAATTATTTTTAAAAAATCTACTCCGAAGACTAAGAGTAAAATAAAAAATGCAATAAAACTGATATAATTTAATAATCTTTAATTGTTGGAATATAAGGACATTATAAATTTTTTTTCGATTACTAATAAAATTTTGAAAGAATTTTCATATTTTTAATTCATAAAGTGTTACAAATATTTTTAAAATCTTTTATGGAATCTTTGTTTTAATTTCTCTTTAGTTAAGAATTGATTTTCAATCTAAAATTGAAAAGTTTAATAAAAATCGTTCACCAGAAATATTAACTAATTAAAAAAAAAGTTTGTAACTTTATTTTGAAGTACGATGTTTCATAGAACTCAGACAGGAGTCATAACGTTTCCATAAACATTTTTAACCATGCCTTAAACTTAATGATAACTTATATGAAAAATACATAATAAAAAGATAACTTTTTTTTTTTAATTTCTTTTAAAAAATTCATAAAATAGCAAAATTAATAAGTAGTAAAATGTTCATATTCATTATTCATAAAATCAGTTGAAACGTTTATAATTGTCCTAGTGTTTTAGTTTAAGATTCATGTCAGTTTTTCTGTAACTTTTTTTTTACTTTGTAGAAATTCTATCAATTTTTCGGAATCTTACAAGACCTGTAATTTGTCTTGTACATAGATATCAACTGAAAAGTGAACTCCTTCCATGTAGCTAATATCCACTCAGATACAAATTAACAGATATAAGGAAAACAAACTTTTTAATGATAGCACGAATGATCTTGTATATACCTTAAAACAAATTACATTATATTAGCTGTTTCTTTAATGAAGCCTTTTTGACTGATCGGCCAATATCGCTGTCAGTTAAGTTAAAATTTATGAAATCTTTTCAAAAAAATTTATAGTTTTCTCGAGTTCACTGTTAGCCCTCTTTCTAGTGATGATTCATTTGCTGCAGTTTTTTTTAATTGTGATTCTGAAGTGCCATTTCACAAAGTTTGAAGAAGTGTGATCTTTGCTTAAATAGTCAAATCACATTTCTTTCAGCATTAATCAATTACAACTGCTGATGGAGATAACAGCAATAACAGTCAATTTTATTGAAACCAGATGCATTCACTTCAAGGAATACATCATTACTTTGGTCAAACAGCTTAAAAAGAGAAAAATAAACAGCCAGCCATATCAGCAACAGCTTGTGAAATCCAAATTGAACATATTTGAGTTTAAATGCTGTTCCTAATAAAATCATTCAGGAGTAATTGCATTAGACATACCATCAGTTGTTTATCAAGGAAACTGATTTTGCATCTCATGCATATCTCTGTAAGGACCCATTTTAAACAGTTGTGAAAACCTTGCAACTTTAATATGCAGCATACTTGACAAGTGCATGTCTAATATGCACCACTGTGTGAAGAGAAAAGCCTTCCTTATAAAAACAAAATCACCTTCAATTACATCAATTTGGAACATACTCATAATGTACTGACTGTATTGGTGAATTAAAAATGTTTGCTTTCAGCAACTTTCTCACAATTTTATGTGACCAAAATCATAAATTGTTTATAGATGAGCCAAAACTACTGGAACATTTTGATAATTTCTACACAATTAGTCCAAAAAGAAATCTAGTTTGCACATAGTAAAATTATTTTGGATGAAACCTGTATTACCTATAATTACATGTCAATTATTCATTTTTAACTGACAGGTGAGGTATGTTGAGCCTTTCAAGGAGTCTCATTGTCTTGGATATCATTTGTTAGGAAATTTGTCATATTATGAGCTTGTTCAGCCATCAGTAGTGCTTTTAAAGAAGTTAGCAGAAAGAACCTTGTGTCCATGTCTTACACTCACACGTCCTTAAAAGGGACATTTAAACTGAGTGTTAGTTTTCTCAGTAATTTTGTACCAGTAAATTTTTGTTTTTAGACAGCAGGAATGACCAAAATTTACAGAAACTGGAACTACATCCAGTTTATTTATTTCTTAGAAAACAATAGCTGAGGCAATGGAAATTCAAACTGACAGTGTAGACAAAATGTTTCATTTTGCTCAAAATGTCAGCTTGAATTTATTGTAAAAATTTCCTATTACAGTTTTAAAATGCATCACTAAGGAAATATAAAAAAACAACTTGTAAACTGTAATATCCATTGAGACAAATCTGATTCTAAAACTGCAATTCAGTTGAGTTTTCTTTGCATTAGAGATGCATTGTTTTTTATTTTTATTTTTTTACTCAATATGCTCTCTTTGATTTATATACATGAATCTGATTATTAAAGACAAGACATGGCTCTAAAAAGTGTAAATTTTAAGTTCAATTTTCTGGCATTTCATAAACTGAAGTTTTCAACTTGGCAATTTTCTAACTAAGTTAGGAATATTTGAGTTGTAAGAAAAAAAAACAAAAAAACAAACAAGTGGAACAGGTTTTACAAACACCTTTGAAACTGGTTTGAAATAGAAATTACTTTCACGTGAAAAAAAAAATGAATTCTTTTTTTAAAAAGAAATTAAGTTTTGCTTATAAAGGTTAGCTTTGATATAACCACAGTTGAAGTAGGAAAGTTAACTATTTTGATAGGTGTTTGCACTGTAAACTTGGTAGTTTGGGATATGTACTATAAATAATTCTACTTGATTTTGTCTCTTCCCTGCTTTCTTTTTGTACCTCATAACCGGATATCTGTCAGGAATGAGCAAATTCTGTCTTGAGCCTTGGAATAAAATAAGCAGCGTGATGGCAGAAATCATTATTTTTGATATTTCATGTTTCTCTTACAGAACACAATATAATGGCTGTAACATGTGACCAACAAGAAGTTTTAGGGAAAATGAGAAAGGAACTATTTGATCTAGGATCACAATTCAAATTTCTTGGACACATAATGAGAAAAGAGGGCTTGGAGAATCTGATACTTGCAGGGTACTTAAGGCAAAAGGGTACAAAAAATTGAGTGGTATACCTTTTAAAAACACCTGTAAATGGATGACCGTGACAAGGGTTCAAACATTACTACTTGCTACAAGATAGACAGTTGTGGAGAGCCATGATGTATAATGACAGTTATTTAAGTGTAGTGATCTTGCTTTTGTGTGTAAGGGAATTCAGATCCCCATGTATAACTGTGTGTGGGGAGGGTGCTAAAAAAAAAACTAAATTTCCTGTGCAACCTCAACTCTGACATATTTTTAATTTATTTGTTTAGACATTTTTGATATCTATTCATATTTGAGTAGATACTGTTTGTGTGTGTCTTTTTTCTTTAATTGTATATTTACACATACCAGCCTGAATAATCTGAATCTTGTTACAAAATATTTATCCCCTCAGAGAAACAAATTTGTTGTAAAAATGCTTACTCTCTGCAATTTGAACCTTGCCAGAGGACATGTATTTTTCTAACAAGATTTCTCCATTATTCAGGTTGATAGATATACATTTACAAAACAAGAAAACAAAAACAGTATCTACTCAAATATGAGTATCCATTAAAAGTAATGTTTTAATAAATTAAGAAAAATATATCCTCTCCCGTTGATTTTGACATGAGGATCTGACAACCTCATTCAGTTATGTTTGTATGTGACACTTTAAGGGATTGTGTATCATGTTTGTTAACCTCTCCTTATGTCGGACATAAACAAACTCCCCACATCAAAGAAAATTCTCTTGGAGATTAATTCATTAAGAATCATTTAAATGAAGTTTCATTTTGATTTCAAGAGAAAATGTTCTTTGAAGAAAAGTCAGGTTGATATTTATCTTTTTTTTTTTATTTTTTTTATCCAGTCTGATTTTTGAAGGCTTGATCAGACAATTTGTGATTCTATGTGAAAGTTTTGTTTTTGTATGAGGAGTTATTACTTGTGAATTTCTGTCCCTTCTCCCCTACTTTTATTTTTTTTTTTCATATGCCTTTTGTGTGGAGGAGCACTACCAGAATTACTCAGTGTCTTCTAGAAATGACTAGATTTCTCCTGAATCAAGTCAGTTATTTAACATGTTACCCATTATATACCACTTAAGTTTGACATGTGTAACAGGATTATTTGCTGACACATTTCACTGTTGTATCGACTAAGAGACAAAAGACAGCTGATTTCAAAATTATTAATTCTACTCTGGCACAAATATATCCTGATTTTTCTATCCAGGTCAACTTACTAAAAGTTGATATATGACACATTGGCAGCTGATAGCTTTAGTTTGTCCTTATGAGGTACTTTTACTCTTTTTTTTTTTTTTTATTATTTTTATTTTTATATATATATATATATATAATACGCACACGGAATTAACTTTATTTTTTAAAAAAATAAAATGGCTGCTTTCTGGCTTTTAATTGAAAGCTAAATGATTAAATTGACTTATTTCCAGTATGCAAAATACTCTCTAATTTAAATAATTTCAAATAGAAATTACATTGATTAGAATATGAAGTTTTAAGTTTTTAATTTTTTTCTTTTTTTTTTTTCCACAATAAAATATCTGCAGCATGCTTTTGGGAAAATTAGCAGATTTAAAGCTAAATTAATCTGATTTGAAATCTTTATAATATGAAATTTAGAACAAAAATATTTCTTAATCTTAAACTTCATATTTCTGTTATGTCAAGTGACGGATGACAGCAAAATATGTCAACAAGTTTGGTTGGTTGACCAGAGTTGATGTAAATTTAAACACACTTTGTAAGGGGACAACCCTCAAGACAAGTAGCCTTTTAATCATATGTCATTTATGAGATCATACTAAAAAAATATAAATTTTCAAAATCTTACTATGAAAGGATTTGTATTAAGCTTTTCCAATTTCGATTAGTATATTTTTTTTTTTTTTTTTTTTTTTTTTAATTGACTAATAGTGACTGGAAGAAATTTAAAAGGTGCTTGAAACTTTAAAACAATGGTCGGCAACCCGCAAGCCACATCCTTGTCCAGCTAGCTACCTTACTCTGGACAGGATATAAATATAGGTAAACCAAATCAGTGACAGTTGATAGTTTGAATATATTGCGTCGAAATTAAAAAAAATTATTCCTTTTTACCTGGAGAATGTTTTACTTTTTTTTTTTTTTTATTTGTAGGGATTACCAAAATTTGCGTATGGCCTCACTTTTTCACTTTCACAGTGAAATGGTTTTTGTGAGAAGACACTTTTAAATGAATATAAAATAGTGTTTTCAACCAATTTTAATGGAATTTTTTTCAGTACTGATTTATGAAACATTTTTAAGATCTAATATTTAACAAAATTCCCATCAGATATTAAATTATATTGAATCTTTGCTTTCTTCAAACACAGAAAATTTATTGATAACGTGGTTCTTCATGACACTGAAGCCATAGCTGTTTGGCCCTCTTCCATGATTCTACATAGCTTTTTGGCCTTCACTCTCCAAAAGGTTGCTGACCCCTGCCTTAAAATATAATAATTTAAAAAAGAAAAATGGAAACATTTGTGGGAAGAACTATTCTTCAGAATATATCCTTAATATCTAAGCAATTAAAAGCTTATCTTAAACTTGCATTTTTTTATTTTACTATTTGGAGCAGATTTTTAGAAAAAAAAACACGACTGTTTAAGGGGAGAATTTAAATTATGCAAAACTAAAAAGAAAAAAAATCAATCTAAATGGTGTGGGGGGCCTTGAGTCTTCATTGAACTTGACTCTCAACAGCTTGAGGGACACAAATAGGCTAAACCTTCAAATTAGTTTAAAGGAACCCCTTAAATCTGAGGGGGGGGAAAAAAACCTGTGTGGCGGTGGGGAGATGTTACATTGCTGAAGTTCCGATAATCAGATCTGTAATTATCAAGGATGATTTTAACATTCAGCCCACTGTCTTTGAAAGCTATGTTTAAAGTTCCCTTGCAAATACCCTATTCCAACCCCCCCCCCCCCCACACACATCTTACCATGCTTTGTAACTTCTACATCTGTTAAGTGAAATGATGGTATGCTATAAGTGTGTAATTGAATGACAAAAGTGGAGGAAATCTTAAATAATGCATTTAGTCCTTCAAAAGGGGTTCAGGTTGTTTTTATTTGTGCAATTCTGCTATAGAAGGAACTAGATATTTTTTCCCCCTTCCATTCCTCTTACATATATTTTTAAATAAAACACTTTGTCTGAAAGAGAACAAAACCCATTATAAAGGATTTTTTTTTTTTTTTGTGTGGCTACATAAGAATTAAATTCTGCATAATTCTAATAGCCTTTCAAAGTAGGTTTTTCTGCATTTATCTATAAACGTGCTATTTGATTAATTAGCTATGCAGTCACTCTTCACTTCAACTTTGTTCTGCTGACCTGGTTTCAAGATTGACTATTTTGTGTCAAATTAGCTTTGGATAACTTAAATATCACTTTCGCACCCCTTTTAGGAAGACTTCTAAATTATTTCCAAACTAGAAATACTTGTGAAAACTTCATGGTTTTACTAATGTAAATTTTCTGATGAATCTTTAATTCATTTAATGATTGAAATAAGCTCATAGCATTCTATATCAAAAATATCTGCAGACACTCCCTTTCCACAGGATTTACATATTTGAACTCAACAATTCTAACAAATCTTAAATATTAATGCTGGTCATTATTTAAAGTAATGTAGTATAAATGAAAAGAATTTAAATTGACAACTTATTTTCTTGCTGAAACCAAGTAGTGTTTTACATCTTTCCACAGTAATCAAAATGAGAAGTTCATTATTTATCAGGAGTGTAATGATCATGCTAACTAAATTATACAATATGTTTAAACACAATGCTAGTGTATTGAATGGTAAATGTAATAAATTTAAAAAAATCGGCTGTATATTCTGTACATGTAATTAGCATAGTACAAATGCGGTACTTAAATCTTTAACTTATTTTATATATTTGACTAATTTTGAAGATTTAGCAGACCTGAAGGAGACTACCAGCTTTTTTTATTTTTTATTTTATTTAATTTTATTTATTTATTTATTTTTTTTTATTAAATCAGAAAGTTTAGGGTGTAATCAATAAGATTGCACTGAAAAGATTAAAAAAAAAATGAAAAACAAATTTAAAGGTGTTGGTAGTCTCCTTAAGGTCTGCTGAAGATTTAAATATTTTAAATGCTCTATTAAGATATATCCAGTTTAAATGTAAGTTGTAAAATGACTTCAAAGTGTTGCACATTCTGGCTTGTACTCTTTTTCCCTGTTATCCAGGGTTTGTTGCCTGACACATTCAGTTCCTTAGAAATTGTTTGTATGCATGTGTTTAGGCTGATCTTAAACCCTCTCCTCAATATTATTGCTCAGTTTGGGACATAGTATGTGTATGTTTGTCTGTTTTTCTACACTAAAATTGTTCAGTATGTGTAACTTAAATGCTAACTCTTTCATATTTGCATCCACATTTCTTCCATAATATGGATTCTATGAAAGTGCTATGTGTGATACATCCTTGGCTGATCATGTCTTGAAAGATACATAACTGAATATAGACTACATTTCTCAATTACTGAACTGTTAAGTAGAATGTCAACCAACATTACAGAGGAAAGAATTTAAAACCAAACTTTTTTTTCTTCCAGTTACGCGATGGCTCAAAACCGCACATACCCTGCAGAGACCAATAAAGGCGTGTTACAACAATATTTAACTTTGCCGCAAGAAAAGGACAGTATTATGTGTGAATATGTTTGGATTGATGGCACAGGAGAAGGTGTTCGGAGTAAGTGTCGAACTCTGAACTATGTACCAAAAGAAGCCAGTGGTAAGTATATAGATGTGTGTGTGTGTGTGTGTGTGTGTTTTTTTTTTTTTTATATATATAATATATATATATATATATATATATATATATACTAGGTGCGTTATATCACGGTCCGTAGAAAGTTTGTTGGAAGTGGATTGATATTCCCTTTTTACCCTAAGGGAGCTCTAAATGTGTTCTTGTGCCAGACTGTTCCTAAATGATATCTGTTGTGTATTAAAGTTTGAATAAGCTCTGAATATGCATTTCATGATAGGAATACAAAGCACCTTCATCCATATATCACATGTAATTATGAGGACCTGACTTTGAAAATATTTTCTTTTTGTGAATTCTTGAAATTGTTTGCTGTCGACCATAGGTGAAAAAAGTTGCTATACTTGCTAGAAATAAAATGGTTACATCTGACTGAATAAAATTGCGAAAATCTGAGATCATTTGCTAGACTGGTTATTTCCCCACAGATGAAGCATTGCAAACATCTTGCTATTTTGTCACTATTTTCCTGGGAAATGTTCTGACAAGTTACATCCCCCCCCCCCACTTCACGCCTTCAATGCTAAAACTTCTCATGCTGCATACACTGAGACAAATTCTCCCCAATTCCTTTGTATTCTATTAATGAGCGAATTTTGTTAAAGTAACTCCTTTCCAAGGATTACTTTGTGGGACACTTCTGGCACTGGTGCTTCTCCAATTGCTACAATCTTAACCTTTTCAAGTCTAAGGTCAACAGCTATCTATCTTATACATCCTCATAATCTACACTGCCTCATTCTCTACTTCGAGTGGTTTCTTGGGCCTTGTATTGGATGATCAGTTAGAAAATTTTTGTGCATTTATCTGTTAATGCTTGTGGTCCTATTTTTGGGTTATAGTTACAAAGCTTTAGTTAATGCTGGATGCTAATTTTAATGTTTTCAAATTAATGACTCTTGCAGGGGACTATCAGTCAGTTAAGTGCCATATGTGATACACACTTGGGTGATCATGTCTCAAAAGAAACATGATTGACTGGGCAGAAAATTTTCTCACTATGTTGCCATTATTTTCTCCAATAGACTGGTTGTAACCTTCTATTTAACCCATAGCTAGAGGGAGAAGAGAGGATTTAATACCTTTCTCAAGAGTATTTGTACATAAATGAGTGCAATGAATTCAACTAGGATTAGAACTCTGTTCTCAAATTTCTTGTTCTGAGCTCATATCCACTGCACAACAATGCACATTCTGGGAGCTATAAATGAATTTAATTCTATTCCAAACCTTGATTATTAGAAAATTAAAAATATGCATTTTAACTTAGGCAATTTTATTATCCATATATAAATTTACTTGGCTTTTTTGCTTACTTGACCATTACACTTTACTCATGCCATCATAATGGACTATTCTGTTTTGATTGTGTAGAAAAAACACTACTTGGTTTTAGTGAGAAAGAAAGATAAGTGGGGAAAAAGAACTAAGAAACGTTTTAATTCCTGCCAAAATTCTGAGAAACAGTGGTAACTACAATATATATGCCATTTTTGGATGCAGTGTCTCCTTATGGAAACCTTAAGTCAACTGCCAAAAATCTTGTTTGCATAAATAAAACGTCTGCTGGATTATTTTCAAATTAGGAAAAATGTTCTGGATTTGATTTTATTGCTATATGACTTTGGTTACTTGAATTAGTATTTGAAGTGATGTTGAAAAAATCTTGTGTGTCTGGTGAAAAGATTATTGGCATGGAAAGTGAATTTTCTGATAAGTTCAAATTATGGTAACTTCTGTTTTAACTTTGTGCTCATTCCCTTGGAAAAGGCATGAATCTATTTTCTTCCTGCTATGGGTTAAATAGTAGGGATGACAGCTCTTCAGCTTTGGTTGGTAATTATTCTGACAACTCTAGATTAAAAACAGCTGAGCATTTGCTGTAGAAATAGTGATAAAGTATCAAGTCTTGAAATATTGTCTATTGTTTTGTTTTTAAAATAGTTCAAGAAGTTAACATGTTTTAGATATTTGAAAGATTAATAAGGGTTTCATCATTGAGTTGATAGATTCTGTTGCACTAATCTCTTGTCTGAGCCATTTAAATGTCAAATTAAAAATTGTCAGATTTTGAATTTGATTGTAAAGTAAAATTTGTCACTTTCTTTTATTCTTAAACCAGATTGTCCTGTGTGGAATTTTGATGGTTCTAGTACTGGGCAGGCAGAAGGCTCCAATTCTGATATGTATCTGTATCCTGTAAGAATCTTCCATGATCCCTTTCGTCGTGGCAACAACAAATTAGTTCTCTGTGATGTTTATAAATACAACATGAAACCTGCTGGTAAGTATTGATTTTTTTTTTTTTTTTTTTTTTTTTTTTTTTTTTCAAAGTACAAAGCAGTTTAAGAGGTGGGAAATTAATCGATAAAAATTAATATTAAAAAAAAATGTATTGGAATTTCTGGGATGAGGAATTTACACCTGATGAAGGTTGCAGGGCAGCACAATTTTTGAGATGATTTAACAACAAAGATGAAGACAATAGTCTGAATGTAGATGAAAATGTTATCTATATAAATGGAGTACAAATACACCTTTGTGCAAATTGCAGCAACTGCTTTAATTTCCTTTCACCATCCAGTCAGTTTTAGACCCACTGAAGTGACAGGGTGTAACAGATTTATATTTTTTTTCAAATTAGGTCCTTTGCAGTCAAAAACATAAAAGAAAATGCAGTTGGAAGAGAACTGACTCTAAAGTTTTTTTTTTATACCTACCACTCTTACCTACAATCCTTCAATACTCATCTGATTGTGGAAACATCACCAACTTTTAAGACACGTCAATTCATTTTTCAAATAGGTAGAATGTTCTGCCACCTCCTCTCCTGAAAACTCCTTGTGCTTTATTGGACTAACATTTTCAGCTGATTGGAAAAAGAAAACTTATATTGAATTAGTTGCTAAGCTTGTGGCTAAGAAACAAGACAATCTTTCTTACCAGAAAACCTATATTATAAGCCTACCATTCACCCTTGCTTTGAATATAGCTGCCACGTCTGCTTTGTTGGTCCTGCTATTTATTTAGATTTTATGAAAAATCTAAATATATAGACATTGATTAAACACATGCTTGCTTGAAGTTGAAATGACATTTTTTATTTAACTCTGTCATTATTTTCCCCAATATAACTGATTTATGTAATTATTAGATTAAGCAGAATGTTTAAGACGGTTCTCTGCTATTAGTGGCTACTTTTTTTTTCCTCCCCTCCCATGCATTAAAACTTCTTGTGAAATTGACATAACAAATTTTCCTGATCAATTGGTCCTAAAGGGAATGTGTGGCAGCACCAAAGTCCAAAATGCTCCTGGCCTTAAGAGAATCTCCCCTGTCTTTTTGTATTGTTTTTGGATTCTTTGTCTTAAAAAAATCTTTCCAGGTTTTTTTATTTTTTTTTTAATTTTTATTTTTTATTTGGGGTTATTACATGAAAACTTTTCAAAAATTAAAAATTGGTAAGGAAGGGCGGATTGAACTTCCGGGGCATGGACCCATTTTTGAACGGCTTGGAAAAATGGGTTCTTAACTTCCTTGAACTGGTATTTTTGGATTTCTTCCTAACATTAATGTAGGTACCTCCATTACGTAACAAAAATCCAGCATAAAAAAGGTTAAAAACTTAATAAAGGAACTTTTTCTATCCAAAACGTTTATAATATTATGAAGAGGAAAGATCAAAGTAAATTTTAATTATTTTATAAAATTTTTTAATCCCTTTTAACATTTTCGAAATTTTGTCAGAAATTTTGTTTTTGATTTGGAGTGAGCGTGGTTAAAAATATTACGTCTATTTTATAATTGATTACGTAATTTTTTTTCGTAACTCAATTTTTTCGTTGACAAACACATTAATTTGGAAATTCTCACAAAAATCAAATATTTGTCGGATTTTAATGAAACTTTCAGTATTCATTAACAAATGAATAAAATTATTTTTGAAATTATTACCTTAAAATTTCGATGAAAACAATTTTTTTTTTTTTTTTAAGTCTGTTACCCCCCCTTCAAGTAAATTCATGAAATTTTAATAAATTTTAATTTTCTGGAATCTTTTGTTTTATTAGTTAAACGCAGAACTCATCGGGAAATATAAATCATGTATTTTTTTTTATTTAAATTTAAGATTCAGGATACCAAAATCTGCTCCGAGAGAAATATAAAAAATGGAATAAAACTTTGATATAATTTAATTTAATAAGCTTTTAATTGCTGGAATAAATAATAAAAATTAAGGACATTATAGTCTGGAAAAAAAAAATTTTTTTTGATTACTAATAAAATTATAAAAGAATTGTTTTCATTTTTTATTTTTTTTTATTATAAATAATGTATAGTTTTAAAAATATTTTTTAAATCTTTTAAAGAACTCTCTTTTTTTCCTTTTAGTTAAGAATTGATGATGATACTGCCTATAAAACAAAAAAAAATTAAAAATTTTCACCAAAACTATCTTCAAAAAGAAAAAAAAAACAATTAATTATTTGTGCAAATACGTTCAAAGTTATAAAGTACGATGTTCAAATCTTATAAAGTACTGTGTTCCATATGGGTCAAAATGATTTTTTAAGTTAACAAGCATTCTGAGTTATTCCTCCTTACATAGCAAAACAGAAGAACGCACTTTCATTCTTATATTTTATTCTCTACGTTTCTAAAATTTTTATTTATTCCGAAAGCATATTCAAATGTCTAGCTATAAATCTAAGGTAAAATTCTATAAAATATTATAAGTGCTGAAATTATGTTAAATTTTTAATTTCACTATTTAGTTAACCACCCACCACCAAAAAAAAAAAATTATTATCACGATTGGTCACCAGACATTGCGTGTCTGTCAACATCTGGTAGCAGTCATCTGTTAACACCTCTATGACTTACATAACAAAAGTGACTACCGTATTTAATTTTTTTTTTTTTTTATTGTAAATTTCTGGGAGTAAGCAATTATTAATTGATTGAAAACAGATAAAGGTAAGTTTTAATATTAAAATTTGACTTAAATAATGTGCCAGCGCGGTAAATTTTATTTTTTCAAGATTTTTAAAAACAGAAATTTGGCTACTGTTTGTGTAAATGAGCCAATCAATCAACAATGGCGGTATTTTTAAAAAAAATAAAATTTTAGATTTAAATCAATATAATTTCGGTTAAAAATACACCAGTATGTTTTTTGCTTACTAAAATTATTAAATTTAATCTATTGGCTTTCAATTAAAGCTAATTTTAAAGCTTGAAGATAACTTATTTATTTTTAAAATTTCAATTTAAATTTAAGTATAGAAGAATTGACTGGACTCAGTGGAGGTACCTACATTAATGTATCTAACTAGGCTCAAAAGACAATTCTGAGTAGGGTGGTGTCATGGCCTGGATGATATATAGAATTTCCCTTATTCCTAATTTTCATAAATGACCTTTGTGATATCACTTCTTGCCACTGTATCTATGCTGATGACTCCTGTCTTAAGTCTGATCAGTAGCTGATTTCAAAAATGGCCTGTTACCTTAGGCAAGGAATGGTTTAATTTTAATGCTTCCAAAATGAAACTGCCCTTTTAATTGTCTGGGAAGAATCCTTTTTACCTTCCATCAGCAAGGCTGATGTTAACCTGCATGAGATGATTCATTGCACCTTCTAAGTAAAATTTTTCATTGACATGACGTGGAAAGATTGTTGAATCAGTTGCTAGGTTTGATTCCCTCTGTTGTGCTAGACATTTTTGTGTCTTTTAATATAAAATATATATATATATATATATATATATATATATATATATATATATATAATAAATGTTGGTGTCTATCTTATATATTTACAAGTCTAATATTTGTCTTTGCTTTAAGTATTACTGCGAGATTTGGCATATCTTTAGAGATTCTTGATAAAAATCCAAAGTATCTGCATTGTTATTGGTCCTGATAGTTATTCTCACGGTAACAGTTCTGATAAACTTTCCCCTTTTGGTACCGAAGCATTAAGAATTAAAGCCCCGTATTACATTGGTAGCAAGGTTATATTTTAATGTTGAAATGGCTAGATATAAGCATAAATTCTATGCTGGCAGTTTTTTCTCATTCTTCTTGCTTGTGGAATTCTCTTCTGGCTTCCCAGTCAACTCTTTAACTTTTTAAAGATCACTTTGATGATTTTTTTCTTTTTTTTTTTTTTTTTTTTTTTTTCTTAAAGTTTTCACAAAAAGTTTTCACACTCAGTAACCCCTTGCATCTTAGAGATTGGTCAAATGATAAAAAATGATTCAGTAATTTTTCTTGAAATAACTGTCTTGTAAAACTTTTCTTGGTACCAAAAAATAGTCATCAGATTTCCTTGTTTATTTTTCTGAAATATTTTGAGCCTGTCTTTTATTTTTCAGAAACTAACAACAGATTTTCTTGTGCTAAAGTCATGGAACAGGTTGCAGACCATCATCCTTGGTTTGGAATTGAACAAGAATACACACTCCAAGACTTTGATGGTTATCCTTTTGGCTGGCCTAAAAATGGTTATCCAGGACCCCAAGGTATTTTTTTTTCTTTATGTATAAGTAAAAAGAATTTTTAGAATATCCATGCAGAAATTAACTGTATTATTCTGGAGTGTTGTGTGCATTTGGGGCGGGGGTGGGCATTGCCATACAAGCATGCACACATGCTCTTGATGAGGCAGCTGGTTGACTTAATTCATCTTGCTGGCTGTCAACCCAGCAAGATGAATTAAAAAAGGTCAATGAACCTTAGTGTATGGTCATTGGCCATTTAGCATCAGTAGATGGAGTTGCCTTGCTATGTAAGCAGCTTGTCTGGTGACGTGACTATCACTGAGCAGAAAGTTCCTGATATAATCAATGACCATGTATCCATGGCCAAGGTGAGCCTTCAGGTTGGAGGACATTAGCTGTAGCTTGACCCAGACAGGGATTGTCCAAGACAGTATATATGAATAAATACCTCTCTGCTTTAAACCCAGATACATTTTTTTTTTCTAAGCATAGCTTAAGTGTGTTTCCTGAGGATCATACTCTCTGCTTGATCATAAGTGATCCAGCAAGTTTAGTTTGCTAACAATTACATTACATTGAAATGCTTCTTTCAACCTGGATGTGTTGAGAACTGGTCAGGTGCTCAGCTGTGTAGTGACCTGACAGCCACACCTGATCAGTAGATTGATGATTGTTCTGAATGTTAACGTTCTGCTTTTGCAAACTCTATTCTTGTCTGATTAAACAAAACCCACTTTTAAACCAATAACATGTAAACAAAAAAACAAATCTAACTAGGTCAACACATTCTTGCTTTCATCAATACTTAAAAGGCAAAATCTGATCAAAAGGTACAGATTAATTTTGTTTGTATAAGAACAGCTGCTTTGGCCAAATCTTTCTGTATGTAAGATAGGTATAAACCCTGACCATACATTTCTCTTAGCTATTAAGTGATTAAAATGAACACTTTTCTTAGATGATTACCCTGTAGACTGGAAGGAATATCATTTAGCAGATCATATTTTCTTAATCTTAAATGTGGATTTATATGTAGCAGGCATTTAATTAACACAAAGCTAGAATATTGGACCATGCAGTGTAGATCAAAAGTTGCTAATGGCACTAAGGCTAGGACCTAAGTATGTTTAATTTACAAACGGGGGCTGGGCATCCAATAGGAGTAACTGATATTCTGTTGTGGCTCTTGGAAGTTTTTCCTTTGCTTTGCTAAACAACAAAAATCTCTACCATCCATACCAACAACCCTGTCTGGTAATTGGTTTGCTGCTTTCTCCAATCTCTTTCGTCCTCAATATTCTATCTAATGAATTTATCTTTTCCTAATTGTGAGAAGTTCTTGCTCTGGTGATTTTCTTTAACTTGTTCTCTTCTGTAGAATTTTGTCAACTTTGTGGCAGGGAAAGTTTCTTAGCACCTAGATTTTAAGAATTCCTCATGCAGCTCTTTTTTTTTTTCTATGCTGAAATATTAATCTCTTTTCAAAAGTAATTTTTGAAAAAGGCATGCCTTATGAAATATGACACTAAGGCAATTGCTGAAAACTGAGCCTCATCTTCAGAACTTTAAATGCTGTAACTGACAATGTCTCTGTCATTGTAATCTTAGCAGGTAGCAGAATAAACCATAGTAACATAATTCTACAAGACATCAGTGCTGGGAAATGACTACCTGTTCTTGCTTTAATTGGTTTGTCAAGGAATAGGGAACCGTTTTTCTTCCTCATTCTTTTTCTCTTAAGTCTTGCAGAATAGTGAAACATCAACTTGCTTGTATTTGATTTTTTTTTTTTTTTTTTTTTAAGTTATTAAACTTAGAAAAATCATTGAACTGTTTATGGCACATGTCTTAATCTCACTTTTTATCAAAATTTCAAACAATCTTTAGTAATATTTATTTCTATCTTATAAACACCCGAATATTTAAATTGTCTTAAATTTATTGGACATCTTTTTCTGGCAATTTTACTTGTTGAAAATGGCTGATATTACTATTATCTGATTTTGGACATTACCTGAGGGATGACCTGTAAAGTAGCTTTTATTTTTAAAAACTGATAGAACAATTTATCTTCTAAGTAACTTTAAAACTTGATTTCTGCTTTAAAAGTATATTGATAAATGAATTTAACTTGCTCATTAGTTAATGTAAATTCTTTAAAAATTTGTTTGTATTTCACTGTCACAACTTGTGTAATTTTTCTTCAGGGCCTTACTACTGTGGTGTTGGGGCCAACAGAGTTTATGGACGTGACATTGTAGAAGCCCATTACAAAGCTTGCCTTTATGCTGGTGTCAAAATCAGTGGATGTAATGCAGAGGTCATGCCAGCTCAGGTCAGTTTTGTTGTTGCGTAGCCTTAATTGGAATTTGTTTGTCATTCATTGATAACAGATGTGTTCAACTAGAATCATCCTGGATGTTTGTTACACCATCTTATATTGCCAAATCTGTTCATAATTGTTGCCCTATCAGGTGGTTAATTTCTTTTGTAGCTAATATTTTGTGTGCCTGTCTGATTTAGTCATAATATTGACAATTTATTGGTGACCTAACTTTGGCACAAACTTTGTCATCTAACCAGTGTTCTGCTACTTATTTCTTCAATACCAAATGTATCATCTATATAAGAAAAATGGTTGGCAGGTAATATGGGAGTCACTTGAAAACTACATATACTGTGGACATAATCTCTTAAAGAGTTGACATTTTTTAATTTAGTTTCTCAGATACTTTATTTTAGGTAATAATCTATATTTCTCACCTTTTGGCTTGCAGTGCTGCTGAAATATTCTTTGCCTAACCCAGAATATCTCGTTCTTTCCCTTGCCAAATGCCTGTTAGTTACTTTCTGGAAAGTAACTAAGTTAGGTCAAGAGACTCTTCAGTACTTCTTTTCGTTGTATTGTAATCCAGATGCTTATAGTTTGAATAATATTTTCTTTTTGCTTTTTCAGTGGGAGTTTCAAGTCGGACCCTGTGAAGGGATTGAAATGGGTGATCACTTGTGGATTTCTCGTTATATTTTGCATCGTGTAGCAGAAGACTTTGGTCTTGTCGTTACACTTGATCCTAAACCAATGACTGGAGATTGGAATGGTGCTGGTGCTCATACAAACTTCAGCACAATTGAAATGAGAGAAGACAACGGCCTTCAGTAAGTAGCTTGGCTGAATTAACTGACAAATTTTTGTTTTTCCAATTGAATGTAGTGTAAGACCCCTGCCACCATCTGCCCATAAGGAGCTAATCTATGCGCTATGTTCATCCTGGATGTGGGTGATCATGGTGCTCCAACTTTCTCTCATTTGTAGCTCTTTGTAAGCTTTGTCTTTTTCCTTTTTTTTTTTTTTTTTTTTTCTCCCAATCTTATTTCTGTCATCTATTTATATAATTTGCTTGCTGCTTTGTCCTGTGAGTGTCAGATTCTCCAAACCCTCTTTGCTAGAAATTTCAATTCTCTTTTTCATTGTCTTTTTTCCTAAAAGGCATCTTTATTACTGGTGTGCATGTTTTTGTTACTACAAATGATACTTTGCTTCCTTCATTAGAATGAATTCATGACTTGTCTTTACTTCTGTCTAGCTAACAAGAAAGGGAGAAATAATATGAAGGTTGGTCTTTTCTTGTTTTGTGAGGGTAGCAGCTAAGAAAAGAGGAATAGCGAGGATCAGAGACAAGTAAACATCTCCAAAGATAATTTCACACATTGAATTTGACTGATTTTACTGTGTAACATGAGTACATATGCTTGGGCAAAAAATCCCTGTAGATCCTGCATATGCTGGGTTGGGCTATTGTCTGCTTTTCTCCAGACAAGACTGCCCTTTGGAAATGCTATTCACATGTTAATCTCAACAGTAAAAAGTCTTTTTGGTCTCTAGTCAGTAGTGGGTGAGTTCATACTGAAAAAGTGCCCCATGTCAATGTGTATCTGTAAACTACACTTGTCTTGATTCTTGCTAAAAAGTAACAAGTCTTGAGAATCAAATTTGACTCAACGAAAATGTGGCTGGGAAGGATGATCGAATAGAAAATGTCTTTATTATAAAAAAGAAAATGTATTTGAAAAATTAATATTTTTAAGTTTTCAAGTTAATGACCTGTATCTCTTAGCTTTCGTGAGTGAAAAAAAAAAAAAAATTATATTTGACTTTTATTGTTGCCCTACCCTGTGTGTGTGGTTACACACACACACACACACACACACACACACACACACATATGGCATGTTCAGTGATAATTGGTTACTAATAAAAAAAAAAAAAAAAAAAAAAAAAAGACTGGTTAACTTTGACTCTAAATGGTTTTGAAAGTGAAAGCCAATTAATGTACAAAAACAATAAAATTAGATGGCAATCAACATTTTACTATCTTTGGAAACCCTTCAAAAGAAATATTCTCTGGTTACCTGTTACTAGATAGAACACTCAACTGCTGGTGTATATTAAATTTCATACAAACATTGCATGTTGTGAAATCTGCCTTTCTCTGACAGGTGAATATGTGGTTGCTGACAAATCAGTCCCAGCTTGAGGTTAATTTAGCTGCACTGAAGAGCTAGATTGTGCAGATAAAGTTACACACACACACACACACACACACACACACACACACACACACACACACTATAATTGAGAGATCTTAACTACCTGATTTTGCACATAATGTGTAAACAATATTGAAGTTGATAGACTTAAGGTATCTCTCACTTTTTGCTAAAAATTCGAAAATTACCTTTTCATAACTGGAAAAGCTTTTTGAAACTGTCATACTAGCTTTTAATTGAAAGTTAAAGGATTAACTTAACTATTTTTGCTAAGCAAAATGCTCTGTAGTGTAATTTTTCTAACAAATTATATTGATTGGAATCCATTTATTTAAAAACAAAATTTGTCTATTGCAATGTAATTTTTAAATTTTCCAAATATAACATACTTTTCTGAAAACTTTGAAGTATATTAGCTGATTTTAAAATGTAATTAATCTGATTTGAAACTAGTATTATTTATTTTCAGTTAAAAAAAATGCAGAAAAACTGTTTATATTATGAACACTAGTGTTTGTGTGTTTTGTTAATGTATCTTTCAACAACCAATTGACACTTGTTGAGTACTGATAACATGTTTATTGGTGTTGAGACTTTATCTCTCTTAAAACATAATTTAAGAAAATGATGGGTGAACACTTCATATAAAAAATTTTTTTTTCTTTTTTTTTTTTTAATACTTGGTAAACTTACAAATATTGGAAATATTCTCTGTAATGTAATTTTAGGAATGCTGACTTGAAATTTATGGTAGTCATAGATCTTATTTTTTTTGATAATGTCAGAAATTGTACCCCTCCCCCAACTTTAAAAATGGGCACAAAAATACAAAATTTAAATTATTTTAAAGATCTTAGTGTGGTGATTTGTATTAAGCTTTTCAATTGAAAAATATAGTTTTAACTTAATGAGGACAGATTTGAGTAATTTTTAAAATTACTTCTGAAACTAAATTAGTCACTTTTTTTTTCTCTCTCTTCAGACAATGTCCTTAATATCTTATCATTTATAAAAGCAAAATCTTGTATTAGATGTCATAGTTTAATTGAATATTTTTTTTTTTTTTTTTTAATGGATGATTCATATTATCTAAGTTGTACACTTAACTAATAAAACAGTTTGCAGACAAGTTTTATAAAATTTCTAGAAATTTAAGTTTGTGTATGGAATAGCAAAATTTTAAGATTTTCTAAAAATAACTTCATAATTTAAGTTTTTTCTAAAATTGCTGATTAGCACTTTTGGAACTGTCCTAAAAGCTTACTAATATCCAAATATTTTACAAGAATTTCCAAATTTGTTTCTTACTGGAAACAAAGGCAATGAAATTCCCATAACTCTGGCCCTACCTGTTGCAAAAAGACTTAACCAAGATTTTATGTATGTTAGAAAACATTAAAAATACTTTCTTAATAACATTTTGACTATAAAACTTTGTTTATAGTTTTTGATTGTTCTATGCTGTTTTTAGCAAAAAGTGGCAGTACTTAGACTAGACTGAAAATGCTTGTTTGGTTTAAGAGATTTTGCATTTATCTGACTCTAATCTTATTTTTAAGTAGGTACAAGAAAAATATTTAACTGCAGTTC
Organism: Ascarosepion bandense; assembly: GCA_037127315.1. Classification (NCBI taxonomy): domain Eukaryota; kingdom Metazoa; phylum Mollusca; class Cephalopoda; order Sepiida; family Sepiidae; genus Ascarosepion; species Ascarosepion bandense. The sequence continues at coordinate 91,628 of JBBBDQ010001681.1, forward strand.
TTGGGCACCAGGTTTAGTTTTAAGGATTTTAATGACACGACTATATCAGTTTTATTTTTATTTTATGGTATTGTACAGAGTGCAAAGGATAAACTGTTGCCATTTTTATATTAATTTTTGCATATGTTTTTTGTTGGTTGCATAATATATCATCTGGAATAAAGAGCACCATGAAGTAATTAAGTCTGCTAGAAACTGCATGTGTCGGAAGCTCTAATACAATCATTTCAGTATTTGGGTGTCAATCTGAGGAGGTAAAGAGGATTCGGAAAGAGTTGGATGAGTCTAATGGTGATTAAGGTATTTGGTATGGTCACTAGTGATTTTGGTGGTATGCCTCCATTTATCTTCCCACTGGGCCTCACTCAACACAGGCCTACATAAAGTTCTTTGGTGAGCTAGTGCTCACTTGGGTCAAGAGTGGCTGCTGGAAGATCTCCTGTCTGGTAACAGGACTCTTCACCATGCCATAAAAGCAAGAGCACTTAGTTACAACTGTCAGACAATTTCTGTGATTACATCACCCATTATCTCTGGCCACTTAACTCCCAGAAAGCAATTCCCTTATGTGTGAACGGAAGGTAAGGATTATGACAGCATTCATCCTAGTCTAATTAGACTGGTATTTTTTTGTGCTGAAGTTGTGGTCAAATGTGTTAAGATCAGTGCATTTAAAGTCTTAAGCAGCAGATCCATGCAATGTACATACATATACTGTTATTGTATTTTATAACTCTTAAAACTTAAAAGTTTAACAGTATTTGGACAATATTCCTGTTAAGTTAATGTTGAAAAATTGTATGCAAATAATTAAAAAAAGCACTTAATGTAACTTGTCTTGAGAAAAACAGATGTACTGTTACTCGTAATCAACACAAAGCAAATGAATTGTCACCTGATGCAGATAGTGATAGTCTTGAAATTTTCTGTTAGTTAGAGCCATTAAAAAAATGGAGATTTACCAGTATGGGTAAAATAGAAATCTGCTTTTAAGCTAAGTTCACTGGTTTTGGTAAAATACACACCGGGACACTCTTGCCAGTAAATATTTTTATTATGAAGGTAAGTAATGTTAAAAAAAAAACCAGATTTAACACAGAAGTTTATTTTTGCCATCAAGTGTTAAACGTAATATAGACGTCTTTGAATATTTTAATACATTTCTAATATAATACTCTGTAAATGTAATACTTTTGCTTGGGTGTGGTTCTCTTGCCAATACACTTTATATGCATGCACCCAGGGCCAGATTTAGATGAAGAGAGGTCATAGGCCATTCCAGTTTACAAGCCCCTTCAAAATCTCCATTCTCATGAGTAGAGGAAAATCGAAGATTGTTAAATTAAACAATTTGTGTGAAGCTGAGGATGATGATGATGTCTGTTCAAAATTACTGATTGGTTGTTTAAAGTCTACAATGTCTTATGACAGCATAAGAAAGGCCTCTGACAGTGTCAAAAATATTATGGCCTTTAGATTTTGAGGCCCTTTGTTTCAGCCTACAAAGTCTCAAAGTAAATCTGGTACTGCATGCACCCAATTAAGACAAGAGACAGGCTACAGAATCCATGTTGTTCAATCTTGCCTATATAGCTTGCACAAATACTATGTTGTTAACTTTAAAACACTATAGTTATCAAAATAGCTTTGGTGTCTATTTTACTGAAGCCAGCAAAATAGTCTATTTGTAAAAAAAAAAAGTCAAACTATCCTGGAATCTTAATTATGAGTGTGCATGACAAATGAACATGCGCACATATCGATCTTCTGACCTGTTCACTGACCACTTATATACAGTGTTTTTGGCTATCAGGCATTGGATTTGCCTGAAGCGTCAACTTTAATGTATTATACGAAAAACAAACAATAATGAATCTACACTCTAAACAAAATGTTTACAACTTCTCACACTGTCCTCCCCACCTTTCTCTTCTCCCCCCAAAAAACTTAAATCCCGCTTGAGCTTTTTACTATCTTATCTGACTCTATCTTGTTCTGATGAGTGCTTTGAGGTGAAACACTTGAGTCCGTTATCCTGATAAATCTCTTGAACTCTTGACTTCTCGGATCTGGAGATAAAAGATTGTTAGAAATGCAAATTGAAAAAGTGGTAAGTGAAGCTTATCAGGGTAAGCAATATTGATAACATTTGACCCTTTGTGTCATGCCAGTGGAGGCTTATATATTCTTGTAAAGATTTTTGTAGGCATTCCAATTATGTAAATTTTTTTTTTTTTTTTTTTTTTTTTTTTTTTTTAATTGTATTAGAGCTAAACTATTGATATTCAAGGACGCATGCATGCACGCACTGAATTGGAGAGTCCAGTTTGAATTCAAGTCGGGTTCATTATATTCACTTACCTGCAAATGCACTTGAAAAAGATATGAAGCCATCTCTTTTCATCGGCTGTGTACAAAAGAGATGAACTGGGTTCTAAAACTTTGGGCAAAGGTTCATCTCTGCTTCACACTCTTTCCTGGTTTTTTGAAGATTTAGATGGTCATTTTTGTTCCTTGTTTAGGATTGGGTTTGTCTTCTAAATTCTCTTCACTCCCAGTACCTCATGACATAATAACCTTGCTTGAGGTGAAATGATATATAAAAAATATGTATTGTGGGGGTCACCTGGGAGAACTTGGTGCACAATATGTACACCAGTTCTTGTTTTAGCCTCTTGTGTGACTGGTTCTGCACAAACCATCAATGATAATCAAATCATGTGGGAATAGTCTGGTTGCTTGATTATAAGAACTAAGTTGAAAATACTTCGTATTGAAAAAGACTGGAGTCAAAATATGCTAAACATCACACAAAATAGTCAGTGTGCTACTCAATAAAGTGGGCTACTGTTAAAAATTGTAATTAGTGAAATGTGTGCTGGGAAGTGTAGATTATGAGGTTAAAGGAGGTCGATGACGTTTGATCCTTGATTTGAAGAAATTAAGATTAGTCTTCAGAGAAGCACCCCCATGGATGTTTCACAAAGTAATTCTTAAAAGAACTGAAACATCACATTTTTGGAACACTGAATGGATTTTGACTCCATGGGAAAGACAGGAAACAACTTCAGTCTTTAAGAAAAGGCAGTTTAGATATGAAAGAAATGGAAACTAGTAGAAAGAACCATGACTGCCCAGGTCTTGAGAGGAAAGTATGTTGCTTAAATGTGTGTATAATTTACTATGATTTTTTTTTTTTTTTTTTCCATGATTTGATAACCTGATATATGAAACTAAAGATCAAATTTCCACTTTTGCAGGCACATTGAAAAAGCCATTGAGAAAATGAGTCTTCATCATGAGGAACATATCAAGGCTTACGACCCCAAAAAAGGCAAAGACAATGAGAGAAGACTGACGGGTCTTCATGAAACCTCTTCAATTCATGATTTTTCAGCTGGTGTAGCAAACCGTGGTGCTAGTATCCGTATTCCAAGACAAGTCGCTGAAGATGGCAAAGGTTATCTCGAGGACAGACGGCCATCGTCAAATTGCGATCCCTATGCTGTTACAGAAATTATTTGCAAGACTGTCCTTTTGGTTTAAAAGGCCAGCTGACTTGATCTTTGAACGGATGGGTGAATGTATTTCTTTTTGTGTATAAGAACAGATTGAAAGGTTTTTTGTTTTATACTGTTATTTCTGGTAGCCATCTGGCTTCATTTATAAAAGGAAATTACTTCCTTGTTTGGGAATCTTGTGAAGTTTCTGATTTTAATCAGGATCTGAACCTATTAAATTTTTTAAAAAAATTTGTCTATGGCCGTTTTACTACTGAAAAAAAAAATTGAGGTCTGAAGTTCCTCAAATATGCTCTCTCAGTAAAGGGCTTCCAAGTTTGGGTGTACAAATAAGATTCATGGATGAAAACATTATTTCCTCTTCCTCCACCCAAGTCAAGTCTTTTTTTTTTTTTTTTTTTTTTTCCTTCCTTCCTTCTTTCTTTCTTTCTTTAAGCTGACTCGCTCAGGACCTTTTTCACACATTCTTTTCTTCTCTTTTACTGAAATTAAAAACCATTTTTAAATTTTAGTCTGTGTTTTGTATTCATTCATAGTTGTTACCAAATGTTTTCTTAACCGGATTTCTTAGGCTGCTGACAAGAACTCTATGTACATGACTTCCAGATTTCCACAATATTGTTGTAAATGCTTTTACTGCATAAGCAAAGATCTCTATCACTATCTATTCAATTACGGCAGGTATTCGTGCTATTACCACGTCTTCAAATTTGTTTAAGTAGATAGTTGTACAGGTAAGGACATGGTTCTTCATTATCTGAGAACTTTTATCTTAAACCAATTCAGTTTTGTCTGGTATATGTTCACAGAGGACCACAATGCAATTGCAAGAGCAGAAGTTCTTGGGAGTTGGTCATTTGGACTACTTTCACTCAGACTAATATTCCCTCTTGTTTGCTTCCTCAATATGTTCTCTGTGAGAACATTCCGAAAAATGCTTGATTGCTTATGTATTATTGCAAGTGTTTGCAGGCTTGTTTCACCAAATCAACTTTTAATATTAAATCTTCTGCCATTGCTAGCAGTATAGCCTGGTGTTGCTTGGGTGTAGAAAGCTTTAAAACTAATCCATGGCCCTGGAGCTCAGACTCAGCCTAAAGAATATTTGTGAAGTTTGGTGATTTGTATAATGGACATACTGACATAAGCCCACACACATCTCTTGCCTTATATATATATATATATATATATATATATATATAATTTTCTGCAACCTTGAAACTTCTGAATATTGTTTCTATGTCTTTGAGTTAATCAAATTTGATTAAAATCGGATCACTCTTTCTATAACTTTTTTTTTACTATTTTCAATATTTATCGGGGATACCTCGATGCAAAACATAGCTAAGAACACTTGCAGACACTTATAGTACAACTATATAAATTTTCAAGAAAATCGGTTTAGCTGTTTCAGTCTATAGGTAATGGACACGCACAAAGTTCCATTTATAAATAAGTTTAGATGTTTGGTTGTAAATTAATACTGTACATTATTGCACTAATAAAAATGAATTTTTTATTGGAAGCTCTGTCCCCCCACCCCCAAATCTCACATGGAATTTGAGGTTGGGCATATTTTGATAGCAAATTCCATGCACCAGGAAACACTTCCTACAAAATTGACATTGCATTATGTATTAGGGATATCTAGATTGTTACGATCCATACTTTGCCTGTAACAATGCTCCCTCATCAGCACCATATATTGGCATCTGCTATATTCAATAATTTTTACAAACCTATGATTGTTGAGGCAGTGTTGTAGTAATCTATGAGGCCCTGAACTACCTTTAAGCTAGTTATAGGTTTTGACCTGCTGTCAGATCTAATCCTAATCCCACTAATTCACTTTTGTATGAGCCCAGCTGTTTGTATATGTATTTTTTTTTTTTTTTTTTTTTAGATCTCCCTTTCTGAGACTGAGATATTGAAGTAGGATTTTCTTAGGTTCCTGGCAAAAATCAGGTCTATTTTTTTCATCAAGCTTTTTTTTTTTTTTTTTTTTAACTGCCTCTAGATTACTTTTAGAATCTTGCAAAGTAAGCTTCTTGTGAATCGTTAACTTGACATAACCTACCAAACAAGCTTGAAGTTGCAATAATGTTGAATTTCAGTGGTATTATACACTTTAGCTTCTCTTTTACTTATTAGATTCTGAATAATTACCATTTAATTTAGTATAATTAGTGTTACTATTGTGTTATCAACAGTTAATGGGAAGGCTATGCATGAAAAATATCAGTTTGCATTTGTTCTCATTATAGGCATTATTATATTCCTGATATAATGTCAAAAGGAATGAGATACTCAAAATTATATAGACATATATTCCTCACAGAGAAACTAAGACATACACTCAACAATTACCGCAACTGTTGAGAAAGGGAGAAAATTTGTGCTGCTGGTGGATTTGGAGAAGCCTTGTTTGAATTTTCCAATGGAAATGCTAGCTGGTCAGATTTATTTTCGATGTCACTAGTGAGGACATTTCTTGCCTGCGAAAACTGAATTGTGGGTATATCCCAATATGAGGACTCTGTTAGGTGAGGATGTACTCCCAAAGGAAGATGGGTGAGTTTACCTTTTGGAAGCTTGCCCAGGGAAGACACATTTAGTTTCTCACCAACCTTTTTTGGTTTGACTCCTGCAAGCTGACTTACCACTACTGTTGCTCTGTGAAGTAACATCACTAGGCAGCTGTCACATGACTCTCATGTCTTCATCTACACCAAAGGAAGATAATTGCCTTTTGTATCCCAAAAATACCCTCTCCTTAAATGGGTTCTAGAACCAGTCATGTGCAGTTTTATTCTGTCAAACTACAATGTGGAAAAAAAATATGCATGTTAGTAAGTGCTATGATTAAACATTGTTCATTCAAGAGAACAAAAAGTTCTACCTATGTTAATATCATGCAAGAGTTCATAGGAAAAATGTTCTGTAAAAAGAAAAAAAAAACTAGATAGATGCCTGGGCTATCTAATATGACATCTGGATTGAGTCACAATTTGACTTTGTAAATCAGGTACTACTGGAGACAGTGTAGCGATTGGTAAGTCTCATTCAGCCATGTAGCATCCTGAAAGGCTGGTTTAGGTTCGTCTAAACATATATCATGGTTTGCATTGTTAATATGTGCATAACAAATTTAGTATATCTCTTCAGGGTTTTGAATGCAATGCGTTTGACTTGGCTAATTTGGGCACGATTTCGAACTCACTTTTCAGAACATATGACTTTGAAAATTTGAAGAGGTTGAGTAGTCCTGAAGAAGATCCTGGAGCTGTTAGTCCTTTGTTTTTTCCACAGATGAGTATTACATGCATGTGTCTTAATCATGAAAGCGTTAATGCCACAAGACATGATGTCAGCAATGAAGTTTTTGAGAGAAACAGTTTTCACTGGCTGTTGATTTATTTCATCAGTAAAGATGTCAACTGCCAAACTACATCCAACAGCAAGACCTCTGTTCAGGGGTTTCTGAGGAGCAAAGGTCCATCCAGACCTGAGGTGTTAGCACCTGTTTGGCTTGCAGTGATATGCACATAATGACCCTCCCACAAAAAAAAACAAAACACTATGAAAGTATAAAAATACATTTTTATAGTAAAAATATCAGCCATATACAAAAAGAATTACAGACAATACATAGTTATATAATCTACAATTTCTTTAAGTAATCAAACTGTATTCCAAAATATAATTTCAACAATGCTACAACATAAAGCATACATATCATCACTTCGAGTAACTATGTCCACGCAAATATGTTTATGCAAAAAAGCTGAGCATCATCTACCATGTATTCAATTGTGAAAATAGAATAACATATATGATATTTTATTACTTCAAAGCTGCCAAGAAAATGAAATTGGCATTAAATCACCCAAAAGCAGTTGACATGTTGTTAAACAAATCAATCAACAGCCAAAACACAACTTGCTCAAAACCATATGGGACAATTTATCTGAATTGGACAATACTGATTTAATTTTGTGAAATCATGCCATGGCAGAATTTTCCTCACATGTGCATAGAGAAATTTTCCATCAGTATGGATGATGCTCGTCTCCCAGAATGCAACACACTATGCCTTCTTGGTTTCACTGTATCAATCTACCTCAAGTAGAACAAATACATCAAATCAATAGCTACATATACTGCTAAAAGGCGTGGGTCACTGTGTTGGGCCAAGAAATTATTCTCATCAGAATCCATCTTGTATGTTTATAAATCTACCATTTGTTCTTGCATTGAATACTGTTGCCATATTTTGTTGGGTGCTCTTGCTATTCATCTTGAAGTTCTCGACAAAATCCAAAGGAGAATCTGCAAGGTAGTTGATACTGACTTAGCAGTTCACCTTCAGTCATATTTTCACCGATAGAATTTGGCTTCCATGTTTTTTCTGCAGATATTTTCACGGCTTCTACTCTGACTAACTTCTTTCCTTGGTACCCTGACCACCTGAATTTACTCGTGCTACTAGATTGGCATCTATGTTCCATCCTTTTACCATCAAAATAGTAACGGCCACTTTTACTCCAACAGTTTCTTTTTCTCCCGCTTCCCGCTGTGGAACTCCCTTCCATATACTTGTTTCCCTGATGTCTATAATCTCCAGAAGTTTAAATGCAACGTCAATTGCCATTTTCTACCTCCTTGAATTCCACCCACCTCCTTAAAATCCCATCAACCTCCCATCCTTTCTTTGGCATTCCCCTGTACCCTATTTTTTCTCTCTATATAACTCACTGTACACTAGTGGAAGTTCTACCTTGCTTTGGGAGAAATGATTATATGAAAAAAAATTAAATATCCATTTTTCGCACATGCCCCGTAGTCTGTCTTTCTTTTCCGACCACCGCTCTGGAAAATCTAACAGGTAGTTAACTCGCCCACAATATTCTGAAAAAAGAGTTGAAATTGTATTTTTGGTAAATTGTCTTCCGAAATTTTTCACTCAAATTTCAGTGTTTTCTTCATGGTAAGTTGTCAGATCGGTCTCTTTTTTTTTTCTTCTCTGTCTTTAATATTTTTTGTTGTTTGTGTTACTAACTTTTTTGATTTTTATGTTTCGTTTGGACTTAACTAAGTTAAAACTTAGGAAATTCTTTTTTATTTTTTATCATTATTTTTTAATTGGAGTAGATAGTACCTACTATTCACAGTCCACCCCCTTCTTTTGAACAGGATTAGAAGTGATCACCTTGTTTCTTGTTTAGGAAGGGGTTCCCGGTCCATCTACCTCCTCCTTCGGTATTAGTGTTAGTTCAGTTGGAAGCTCTTTGCAGTTGAGTATGGTGGCAATGTCTCTCCATTCTGAGGGTACCGGTTTGGCAGTTTCCTGGTTGCTGCTTCCGACTGGTAGTTAGGAGCCCGAACTCTTGCGTGGCGTCTTGAGAGGCTGCTCTGATCAACAGTTGAATAATATCGGGGTTCCTGTGGTGCCATACCGCGCATGGACGGGCGTCCCTACATGAACCTCCGGTGGGCAACCCCGAGGCCACATTATGTTGCAGGCTGCGCCAGTCTTCATTCCTCACATGCTGCAAACAGTGACCGACTGATTCTACTCTAGACCTCTCTACTCAACTAAAACACGATGAAAAAACGAGACAAAATAGCAAAACCAAAACAGCTACTCGGAAAACGCCCAAACTTGTCTGCGTCTCTTTCGCTAACATACGCGGTATCCGCACTAACTTTTACAGCATAGAATCATTCCTTCAAACTAACTCACCTGATATTTTAGCCCTATGTGAAACTAACCTTGACGCTTCTATCTCCTCTGAGTTTTATGTTCCTGGTTACCTTCCCCTCTTCAGGAAGGACTCCAATGTCCATATGCATGGGCTTGGTGTATATGTCAGCGAACACCTCCCCCTAGCTAGAGTGACATCTCTTGAATCCCTGGACCAGTCTTTCATGTGCTTCCGTCTCTCACTTTTAAGCTCAATTAGCTATCTCTTCTTCCTCTATCGCTCCCCCTCCTCCTCTGACTGTTCAGTACTTGACAGCATCTCTGACAATATCGACAAGGCCATTTCTTCTCATCCATCTGCCCATATATTTGTGTTTGGTGACTTTAACGCTCACCACACTTAGTGGCTGGAAAACTCTGTCACCGACCTTGCTGGTGTCCACACCATTAATTTTTCAATCTCCCATTCCCTTACGCAAGTGGTAGACTTCCCCACGCATTTCTCCAATAGCCCTAACGGAAGGGACTCGCTACTAGACCTCTGCTTCACTTCCATCCCAAATTCTTGCACTACCAGACAGCTCTGCCCTCTCGGAAATTCTGACCACGTCGTAGTTTCCATCAACATCTTATTCCACTCCCCTCCTACCCAAGAAACCCAGACCAGCAGAATATCCTACTGCTACCAAAGAGCAGACTGGGATTCGTTCCGTGACTTCCTCTGTGACGTCCATTGGAACAACGTTTTTAGTCTTCCCATCAAAGAATGTGTATCCGAGGTCTCCTCCTGGGTTAAGGCTGGCATCGATGCCTTCATCCCTGCTAGGAAATTCCAGCTTAAATCTCATTCGTCTCCATGGTTCTCGCCCGCTTGCTCGGCTGCCATTGCCCACCGGAATCATTTCTTCCGACTCTATCGTAACTACGCGTCGGACCAAAACAGGCGCCTTTTCACTTCAGCTCGTAATAAGTGTAAAAGGATACTTAACGAAGCTAAGATGTTGTTTGCTGCCAGAATGAAGCAACGCATAGCAGGCTCTAAATTCGGCGCTAAAGACTACTGGCGACTCTGTAAAAGTGTGCTGAACAAGAGTAAGTCCTCAATACCCCCACTAATCAATGAATTTGAAGTCCTCACCTCCTCAGCGGACAAGGCTGAATGCTTTGCTCGTAGATTCTCAACCAATTCGAGTCTGGGTAAGTCTGGAGTTTTTACACCCGACTTCCCACATAGAACTGGGGCTCAATTGAATGACGTCCACATCACGCCCTCGCTGATTTTTAACATAATCTCAAAACTCAACCCTCACAAAGCGAGTGGTGGGGACGGAATCCCAATCATATTCTTGAAGAAATGTGCCCCTGAGCTCTCCTCTGTCCTTTCTAATCTCTACAACTTCTGCCTGTCTTCTTCCTGCTTTCCTGCCTGTTGGAAGTCCTCTTCTGTAGTTCCTACATTTAAGAACCCTGGAGAACCCACGAACCCAGCAAATTACTACCCTATCAGCCTTCTTCCGATCTTTGGCAATGAGTACGAAGCCATTATCAACGCCGAGGTCGTTCACCATTTCACAGCCCACAGGCTCCTCTCGAACAAACAGTATGGCTTCCGCTTCACCGGGTCTACTGCTGATATGCTAACGACCATCACCGAGTATATATACCAGGCTCTCGACAAGAATGGTGAAGCCCGAACCGTTGCCTTGGATATCTCCAAAGCTTTCGACAGAGTCTGGCATGCCGGCCTTCTACGGAAACTGCGAAGCTATGGCATAACTGGACTTTTGTTGGACCTAATCCAGTCATTCCTCTCTAACCGCACATTAAAGGTGGTATTAAACGGGCATGCCTCCCAGAACTACCGTACAAACGCCGGTGTCCCTCATGGCTCTATCCTAGGTCCTACGCTCTTTCTGATCTACATCAATGATCTCCCCGACGCCATAACATCCCAAGTAGGCATGTACGCCGATGACACCACAGTTTACTCTCGCCTCGATCAAAAATCTGGTGTGGGCGACAAGGCGAACCTCGCTACCGAGCTTGAAAAGGATCTCCAATCCGTGGTGGATTGGGGTAAGAAATGGCTCCTAAATTTCAATTCTTCCAAAACGAAGCTGCTATCAGTTAACCACCATAGACAACCGCACCTCCCTCCCATCAGCATGGAACAGGTTTGCCTCCCAGAGAGTAAAACATTACGCCTGCTTGGCCTGATACTCTCAGCGGACCTCAAGTGGAATGACTACGTCGAATCCATTGCTAAATCTGCTGCTATGAAAGTCGGCTCTCTGTGCAGGGCCCGGAAGTTCTTTCCGTCTGAATCTATCCTGCACATATATAAATCTACCATCCGCCCGTGTATTGAATATTGCTGCCACATCAGGCCGGGTGCCCTGCTATTCTCCTCGGGGTTCTCGACAAAATACAAAGGAAAATCTGTAATGTGATCGATACCGATTTGGCTGACCGCCTGCAGTCACTCTCTCACCTGCGTGACGTGGCTTCCCTGTGCCTCTTCTATAAATACTTTCACGGCTTCTGCTATGATGAACTTAGATCACTGGTGTCCCCTAGGTATGAATTTGCACGAGATACTAGATTAGCAACTAGGTCCGACACTTTTACAGTGAAACCGATGAAATGTAACCGCAATTTCTACTCCAACAGCTTATTTTTTCGCACTTCCCGCCTGTGGAATTCCCTTCCGCATACTTGCTTCCCCGACGGCTACAACCTCCAGGAGTTTAAATGTAAGGTCAATAGACACCTCCTAACACACTAACTCGCATCCATTCTCTCAAACACTCTTCCTATGTACCTCCTTACTCGTCTATCACCATCCTTACTCGTCTATCACTCTCCTCCTGACATTTCGTATATCCAATCGCTCTATGTAACCCCCTGCGCTATAGTGGCAGTGGAATGCCTTGCTTGGGGTGATGTGATTAAAAAAAAAATCCTGCAATGCAGAAAAATATCTCCAAAAATATCGTCAGCACGGTGAATACACGCCAGAAAAAAATATCTGTATTAAATATCACCAAATTTATGCCTACGGCTGTTATGCTTTTAACTCCTGCTACTGAGTAGCTCCCCGAGATGGTCGGAAGAAGCGGGGTTTATATGTTACACATAACGGAATAAAAATTTGTAATGCTAGAATGAGTGTGTGTGTGGCGGGGGCGGTGAAATATGATCTTCTTTGAAGTGCAAAATAAAAACTCAGCTTAAAGACGAAGAGGAGGCGGCTATATTATATTTTTTTGGTTAATGCAAACCCAATAGCCATGGATAATTTGACAACAGTTTTCTGTCCATCAATATATGCCCAATGGCAGAAATACTGTTAATTTCTAGCTTTCATGTAACTGCAAAATATTTATAGGTGAAAATTATCGCTTCCACGCCGAAGAACAGCATATAAAATTTAACCAATTTATTTAATAATAGAAAGTGTACACATTTTTTTTAATCGTTTAACCCCAGGCAAGGAGATACCGCCACTGGTGTGCAGGGGGCGGGGGAGGGGGCTACATAAGAGAAGTGTGGAAGTTTAAGCAGGAGGAGAGCGAAGAGAAAGACGAACCAGTTACAGGGGGTGTTGGAGAAAGGGCAAGAGAAGGATGGGAATATCAGTGTAAAGACAGTTACTAGGGTAGAATGAGAAAGGAAAAGAACAAGATACACGAGTTGATGGAGAAAGTTACGAGGGAAAGACTGTGAACAAGAGATGGGAATTGACGTTGCATTTAATTTCTTGAAGATTGTAGCCATCAGGGAAGGACGTATACGGAAGGGGGTTCCACAGGCAGGAAGTGCAAGAAAGGAAGTTAATGGAGTAGAAGTAGCGGCTGCATTTAGTGGATTTAACTGTAAAATGGTGGGATCTTGTTGCCAGTCTGGTTGCTCGAGTAAATTCTTGTGAAGGGAGCATCAGTGAGCTAAGCTCCTCGAAGCAGAAGCCATGAAAATATTTGTAGAAGAGACAGAGGGAAGCCACATCCCACCGGTAAGAAAGTGGCTGGAGTCGAGCTGCCAGGTCTGGACCTATCACGTTACGGATTATCCTTTGGAGCCTGTCGAGAACTCTGCGATGAATGACAAGGGCGCCCAACCAGATATGACAACAGTATTCAATGCACGGTTGATTTGTATATGTGCAAGATGGACAGGCAGAAAAAACAAACAAACTTCCTAGCCTGACACAGTGACCGCATCTTCCTAGCAGTCGATTTAGCTATTGATTCAATGTAATGGTTCCACATGAGGTCTGAAGTGAGGATGAGACCGAGGATTCGCTTCGTCTATGCTGATGGGGGGTAAGAGGGACAGCCTGTGGTGGTTGATAGATAGCAGCTTCGTTTTAGAGGCATTTCTTACCCCAGTTTACCATAGAGTGGGGGGGTCTTCTCGAGAACAGCAGCGAGGTTATCTTTAGTCGCCTCGCCAGATTTCTTACTGAAGCGGAAGTAAATGGTAGTGTCATCAGCGTAGATGACTACTTAGGGTTTGATTACGTCGGGGAGGTGGTTTATAAAAATCAGAAAGAGCGTCTGGCTTACCCGTGGGACACCAGCGTTCGTGTGGTAGGATGTGGAAGCATGACCGTTCAAGACGGCCTTTATTTTTGCTGTTTGATAAAAAAGATTGGATCAAATCAGGCAAGCGTCCAGTGATACCATAACCCTGTAGCTTGCGCAGAAGGTCAGCGTACCAAACCCTATCAAAAGCTTTGGAGATATCCAGGTTAACAGCTCCAGCTTATCGAGGGCCTGGTATATATACTCGGTGATGGTCGTTAGCATATCGGCAGTAGACCTGGCAAAGCTGAAGCCATACTGTTTGTCTGAGAATAGTTTATAGTAAGATGTTGAACTATTTCAGCATTGATAATAGCCTCGAACACTTTTCCGAAAATTGGTAGGAGGCTGATAGGACGATAATTGGATAGGTCCGAAGGTTCGCATGTGTTCTTAAATACAGGAACCATACAAGAGGACTTCCAGCAAGCAGGAAAACAGGAAGTAGAGAGGCTGTAATTATAGAGTTTAGAGAGGACAGAGGAGAGTTCAGAGGCACATTTCTTCATGACAATTACCGAGATTCCGTCACATACGCTTGCTTTATGGGGGTCAAGTTTTGAGATTATCTTAAATACCAGAGAGGGGGTTAGTTGAGCCTCAGTTCTAAGAGGGAAGTCGGGTCCAGACGAGTCAAATGTGGAGTTAGATGAGAATCTGCTAGCAAAGCACTCGGCCTTGTCCACAGACGCTGCGAGGACCTCAAATTTATTAAAGGAGGGATGAAGTATTTGCAGTTGTTCAGAAAATACCCACGTGTTTCTTAACATATGAGCAACGTGACAAAATAATATGTTATACACTCCTGTCTTCGTCAGCTGATTGAAATTTTGAATTGAACCCTTTATTTCGTCGACCGCGGTTTATTTCTTTCGTTTCACGTGTCATGCCCCTCCTTGATGTCTCAGTATCCCATTACGAAGAGTGTTGTTTGTGTATAGAAAGTCAGTATCCCCATCAGGTTATCTTTTGGTACACTGGTACGTTATCCTAGCGATGAGCCCGGGGCCAGTCTGTCCCTGTTTACCAACTGTGCCTCCTCTGTGTGTATCTTGGTGTACAAACTCACCACGTCTAGGCTCGCCATCTGATTGAACTAGATGGAATCATCTTTGATTATTTCCACGAAGTGGCGGAATTTCGGATATATGATGGTGAATTTCCTATTAATGGGTCAGTTATATCCACTAGGAAGCGACTCAGAGGGTGGCACAAAGAGCCTTGACAGCTAGCAGTTGGCCTGAGTTGAATACCGTTTTTGTGAATTTTAGGAAGACCGTTTATGTGAGATAACTTACGTTGTGACATCTGTATATCTTAGGTGGGAAGTGGTCCATGTTCTTGATTAGGATCTGCGTCTGTTTTCATTGTTGGAACTTTCTATAGCTACCATTTTTAATGAGGTCTTCCAGTTTTTCTATTTAGTCTGTTATGGTCATCATTACAGTCATATTGCCTTTGTCAACTGGTAGAATGATGATGATGTCATTCATTTGTATGGCTTTTATTGCCGGCCTCTCCAGTTTCGTGATCTTTGATTTTGGTGGCTTGGTTCTCTTTAGTATCTGCCTCACTTTCCATCTTAGCTTATCCGCACGAACCTGAGGAATGTTCATGACTATTTCCTCGATTCGGGTCATGATGTTCAAGTATGGTAACCGCCTGATGGTTGTTGCCAAGTTGTGACCCTTGTTCAGTACTGGAACTTCAGAGGAACTCAGTTGATTCTGATTATTGCCTTCACTGGCGGGTGATGGATATTGTGCATCACCTTCTGATCTTTTCAATCTGTTTGATTTCTGTACTTTGTGTCTGAAGAATTTATCCAGATAATGCTTGAGTCACTTTCGGTCTTCTTCATCGGTAATTCTGTTGATAAAGGCTTCGGGCCTTTGGGTGATATCGGATAGAAGTTTTTGTTTTATTCAATGGTTGTATTGGACCTTTTCTCTAACAAGTACATGTCCTGGGTTTTCTGTGACCAGACGGGCTCTCCTTGAACTGACGGGAAGTCTTGGTGCCAAACCTGGTTGGATAAGTCGTGCCTAAGTGTAAGAATGTTAGATAGTTCGACATTTGTGCTAACTTCTGGTGGAACATTTCCAGTTGTCTCCATATTTTTGGGATATCGGATCCGAACCTATCCTCCAATATTTGCTTATATTTATGAGATGAGATATTGTAATTGGTAGAAAGTCGAAATGTACAATGGTCGAAATATCGAGAATATAGCAACAAAGATGAGGACATTAGTCCGAACAATATAAACAGTGTAAATAATTACAATACTTCGTCTTAGAAATATAGATTCTATACTATTAAAAACAGTAAAAAAAAAATCGTGTAATATCTGTTAGTCAATTAGAGCAAGTTTTATTTAATTCCGCTGTAGTTATCACAAAGTTAAAAGGAAAACAACAAAGGACAAAAATGTCCTTACATACGACCTCTTGGCGAACACGTGGAGAAAAAATCCTCAAGTAAAAGATACTGGACAGACTGTGATGTGTTTAATGCAAATATCGTGAAGGCTCCAGTTAAGGCGACAAGAAATAGCAGTTATTTAGCGTGTTACTTTTACCATCACTTATTTTCGATATCTTATTTTTAAATTGAATTTTTAAAAATAAAAAGGTTTTCATGAAACTTTTATTTTAGTTTTAATTGAAAGCCAAATAATTAAATTTACTATTTCCAGCAAGCAAAACACTCTGGTGTATTTCAGACAGAAATTATATTGACTGGAATCTAAAATTTTGAGATATATTTTTTTAATCTTTCAACTTTTCGGCCATTTTTAAGCTGTCAACACGTTTGTAAACAAAAGTTAATTCTCTGTTTTTAAAAATCGTAAGAAAATAAAATTTAAAAAAATTATCAAATTTAATGTAAAATTAATCTGATCTACACAAGTATTACTTATTTATAGCATGAAATTTAGAATAAAACTATTTCTTAAATACAGAGTTCAACTTTCTGACCTATTTACCGTATGTGTTGACAGATGCTAGATAAGGTAAGTGTGTGGTGATCACAAGTGATATAATTGTACAAATCTTTTTCCTTGTGACGGGAAGAAACTGTGAAACACATGACATTAATTTACACGTAAAAATTACCATACAAAAAAAAAAAAAAAATCAAATACACACAATTTTTTTTTAAATTGGAAGGCACAACGATTTGTATTAAACATTTTAATTTTCGATTAGTAAGTATAATATTTGCTTAACAAGTTTTTAAACTAACCCAACAAATCTTTGACGTATTTAAAAATATTTTTGAAATGTGAAATTTCATTATTAATCGAAAAATATTTTTTTCAGACTAAAATGTCCTTAATTTATATTATTTATTCAAGCCATTAAAGGCTTAAAAGCTTCAAATTAAATGTCATTGCTATATTGCATTTTTTAATTTTATTATTAGGAGCAGATTTTCGAAAGTAAAGGCAAAATTTTTCAAAAAAATACGAGATGATTAAATGAGTTCTGCGTTGAACTAATAAAACCAATTTTCACAACAAAATTTAATTTTTTAAAATTTCATGCATTTACGTAGTGGGGTAACAGATGTAAAAATATATATTTCTAAAACGATTAAAAAATAATTTAAAATATAATTTAATTTATTTGTGAACAAGTCCTGAAAGTTTCATGAAAATCTGACAATTATTTGATTTTTGTAAGAATTTTCAAATTAATGTGTTTGTCACAGGGGGAAAATGAGTTACGTAATATTACGTTTTCCATTGTAAACTCTCTCGTAACGATTTGGTTATCCTCTAACTAAAATCAAAACAAGATTTTTACCAAAATTTCGAATGTGTTAGAAGGGTTCAAACATTTTTTTTAAATAATTAAGAAATACTTTGATCTTTCCTCTTAATAATAATAATATAAACATTTTCGTGGGAAAAGTTCGTTTTTTTAAAGTTTGGAGCCTTTTTTATTCATACTATGCTGTTTTTTTTAGTGAAGGTACCTACGTTAGACAAATACGAGATCAGAGTTGCCAAAACTTTAGTGATAATGATATTCTCTTGCCCATTTCGGCATTGACCGTATAAAGAAATACGTGTTAAAACTGTATTTCGTTACTTGGCACGTCAGGATAATCGTTAGTTAATGTTTCGTTATTTAATGTGCCGGGAATGTTTCTAGTTAATCTTTAATTTTGCGTTAGGTTTTTTTTTAATAACCATTTCGCCCCAAGCAAGGAAGTACTGCCACTGGTGCGCAGGGGGTTACATAAGAGGAGAGTGATGAGTAAGAGGAACAAGTTATAGGGGGAGATCAGAGAATGGGTAAGAGAAGGATAAAAACACTGGTGTGAAGAGAGCTGATGAGAGTAGAGTGTACGGGGAAAAGAACATTGGAGAAAGGATGCGAGTCAGAGAGATAGGAGATGGCAATTGACCTTACATTTACATTCTTGGAGATAGTAGCTGTCAGGGAAGCAAGTATACGTACGGGAAACCCACAGGCGGGAAGTGCGAGAAAAGAAGCTACCAGAATAGAAGTTGTAGTTACCTTTATTGGTAAGAGGGCGAGATCTAGTTGCTAGTCTAGTAGCTCGAGTAAATTCATGCAGAGGGGCCACCTGCGCGCTAAGCTCGTCGGAGCAGAAGTTGTGAAAATGTTTGTAGAAGAGACATAGGGAAGCTACATTGAGAAAATGACTGGAGCTGAGCTAGCAGGTCGGGATCGATCACATTGCATATTCTCTGTTGGATTTTGTCAAGAACCCCGAGGCGAATAGCAGGGGCATCCGATTAGATATGGCAGCAGTATCCGATACCCGGATTTATATATGTGCAGGATGGATTCAAACAGGAAAAACTTCCTGGCTCTACACAATGAACCGACCTTCCTAGCAGCAGATTTAGATATAGATTCGATGTACTCATTCCACTTGAGGTCTGTTGAGAGAGTTAGGCCGAGGAGACGCAGGGTTTTGCTTTTAAAGAGACTAGCATGATCCATGTTAATGGAGGGCAGGAGCAATTCCCTGTAGTGGTTAACATACAGAAGCTTTGTTTTGGAAGCATTAAAGAGTCATTTCTTACCCAAACCCATCACAGATTGGAGATCCTTTTCAATCTCAGCAGCAATGTTTGTTTTGTCAGTGTGCAAAATGGATTTTGACGAGAAAAAACTTCCTGGTGACACAGTGAACCAACCTTCCAAGCAGTAGCTGCAGTTATGGATTCAATGTAGTTATTCCATTTGAGGTCATTTGTTGCTCTCTAGGAGACTAGCATCATCCATTCTGATGGTAGGCGAAAAAGTTTCTCTATGGTGGTTAAAGGAGAGCAGCTTCGTTTTGAAAGCATTTTGAAAATTTACGAACCATTTTCTACTTCATTCAATTGGAGGCCATTTTTAAAAGCAGTAGCCAGGTTTACTTTGTCAGCTTTGGCAGATTTCAGCTGCAGTCATTTTTTCACCGGAGTAATGTGGCTTCATTATGTCTCTTCTACAAATACTTTCACAACTTCTGCCCCGACGAGCTTAGCTCACTGGTGCCCCCTCTGCATGAATTTACTCGAGCTACTCGACTAGCGACTAGATCCCACCCTTTTACAGTGAAACCAATAAAATGTAACGGTAACTTCTACTCTGGTAGCTTCTTTTGTCGCACTTCCCGCCTGTGAAATTCTCGTCCGTATACTTGCCTCCCCGACAGCTACAATCTCCAAGAATTTAAATATAAGGATAATTGTCAACTCCTATCTTTCTGACTCGCATCCTTTCCCTCAGGTTCTTTTCTCCGTCCACTCTATTCTCATCACACCAGTTTTCTCATCCTTCGCTTACTCATTCTCTGACACCCCCTATAGCTTGTTCCTCTTACTCATTACTCTCCTCTTATGCAACCTCTTGCACACCAGTGGCAGTGAAACTGCCTCGCTTGGGGTGAAATGATTAAAAAAATACATCTACCATTCTTCTGGGCATTAAATACCGTTGCCATATCTGGTCGGCTGCTCCCGTCATTCTTCATCAGGTAAATTACAAAATTCAAAAGAGGATCTGTAATATAATCGATCCTGACTTGGCAGCCGGCCTTTAGTCCCTTTCTCACTGAGGTGATAAGGCTTCCCTCTGTCTTTTCTACAAGTATTTTTATGGCTACTGCTCTGATGGTTTTTTCCTGGTCCACTACCACATGTATTTACGCGTACTACAAAATTGATATCAATGTCCCACCTTTTTACCGTCGAAGTACTTAAATGTAACCGCCTCTTCTACTCCTTCATTTTCATTTCTTCTTTGTGGGACTTTCTAAAAAATTTGCTTGCTTCCCTAATGGCCACAATCTTTAAAAGTTTAAATGCAATGTCAGTTGCCATCTTCTATCTCCTTGATTCCCATATATTCCGAATCCTTTCTTAGACATCCCTTCCACCTTGTTTTTTTCACTCACTGTAACCCCATGCGCACCAGTAATATTCTTGCTTTGCTTGGAGCGAAATTTTAAAACAAGTATAAGAAAAATACAAATGAATAGTTTTAAAAAATAAATCGTCACGTTAGCCTATTTAAAACTTCTAGTTTCTCAAAGAATACCTGGATGTAGACCAAGAAATTTAAATCCCCACACAGACATTGTTTCTTGCGATGATCTGAACAAAACAATAACTTGAACAAATACTTGAACAAAACAATAAGAAAATATGGACTTTGGACAGTTTATTCAAAACTTCGAGCACAATACTCAACAGCTTATTTGAAGATTGGAAAGATATTAAACAGACATAATCGGTTCTTTGTAATCAAACATGTTTGGATACGTTTATCATTCATTGCTGCATCCATTTTCAAGGATAATAACATAATGAAATGTTCTCTTTTCTAAAGACTCTTCCCACTCCATCTTAATATGAACTATGATTTTTCCCCATTGTCAGATTTTCTATATAGAAATGTAAATTTTCATTGGGGTTATTACATTTTAATGGTGACAAAACAAGAGCGTAATAAGATTTTAAAATATTGTGAAAGAAATATTGTAATTAAAGAAATATTTTTTAAATAAATAAAAAACATTAGTCTGTCAATATTAGTTCTCTATATGGTAATGAATGCTCGACAATCTCCTCACAGATGAAGACGAGAAAGCAACAGAAATTTGGTTTTACGAATAGATGTTGAGAATCCCATGAACTGAACATGTGAGCTACGACGAAGTTTTAGGGAAAATGGAAACAATAAGGATATTTACGCTTAACAGAAGAAAGAGATAGCTGTAATTATTAGGGTACATAATAAATAAAATGGAAAATTTGGCAAAAGAGACAGAGAAAAACAGAACATAAACAACTTAAATAGATTGTGTTAATGTCTGACAGAAGTACGATCTACAGAAAGCAGGAAGTGGTAGAGAGTCATAATCGCCTACGTTCTGAAGAGACATGGCCCATAGATTTTTTTCAATGGTTAAATTTTCTATCTGTATTTTTCTCATTTAGTTTCAGAATGTAAACGGAGTACTTAGCGCGCGTATATATTTTATCCTCTCTCTGATTTGCTCCTTGTTTTGCTTTAGTATTATTGGGCACCCCGCTCGCATCCTAGTATCGGGATCGTCATCCTCTCTCCTCATTCCTTTATATCCCTCCGCCGGCGGTGGCGGAGACGGCTGTGAAGGCCAAGCCTACTCCTGAATAGTCGTGAGAAGGAGTCACAGAGGAGTGTGGATGGTAGACGCTGTTGGGCCAGTCGGGTTCTCTTGACGGTTGGACTCGAAAGTTTCGGCCCTTGGCAGCAAAGGTTTTCCAGTTCTATGTTGGCCTGTGTCAGGGATGTCTTCAACAGTTCTTTGAAGCGTCATTTTGGGTCTCCGCGTAGTCTCTTGCAAGTTCTCCAAACAAGATGATGCGTAAAAGTCGAGTAAGACGCATTCAGGACATGTGACCCGCTCAGTGGAGGAGATGCTTAATAATGTCACCTGCGATGTCGAATAATGTCATCCGCGGTAGAGACCTTAAAAGCAAAATGTTCCGTACGCAGTATGAGCAGCTTTGATAACTTCTCATACTGCGTGCAGAACGTTCTTACACCGGGTTTTCAGCAATCACAGCCTCAAAATAAGAACCAAAATCATGGTCTTACGAACTATGTTCCTCTTCACTATTCTGTACATTTACGAGACCTGGACTTTGTATCGTCTTGACATCAAACGTCTTTCGCATCCTCAGATATATCTCCCTAGTATCAGGGCCATCTTATCGCATTGTCCCGATGGGCACTTGCCCGGAAACCACCCGAACATAGGCGCCCCGTGCTAATTTGTGTATGTTAAGTGTTACAAAAGATCCTTTTTAGGAAATACTAAAAGTAAGAAGTACTATGACAAGCCACGCCCATTACGATTGGTTAAAAATACATGTTATAATAGAAAGATCCATTTTATTTTAGTTGGTTCTCGAATAAAAACAGAAAGAAGAAGGTCCTCTTTTGACCTAGAACACACCGGAAATAAAAATGGTTTTCTTCAAAGAGGCCACCGACTTATATAAATGAAAGTGATGGTTTGTCTTGCCAGTTCAGTTCACTTGCAGACCATTTTGTAATCATGGAAAAGATCCAAATAAGATCAATCTCCGACGATAAGTCTTCGCATAGTCCTAGCACAGACCCGCCGGTGAAACTCTCAGTTCCATCTTTTAATATTTGTGACTAAGACTACTATTAACTTATTGGAGAGAATTTTATGTTTTCTTTTTTCTTTGGTTTGATTTAATTCTTAACTTTCTCCTAGACTGAATCGATATTTATTTTTAATGTTAATTGTAATGTATTTATATTTTTACTTTTGTAAATAAGTACTTTTTATTGTCATAAAACTCTAGCGTTGAGAGTATTTCTTTATTTTCCTTTTCTTTTACCTTCTCTCTCTCTCTCTCTCTCTCTCTCTCTCTCTCTCTCTCTCTCTCATTCACTCTGTTTTCTTTTTGTCATAGCCGTGACAAAATGGGGGCTTTAATGTTCACTTCCAAACAAAAACATCAATTATCTTAACTAAAAAAAATAATTTTCTCATTCGATGTTCATTTCACAACAACAACAACAAAAAAAGTACTTCACTTTGTATTTGTGTTTGTTTAAAAATGTCGTTTTCTGTTGAACAATTTCTTCATCCAATTTGGAAGAAGAATTTCACTTTTTAAAAATTGCAACTTGCTATTTATTTTAATTTAGACATTAATGCAAATACGAAAAACAAAACACAAAAAATACAACAACCAGCAGTAGCATTAAAGCTACTGTCGTACTATCAATAGCAATGGCATGATTATTAAATATATTTATACATTGTATATGAACCCAGGTATAGGGCTATGCATAGATTATTAGTGATTGAACCTGATATTCAATCATAACATTGAACACTTGTACGGTCTACATGCTTACAATCTTACTTGGCAAAGGTATTAATCTGTTTCTTCTCCCTCCAGCTATGGGTTAAATGGCAGAACAGATTGGATTCAATAGCCTTGGTTAGCAACTAGTCTACCGCAGAAAGCAATGGCAACCTACTGCAGGAAAACCTTCTTCTTATTCAGTCATGTCTCTTTTGAGACATGGTCGCTCAAGTGTGTATCACATATGGCACTTAACTGACTGACTGAGCATCCCAAGCACTACATGATCTTTGATTAAAATTGTGCGACTCACCCTGCACTTTACAGAAAAAAAAATTCAGACAATTTGAAATCTATATTCCACAATAAATTCCAGAGAGTTTATATGGATGATGGTGTCCGGCGTTCTTTTTCAAGACTGAATATAAAATCTACTTCGTAACACAATGAAGCAGCATCGTTTGAACTGGCTTTCACTCATGTGCATGGAAAATGACATCCTATTTCTGATGACCATTGACTTCAAGCCAATAATAAAGCAATTATCTGCAAAGAAATGTTTGTAGTAATTTCCTACTGTGTCATCTGATCTGTGTGGCTTACAGAGTAACATTGTTTTTCAAGCCATCTGTATTATTCAAAAGTTTATCATGATTTTAATGTTTTAACTCCAATTTTATTGAAGTGCCAATAAAATGAATATATGTTTAATATTATCGACCACTTACTTTTTATGCCTGTGATTGTTGTAGGGGCTCCAATGCATTGGTGCTTCCAGGAGCCTATAAAGCTTTTAAGACGATCTTGCCCAGCACCGAGGTTACCAAAAAATTGATTCAGTAGTTAAATATGAATCAACCACTAACATTTATCATTACACTGTAATTAATGAAATAGTGAAACAGGTTTATTGTAATCGTTACCAAAAAACATAGGTTATTTTTTGATAAGTAGGGCGAGACTTCGGTGGGATAAATGTATTTTAATGCTGACACAACTAAAGCGTAAAATTCTTCTGAATATTGTCATAGTGATATAAAAAAAATCAATTTAAAATAAAATTTAACTTCCAAAATTATTCTTCAGCTGTTACATTATGTTTAGGAGGCACGCTCACAGACGATAAAGAAAAACAATTCAAGCGATATAACAATCGGTCACTGATTCGATAAAAAAATATTACATTTTTCTTATACATTGTGACTACCGTAAAGAGTTCAGGTCCCTTTCTTATATTATGTTTTAAAGTGAGCTGGGTAAATATCAATGGTTAACAAGCAAAACCCTAGGAGTAAGTTTGATCTTCGTTAAGTCCCAAAACAAACATAATCTGGTTAAAAATCTAAGCTCCAAGCTCATTGTTATTGAAATGTATTTGATCTTTATTAAGGATCTCTCGTTTGCGGCCTCGTGCTCTACATTTTTGTATCCCTGAAAAAATATGAACCACTGACAACAGTGAAACTTTTTTTTTTACTTAAAGGGTACAGAACTGCTGATTAAATTAGAACTCTTCATTAAATAGCTCTTGCGCACAAATTTTTCATTTGAAATCTAGCAAACACAAAATATCTGGATTACGCATTATATAATAATTTTTAGTATTATTGTGTTTCATTTATAAAACCTTAAAAAATCCAAAGCAATTCCGAAACAAAGCAACATAGAGAGAAATAAATTTACTTCATCTTGATACCCGTTTGATTAGGTATTAGGTCGAGTTTTTGAATCCCGTTTTATGTCGAACAAGTGTCGAAATACAAAATAATGAACGGACAAAGAGTCGAACGAACAAATTGTCGGACTGTTGTCCTCATCTTTTTTGTTGCTATGTTCACGACGTATCTGCCGTTGTTCGCTCCGGCTTTCGTCAAGTGATTAGAATTTCGAGCTGAATCCTTTGATTTCTTCACCGGGCAGATTGTATTTAGTTCCACGAGCCATGCCTAGTGTACAACGACCGAAGCGTTGATATAGCAACAAGTATGAGGACAACAGTCCGAATAATGTGAATCATGTAAATAGTTACGATACTTCATCTCAGGAAATGTATACAAATACAAAAAGAGTCGAACTGACTAAATGGCGAATGAACATAAAGGTAGATAAGTCAAAGGAAAAGACAGAAAATAGATAATTGTAATCCAAAGGCGAAAAAGCTTTTTTGATAACATCAGAAAGCCATCATTTTCAATCTTTAATTTCTGACCTTTCGTGATTTTTTTCCGCTAGGCACTTTGTTTCTTGATACTCTACGCAAGATTTCATTATTCTGTCTGGATTAAAACTTGTTTTCATCTCCATATGCAGTCTTTTCGTTTCTTTACCACTGTCGTATTAGAAAAAAAATTCACATAGCACGTTTATACATACACAAAATAATTCCAAAATTATTTTAAAATATTTTGGCGTTGCTAAATTGTAGTAATGGATGTGCGTTATGGCGCAGTGGTTATCGGCTCGGAACGAGAAATCGAGGAGCCGAGTTCGAATTCCAGTTGAATTCCTTGCATTCGCTTACGCAAAAATAGCCTTGGGAACGGTATTAATCCGTCCCTTTCCTCCAGTTACGGGTAAAATAACAGGACAGATTGGGTTCTATAGACTTGGCTAGAAACCAACCTATAGCGGGATAACCTTCTGCCTAGTCAATCATGTCCCTTTCGAGACATGATCGCCCAAGCGTGTATCACGTGGCACTTAACTAACTGAAATTGTAATAAGTTTTTATATTTACCAATATAGTTTTTTTTAAAAAATAATAACAACATCACCTAATCGCTACAGATTGATACAGAATTTTAAAAGATTTAAAACTTTATAAATCATTATAATCAAAATGTTTAAAAAATAAAAATAATTCGTGTAAAAATCATTCATCAAAAAAGTTTTTTTTTAGACAATAGTGTTCATAATACATCTTTTTCATAAAAGAAATTAAAAGCTTTCTAAGTTAATGCCCTAGTTTTATTGCATATTTTATTATACGATTCAGAATAGAATTTCTTTAACTGGGAGACCTGTTTATAAATAAAATTGTAAGATTTGCAGACAAAGCTGAGCAGGTTACATCAGGCCGCCAAACTCCCCAGTCTGTAACCACTTGATTATTATGTGTAGGGCGCAGTTGGACGAGAGACCAACAAAACACCTTGTAATCAACTTAAGGCAATGAATAAGGTAGCATTTTTTAACAAGGAGACCGTCCAGAAGAGTTACAGGAGATTCCGAAGTCTTTTAGAGGCCGGTTGGTTTTTTGATTTTTTGATTGAATAAATCTTTTCTTTATTATTTCAAGATCTTTTCTTGGAATTTTCGTAAATATATCAAAATGAGATGATGTCAGTGTTATTTTCATTTACGTTCAATTTAGACAACAATTTACTCAACTCACACGGTACATAAATATAATATTATCTACTAACACTGAATCACACATATATAGGGTTTTTAATAGTTAACTCTTTAGTATGTCAAGATATTTTGCGTAATTTTCGTAAATATATCTCTTAAAATGAGATGTCAGTGTTATTTTCATCAATTTTTCTATCGCAACCTAAATATGCCGTATATAATCAAAATGTTTGGCACTATTTTAATCAGTTGGTGCACTCGGGAACAGCTGTTTGATTGCTTACAGAAAGAGGGCTGTTTTCATGTCAGTCAGTTTAGGTGCCATACGTGATACACGCTTGGGCGATCATGTCTCGAAAGAGACATGACTGACTGGGCAGAAGATTATCCCGCAGTAGGTTGCCATTGCTTTCTGCGGTAGACTGGTTGCCGACCAAGGCTATAGAACCCAATCTGTCCTGCTATTTAACCCATAACTGGAAGGAAGAGACGGATTAATACCTTTCCCAAGGGTATTTGCGCGTAAGTGAATACAATGGATCCAGCTGGACTTCGAACTCGGCTCCCCGGTTTCTCGTTCCGAGCCGATATCCACTGTACCACAAAGCACAAAGCACATGTTTTCATGTAAGTACTCTTAAATGATAAATTGTGGTCTTTTGACAACTGAGAAAAATATCTGGTGAAAAAAGAGACACAAATCTAGTGCCATAAAATATGGAATATTATTTATGTTCAATATTCAAGATTCCGTATTTTTATGGCATTATTTTATGACATTAATTGGGGCCTAAATTCAAAATTAAACAGTGAGCGATTTGTAGAAATTTTAAAAATCAAAAATGTCAGTTTTTAGAATTATTCAGTAACTCTGAGAGAAATATATTTGTATTTTATACTCATATTTTTATTTTGCTCTTTTTCAGAGGGGAAAATAGAAACATTAAATTCAAAATCCCACTAACGTGGAGGGAACCAACTGATCCTTCAAGTAATTGCTTCTTCTGCATAGTGAACTCTTCCGAACATCAAGCTGGCAAGAATGTCCCTGCTTCTCAATACATCCAGACCTTCTGTGAGTCAAAGATACAAAGATAGCATCTGTCTTCAGAAGAGAAAAGCAATACAGAAGCGGATGAAGTCATTGATCCAGATGACAGAGGCACAACTGAGGATAGAAACACATACTACCCACAACCAAAAAAAAGAATCTGATCCGAAATCTTGGTCTCGTAAAGTTCAGTGTCGAGCTTTTGATGTCAAGACTCAAGCAGTGGAATTTGTTAGATGAACGTGTTCGAGTCGCAGGTCAATGAAAGCGTCACCAGTGTTTTACAAGCATTTTCAGTCGTCAAGATTGACTTTGCTTCTTCCATAATGTAACCGGTCTGTTCGAGGCAATTGGAATCGCTAGTAACCCCAGCGAGTGGTGCCAGACATGTATCCATTTCTTCTCCTCATTCACACGATACAGCTTAAAGAGAAATACGGCAGCGTCAAGATCTTGTTAAATTCCTTGACATATGAAGAGTATGGTCGGAAGGTTATTGGAGACTTCAAAATGGTGACCTTCTTGATGGGTCTCTAAGGAAGCTTTACCAATTTTCATGTTAACTTTGCCTTTAGAACAGAAGGGAAACCTCGGTGCACTACCACAAACAGGACTGGCCATAGCAAAACAACATCAATTGTAGATTCGGAAAATATTGTTTTCTTTCATGCACTTAAAATTTGGGCCTTATGAAGCAGTTTGCCATATTTATGGATAAGTAGTTTGCAAGCCTTCAAGTACACCCTTGTGCAAATTAATTGAAACAAAATAAATAAATTTCACACTTTAGTCTCTTGGCGTTGTTTTTCTCTTTCGACCGCTTTTTCCTTTACGTTTTGTACTGATGGATCCAGTTTGTTTCGTCGCCTTGATGACACGACTGACTGATTATATTACTGCACACTATTACTGTAATTGATTTAATCTGAAGAAAAAAATAGAAATCAATTACACCCTGTCACTTCAGTGGGTCTAAAACTGACAGCATGGAGAAAGAAAGGAAGTTAAAGCAGTTGTTTTAATTAATTTATGCAAGGGTGTATCTTCAGTTCTTCTTCCTTAAGTCAGACCACAAATAAAGAAGATCAAAGAATGAAAGGAAAATGATCATTAGGACGGTGAATCAAAGAATCGTATAACGAAAACATAAAGGGATACTGCATTTGAAGGTTCATTCGTGATAGTAATTTGCAGAATAAGTGCAAACCGCGAAAAACTATTGACTTCTAAATTATTGTGGTCTCTATTGTCTAATCCGAGAATAAATACCTGCTACTTTTGAATCATATGTCGTTTTGCCTCTACTTAGTGTAAATAACTATGTTCGCATTCGCTATTTTTCTCAGAAAAAATAAAACTTACTAAGAGCTACAAAAGAGAAGAGTTTGTAGGTAACCATGATATCCAAGTCTTGAAGGAACACGTCAATTATAATGGGCTTATATAAACTGTTGACAGAACAAGGATTAAGAGAGATGGCTAAAAAAACAAACAAACAAAACAAAAAAACAAAAGCAAAACAAAAACAACTTTAGTTCGAGATACAAAGGATAGGAAGTCGATCTCGCGTGGTTGCTTTTGTTTTGCGGCAAATCATGACCTTTATCGGTTAATTCATTCCAAAATCTGAACATATCTTAAATATATTCTAATTAAACGCTTTGTTTGCTTTCTTTTTTTATCATAGCGTTCTCAACTTTCTG
This sequence comes from Ascarosepion bandense, assembly GCA_037127315.1. Lineage (NCBI taxonomy): Eukaryota > Metazoa > Mollusca > Cephalopoda > Sepiida > Sepiidae > Ascarosepion > Ascarosepion bandense. Next base: position 120,914 of record JBBBDQ010001681.1, read on the forward strand.
TATCTTCATACTCATTTCTATTGACTTAATTTAACTACTTTGTTCTCTGTAGCCACAAAAATTATTTGGTATACGCATTTACTCTTAGGTGCTTTCTATATGGAGGCGGCTCTTAATAATAGGGGAGAAGTCGGGAGATTTTCCAAGATACAATAAATTGTGTAGTAGAATTGTTAAATTCGTATTGGTTTAAATGTAAGCTTTAGTGAACTCTGAATACAAGCATAGTTCTCCTGAATGCATGCATTCAGGGAAAATCCATTAATAGAGGAAATGGATTAATTCACGCTCTCTCCTGCTTTATTTCTACAAAGGAAGGAAGTCCTTGAACCGAGTAGGCATTCTTTGTTGTCTGTGAGGCTGTAGATGGTAGTCGAAAGCATGATGAGATTCTTCCTCGTTCTCGCTCAAATAAACTTTAATCCTGCTACGTTTTGGTTGCCTACTAGGAACACGATGTGAAGCGTATGTTGACGAATTTCAATGCTAAGTATACCCAGACGGACTTCAGAGGGGTGGAGGCTGACACACCTTGGTTCGACACACCTTGGGAGCCTTGCCTCTCCATAAGAAGATAGAACAATACATAATTCAAGAAAAGACAACGCAATAAAAAATGTTGCATAAAAATATGAAAATTTTGTATTTGACAGTATATATACAATATAAACAATTTGTATAATTCTGTGTATCGTCTATTTGATATAAGAGTGTCTTTTATATTTGCGTGAATATTGGTTGAATATAAAAGTGTCTATTGTATTTGAACGAAAGTTGGTTGAGTCTGAAAATGTTGGTTTTGAGTCTGTAATTTCACAGGGTAGTAGTACAATGTTTCTTTACTTTTTATGTATCAGCCGTGAAGTAGGTGAAAAAGGAAAGTATTTCAAATTGTGTTGAAAGGGAGTGTGAAATGTGAATTCCTGAGTAGAGAGAGAGAGTCAAACGAAGAAAGTAGTTATTGGTAGTGTATGTGTAAAACGATCAATCAGTCTACTTAACTTAGTACGTCGGTTGTTACTTCTCCTTTCTGGTTGATGAAAGACGTGAAAAGTTTTATGGTCGTTTCAGGTGTTTCCTCTTTTCTTTCTGTTTGTAACCGTTGAGTGGTCAAAGGATTAGTTTGTCGGCATTGGTCTCATTGATGTACGGCGTCTATCGGACTGTGCGTATCTGACACTGCGCCTTTCGGGATTGACTGACGTGGCTGACAGTTTTGCTGACTGACAGATCGACTGCTTGCTCTCACTGACCCTATGGACTGACTGCTGTAACCGGTTAGGGGACCTCCTTAAATATTGAATTCTGGTCACGTGGGAATATCCCAGACCAATTTTTTCTTTAGCTGTGAAAAAAAAACAAAAAAAAACATTTCTCTGATGTATTTTGAATTTCTCGATTTGTCAACCAATCAGGATCCGGAGTATCACTTTTCACACTGACTTGTGAAAAAAAAAAGAAGCTTTTAACTGTTTGGATCCACTTTTGCGGGTGTGCAATTTTACTTTGGGTTTTTTCCCAAATGTTGTTTTTTGAATTTGATTTTGCGGCTGTGCAATTTATTCTGTGTTTTTTTTTTGTTGGTTGATGGATGATATAGGATTTGTATCCTATAATATAAATAAAAAGCAAATTAGATACAAACAATATAGATTTAAAAAACAAATACTCATGGAAAAATAGGTTACAGATACAAAATTTAAAGACTGAAATACATTCCTTCATGATTTTGTTTCAAATTTGAAAACAATTTTTTTATAAATTATAATCATCATTGTTTTAATGTGCCTGTTTTTATTTCAATTTTAACAATTATTCTGTAAAGTTACACTATTGTAATTATTAAGTGATTACTACTCAAATACGGCAGCAACTGAATTATGAATTAGGGAACAAACAATAATTGAATAAACAGATCATAAACACATTACAATAAATGATGAATAAATAAAACAATTGAATATAAGCAAGAAACTAATTAAATGCAAAGAAGCAAATAAGTTAGATGCAAACAATAGATTTAAAAATCAAATCATACTCACAGAAAAATACATTACAGATGCAAAATTTAGCTGAATGTTTGAAGTTTTCACTTTTTATTAACTTTACTTGTTACTCATAATATTATTATTTTCCTTAGGATAAAAATTATTTACATTATTTACAAGATAATTTTTTAGAGCTCCAGACCAACATTCTTTCTATTTTTCAGCATTGAGACCCTCATGACAAGTGTCAACATTAAAAAGAAGCTCATTATTTGCCAAAAATATACAATGTTATATATGCATGGCTAATTTCCTTTGATTTACTGAATGAAGAGAAGAAGGATTTTTTACCAGCCCTACAAACCCTACAGAACTCCGATACACAAAAGAAAGTTAGTAGAAGAGGCTGTTAGTAGAGAAATGCTAGAAGCTAAAGTAATTGAACGCTCACGATCTCCTTGGAGCTTCCCTATTGTAATGGTTGACAAAAAGGGTGGGGGACACCGCTTTATGTAGGTTTTAGAGCCCTTAACAATATAACTAAGCCCCTTGCTTACCCACTACCATTAATAGACGACATATTGACCCTTTTAGGCAAGGCAACTTATTTTTCCACCCTTGATTTGAGATCGGGGTACTGGCAGGTAGCTCTTGATCAAACCGATCGAGAAAAGGCTGCATTTGTATGCTACTTTGGGCTTTTCCAATTCCGAGTTATACCCTTTGGATTGGCTAATGCACCAGGTGTTTTCCAACAACTCATGTCCATAGTACTTGAAGGTCTGGAGGAGTTTTCCATGGCATACTTAGATTACATACTAGTTTTTTCAAGCAGCATAAATGAACATTTCAAACACCTTCAAGCAGTATTTAATCAGCTGAGAAAACATGGGTTAAAGATAAAATTGGCAAAGTGCCAGTTCTTGATGTTAGAAACCAAATACTTGGGATTTGTCATAAATAAACAAGGAATCAAGCCAGATGATGATAAAGTCAAAGTAATTCGCCCGATGCCAGAACCTAAGCCTGTTAGACAGGTCAGGGGTTTTATAGGCGCCATCGGGTATTACCGAAGATTCATACCTGCATTTTCATGAATAGCTACCCCTCTTATAGCTCTCACAAAAAAAATGCCCGTTTCAAGTGGACAAATGATTGTCAGCGACCATTTGATACGCTAAAAGATCAACTGTCAACGATTCCACTATTGGCCTACCCAGATATGAATAAACCAGTGATACTGTATACAGATGCAGGCGATCTGTGTATTGGTGCATGTCTAACTCAACTGTCCAAGGAATACCGGAAGAAGTACCCATTTACTTTCTTTCTCACAAATTAACATCTACCCAACAGAAGTGGCCTGTCATAGAAAAGGAAGCATTTGCTATTGTATATGCTCTCCAAAAACTTGATTATTATTTAAGCGGTGCACGATTCACCATAAAAACAGACCATAAGCCTTTGAAATCTCTATTTAAAGCAAATTGGGCAAACAAAAAGATACAACAATGGGCCTTAAAAATAAGTGGATATAATTGTACCATAGAATATCTATCGGGCAAGGAAAATACTTGTGCTGATTTATTGTCACGTATCCATAATCAGCTAGAACAAGAATCGATGCCTCAAGAACTCGAAATTGATAAGTTTTATCAAATAAACATGATAAACTCACATCGGTTACATTACAGACAGAAATTAGATGAAGCCGACGAACAGGATGAAAAACCCAAAATAGAAATGCCCCAATTAAATAACTACGAACAAAATGAAGAAATTAAAACCCTAAGAAGAACCATAGAGTCAGGTAAAGCATCTAAAGCATTTCTAGAAAAATATATGGTACAAAATGATTTGCTATACTATTTCTCCAACAGAGACGAAGACGTCCGACCTAGGTTGTATATACCCAAACAGATGCGGGGCGACCTATTGAGACAGCTTCATGATGAAATGGGGCATATTGGCATTGATAAGACGTACGAACTCATAGGCCGGAAATACTACTGGCCGAGGATGTGCAAGGAAGTCACGAAACATGTAAACTCATGCGTGGTTTGTCAGTCGAGGAGCGGCAATGTAAAATTGCACCCCTTGCAAAAACGGATGTGCCATTTTATTTCTTTGAAAAAATTAGTGTAGATGTCTCCGGACCCCTATGGCAAAACTTCGCGGGGGAATAAATACGTAGTTAGCTTTGTGGATTGACTGACTAATTGGCCAGAAGCCTATGCAATACCAGATAAGAAAGTTCAGACTGTAGCAGGACTATTACTAACCGAAATGATCCAAGGGTTAAATGTCTGGTAAGTAGGAGAGGAATATGACACTTTCATTTAAGTGTCAAAAAGTTGACTGGCGAAATTAATTAAATGATAAATAATTAAATAATAATAATAATTATTTTATTAAACCATTATAAAAATAAGTTAATTCTGGGTATCCAACATTTTTAAGAACCATGTGTAGTAAACCGAGGTCATTAAGTATAAAGATAGGCTGAAGGCTGACCTATAAACTGTCACTGAAACAAAACACTCTGCAGATGTGACAACCTGTCAAAAATTATTTCAATTTCAAAATATAAACGTATTTTGAGCGTGGCAAATATGGGGTCGCTTCACCCGGGATTGAGTGCAAGTATGGCACAAAGTAATAAATCATTGATCAACCAACAACAGGGCCTGCTTCTTGTTAGCAAAACCCCGATGACTGTGACTAATTGGCTGATTATCTAAACCAATTAGATGCAACACAGGGGTGGTTGTTACGACGATAGCCATTGGCCGGCAATCCATATTGGATGACCAATCAAGGAGCTAATTATTCGGGATTCGGGCCCATAAATAGAGAACACCTAGAGCAAAAAAATCGAGTCGGTTCATTCTTCGTTACCCAGAATCGAATCCGTTGCCACTGTCTACTCCATCATTGACACTGTCTAATTGCAGTTAAGATTTCTTCGAGCTAAGGAAACTTTTTCCGCCAGTCAACTACATTCATCTCTCACTTCGCGGTGTTTGTTTTACTTTGATAAAAATTATTGTATACTTGTGTAAATAAACGTTTGTTACTGTTTATAACAAACGCTTTTCGTCATTTCTTTGATGGTGTGGCTTCTCCGACGCCAAATTCAACACTCCATCGACTGAATTGTATCCATCCCCACTTTCGCGGATCTTAAGAAGCAACGTGTGTGCGGAGAGGAATCAGAGAACAACCAGTCTGGAACATGTGGTAATCACGAAACCATCGGCCAACCCGGTATCGTGAAAATATAGTACCACAGCTTGGTAAAATTATATTTTTGCTGTCTTTTAATAATCATCACCTTTTAGAGGAGCAGTTATATAACAATGAAGAAAATATCATAATTTCTGTTGAATAATCCAGCTTATTCAATGTCATTAAATTTAGCTGTTCATAAATTTGATTGAACTAAAATATTTGTTTGATTGATCATGCACCACTACTAGCAATGGTATTACCAATTTTAATATTTGGAAGATTAGTTTGTTGTTGTTCTGCATCAATTTTCTTCATGTTTTCTATCAGAATTTCAAGAGTATTTTGATCAGTTACATTTTTAAGAAGCTTATAGTCTCATATTGTATTAATTTCCCTATCTCTATAAAACACATGTACAGTAAAATCAGATTCAATTACAAAAGACAGATTAATTATTGGATATGGGGATTTGATGATGCCGCATATAAGTGTTTCTTGCTTCCTAACAACACTCCAGTATTTTTTATCAAGAAAATTAAATTTGCCTTTTACATCACCAATATTATGGGATTTATTCTGTTTTTTACATGTTAAGTCATCAGTAATACTTAATATTTTAAGCATTTTAAGGGCAGAATTCTCCAATCGAATTCTTCTTGAATCTGGCCACTTTTTAGAGGTGGTAAATGAAGATAAATATGAGGAACAGTTTGGGAGAATTTTAGGAATACCATCATTCTGAAGATATGTTTTTGAAGTTTAACTGCAACCTTGACACCTATCTTTTCGTCAAACGCTGATGATTCTCTATGCCCTTCAGTTAAAAATGTAGTTCACATAACTAAAAAAAATTTAAAAACCAAACCTATTTTAAATTCTTGTGAAAATCTAAGAAAAAATCAGTCAGCAAAACATTACAATATGAATAATTTTTATTACAATTCTAAGAAAAGTGAAGTATTCGGATATTTTTAAGAAATATGATTTAATTTATAATTCAACAAAATAATTGAATGACGAAGCTAAGTACAAAAGAGAGAATTTTTATACATTTTTAAACCAAAATAATAAATAAGAAACACTTTTATGAATAATAAAACAATTCTAAAAATAGTTTATTAGAATCACGTTTTAATTATGCCTCCAAAAAGATTCCTTTATAAATTTTTATAAAAATTTCTTTAAATTTTTTAATGAGGTTTCTAGCTTTTAAAAGCGTTTGCAATTTTCTTTTTAATGTGTTGTGAATTTCAAAGATGAAATTAATTTAATCCTTAAAGTTTCTTTTATTTACGAATAAAATAATTCTAAAGAAATGTTAGAATTATATTCTATGTCTATAAAAATATTCTTTTATGAATTTATATGGAAAATTTCTTTAAAGTTTATTTAAAAATGAGGTTTTAGTCTTTAAAAACAACGCGAGCAATAAAGTCAAGTCATGTTGAATTCTTGAATATAACTTTCTCGCTAGATTTATGTCTTAACTTTGTATTGTGAATTGCAAAGATATGAAATTAATTTAATAATAAAAGTTTCAGTTAAATATACTTATTTTTTAAATACAAAAAATATACACACTTTGCTGAACTTACTAAGTAAAAAAAAATTGTCTCTTTTGTGACAGTATGAATCCCAACATCATAATTCTTTATCTTTGGGAAAAGAAAATACATGAACTTTTGTGCCGTTTTTAATAATACCTTTTGCAATTTGGTACAACACATCAGTAAGGCATTGTTTTTTTGTAAGTTAATGCAATATTTAAAAGAAAAAATAGATAATTTAAAAACACTGTGAAAAATCTAAATACACAAACGACGACTTCCTTGTTGAAAGTTAGGACGCCACGAGTTCTTGACGTCACATTGAGCTGACCTTCCTTTTCGGTGGTCGTAGTCAGACATTTAACGGCATAGCCGAAAAATTTTAATTTTCTTTAAATTTTTAGAAGGATTCTAGCCACAGTAAAGTCTGTGGTAAGCTGCCCTACCTCAGACTGTCTCACTCTGTGACACACCCTCTATTTCACTTTTTCTCTCTATAATCTGTATATATGTATAGAAGACAAATTCCCTTTAACTATCAAGATTTGACCGTTGAAAGAAACCGAAGAAAAAGTGAAATGTCCATTTAGTAAATCTCATTTGAGTCAGTAGAAACTTTCAGATTTGGTGCTAGATTCCCTGCATGGAAGTGTCTATTTCAAATTATACTAAGTTGCAACTTAATAATACACAATATCTTCCCCTCACCCACTTCTCTACGAACACATTTCCGTAAGAACATACAACAAAACTAGTGAAGTCTGACCCTCTTGACCGACACAGTATGTATAAAGTATTTTTTGTCGGAATGCCGACGACTAAACCGACCATCCCACTGCACGGTCTTGTGAGCAAGGCGGGATGTTAGCAACCCGTTGTGGACGAAAACAAGACCTACAAAAAGGCACGGAAGAATTCCGAAGGAGTCAACGACCAGCTAACTAGAGGCGGTGTCTCGATAAATCACCGTGGAGAAGGCAATTGGATACCACTCTACTATCAGTCCCAAGACTAATCATGGCCTTGAAAAATCGATATACGAAACCCAACGGCATGAAGGGAGTTAAGTCCAAAGGAAGTAATTACTCGTCTGGTAAGGACCGACATGGGCAACAGGTGTCACTTGACCGTCATCCCACTACTGTTAGTACCAACGGCGTAAAGGGGACAAAACTCTTCGAAGTTTGTCATTTGCCCGGAAAGAGGTGACATGAGCAACAGGTGTCTCTGGAGCGTTACCCTGCGACCATGCGCAACAAACAAAAAATTACATCTTAGGCAACTCCGGATAAGAAATATAATGTATATATTTCTATTCGTTTAAATAATAATAAGAAGACTAAGCCGAATTGTTTAGAAAGAAAGAAAGAAAGAAAGAAAGAAAGAAAGAAAGAAAGATAGTGATACCGAGAAGATAACGTTCAGATAAAGAACCAGTGAAGAGAAGAAATTGCAAAAAGTACAAAGCAAAAGTACGCCCTAATTTGTTATTTCGACTAATTTGGTATCCGAACATAAGTTTTCAGATTCAGGTCATTGGACATTCTTACTCATACTTATATTTTTTTTATTTTAATATTTTGTTCACATATTACAATTTTTATACGAAAAATCATTTCGCCTCGTTGTTCATCCTTGAATTGTCGGTCAGTGCATGTGTTGATAAAGAAACAGACCTAGGGAGATCACAGTTTGATTATATCAATCGAAGAGTAACCTTATTTATCTTTGTTTATTATTGTTCAGTTGTCATGATCTAGGAGTGATAACTCGTATCTGTCCATAGATGTGGAAAATGTAAATATCGCTGAATCGACGCGTAATTATATTAATGATTATCGTCGAGGAAGGCATATGACAATACCCTATGGTAAATATCGTCTATGTTATATAGACTATAAATTTAAGCGCAATAATAGATTGGCGACAAGGTTTAATCAATTCACAGTTGAATTGTTTCACTGTAAACGTATATCTATGTTAAAGTTTCTTCTACCAGTTTTTGGTTGTGAAATTCTACCGGCTTTTTGCTTCACAGTCAACTTTGATCTTCAAAAATTTAAAATTAAATGCATTATCAATCAATATCAACTGTCTTCTTAATTCTTGTTCTTTTAAATATTCTCTCTCATTAATAGTGAGTTTTTCATATTCTCTCACACTTCGTAGCCCGTTACGTCTTCGTGGCTTTATTGCATTAAAAAAGTAATCTACTTAGCGAGCTTGAATAAATGGATGGCGGTCAAGATTTAAGAGAAATAGAAAAAAGACAAAATTTTTTGAGAACTATAATTGATAGAAAATTGTAGAAACCCAATATCGGTGACATCCTGACAGGACAATAAGGTTATTTAAATTCCTGATCAAAACTGGTATTAAAATGGCTAATATCTACGGATTCAAAACGTATCAAGTCATAAGAATTGATAAACCGTAAGAACTTCCGGACTACAGATAAGCGAGCTCCATTATGTATTTGAAAGTAATAATGTTATTTTTTCTTCTTCATTTAATTTTAGTACAACTTGTGGCACAATCGGAGAGAATCTACTAACAATCTGCCAGTCTATCTTGTTAACCATTACATCTCGATGAGACACTTTCTTCTATCAAAAGACTTAGTTTGTTAATATTAACAAAAGAAATTAAAATAAAAGCTTAAGGATAGGTGATAGATTTTTACAATCAATTCAGAGATTTTGTAGGGAAAATACGCGAAGCGAAGAAGATATTTACTAAAATTTAGGATTCTCAGCTTCCAACACATAAGACTCTCGCCTATTGGTTTATCATAATTAACTTGCAAGCTATCTCTGTTCCTTCTTTCTTTAATGGTCCTGAGTAAGTCGGACAATTGGCAGAGATATCGACACTTAGATCAAACATGTGAAAAAACAAAGAAGAGATTTTATATGACTTCCTAATACACCTGCCGACCAATCTTAGTTTCCACTGACCTGGGTAGGGCAAATTGTGAATATGAACCCCTTGGTATTTAGTGGAAAAGATTAATTAATTTTATTGAACATTAAAATATCTGATGTGATATTTTCAATGAGGCGATCTGCATTGGCGTCACCAGGTGGAAACGGACAAAAGAGAGCGAATTTAAGCTCCAGAGTGGGGAAAGAAAGTGCTTCATACTGACGTTATCGGTGGCGTGTTCCGTGGTGGGGGTGCTTTCTCATGTTTAGAGTGAGACAAAGAAAGCGCCCGCCCCCGGATGCAGATGGGCAGAATTAAGCCCTGAGAGGCATCCTGTAACCTCTATATATTGAAAGTCGATTTGCGAACCGGAAAATCGGCGTGTAGGCCACCCGAGGAACCCACTCGGGCAACCGTTGCTGGCAAGGAACGAGAGATCAGCGGCATCCGGTGAAGAGATAGGAACCCGATAAACGAAGTCGATCGAAAGCTTAATTCATACATGTAAAAAGATAGCACAACAACAATAATAATAATAATAATAATAATAATAATAATAATAAAAACGTATCTGCTATTTTGAGAGAGTTTTGTTTCTTTCTTTATTTTTACTTGTGGACCGGAGCAACTGGTTCATATCACAATGTTTTTCCACTTGTCATACATTTTCCAAGATGTATGTTTGATGTTTCATTATGTTAAGAGCTTGACTATTTAATTTGTCAAATAATAAGTCCTTAACTGAATAGTTATATATTTAATAAATTATTGCATATACGAAGGTATGTTGAAAAGTTCACAGCTTAATCAAGAAGTGATTTCATACTAAACTCTACAATTTTGTCAGATTTTGCAAAGTAGAATGCGCGAAAATATTTATGTGTCTCCTTCTATATATATATATATATATATATATATATATATATATATATAACGGCTTCATCTTGACAAACCCAATAAATAAATAAAAATTATTGTCGTGTCAACTAATTCTGTCACAATTGCAATTGAAAAAGATTTAAGTAAACACAACAACAACAATTTAAAACTAAGGCGAAAATAATAAATAATTAGTCAATACAAAACAAAGAAAAAAATCTATAAAAGTGACTGAAAGCGGTTGGGCCAATAAAAATTATATAGAATTGTTATATTTCTTAACTCCTACAAAACGGAATTACAGCAGTATTACACACACATACACACACACACACACACACACACACACACACACACACACATTTTCTGTCAGAATTCAGTCGATTACGCAACCTTAATTTCAATCTTGCAGTATCTGTAGGCGTTTAAATATCAAGTGATTTTCCAACGTTTTCAGGACGCATAACTGGAAATTTAAAATAAGGGTGAAGCTGGTCAGGAATTGTAAACATTTTTATGCGGGTTTTGTATAATCCTAAAACATATTTTCTGATGTGTTTACATCCAGACATTATTTTGAATGTTTCATTTAGCAACCTTTTCTCGTTCTGGAAATGATACTATGGCTAACTTCTCTTCTTGGCACAATCTGCCGTCATCACCACCATTGCAGGGTTTGGTCTTTTTTAATATGCTCCAAATTACATAAGGATTTTTGTTATTTCTTTTTTTGTTTTAATTCCTACATGTGATTGGGTAGTTCGTTACAAGTTTTGTGCTCTCCAGCTTGAATGTAGACTTGTGATTATACCAGAAGTATTTGAAAATTCCTTCAGTAGACCCTAAGTATGTTTTTCATTGTCCATCTGTATCTTGTACTTCTGCTTTGTAAATAACTCCTCCTATTTTACAAACTCCGTCAAGTGGGCATTTATTTTTGTCTCTTCAGTTACATTTTTTATTAACGATTTTATGCTGCACGTATTTTTAAAAAATTCTTAGCGTTTTACTTCTGTTGTATACCAGTGACGACGAATACCCGTGCGACGTATAGTAATGGCATAGGCTGTATAACCTGCAAACCAATGTTTATGATCGGCTTGGAATATGACAATGGGCAACGTGTGTATAAAGAAATATAAATATTCACTTTATTCTCTGTAATCAATGCGACGGTTGTGTGCAGAGGAGGGACACGCACATACGAACAAATGTAGACAACAGCAATCATTCGGCAAATCAGGTGACGCGTCGTAGAGTAGAAGATATGTTCGAAGGTAGTAGCACATTGGATTGTTAACTTTTCTCTCAGTTTTGCAAATCGCTTCCTTTCATTGGTTAGAAAATTAATTTAACATCGGGTCACGAAACTGGGCTTCGTGTTTTTTCTTTCAGTATGGGGTCAATCCTTTTCCTATTTGCCAAAATTATATTTTACACTTGATTGTGAATTTTTTGCCTTGGTCTGTTTTTTTCAAAATGTTTTCAGTTATTCTTATCCATTTTTGGTGGTGTGCAATTTTACTTTTTGCGTTTCAGTCAATTGCTGGACGATATAGGATTTGTATTCTATCTAAACTTATTTATAAATGGAACTTTGTCTGTGTGTGTGTGTGTCTGTGTATGTCCGTTACCTATAAACTCCGAAACGGCTGAACCGATTTTCTTGAAAATTTACACAGTTGTACTATAAGCGCCTGCGAGTGTTCTTAGCTAGGTTTTGTGTCTAGGTACCCCCGATAAATATCGAAAATCGATAATGGAAAAATTCGGGTTATAGAAGGAGTGGTCCGATTTTAATCAAATTTGATACACTCATAGACAAATACATAAGAAACGATATTCAGAAGTTTCAAAGTTGCAGTTCTTACAATAGTGCAGAAAATCGATAATATATATATATATATATATATATATATATATATATATATATATATAAGGCAAGATGTTTGTGTGTGTGTGTGTGTGTCTGTTTATCTGCCTGTATGTCTGTATTTTTTTCAGTTTTTAGTTTTTGCTTCGAGTTTGGCTCTAAGTAGATATAATTGTAGTTCTTAGTCTCATCCATGATACCAGAGGACTTATTAAGCCTTCAAAATTCAGTTTACGACGAAAAAACTTATTTGATATCGATACCGGGAAATCAAAATTTGACTTACATCCATTCATTTTTCAGTCTACGGTTTCGCTTTAACTGGAAACAACTATTGCTTTTTAGTCTTTCGTGCCAACGTCCAAAGAGTCTGAGCTCCAGGACTATGGATTAGTTTTAAAGCTTTCATTACACTCGAGCAACGCTGGCCTATACTGCTAATATATATATATATATATAATATTAATTATTCTAATATCGTAGATAATAAAATAAGAAGAGAGAAGAAACTGTTAGCATAGAAGTTACGGTTACATCTAGCTATTTCAAGAGTTAATGATGGAACCTTGACGTCAATTTAGTACTGCGCTTACATTCCTAAAGTCTATATACCAAAGAAAAAAAGGATTTCAGAGCAATTGCCAAGAAAGTATTTATAATAAAGGGACAGGGAGGTAATATCACCGCTTCCCTGTGGGTTATTTATAAATCTTAAAACCACACGTTATTTACTTATTTATTTGCATATTAGACACATTTCATGGACTGCTTGACCAAACTTACGAGAAATTAGTTTAATGTTTGCTACATTTCTGACTATTAAGACTATAAAAATATTTTCCAACAAAAAAATCTTAATAAATCCATAAACATAAATCGATATATATATATATATTTATATTTTTATATATTTATAATCGATGTATATATATATATATATATATATATATATATATATATATGTGTGTGTGTGTGTGTGTGTGTGTGTGTATGTGTGTGTACTTTTTAAAAACATAAAAACATAAATCGATATATATATATATATTTATATTTTTATATATTTATAATCGTATATATATATATATATATATATATATATATATATATATATATATATATATATATATATGTGTGTGTGTGTGTGTGTGTGTATGTGTGTGTACTTTTTAAAAACATAAATCGATATATATATATATTTATATTTTTATATATTTATAATCGATGTATATATATATATATATATATATGTGTGTGTGTGTGTATGTGTGTGTGTGTGTGTGTGTGTGTGTGTGTGTGTGTGTGTACTTTTTAAAAAGTGTCACGTTTATTTATCTGTGTGTAGCACACAAATCTATTTTTATTGGCCCAGTTTCTATTACTTTGTGTTATATCAAGCATTGCAAACGTTTCATCTCTTTAGCTAACACCTTTCTCCATACCCTGCGTTAAGGTAAGCATTTTTTCCTCCTTGCATTCTTACTTTACAAATTTCTTTTATACTGAAAGCCCATCTATCTCACAAATTAATTTAATTTTCCTTTGATTTTTTGTTGTTGGCGACATCCAAGATAATTATCTTAGATCGAATGAATGTAAAATAAAAATGCTATTTTAAAAATTTCAAATGATTAATCTTTAGTATAACATATAAGAAAAAATTATATTCTTCACACACAAATTTAGAAATACACAATGATGGATGGATCAAATCGTTTAGAATTGGGCCTCATCAGGGTTAGGGTTTCACTTCAGAAACATTCAGTGCATCTCGAAAGACATCTCTCCTGATAAAATGTGTCGGCAGTAAATCATCATATATGGATGCATTTAAATTTTTAAAAATTTTACTTAAAATATTTACAATAGATTGTAGCCTTTTAAGATTATTTGACAAAATTAAGAATAGAAACGGGAATTGCAAATAAAACAAAATACAGTGATATATATATATATTATAAGTTATGTTTTAGAACATGTACATAATTTTTTCTATATATGTCCTCTACAATATTCACAGCTCTATACATTATATATCGAGCACTGTTTTAAATTAATGTTTTGGACGGTGAAAAAATTCTTTCTTCGTTCTGTACTCACTCGGATATATATATATATATATATATATATATATATATTTGTTTTCTGAAAAAAAATCATAAGAACACATGAAGAATTATATAAAAAAATGAATGAGAATAACTTGTTGTCTGTCATTTTAAAGAAACTTGCATAAAAGAGATTGTTGCCCAAATGCACACACACACACACACACACACACACACACACACACACACACACACACACACACACAGTAATCTGCCGACAATTCTGTTTCGCAGTATCAAAGCTCATCAGTACGGTTAGATATTCGATTGCTTCTAGCCATAATTGAAACCAGACCGAATTGACATCAGTCGGAGATTCTACCTCTAAGATGCATATCTGCTTTCCTCCACTCGGTGGAGGAAGGCAGATTTTAGCGTGTTATATACAAAGTAAACGCACGTCAGTAGCTGAGAGTGTTCAAATTCATTACTAAATGAACGATGCGTAAATGCGGGAATAGCTACTATATATTATTAAATATGATAGACAAAGAAAATTTTTATGAATTTTTAATTTAGATTTTCCAACATTTTTACTTTTTTACCGTTTGATAAGAGAGTGAAAAATTGGTCGTATTGTCTATAGTCCAAAGTGCTTTTGGTCACTTCTTTAGGCATTTTCTTAAACATAAGAAATTAACAACACCTAAAACAAAACTCCTTGAAAATGTAGTCAGCAAAAGGTTCCCCACGAACGGCAATAAATGCAGTCAATATAGACATCACGATTTATTTTATTTATTATTACGATAAAAACTTATCCCGGTGAAAAGATTGCTAATTTTATTTTCAGCAAAAGCAGGAACAATCCAACTTTATTATATTGGTCTCAAGAAGGTCGTAGAAATTAACACGACGGCCTAACCGACTCCGTTCTGTACGGAATAACGACAGCGATTACCAAACACTTTTTTTATCATCATATGTTGAACTAAATCTGATGTCGTGGCAATGTTACCGGAAAATTTTTGATGATGATACAAAACTGCTGGTTAATTAGAAATTTCATAAAATAGCATTTGAGTGTAAATTCGCAAGGGATGAATCGCTAGAAGTACTCTGTTTTATGAAAACCCCTAATGTAATACAAATCAACGATAAAGACAATTTGAAATGAGACTTATACTGAGATAACTAAAAACAAATATAAAAGCAACTAGTAAATCAAATGGAACACATTAACACAGCTGAAACAAAAGAAAAATAAATTTCTTTTTGAACGGAATGAAAATTTGAATGTAGAACTAAATAGTGACTGTTGAGAAATAAACTTGTACTTTTAAAGAGAGATAAATATAATTCATTTTGAGACCAAAAATTTCAGCTTATTCGGTCTGGTCAAAAGACTATTTTAAACAGTTGGAGATCTAATTTATTAGTATACGCTCATAGCTTTGAAGCGAAATAAATGTCCTTCCTTTTAATACCAGTTTCATTATTCTATTTTGTCTAAAACTTGTTTTATAACATTGGTGACTTTATCAATCAATACTTGTAATTTAAAAGAGAAATTAACTTCCTTCATTCTAATAACATTTTCTTTATTCTAATCTGGTTTAAAACTTGTTTTATAGAATTGGAGACCTTACTTATCAATCAACATTTGTAATTTTGAAGAGAAATAAATTTCCTTCATTTTGCTACCAGTTTCATTATACGATCCGTTCTAAATTTTGAAAAGATTACATAACAACCGTGTATCAACGTTCGCTTTGTCCTCTAATATTGTTCTAATCAAATACAACCAGCAGAAAAATAATCCTATAACTTTGGGATATCAAGTTTACAGATAAAGACAGATTTTTACAGTCTGACATCGGATATGTGGAAGGACTAGCTGATAAATGTGTTGGCCCTTGGCTGACGATCTCGAGACAATCTTCAGTTGTGGGCAGCAGGACGTAAAAAGTAATAAATAAAAAAACAAAATAATCCCTTTAATCACCCTTTGGGGTTTGACCACTGGAGATATCAGTGATCGCTCTTTCGTGGAGCGAAACATTTTGCGCGACTCCTTGTCAACCACAAAAATGATACTATTTTTTATTTGAAACTCTTTAATTGTTGGGAGTCTACCAAAAGCTCATATTCTTTTATGAGATGTTTATAACTCTTAGCTATTTTCAAAAAAATTCCCGATGTTAATTATACAATTATTACATTTAGTTTAAACTTTTCTATTCTTTTATCGTCCTTGAGAGGATTTTTATTTTATTTTTCGTTCTTAGACAAAGTTCATTTTAAATCGCTTTATTTTAATTTTCTCTTCTTTCTTTCCTTTTAATTTTTAAACTAAGCCTTTTCGGTTTTATTTTTTCAAAGTTTAATTCTAGATTAGTTCATACATTTTTTCTGGTTTAATCAGTTATGTTTTTTATTGTATAATTTCTTTTTGTGGTCTTATTTTATTTTCATCCCAACCTTTGTTATTGTTGGATCTTTTTTAACTTCTACTTTTTAGAAATTTATATTATGTTTTAAAATCTTCTATTGTGAATGTCGGATAGCTTTGAAACTCCTCTTACGGGCGAGGTGGGCCTCTTCAATGTTCAAGCGTTTATCACATAAGACATTATATTATGTGTTAGGGTGTCCGTTCAAGATTATCTGAGATACATATAGAGAAGACTTCCTGCATTGTAAAACAGGAGGCCTGCTCAATATGTCCTTGTACGCACAGGTTAAAATACCTCAAAGAGGAATTACTCACATGGCTGGTGATTCGAAGGGTCCTCTGGTTCGTCAAAAAACTTTCTTCAGCGGGCTTGGAAGATTATCCAAACAACGTTTACTGTGATTGAACAATGGAAACCCTGAAACACACCTTCTTTTATTGCATAGTCCTAGTCCCGTTGGGTAAGTTTTTTAAAGATATCATAGTTCGCATGTTGCGCACATTCTGTTCTTGAGGCTAGCTCTGTCGGTAGTAACGTGTTGCTTTCATTGACGAAGGATGAACACTATGTGTAGTTTTGCTTGCTAGTCGTTATGAGAGTCGTGATATGGAGGACACGACAGAAGAAAGTATATGTAGGTGAGAGTTCACCTTTTCCCATCAGATCTTGTTTTTTAAGCGTCAATTTCTTCCAAAGCCGATGGGAAAACTGACAATAAAAAAATAAAAATAAAATTCAAACAAAAACGGAGAAATGAATAAAATAAAAATAAATTAAATCAAGTTAACACAGTTTTTCTAGCGAGAAAAGATCTTAGTACATAATTTCAAAAGGTTTTTGTAGTATACGAAGTCCGTTTAACTGCACTTGTTTGCAAAAGTGCCAGTTCCCGTTTAAAAAACGTGACTTAAACTACCGAGGCGACGAGCTAACTCGAGTAAATTAAGATGAAAGTATTCATAGAAAAGGTAAGGAAGCAACTTTAAGGCGATGGGAAAGTGACTGAAGCCGAGACGACCGGCCAGGACCAATAATATTGCAGATTCTTCAATGGATTTTATCATGAATCTTTAGACAAATAACAGGAGCACCAAACCATATATTGCAGAAATACTCAAACCTTGTGCGATTGGTAGACTTATGGATATGTAGAAAAGATTTTTGAGAGAAAAAATATCTTGCACGACACAGAGAACCAGCTTACTTAGCAACTGAACAAGCAATGAATTCAATGTACACTTTTATGAAAAAGATCAAGATAAATATCAGGAGAATAGGACAATTATGTGGCAGCAGTATTAAAAGCTTTGACAAATGGTAGACTTATAGATATGTAAGATAGTTTATAGAGAGAAAAAATGTCACGTTCTTAGCAGCTGATTTAGCAATGAATTCAATATAATCTTTCCATTTCATGTCGGCCGAGAATGTAAGCCCAAGAAGGTTAAACGTGTCACCCTGATGGAGGTTAGCAAAAGCATTTTTATCGGGGGAATTCGTCCAGTTATAAAACCAAATTTCTTTACAGTTGACCTAGAAAGTGATTCAATGTAGTTTTTTCACTTTATGTCGGTCAAGAATGACCCGAGAAAACGAAACGAGTCAATCTTTTGGAGATTAGCATAAATATCTGTTATCAGTGTATTACTTATTTATGTTTATTTATAGGAGAAGCTTTCTTAGCAGCTGACCTCAAAATTGATTTAATGTTGGTTTAATTAATAATGTATCCTCTTTCTCTATCAGTCCCATTAGTCAGGCTTAAGTTCCACTCGAACAACTTTCTATGAAAAAAATGTCCACTCGAGATACACTACAAAGTTCCACCAGTTTTAACCTGCCTAGAAATGACCCGTCATGTCTCGTACGTTGTAGTGAATCACGCACATTCCTTCAATTCCCATTAGTCTGGTTACGCTTGAACAGCTTTCCAAGGAGAGCTGCTTTGTAATAAAAAGTACAATCTCAACTTGCTCATATTTAGTGTTCACTCTTATCTTTTGTACATATCCTCATATTCTGATTATTATCTCTTATTTTTACTGCTTACAGAACCATCTACCTCAAAGAGCTCTTGGGCCTCGTATTAGTTGTGTGTCAATCTGTAACGAGTATTCTTTTTTCCGTGTTTCCTTTGAGAAGTCGTTCTGCCTTGGCACCTCCTTTAACACCTGTATCACACCTGAAGTAACTCAGCAGGTTCCCTCATCTTTAATTCTACACAATGTTTAGAATTTCCAGTCTAACCAATCTATTCTCAATAACTCTGGTCAGGAGATTGTATGAGGAGCATGGAACCACCTCTTAATTGCTGTTGTTCCAAGATTCACCTTGACCCGGAGTGATAGCACCTGTTAGGGTCCCAGCTATAGGCAAATAGTTAACCCCCAAACTGGGGATCAAAACACTATGAAAGTATAAAATACACTTTTATAGAACTATATAAAAATAAAAATTTATAAAAATAAACATTTCAGAAGAAAAAATATTACCAACAATATATTTTTGAAGAACAAAATATTACCATAACACACTTTTGATAGAAAAAGTTATTCTCATTAAAACATTTTTGAATACAAAACTAGAAGACATTTTCAGTTTTCTAAAATAAAAAAGAATAAAAACAAAAATGTTCATTAAAGCATCCGAGTGTAGCTTCCATCAATATTAAACTGTTTGATTTTAGTTAATGTCCAATTAGTGATACCATTGATTAAAACTGACTATACAGTGGCTCGAAAGAATCTCTGACGTTCTCTTGTAGATTAGATTTCCAGATGACATCTATTTTATTTAAGCTTCATCAAATTATAGCGATGTGAATTTTCACATTTTTTCAGTAGAATTGATTTTGCTATTTAAACTAGTCTACAGATTTTTATTTTGATAAACATCATAAGCGTGTAAGAGAATATGAGAAAAAGAAATCATTATTAAAAAGAGAGAGAACAAAAAAAACATAGAATATTGTTTTTAATTCTTTCAAGGTAAATGTCTATTGAAAAGCAAGAAACCACAAAGAGGGTTGATTTTCTAAGCGCCGATTAGATGTTGCACAAGGCCGAAAATTTGTGGTCTAGTTAGTTGTAATAAGTCCTAGTGAAACAAGCTTGCTAATCATTACAATACGTCAAATAAGCTGCATAGTGCTATCCATAAATGTGTGTTTCTATGTTTGTTTTAAAGATGCTTTAAACAACACTTTTTGACTTAATCTATTTCATTTGCTCACGACCGGACTTATATTCTATGAAAATTATCCGTCGTTTGTAATTTCAATTTTCTGGTTTATTAATATATAGGAAATTAATGAAACTATTAGTGAAAACTCGTAATCTGGTCTGTAATGTGGGAGATCATAACTTACCACAATGTCCTGTCCTTTGTAGCTATTAATAAATTTTATGTTTTTGTTATATCTCCTCAAACTTGTTATGTCATCCATTTTCTCAAGCTCACAAGGCAGGTTAGGCGTTGTTTTTCTCTGTCCCTCCTTCTCTGCTGTTAGTAGCAAATTTTCCAAGCCATCCTTCGTTATTATGTGCCCTAGAAACGATAAATTATGATAATTGTCTCTCCCTGATGTTTTTTTTGTTTCTATTTTCTTTAAAATTTCCTCGTTGTTCACATGTTCGGTCCATATAAATACGAAAGATAGAATTGATTAATTCTAGTGCACAAAAAACATAGCAAAAAGAAAGTATAACAGATGGAGCTAAAGTTTGTCTGATTGAAGTTCAATAATTAGCAAATGAATTAAAAAAAAAAGTTCAGACAGAAAATAGAAAGAGGTAATAGAGAAATCTTTTGGTGAGACATGACAAAGAATAGCATAGTTACGATAGTCTTGGAAGGTGCTTGGAAAAGCATTTGGTCCAGAATAGTGACGATTTATTTTAATACTGTTTGAATTATAGATTATTTAATAAGATAGATGGAAGCCATCTTGTTGAATTTACCTCGAGGTTTCACAAGGAATTAGACGGAACAAACTGGGAATGATTGACTCATACGTACACAAATATACAATAAACTATTTTTAACACAATTTAATATCTAAGAGCCACTCAAGATAGAGGGTTATTGAATGAGATTTATGATATAAACGTAAGGGGAGAATGGAGAAAGTGATGACTACGAGATTATGTCGGAAAGATAATTATAAACACTAGACTTGAAGTTAAGATTGACTCCCACGTGGATGCTTATTGAGCATCCACGTGGAAATCTCTTCATTCTTAGAATGTCATTTTTACCAGAGAAATACGCAGGAAAAGAAGTTGATTCGCCCCTGTGGATGTAGCAAGGAAAGTTTTTACTACAAAGGTCTAATGGCAATAAAAGAATTGGAATATTTGCCATGGAAGCAGTGTTTAAAGATTGTGCAGTTTCAGAAAAAAAAAAAAAAAAAGATTGCGCGGTACCATTGACCAACCTGAATTTATTCCCAAATAAATCAACTATGAAACAAAATCATTCTATCCTGCTGTTAAAACTGGTCGTGAATATGATGAATTTCATAAAGGTCATCTGCCCCAATCTCAGGTAAATCGTTCTCCAAAAATTCTGGAATGTTCAAATTCATAGACAACATTATTATTCTAAAATATATGTATTGTTAGAATGCCAGTGAACCGTAAATAATATATTAGTTTCAAATAGTTGAACTACGTGTATGTCAGGCTGGTTTATTATAACAACGGCCTGATCAGGACAATAAACCAGCTAGAAAAACACGAAACAAAATCGGCGATAGAAAGACAATTAGAAAACACTGTTGACTTGAATGCTTAATTTTAGTTTCGCCCCTGAAAGCATTTAGCAGTTAATTTTAGAAGTAATTTAAACAAGTTTTTTTTCTAAATTTTTAAATGATTTCACCTCAAGCAAGGTAACAAATCCAGTAAGACGCAGCAAAAACTGTGCGTAAAATAATACAAGAAAACATTATTAAGAAGCGAGAATAATAAAAGAACAGGAACTAGGAAGATGGAAGATAACGTTTAGTATTTCCTTTCAATTTTAAAGAACAAAATAAAATAGAAAACAAGAAGTTGGGGCTCAGATGCACAAGTGAGGAAAAAGACATTGTTAGCATGGATATTACCAAGCGTAGCTAGCTCCCACCTGATACACTCCTCACTAACACGAAAGGCGAAAAGTAATTTCCGCTATTGAAAGTGACCCTCAGTGTAGCCAGTATTACCAAACGTTTTCTTGTAGAAACTGTCAATAGCCAAAAAAGATCGTGGACATTCCCAAAGGGTAACCAGTACCATCACCCACGAAATGAATCAGCAAGATTCGCAGTTAAAACTCTCAATAGCTAATAAAAAGAAAAAGATCGTGGGCATCCCCAAGAGTAACCAGTACTATCACCCACGAAATGGTCTAGCGAGTTTCGCAATTGAAACTGGTAATATCCAAAAAAGAGCGTGGACATCACCATGGGTAATCATTATCATTACCTACGAAACGATCCAGCAAGTTTTGCAGCTGAATCTTACAGCAGTCAATAAAATGCTTGGTCATTCACATGTGTAACTAGCACTTCTATTCTCGAAATATGACAGCAACGTTCGAAGAGTCATCTAATGGTTAATTAATTAGTCGTTGATATTCTTTTAATCTGACGCAACGAGTTACAGAGAACCCATGAATAAATAAAGTTTTAATTTGTGTTAAGTCCTTTGAAGCATAGGAGATTAAGAGATTGGCAAAGTCGTCTTACTCCTCTATTGAGAAACCTTTGTTGAAAACTGTATGTCGTTTTCAATTTCATTCATTCGCTCCTTTGTGTCTACATGAACTTACTGCGCGGCTGCAGCTATTGACTTCAACGCCTGCGATCAAAAGTGGTGATTTTACGGTTGTAACAGCTTATATATATGTTATGTGACCGTGGATTTTGTGACGTGACGCAGGGATTCTTCAGCTACTTGTTTGTTTTTACTGACTGAAAAGGAATACCTTTGAATACCGCGCACAGTAAATATTTAGCATTGTTCAGCACTGGTTTATTGCCAGAACAGAAATATCTTAGCACATCTGAGGGAATAAGACTTCTAGCTGCAGTGAATATAACATACGTCCGTATGTTTGCTTATTCGCAAGCGTCCCTCTAAGCGTCCAGATATCATCTCCTTTATTAACTACACACATGTACCTTAAGTAGATAATTTGCCCTTATTTTAACATTGATATATCACTGCTTTCTTGCAATTAATCTTAAGAGCTTGAGATTTGCTACAATTGTCTGAAAACCAGATAACTCTAAAGTGATCAAATATCAAGGACTTAGCTTTTTCTATAATTCGAAATTGTGCAAACGTGCATATATCCCTGAAGATCAATCGATTTATATTTTATCCAGGAAAACGTTAGCTATGTCAAGACTAGTCATTTAAATGCCATACGTGATACACGCTTGGGCGATCATATCTCGAAAGAGACATGACTGAATGGGCAGAAGATTATCCCGCAGTAGGTTGCCATTATTTTCTGCGGTAGATTGATTGCCAGCCAAGATTATAGAACCCAATATGTCATGTTATTTAGCCAATAAATAAATCGACGGATTAATACCTTTCCCAAGGGTATTTGCGCGTAAATGAATGCAAGGAATTCAACGAGAATTCAAACTTGGCTTCCCAATTTCTCGATCCGAGCCGATATCCACTGCACCACAACGCACATCCACGCCTGACTGTCAAGACTAGGCCAGGAGAATAAGGGGAGGTAATTTATGGAATTTTAGTTATACTTGTTTTCTCAATCTTGCGAAGTTAAACCAGCGTTCGATTTTTTACTGCTTCTGTTTCCAATGATGACATCAGTAAAGTGCCATACGTGATACATGCTTGCGTGATCATGTCTCTGACTGGGGAGGTTTTCCCGCAGTAGGTTGCCATTACTTTATGCGGTAGACTGGTTGCCAACCAAAGCTAGAAAGCCCAGTATGTCTTGTTATTTAACCCAAATATGGAAGAAATACCCTTTCCCAAGCGTATTTGCGCCTAAGTGAATGCAATGAATTTATTTGGCTTTTGGGCTTGGTTTTCCGATTTTTCGTTCTGAGCCGATATCCACTGCACCACAACGCACATCCAACCGTTGACATATGAGTTTGAATTAAGATTTTTAATTGGATTTTTCTCTCCTCGATCTTTACTCAATGAAAATTTTCTAAATGCTTTTTCTTGTCTACTTTAATCAATTAATTTTAATGCTATAAGTCTTGCAAACGGGGCCTTACTATGTTACAAATAAAAAGAAAAATAGATTAGTTGGTCGACAGAAAATGAGACTACTCAGCATTGACATTTCAACTGAAAAAAGATTCCTTTGTCAAATTTTTGAAATGTGAGAATGAATGAATTAGACCGTGAAATAATCATAGCCACGAGAAAACTTTGTAAGATTTGAAATGTTGTCTATGAATAAATACAAGACATTAGAAAATACTGCGTCTTGATTTTTGACAAAGGAGACTGCGATGAGAATTGTATAAACAACACACTCCGTGATTTTTTTCTCAAACTAAACAACAAGCATGTGTTATGTGTTACGCTTTGTCATTGTTTTGGGGGATTCTTTAGACAAAAAAAAAAAAAAAAAAAATCTCATAATGTATGGTGAAAAAAGTCAGATCCCAAGCCTTTCATGTTTATCCTATGGAACAATAGTAGATGAAAGAAGTTCGTGAATTTGATAACGTAGTAATTGTGGGTTGAATCCCTCTACCGGACTAAGGGGAAACAAAGTAACAAGAACGAGACGAGATATCCTTAAACATAAGCAGTGGAACAACAGTCTAACCCAGCGGTTCCCAACATTTTTTTCCCTGGGTCGCATTTTTGGGATGAAAATCTGCTCGCGCCTCACTAAATTTTATGTGATAAAAAATATATTTAATAATAATAATAATAATAATAATAATAATAATAATAATAATAATAATAATAAATGGGAAACAAGAACAGTATACAAGAAGCTAAAGAAGAAATCAAGAACCATATAAGTCAAATAAAAATATTGCAATGAAGGAACGAGAACAGCTCCCAAAATTACAACGAACAAAGCATAACCTCCGAACTATTAAGCTCTACAGTGCAGCACTCAAATTAATTTTGGATGAAGAAGACACTCATATAAATCTCAATGAAGTAATATATGCATCAGCAATAGCAGCAACAAAAAAATTGAACATTAAATTAAAAACAAGGCAGTCTCGCAGACATGAAAATCCACCTTGGAAAAGAAAAATAGGAAAAGAAATCGAACAACTGAGAAGTGAACTGTCAGTACTCGATGAACTGAGTAGAGGAATAAATGTAAGAACTAGGAAAAGCAGAAGAGTCGAAAGAAAATACAACATTAGAAATGAAAATGAAGTCCTATCAACTAAGGAAAAAATAAAGTAAACAATACAACTGAAGGCTCAAAGAATGAGACACTATGAGAAAAGATCAAAATTCTACAGACAAAACAAGATTTTTCAAACAGATGCAAAGAAATTTTACAGGGAAATAGGTAAAAAAAGAATTGAAGTGACAGACCCCCAAAATGGAAACGGTTACACAGTTCTGGGAAAAGATATGAGCTTGCCCTAAAGAACATAACAAAGGAGTACATAGGATTGCACAAGAGACAGAACGAATAAAAAATAAACCAGAACAGGTATGGTCTGGAATTACAGAAGAGGATGTTAAATTTGCACTAAAAAAAGAACACAATTGGAAATTTCCAGGTATAGATAAAATTCCTAACTTTTGGCTATATTATTTAAATACAGCACATAAAAACTAGCCAAAGAACTTAAAAAAATGGTTGACGGTACCACTAAAATTCCTGCATGGATGACCAAAGGAATTACATTTCTTCTACCCAAGAATAGTGACACAAACAACCCAAAAAACTACAGACCAATTACATGCCTTCCGACAACATATAAACTATTAACATCTATTTTAACAAAACAGACATATTTATTCTTAGAAAGAAATGACATGTTACTGCTTGAACGAAAAGGGTGCAAACGTGGCTGTTACGGATGTAAAGACCAATTGCTTATTAACAAAATGATCCTGGAAAACTGCTACAGTACAAATAAAAATCTTAGTACTGCCTGGATAGATTATCGTAAGGCATTCGATAGTGTGCCACATTCCTGGGTTTTAAAGACTTTAAATATATACAAGATATCACCCGTCATCATCAATTTCATCAAACAGTGCATGTCTATATGGAAAACAATCCTTTACCTCAATCATATAAATGGAACCTATAAGTCTGATGAAATAAACATCAAAAGAGGTATATATCAAGGTGATTCTTTGTCTCCCTTACTATTCTGCATATCATTAATAGCACTAACCAGTCAACTTAATGAGACAGGATGGGTTATAAAATAGGCCAAAAGAAAATAAGCCATCTATTTTTCATGGATGACTTAAAGTTATATGCTAAGAATGACAATGAGCTGGAAGGTCTTCTGCAAACTGTAAAATGCTTCAGCGAAGACATCGGAATGAAATTCAATTTGAATAAATGTGTTAAAGCTACAGTTTTACGTGGATTACTACAACAAACATCCTCAATTAGCTTAGACCCTGCTGTAACAATAAAAGAATTGAAGCCAGAAGAAGCTTATAAATACCTAGGTGTAAATGAGAGTGAAAACATTCACCATAAAAAAATGAAAGAAATAGTGCGTAAAGAGTACTATAGAAGGTTACGACTGATATTAAAAACTGAATTGAATTCTCAGAACAGAATTATGGCCATTAATAGCCTTGCAATCCCAGTTGTCCAATATAGTTTCAACATCTTAAACTGGACTCTAAACGACATCAGGCGAATAGATTCTAAAGCAAGAAAGCTTCTTTCTAAGCATAAGATGCATCATCCAAAGGCTGATGTAGACCGTCTATACATACCCCGTAAAGAAGGTGGAAGTGGTCTTATTCAGCTAGAATTGTCATACAAGACAACAACTATTGGCTTACCAACATACATTGAAACAACAAAGGATTGGATGATACAATTAGTAAGGCAACATGAAGAAAGAAAGAAAGAAAGAAAGAATATTCAATAACAAGATTTACAGTTAGTAGATTCTGTAGAAAAGCAAAACAGAAGCCAAGAACCAACTATTGCGGCAAAAAATATGAAAATGAAAGCCAAAGATAAAGCTCTTGAACAGATAAAACAACGCTGGCAAGACAAACCTCTGCATGGCCAATATCCAGAACGTGCCAATAAATCCAATGTTGATAAAGTTAATACTCATCGATGGTTACGTGCATCTGGATTAAAGTCTGAGCTGAAGGCTTTATTCTTGCAGCGCAAGACCAAAATCTTTACACTAGAAACTTTCAGGCAAATATTATGCATAATAATATGGATCCAAAATGCAGGTTTTGTGATAAACACCAAGAAACAATAGACCATCTAATCTCAGGCTGTTCTGTGCTTGCCCCAAATGAATATAAAAATTCGCCACGATAGAGTGGGGCATTATTTACATTGGACAATGTGAAAAAATGATGGAAAATCTGTAAACAAACACTGGTATGAACATCACCCAGCACCGGTTACAGAAATAGAAGATGTAACCATTCTATAGGATTACACCATCTACACAGACAGAAAAATTGAAGCAAACAGGCCAGACATTATTGTTAAAAACCAGAAAGAGAAAACTTGTCTATTAATTGATATGGCTTGTCCAGCGGATTGTAACATAGCAACCAAGGAATTTGAAAAACTGTCAAAATATAAAGACCTGGAAATTGAAATAGAAAAAATG
Organism: Ascarosepion bandense; assembly: GCA_037127315.1. Lineage (NCBI taxonomy): Eukaryota > Metazoa > Mollusca > Cephalopoda > Sepiida > Sepiidae > Ascarosepion > Ascarosepion bandense. Next base: position 148,668 of record JBBBDQ010001681.1, read on the forward strand.
TGGAAATTGAAAACAAGAGTTGTGCTTGTGATAGTAGGTGCACTTGGAATAATAAAACATGGAACAAAACAACACATTGAAAGAATCCCTGGAAACACCAGCTTAAGAGATATGCAAAAAATTGTCTTATTAAGTACAGCCCATACACTAAGGAAAACTTTATCTATGTAACGCTAGGGATGATAGGGAAGATAGAAAAACATGAAATGAGGCCATAACAACACGCCACGACCTGCCTTAGGTCTCCCCGCAGACTTGGTTGGTAGTGAGACCAAAGCAGAAATCGAAATATGATAAAAAAATGACATAATAATAATAATAATAATAATAATAATAATAATAATAATAATAATAATAATAATAAAAACAAGAGAGAGGGTTAAAGGAAGATAACCACCGATTCGAAGTCAAAACACTATTATTGATAACTCGTTCCTCCATTTTGCGGACCCTAGTTACTATATGAAGAAGAAGTTACTATATTCTTAATATTTGATATAATGCAAAAATATCCCAGTTATAAATCGGCTAATTATTTATTATTATATGTGTACTGAGATTCATGCATACAATTATAAGTACAGAGAATCCCCGCCTATTCGCGTTTCTGGATTCTTGACTTCACACATTCGCGGAATTTTTTTTCTTGAATATATCTACGTCTGGCGTGACACAACAGTTGCGTGCGTGTGTATGTGCGCCTCAATACTCAAATGCTATTCGCTGGTGATCGGATGGAGGTACCAACCGGCGTCTATTGGTTGATACGCAAAATGCTCGGCCACTTTCGCGGAAGCTATAGACATGACTAGTTCACTTACGTTGTGTTTTGTGAATCTTTGTGAATTTGCTTTTGTGTTTTTTCTTTTACATACGCCTTAAGATGCTGCCTAAACACCCAGCTTCTTTTACTATTTTACAATACTTCATCTCAGAAATATAGTCAAATATCTCTTCATGAGGTTTAGTAAAAGTGTCTTTTTTTGTTTCTATTTTCTCTGAAATGTCGTCTTTTCATGATCACTAAAATCTTAATCGATATCATTCTTATATAACTTGCTAAATTGTACCTCTTAAATTATTTTCTTATACTCGGGCAACAGTTATTGTTTTCTTCGTGTATCTGCGATAAAGTGTTACGGTTTCATATTGGTTGTTTTAGACGAGTTTTTTCATCTTTATTTTTTTTATCAAAACAGTAGAACGAGTGAAATTGATATGAAGAATGAGAAATCAACGAGCCGAGTTCGTTGCATTCACTTTCGTGCAATTTGGGAATGGTATGAATCTCTCACCCAATCTATGAGTTGAATAGCAAGACAAACTGGCCTTTGGATAGCAACCAGTCTTCCGTAGAAAAAAATTGCAACCTATTCCGGGGAAATATTCTGTCTAGTCAGTCATGAATCGAAAGCGACATGATTGTCCTAAACCCTCTTTCCGCATTATCAGTCCTAGAAATTTCAATTTAACAGCAGGACTTAAGCGATCATGGCTCTCCACATTCCTTGTCCTAAATTTTGTCTTTTTACTATCTCGCCTAAACCTTGTTCCGCCATCCATTTACTCAAGCTCGTTCTTCTCCTTTTAAGTGCTGTGTCTATTCAGGATATACTTGATCATGGTTCTCCACAATTTCTTGTCCTTTGTAGCACTTCATAAATGTTGTCTTTCCTCCCCTCAAAAAACTTGTGTCGCCATCGATTTACTTAAACTCACTAGTTAGGCTATGCGTTGTTTTTCTCTGTCCCTCTTGCCTTCAGTCTGCCCTGTCAGTAGCATATTTTCTAAACCCATTTTCTGCATTATATACCTTAGAATTTTCATCTGTCTCTTCCTGATGTTTGTCCTTTTTGCTTTCATTTTCTCTAAAACTTTATCGTTGTTCACATGTTCGATCCAGACCGTTAAAATGTTAACATTTGGCCTTGTATTTTTTAGATGACTCCATTAATATCTTCGTTCTAAAATTCATTATTTTATGATGGAACTTTTTCTTTTCCCTTTTTTTAATAGTGAGTATTTACTCTTTACCAGCCGTTGCAATAAAATCTCTGACACCCTGTCAGCCAAACTGTAGATCCTCATCCTGACCCCACTGGACCGATGTGCTCTACAAAATCGGCCGTTGGTCCTGTCCTGGTTCAGTATTACAGGTTCAATCAAAGTTTTCGGTTCACAATGTCGACTTTACAGCCACGTTGTGATTTTTTTTCATCCTGGAGAGCAGTTAACAAATCGTAGATCCCGGAAAATTCAACTGTCCTACCTGCAAGTTCGCTGGGGTGAGAATCGGGTCAAACAGATTAATAAAATATGAACAAGTCGATTCGAGTTCAACGAAAATTTATATATATGTATATATATAAAACAAAAGAAAAAACAAAAAGAAAATAGTAAAAAAAAGAAAATAGTAAAAAAACAAAAGAAAATAGTACAAAAAAGAATAATGTTTCTTTTATAAGAAAGTCGTGTATATGAAATAAAGTCCATAAACAAAACAAAAGAAATTAAACAAATATTGAAAATAATTAAAAAAGGAGAGATGTAGTTTTCGGGTTCAACCCTTTTGTTCTTAGTAGTCTCCGTACTTATTTCGCCATCAGCGTATGAGAGAATTCACTGGCAGTGTTGCGCGAAGATTACATATAACTTAAGTTCCCTTAATCGCTTAATTACAGCAGCAGCAGATACTTTCCTCTCTCACCGTAGTCAACTCTATCCTACTGTGTCGGCTCACCTCGACTCCATTCTATTTCATTATCTGTCTATGTCCGCGCAAACACGGACTTAAATAGAAGCGGGTGTTGTTGACAGAACTCAAGTAGTTGTAAAACTTGAAATACAATCTGATTATTGACTTCTCCCCCTAGTTTGACCACACCAACCATGACATACTTTTAAAGTACAATTTCAACTCTTCCGGGAAGAAACAATCTACTCTTTATCTATTTTTTCAAAGTCGTATATAAACACTATTGTGTTGGAATTTTCTATTAATTATTCCGACGAAGTACAGATTCCCGAGACACAAAGTTCACCACAGATTATCTATAAACAAAATTCTATATTACTGTAATTATTGACATCTAAAGGGTAACCATTGCCCTCCGCCACAAAACGTGTGCTTCTCTGTAAAGTATACAAACGTTTGTCTTGATTTGCTTTAGAATTTATGCATTACTTTTCAGAGGCAAAGCTTCATTGAAATTTTGTAACTTCATTTTTTTCAGATTTTCGCCATGGCTCAAAACCGCATCTACGACTCGGAAACCAATAAAAACTTGATGACTTATTATATGTCCCTGCCACAAGAGAAAGACTCAATAATGTGCGAATATGTGTGGGTTGATATTGACGGTGACGGTTTGCGGAGCAAATGTCGAACTCTGGATTGCATTCCCAATACGGCTAGTGGTAAGTATTGTCATATTTAATTAGCAAGAAAGAAGTTTCACTTCCCAAGAACTGCTACTCTGTGGAACAAACTCTCGACAGTATGTGTTCCCAATTACTACAGTCTTAACCTCATCCTGTCTAGGGTTAACCATTGTCTTTTCTACATATACTCATAAACTCATCTTTTTACGTTCATACAATATCTTTCAGTCACCTGATTGGGCGAGTATCTTCAGTCGGCAAATATTAAAAAGAATAAATAAAAACGATATTGTGTGGCAATTTGTAGCAAGTGTTGAAGAAGTTATTTTCTTCTTCGAGTTTCTGCAATGTAATGTTACGGTTTTATATTGGTTCTTTCAGACGAATTTCTTCATCTTAATTTTCTTTTTCATAGCAGTAATATGGTAAAATGGTTATGAGCACAGAACCAATTGTAATGATGACATCATCCTTAATATTAATCGTACATGGCAGTTAATACATTTATGGTACACTAACATACGATAATGTTTAACGCAAAATGAAGTGGATTGATAAGAATAAATCTTCACAACTGTCCCTAAATTTCATGGAAGAAAAGTCAAAGAATTAGCCATTTAAAGTTCTTAAAATGCAATGAAACATTAAATGCATATTTATACGTGTCCAAAAAAATATTTAGTCCAGGGCTTCTTAACTGGGGGTCCATGGATCCGTGAGGATCAGATAAAAAATGCCATTTATATTCGCTATACTGCTCGTGTCCCAATAAATGGTTTCCCATTGAAAAAAAGATTACCATCCTACCACTGCTTGAAAACGCACCAAGCCACAGGTTACAGTACCAATCACTTAACACGTCTCATTCTGTACAGGACCGCCATTCTTTACCACCCTATAAGAGAGATTTGCATTCGTATTTTCCACGGTTTATGACGGCTTGATTATCTTCTTATATACTGGTGAAGATTAATTGACAACATTTTTTTTCAAGCAGGGCTGGTTGAAAAGTGGTGTACGTTCTTTGTGTATGAACGTACAGAATGGAGTATGTATATACAAGTGTTGTGAAAACTCAATCAGACTGAGTATCTACTTGTCTGTCTATCTGTCTATGAAGGGCTAATTCTTATAGGGACTCATGACTAAAAGCGTTCATGGCTCAAACAAGTTTAAACGCTTCTGGTTTGGTCGAAAAGTTCACTTGGTTCGTCAATAGAAAACAATGTATTCATTTCGAAAACAACACAGGACCGAATACAGCAAGGATAACGCAGGAAAAAATGGAATTGTCTGTTCTACTTCTGTCACCATATACATCTGATCTTGCACAAACTGATTATTACGTTTTAACATCGCTTCAAATGTTTTGATGTGGAAAATTTTTTCTACTGAAAAAACCAGATTCAAGTGTTCATCGAAAACATTTTCACATCAAACCCTGTGGAATTTTAATAAAAATTTCCCGTAAAGCTGTCTAATAATTGGCAAGAAGTCAATTTAAGTAATGATGAAGATATAATTTGTAATGCAATTGTACTCTATTTACGAAGACAAACCTAATATCGTTGTGATGGTGATTTTTGTAAACTCGCGCGAACGCGCTCTGCTTTAACACTAACATGTTAAAGATTATCCGTGAGTATGAACAGATTTTATTAAAAATAAGCAGACACAATATATTGTTGTGTCGTGGCTCGTACCATGTGACATCCGGTCGCCCGGATGTATAAAAGACAATGTGCGTTTAGCACGGGGAGTTGTCATTATCACGGACTTCGTGAAATAACACCTACTACTGCGAGAGACTGTAAATATTGTATTGGTTTTACCACTCTGGTAATAAAGTAGTTTATCTACATTTCACTGTGTATCTCTTCATTCCATGATACAACACACACACACACACACACACACACACACACATATATATATATATATATATATATATATACTTATACAATGGATAAAATGACGCAACAATGAGAACAACACTCTCATCTTAATAGATGTATTCACCAAAATTACGCAAAATATTTTGAAACCCCAAAGAGTAAATTTATTCAATAAAACCGCCATTGGCTTCAACCACTGCCTTTAGACGACTTTGAAAACTTTTGTTACTCTTCTCAATTTGGTGAATGCTGCCATAATCCTTACCTTCAGTTCATTTCAGGTATTACAAGGAGTTTTGTTGGTCTATCGCCAAACTGCACATAATAATCAAGGGGGCTGTAGTCTGGGAAGTTAGGTGGTCAGATATAAGATGTGATATGGTCGCAGAAATTGTCTGACATCCATAATTGGGCTCTCCTGCTTTTGTGACATGGTGCAGAGTCCTGTTACTAGACAAAGTGTCTTTCAGCAGCCACTCTCATGAGCCAGGGAAGTACTAGGCCCTGTAGGAAGATGAATGAAGGAATAACAGTTAAGTGAAGAGTTGGGCAATCTCTCGATTATAAACTTTCGATTGGTTTTTGTGCCAAATATACACCTCTTAGTGACACTGGCACCAAATAAGACACAACAAGCTGTTAACAATTGATGTGTAACATGACGCCGCTAGTTACCTGATACGATCATCTAGTTTGGCGTTATAGTGTGTACCTACCAGGGTGATAATATCGAAGAAACTTTCAGTTCACTAGAGCTGGAGGTGTTTTTTTTGTTTTTTTTTAGATCTGGTGATTTTCCTGAAAAGCAGAAAAAATATGGATGAAAGAAATAAATGCCTTCATGAAAATTACCGAAATTTTAATACACAAAGAGCTGCCAAAGAGCTAACAAAAAGAGATAAAGAAAATTTGAGTGAAAATAAAAATGCTGACATGAGGCAAATTTTTAACTGAAAAATTTTATTCACTCTTTTTTTTGTCCTCAGATTGTCCTCCATGGGATTTTGGTGCTATTATTGACTTTTCGACAAGAGACATTACAGACTTGCATTTGCATCCTGTCATGCTTTTCAAGGACCCATTTCGCCGCGGAAACAACAAATTGCTTCTTTGCGATGTTTACGACAATACTGGAAAGCCTGTTGGTAAGTGTTGTATTTACCCTGATCCCCAACCGGAGCGAGTTGTGACACATTTTTTTTTTTTGTGGGGAACCCGAGCACAGACGCTTGGGCTGCTGGTTAAATATCACCCAGCTCCCGTATAAACAGTAACTAGGTACTAAGATGGTCATAGCATGTCTAAGATTGTCATAAAATGTCTAAGCTTATCTATACTAGTCATGCCTATACGATTTTAGACCTAGAGCAGGTAAGTATTATTGCGCGTATAAATACTTTTGATGAGATTTTATAAGCTCCTGGTACATTTGAACAGCTAACAATGTTTTTGAGCACTCGTGTAAGTCCCCCCAAAAAATAAGACATATAATATGAGCAAAGAAATGTTAACAAATACATCGACAGGTCATTTTAGAAAAGAATTGATAAAATGAAATGAAACGTAAAAATTTCAAAGCAACATTCAGGGTCTTCAGTTGATTTATAGTGGGTTGCTTATCTATTCTTTTTCTGTTAGTTAATAGTGAAGAGTCCGTTCTAGTGAAGGGTAGTTGTATACTGTTGCAGGTTAACGGAATTTGGCCTTGTTGCAGATAGCTCACTATAAGTCATAAAGAAAGGTTATAAACCAAGAAAAGTAAATTGAGTTGAAAGATAACATTTTATATATAACACATATCAATTAATGTTTTTACAATTGAAGTAATACATAAAGTATAAGCCTAACAGAGGGTAAAATGTTCATGGCAATAAAATGCCGAAAGAGAATTAATGCTTAGGAATTTAGGAGCGTGTAAGTAAGGAATGTATTTGATGTATTCGCTCCTTAGGTCAGTAAGTAGGTTTTGAGGCAGGGAAGAAGGAAAGCAGTAAGGGATGCGAGCGTAGTAAGCCGCTTGACTCAATGGAGATACTAATTACTCTCTTCTCCTCGAGTCGGTCTGCCTGTCGATGCTTTCTGTATCCGCTTTTTATATTTTCTTTTTGGATCACAGCAGCTCATTTGAGATTTCATATTTGTATTTGGTTCTGGGCTTCTCATTGGCTGATAAATAAAATTCGCGTAGGCTCGCGAACTGGAAATTTAATATTTAATTAATTTTTAGTTTTCAACCGGAACATCTACGCGGAGCCGGCGGCGCAGCGACGACTTTTGGTCATTTGCTTTTTGGTCGTGAAAGCGCAAACATCCGATCTTTTGCTCGGTATCACCACAGATTACTCACATTTTGCAAGAGTGAAAAGAGTACGACTTTTCGCGATGAAAAGTCACCGGGAAAGAGAGCGCTTCTTTAAAATCTTGTGCTGCCTATGATTATCATCAGTGGTCGTCAATTCCCAAATTTCGCCGCCTGAAATTATCATTAGGAGGCAGTAATCCAACGATATATGAAATATTATCAGAAATGTTAAAAAAACAAGAACAACTCTCTGTACCGCTTCAGTAAGTAGCCGGCTCCTAATGCTATCTTTACAGGAGACAAATCAGGCAGAAAATAAAGAACTGTGGTTAAATTTGGGTGGAAGCTGCCCAGTCCTCACTTTCCAAAGAGTCCAAAATTATCTCCGTGTCCTCTGAGGTGACGAATTATTTTCCACCATCCAATCTCTCTTATAGACGGGATGTAACAAGATTCTATCTCTGCTCTATCGCTACTTCCATGCTCTGACAAACTACGGCTAGGACCCACCAGACTGCTTACATTTTAGCAGACCACCTACATTCCCTCCATGTTTCATCAGTGAGAAGTCAGTTCCACTCGAAGAGATTCTTCTCGCGAACCACTGGAAATTGAAACCGACTCACAAGAGGATGTTTCCCCAATCACTACAATTTTAACCTGTTCAAGTCTAGAGTTGACTGTTGTTTCCCTCTCTTATCCGTATAAACTGTCTCTTAATGTAACCTTTTACCGCGAGTGTCCCTCAGGCCTTGTACAGATTGAACCTTATTGTAAATAAAGTCGCCAATATTTCTATTTTCAAGTCGACCACTTTTTTATCATACATCGCTACTTTTGAGACATAAAACTAACCCAAAAGAAGTAGATTTCCAAGATGCCACCCTCAACATAAGAAAAGGTACATATAAATCATACAGAAAACCTAATGACAAATTACTGTACATGCACACATCTTCCAACCATTCATCATCAATAATCATGCAGACCCTACACCCAAGTTATTTGACAATTCTTCCAGTGCAACCATCTCCAACGAAGCCAAGAAAGATTACAAAACATCCTAAAAGATAGTAGATTTAAGGGAACACTCATATGCACACCACAAAGAAAGGCAATAGGAAAAGGAACAATATGTTTCAATACACTGAAAACGTAAAAACAAACAGAAGAAAAATATTTGTTAAACTCATACACAAAAACTATCCCTCATAAAACGCGCTTCACAAGATATTGGACAAAAACAATGTAAAAATCAGCTACAGTTGCACCGGGAACATGACACAAAGAATTAATTAAAAAAACACAACAGGTAAACAACCAACAAACCACATGAACAAATATAACCCATGTGTAACTGCAAAGCAAAGAATGAATATCTCATAAACGGCAAATATATGCCAAATCACTTTAAAATCAGCATATATATATATATATATATATATATATATATATATGGGAGTAACTGAAGGACCCTGGCCACAAAGGAAAATACCATCACCCTACTATACATCTAAAATCTATGAAGTCCGTCCGGAGGAGAAAACCGTTATAATTATCTTTCCAGACCGTCACAAATGACTAAATAAACGAGCAGACCTTGTTTTTATTAAGCTTGAGCCCTTTTAACATCATGCTATGCTCTTTGTTTGGCAATTTAGTGGAGATACCTATAATAATACGATAACAAAATAAACATGAACCATCTGAATGATATCGGTTATCCCACTACTACTAATAATGAGTCTTCAAAAATTAATTTCAACTTCCGAAAAAATAAGATCTGCCTATTGAATGGCCAGACTATATCCGAAAGTATTGTTTATAGAGCTCGCATTCATTCAGATGATGATGATGATATTGTGAAATATTACTTTGGATCGACTGCTAGCGTGTGGAAATTTTGATTTCACATGTTGTCTTTAAACAACAGTAAATACAGCAAAAGAAATGCGTTATCCATATATTATTGGAAATGAAAAATACAATAAGAACCCAATTATTACCTGGAACATTGACTCTAGATACAAATCTTATAATGGAAAAGGAGACAGATGGAACTTATCCCTTTTAGAAAAACTTGTCATCTTAAACCATATAAATAACCCTATTCTGTTTAACAAAAAAGTGAATTAATGACTACATGATGCCCTAAAATACTTAAATTCTTAGACCCCGATTGGTACAGATTCCTCCATATATTTCTTTTTTTTCCTCAAGAACCTTTCTTTTTTCTTTCCGCAATAATTATAAATTAAGCCCCTTTGATTTTATCCCTGCATTTTAATATTTTTTAATTTTAAAATTTTAATTTTATAATGTTACTTTTAAAATTTTTATTGTCTTTTTCTTTTACCTCCACGTAGTCTTTGTGTATTTAAATTTTACTCTTGTCATTAAAATGCAGTAACCTAACTTCATAAGATATAACTCCCATAAACATCAAGTGAATTTTAATTCAAACCTATTAAAACAGTCAGTTTGTAATATGTACCTGATGATTGCATAATACATGAAACTCACCTGGCACACTTTGTGTCGGTTGGGGACCAAAATTCATCTCGCAGTTGCGTCTCTGTCCTCGAAGAGAGAGTGCGGGGCATCTGAGAAAAATTATACTGTGCAGATGCCCGGTCCTGGGAATTTATTATTATTTCGAAATGAAAAGTGAATTAATGACTACGTTTTCATTTCGAAATAACAACATCACTTGAAAAGACACAAAAAGTGTCGAAACAAAATAGCTACTTTTGTAGTGATATTATAACATATCAATGTTATAATTTATTAATAAATATTATTATTATTATTAGCTCTACTTTGTATTGAGCACTTTTTTAAAAATAGTGTTTCTTTGGATGGGGAATATTATTCCACCCATAATTGTATATATATATATATATATATATATATATATATATATATATAATAATAATAATAATAATAATAATAATAATAATAAAAATACTTGGGTATATTTCAACCATTTTGTGTTAGTGCACTCGGTGTCTGCTATGGAATTTCATTGTGCCTCTGACAAAAAGAATAAATAAATAAATAAAACATAGATGAAGAGAGGGAAAAGAATTACCAATGATAACAATAGGAATCACAAAAATAAAAAGCCGAAAAATCACTAAAAATCACTAAAACGTAAATCAAATGATTGTAAAAGTGCAATAAACATGGTTATTTTCTTGTTATTATTTTTTCATGTATATTTTTTCAATTCATCATATTATGTTAAATATTTGTCCCTTGTTTTTCCTCAACTTGTTTTAATATTCTTGCACGCATTGGACATTTATATATACGTTATTAATATATCTTATTTTAAATCTCTAAAGGATTAATAATATCAAATCTCTAGTAGCTAAAGGATTAAGAACGAAATATAGCTAAAAATAACAAAATTTAGTTAAATATGGGAAGCCATGTTTCAACGGAATTAATCTCCTGCTTGCATCAATTGTCTGCAGCAGTCACTCATCTTTTACTGTCGCTCGAATTCATTTTTAAAAAGAAAAATACATAAATTATAGACCAATAAAAAGATCTAAAGAATATAGCATTATGAAAACAAAAATGAAATTACGAGTTTAAATAATTGATGTCTTGGTGTTATACCACTTGACTGTTAATGAATTTCAGCTAACGACCGCTAGATGACGTTGAAAAAACAGTACACAAAAATGGGATTGGAAGCATTACTTCCTTTTTTTCCTCCAGTACACCTTAGAGAGAAGTCGTATTTCATTTCTCACTAATCGCATTGAAGACAATATTACTCTGTATAAATATGTCCTAAGCTAGATAGATTTCAGACAGGAGTATTTAATAATTCTACCAAATGAAGAATTCTAGTGATATGTAAGTCTCTCACAATTCAACAGTAACTTTGCACACATGTATGCACGAATAATTACATATCACACACACACACACACACACACACACACACACACACACACACACACACACACACACACACACACCTTCATTATCCCCTTATTTACATTTACGCCGTTTCTGCTTATTTCTGCCTACTTTGTTTTTAACGGAGTATTTCGTCTCTTCCCTCCACTTATGGGTTAAATAACAGAACAGATTGTGTTCTATAGCCTTGGCTGTCAACCAGTCTACCGCTGAAAATAATGGTAACATACTGCGGGATAATCCTCTGTCCAATCAGTCATGTCTCTTTCGAGACATAATCGCCAAGCGTGTATTACTGACTGATCCTAAAGTAGTGTTGAGTTTTCGTTTTTCTAAAGCATTAATGAATTTAATTTTGGAATTGTCAAAAACTTCCTAATTGCTAGAGTTGGCACTTCGACGAAATTTGATATTTTTTGTGTAGGTTGTTGGTGATTCTTTGCGGGGTGATTTGATTCCATGTATGTATGGTTATGTGAATCCTTAGTGTACGTTTTTTTAGCTTAGGTTGAAAATAACATCTAAGAAATTCACAACTTTAGCTTCAGTGATGGCAGTTATATTATCAAGACCGTGATCTTTGAAAAAAATTTGATTAGATCCTTTGTTAATCTGTCCGTTTTTTGTATTTTTCGTGCGCTATTTTTACTGATGATTATTAATCCGTTGTCTTGGTAAAGCCCGATGTTACTTGAATCGAAGATTTTGCCGAAGATCCCAGAGCAAAAAAGCCCGACCAAATTACAGACATCTGAAGAATCATACGATCCCATAGAAATCAGGGTTGTTTTTTCTTGCTCACTGGCATTCATTGTAAAATAAGTGAGATTTTTGGGCCTGTTTAATTATGTTGATGTCTTGGTAATTGAAGGGGCAGGTATTTTGTTTGAGCAAGTTTAAGGCTGTGGTTAAAAGTTTTTCAAATGTTGGTGGATAGAGTTTTACTCACTAACAATCTTAACAAAAATAGTAAATTCGCAACAACAAAAGTAAAATTCTTTTTATTGACATTTTCTTTAAGACAGTGTATTTATTCGCTCCGTCTATGGAATTTTCAGTATCCTTCTCCAGACACAGTTAAAAAAGGAAAGAAGACATTTATGGACTAAGCCTTAGTTTGCTTTGTTTGTGTATTTGTTTGTTTGCGTATGTGTATATCAGGGACGTTCGCGTGGTTTGTTTAAAACTAAGTAGTCGTTTGCCTGAGGAACAAATCTTAGCCGTCCATAAGTTCTCTATTGTCGTTACTACATTTCTGAACAAAAATAGAAAGATAGGCTAGTTTTTTTCCTCTTATATTGCTGATTGTCATGCTATCTAGAAAACGTCCTGGCAGACAAGTTGGAGTAAACACCACAGTGCAATAAGTATAGTGGAATCAGTTTATTACTTAATAACTATAGAAAAGCATCCCCCATATTTTACCCGTAACGTAAAATTAAAAAAAAAAAACAAACAACAAAAACAACGGCCGTGAGTCTTCAAAATATGCTTGCCTAACATGATTGTTCTCTGCGTATTTTTATCTCCCTTGTTTCGTAAATATTTTGCAACAGTCCGCCATTGTTATAACAAGTTGACCAGCACAAGGGAGATAACTCTAATTGAGCAAAATGTTAGACATGACAGAAAAAAACTAACACCAACTGCGTTAAAATGTTTAGGACAGAACATCGAAATATCCGTAATATTGAATGAAAATGATTTTCTTGGTTTGTGTGATTCAAATCTGGGAGTGTAATTACCTGATTTTAAAGCTTAGAATGAACACAGCATATTTCAGAAAGAGAGGGAATTTTGAAAAGTCGTTTGACAGAAGTTGCTGAACTTTTTTGCTTAAATATTTTATTTTGCTATTTCCACTTATTTTTTTATATCGAAGTTTAAAATGAATTTAAAAATAAAAAAAAAGAAGCTTTCTTGGAGCTTTCATTTTAGCTTTAATTGAATGCTAAATGATTAAATTTATTATTTCCAATAAGTAAAATACTCCGATGCATTTCAAATATAAATTACAATGATTGAAATCTCACGTTTTTAGAGTTTTTAAAAGTTATTATTTTTTCGTCTATTTTTGACAAAATCTTAAGTTTGTAAACAAAAGTTAATTCTCGGTTTTAAAAATCTTGCAAAAATAAAATATACATTTGTGACACGTTGTTTTTGGAAAATTAGCAAATCAAAAATTAAATTAATCTGATTTGAAACAAATTTTACTTGTTTATAGCATGAAATTTAGAATAAAGTATTTCTGACGAGTGAAGTGGTTGATGACGGCCAGATGTGTCGACAAGAAAAATATAATTGACCAGATTTGACAGAAATTTATGAAATGTAAATGAATGTTTTGTAAGGGACAATCTTGGCCTTCTAATGATATGCCACTTATATCGCATATTAAAAAAATAAAAGTATTTTAAAAATCTTAGTGCGAAATGATTTGTATTGAGCTTTCCAATTTTCGATTAGTAAATAAAGTCTTTACTTAATAACTTCATAACCGAATACAGGCAGAAATAAATTCAAAAGATGTTTGAAACTTTATAAATCATCATAATTAACAAAGAAAAATGAAAACAATTCTTATAAAATTCATTATTCATCGATGTTTTCATTCAGAATATGATATGCTTAGAATACATTATTTAGAAAACTTATTAAAAGTTTATCTAAAGAAAAAATGGCGCAGTTTTATTGCATATTTATTTTACTATTCGGTGAAGATTTTTGGAAAAGTTAACAAAAAAGAAAAATGTAAAGATTATTTACCTTCCCAAAGGTATCCTGCATTTAATTAATAAATCAAAGTTTGCGGGCAGTGCTGAATTTCGTGAAATTTCATAAAATAGTGAAGTGGGAGGATAACAGATGTAAAAAATATTTTTATCAAGTTTTTATAAAAATAATAATTAATTAATTTTTTAATAATTCATGAAAGTTTCATTAAAATCGGACTATTATTTGGCTTTTACAAGAATTTCTAAAATAATGTGTCTTCACCGGAAAAACTGCGTTTAGTAATCATTAGTGCGCTACTGACGTAAAAAAAATAAAATCACAACCCCCCCCCAAAAAAAAGAACAAAACAAAAAATAAAAAATAAAAAACAAAACAAAACAAAACAAAATAAAAAACAAAACACAAAAGCAAACAAAATTTGAACCGAAATTTTGAACGTGTTAGAAAAGTGTAATTAAACAAAATTACTTTGGTCTTTCCTCTTAATAACATAAACGTTTGACTATAAAACTTTGTTTTTATTAAGTTTGAAGGCTTTTTACATCATGCTGTACTGTTTTTTCAGTGAATTAGTGGAGGTATCTAATTTTGTTTTGTTTTACCAGAAGCGAACAAGAGACATTCATGCGCTGAAACAATGAAACTTGTTAAAGACGAACATCCTTGGTTTGGAATCGAACAAGAATATGCTCTTCTTGATTCGGATGGCTATCCATTTGGTTGGCCCAAGAAAGGTTTTCCAAAACCGCAAGGTAAGAAATACCATTTCCATTTGAGTTTTGTTTCGTTTCAATTTTGTAAAAATCATTTATATTTTAGTTAAAAATGCACACTGTTCTCTCAGACACTTTTTCAACGTTTGGTGAATTTCTGTTTCATGTTGAGATTCATTACCCGTTTGTGTCAATGCAAACGAACACTTCAAAAGTTGCTGTCATTTTTGGGGTGACACGTGTAAATTAGTGACTAAAATGATTTTCATAAGGAAATACACTTGTTTCCTTCGTTAAATTCCAAGTCGGCTCCATTAAATTGCCTTACAAGCAAATACTTATCGAAAAGGTTATGACATCATTAGTAGGTATGGATTAAATTGTAGAATTCTACCTGGATAAATCATTGCTATTCTCAAAAGTATTAATGTAATATTCACTCGAAAAAACATTTATTCTTACAATCCAAAAAATGATTTGGTTTTAAATAAACAACCGAATACGATCCTGTACAATCACCGAAGTTAAGCAACTTCGATCCTATTTAGTACCTAGATAGGTGATCATTTGGGAATACGAAGAGCAGTAAACTTGGATGTGCAGATGGTGCAGTAGATAATGGAATGATTGAGTTCCAATTCCCACTGTGTTCGTTATAAACACTTACGCGCAAATACCCTCGGGAAAGGTATGAACCTACCGCTCCTACCCCAGATATGGTTTAATTAGGTAAACCTGTATCATTAAAACATTATTATCGCCAAAAAGCAAAAATGTAAAACCTAGAATGTTTTCTGGCTTTAAATAACCTGAAAATGGTTGATAAACCGTCGAAAGCGAATAAATGAAATAAAAAAGTAAACGAAAACAAAACCAAAAAAATTAAAAGCGACAACAATAAACCAATAAATAGATCAACTACTATCGCTTTCTACTGGCTTAAATGTTGATGACCCATACTTTTCTCTTTATATATAATACGCTAGAATTGATTGATCGATCGGAGAGCAGAGTTCGAATTCCATTCGGTTTTGTTACATTAACTTACGTGCAAATACCTTTGCGAAAGTTATTTATTACTCTCCTTCCACCAGATATGGTTTAAACAGTAGAACTTGTCATTGGCATTTGTAGAATAGATTTTTTAACAATTCGTACATATGTTTTGGTTTTAAATAACCCACAAAGAGTTGATGAACCGTAAAAACAAATCAATCGTTAATCAATCAACTTTCCTTCGTAAAGACTGCAGAGTGAATTAAACGAATAGTAATTGTAAGAACAAAATAATGCAAAGAATATGTTTCCTGAAAATACTGTTCACTGTTGTTTCTTTATTCAGGCACTGTGAAATATCTCAAAAGCCCGCGAAAATATTTTATTTCCCATTGTAAATACACCGACCGCACCTCTGCAGAGAGGTAACCCTCCCGTCACCACTGAGGCGATAAACTACATTCAAGTCCTGGGTTTGACGATAAACTGCATCCGATAGCAAGACCTCTAATTGGGAAGTTTTGAGGAGCATGGAACCACCGTTTAATTGCTATTGTTCCCAGGTCCACCTTTAAGGGTCCAAGCTGTGGGCAAATAGTAAATCCTCAAACTGGGGTCTAAACACTATGAAAGTATATAAATAGGTCTTTATAGTGAAAATTCCAGCAATATTTTTTCTGGAGAAGAAAAATATTGCTGGAATATTGCAGCAATACAGTTATGAAGAAAAAGTATTACCAATAATACAGTTTTGAAGAAGAAAAATACCTGAATATATTTTAGGAGGAAAATATATATACTTGTAATACACCTGATTCTCGACAAAACTTTCTTTAAAAAAATACGGCAATTAAACCTGATTTACAAACTGATTTCTTACAAAGAATACATATTGTATTCATACAAAACTATTGTATAAATCTTGTCGGCATTAAATGACCCATTTGAAGTTGATATGCAGTAAAACAAAACGAACCAAACGAACCTACTGTAAATGATTGCGATGTTTGTTTCATAGGTCCTTACCACTGTGGGGTTGGTTGCAACAAAGCGTTGGGTCGTGACATCGTGGAAGCACACTACAGAGCTTGCCTTTATGCCGGTGTAAAAATATGCGGAGCTAATGCAGAAGCCATGCCAGCTCAAGTAAGTTTTCTTTGGAAGCATTCGAAATTCCTGACCTGTTTTTAAAATGTTAAGTGAAACTCTCAGATAATTATGACTTCTATTTCTTTTATCACAAGTACATAAAAATACAAAAAAACAAGAATGTATCTTCAACCTTGACAGCGAGGCTATCCTTAGAGAGATGGAGTCCTTATCAGAATCAGTAATTGGTAGACACAAATTTAATAACATAGATAGAGGATAGTCTGTTAACAGACTATCCTCAAGAACAACAAGAAAACTACAGGAACTTTTAGACAAGGTAGTAAAGGAAAGAGCGATGAAAGGATTAACTTTCAATCATATTGGAGATGTCAAAATCGAAGATGTTTAACTATTTAGGAAAGGTTTTAACGAAGGATGGAAAATGTAATTTTGAAATCCGAAGGCGCATTGAAATAGCCAAAACGCTTTCCAAAATTAAACAAAATAATAAGACATAGAAAGTTTTCGTTAAAAACAAAGAAAAGAGTCCTCAATTGCTATGTAATGTTAAACTCTCTGTATGGTGGACAATTCCCTCACAGATAAAGAGAAGACTCAATGCCACAAAGATATGGTTCGACAGAAGTGTTGTGGATCTTCGTCGCTAATTTGTTGTGGAGATGTTGTGGCAAAACTTCGCCGCAAAGTTGTAGTGTCCGATTTGGTCAGAAGTAAGACACGGAATACAGAAGGCAGGTTAAAAAAACAGTGCATTAGTATAAGAAGAACATATGTACAACGTAAGTGTTAGTAATTAAGAAAATAGAAATAAGTAAGTCCGAACGGTAGAGTTACACTGCTTATTGCCTAAATCTTAGGTGGCTTTAACTGCACACTTGCTGTCGTCCTTAACTACCGCTAACTGCGGTATTTAATTGCCTACCCACTTAAGACAAAATGTGGCACAAGGCCTTTATAATGTGGGTAATCCGAGCCATATAGCTCAGGTAAAAATTTCTGCCTAATTTTCTCCCGACGAGACTGTACACCTCGGTGGAGCCTCAAATGGGTTATTACCCTCCGCCCGAAGGCAGCGAGCTCGACAATACACAAGGCAGTTAACTGCTCTCGTTAACTGCCTCTTGCAGATATTTATATAGTAAGAGGAAGAGTTCATTCCTTGTAGGAAGGCACCATAACAAGAAGGAGGCTGAGAATACTATGAGAGGAACATATAAACAATAAAAACGTTGTAAGGAAAAGAAAAAATATTGTCATGTATACTTAGAATCAAAAATAGACACATGTCAAGGAAAAAGGTAAGGAGTTTAAAACTCAGTGGGAATATTAAATGTAAGAAGAGTTGTGAGAAACAGTGAGTCACCTAGCTAAACAGTCTGTGTAAATGTAAATGGTTAGCAGGACAGCGCGTGGGAAGGATAATAAAAATATAAAAAATATCTACGAGTTCTAAAGAATAGGAAGATGTGAAGAGGCATGATCACCCAAGTTCTGAAGGGACGAGACACAAGAAGAATGTACAATAATTCCCTAATAACAGAGAGCTTCAGAAAGAAACATCCTAATCTTAGGCACAAGACGTTATGATTTTATTTTTCTTATCTGTTGTCTCTTCTCGTTCGTGACCGTTTTAGTTCATTGCTTATTATTTCAAATATCTTAAGTACTCAAAGGTTTGTCTATATTTATGAAATGAACTATTCTAATTATTTACAATATTTACATTGTTCGAACTGTTGTCCTCAATCATAGATACCCTATGTGAAGAGATTATCGGAAAAATATACAAAAGGTCTGTGTTTCATATACCATTAAGTCGACATTCAAAAGTGTTTAACACTTCGCAGACACCTGTTTCCAGTAAGATATCCCATAGAGGTAAACATGATTAAGGACTGTGTGTACGCCATCCCATGCCACTGTGGGAAAAATATAGACGAGAAATAGGCTGTCCCCTTAAAATAAGACTGCAAGAACACTGTAACACGAGGATGAATAGAAAAATCAGACATGACTGACCATATAAGAAAGGAAAAGGGAGATCAATGCTTCTTGTGAGGGTTGAAATAATAGGAATGAAGAATTACTGGAAAATACGAAAACTTAAGGAATCAGCGCATATGCTAGATCACAAGAATCTCCATGGCGGGCTAAGCATAGAAATGAATGCAATATGGATACTATTAATATGTAGTGTTAGAAAAACAATAATAGCAAAAAATTGTAATATGAGCTCTGATATAAAATGAGACTGAGATATTAGGTCTATAAGTCCCCAAAATTCATACATTGATGTACGAAAGGACACATAGCTCACTGGATCAAAGCGTTGGTTGAAGTAATTCAGTAACTTGAGTCAAATCGTTCTGAGTTAAACCGAGCCACAGCAGAGATGCATAAAATTTTCGAGAGTCGATTTAAAGAACAATTTACCCCGGGTAGACGAAATAACGAGTTCGGTTCTGAATTTCGATCACTTGAAATAGCTTAAACGTCGAGAATATGACAACATAAATGAGGGCAACAGTCCGAATAGGGTAAATAATTGCACAAAGGTTATTTAAATTACTAGAAAAATATTAATGTTCCTTTAACCTGCATCCAAAAATGTTTTCTTTTCAGTGGGAATTTCAAATTGGACCATGTGAAGGCGTTGAAGCCGGTGACCAATTATGGATTGCTAGGTACATTCTAAATCGTCTGTCGGAAGAATTCGGTATTGTTATCACCCTTGACCCTAAACCAATAAGTGGAGATTGGAATGGTGCTGGTGCTCATACAAACTTCAGTACTGCTGCAATGAGAGAAGAAGGTGGTCTTAAGTAAGTAGTACATATTTTCAAAACTAATGTTCGTCATATACAAGGCTCCAGAGCCACTCAAAGTAGAGGATTAGATCACCCACGACAAGTTAGGAATGTTACCTATTCAACCGTAATCCGTTCTTATTAGGCTGCAACTAGTAACACTGCAATCTGTTAAATGCAATTTTGCAACTGGTGTTGCATTTACCTGTTGAATTAGATACCCGACGCTCGTGATAATCATTTCAGTTGAAAACAAATTCAATTCATAAGGTCGTTCTATCTATAGCAAACAATTATTTATTATTGAGAATTACTACACAGTCCTGTTTTCTGTTTGTAGCTGGAGCTAACAAGGACTCCCTTCCTTTCAAAACTCTTTCTAATCAGTTTATCAATAGCAGCGACTTTTCTCTTCATTTATTTTGCTTTTTTAAAGTCAGTTTCGTTCATTTTTATTATAATTTCATTCTTATAACTTTAGTGAAAAGGAGTTTTGTATCTATAATGGCCAAGAGACTAAACGGATATTACTGATTAATTGAGACGACCTTCACCCAGTAGACTTTTCTGTTTATAAAGCTTTCGGACACCAGAATTGTCATGTACGACTTTTTCCAGACACAAGACTTAAAAAGGATTTAAAAATTTAAAAAATAATTAATAATAATTAATTTCCTTTTAATAATAGGTATCCTCACTTATTTTTGATACCTAACTTTTAACTTTCAATTTTTTCAATTTTTCGCCCAAGATCAACACATTTGTAAAAAGGAAGTTAATTCTTGGTTTTAAAAATCTTGCAAAAATGAAACATACATATGTGACATGTTATTTCTGGAAAAATAAAAAAAATAAAGTTAAATTAATCTGATTTATACAAATATTACTTATTTAAAATATGAAATTTAGAATAAAACTATTTCTTAATTCATAGAGTATGGATTTTTCTGAACTTTCCGGTATGATTTGACATGTGATGACAGCCAGACAGATGCGAGATAACATAAGTGTATGGCGACCAGAATTGACAAAATTGTCCAGATTCTTTTCTGTAAGGAGAAGAAACCGTGACACACATGACCTTTTAATGTACACACAAAAATGAACATCCAAAAAAAAAACATCAAATACACAATGAAAAAAAAAATTAAAATACAAAGGCTCGACGATTTGTATTAAACTTTTCAAATTTTGATTAGTTAATATAGTCTTAACTTAATAACTAACGCCGACAAGTCATTGAAAATATTTTTGAAACTTTCTAAATTATTATAATTAAAGAAAATGCAAACAATTGTTTTCAAATTTTATTATTAATCGAAATTTTGTTCAGACTATAATGTCCTTAACATATATTATTTATTAAAGTAATTAAAAGCTTATTAAATTAAATAATGTCATAGTTTTATTGCATTTTTTATTTTACTATTAGGACCAGATTTTTGGACAAAAAAGCCAAATGTTTGCAAAGAAAGTGTGAAAATACTAAATGATTTACATTCCCCAATGAGTCCTGCGTTTAACTAATAAAACCAATTTTTCAAACAAAATTTTAATTTCTTAAAATTTAATGAATTTACGTGGAGGGAAGAGGGTAACAGATGTAAAAATATTTTAGTAATTTCAAAAGTAATTTTATTCATTTGTGAATAAGTTTAAAAAATTTCATTAAAATCATACAATTATTTGATTTTTGCAAGAGTTTCCATATTAATGTGTTTTTTACCGGATATTGCACTATCCATTGTAAACTTTTGTAACGATTTGGTTACCCGCTAATGAAAATCAAAACAAGATTTTTACCAAAATTTTGAACGTGTTAAAAAGGATTTAAAAATTTAAAAAATAATTAATAAATACTTTGGTCTTTCCTTTTAATAATAACATAAACATTTTGATATAAAAATCTTAGTTTTTATTAAGTTTGGGGCCCTTTTGTTTGATGCTATGCTATTTTTTCATTTTTCATCGTTTTAGTGGAGGTACCTACATAAAACAGATACCGTTAGGTAGGTTAGCTGGTTCCGCTGGACAAACCTATAAAATTATTTCTTTAATTTCCCCAGGTAGTCTAGAGCGAGGAGAAATAGTTGTATTTTTGCATGAATAGGAAAATGTTCACTCGATGATTAACAGATTTGGTCATGTACGCAGCCTTTTAAATTCAGTAAGTGGATAGAGGTCAGAATTTTCTCAAGATTTAAAAAAATGAAGATTTAATACAGGGTAGTGACCAGAAAATAATTTAATGGGTCAAAAAGCTTGAATGAATAAACAAGGTTGTTAAACATTACATTGGAGTCGGGTGGGGTCGGAAAATTTATTCACAAATAAATAAATGAACATGCACTATGAATAATAATGGTTGACCACTCGTAGTCGAGGATACCCGTCTCACAGGGTGGGTAGCTAATCCCCATTGTAGACGCCTGCTCAGGCACACGTGTTTGTTCAACACTCACTGTGGTTTATATTGCAGCTATGCTGAGCGGACATTAGTTACAGTTTCTGGGAAAGAGCGCGTTATCTAGCATGAACAACAATCTGAACAAAGTCAGGGCACTCAAACCCTCGGTCATGATAACTTGTGACATCGAGCTAGCCCAACCATCGAAGTCTCCTCAAAGAGAGCTGTCTATCCAATCTCACTCACAAAGACTTGGGTCAACCCGTGGTATATTGACCTTCTAAAAGTATTTATCTTTTTGCGTATATATTTATATTTTTAAACATATAGAGATTTACTAGGGATAAAAATGGCATAGACAGAATTAACCACACAAACATTACTTAGGAAGGAATATATACATACGGAAAAAAAGGGGTAGGAATTAACACAGATTTAAACAAGTGAAAAAGGAAAAGTTAATTTTTTTATGTTTAAAATTTTACTGTCAGCGAATATTTGTGAATGTTCTCAGATCACATTCGGTATAAATATCTCACGCTGTAGTAGACCTGTGTTATAGATCGCATTCGGTATGTAGATCACACGCTGAAGAGATAACAATAAACGTTTATTTCTCAATAAAAACCGTTAAAATGTACCTAATGAGAATTATTCGGGTTTTTTTTTTTATTTCAGAGTCATTGAAGAGGCTGTTGAGAAACTGAGAAAGAAGCACAAAGAGCACATCATGGTTTATGATCCCAATGAAGGCAAAGACAACGCAAGAAGACTAACTGGTTTTCACGAGACGTCAAATCTTGAAAACTTTTCGGCGGGGGTAGAAAACCGTTATGCCAGTATACGTATTCCAAGACGAGTAGCTTGGAACCGCAAAGGTTACCTTGAAGACAGGCGACCAGCATCCAACTGTGATCCATATTCTGTCCTTGACATACTCTGCAAGACAGTTCTCCTAGATTAAGGAGACGAAAATCGATTTTGCCGGGAGTGAATTCATTTTTTATATATCCTCGTTGCTACTAAAATAAGACTAGTATATTCAGAAAAATCAGGGGGGAAAATTGAAAATACATAATGTATTTGTATTCTTTAGATCTTTTTTAGGTCGAGACACTTGTCAGAGTCGAAAAATATAGATTTGTTTCGCGTTAGAAGGGGGTCCTGTTTTAATATAGATACAGTGCAAAATTGAACTCTGATTATCGCGCCCTAGATTTTGGATTACAAAGTTTTAAGCTGTGCATATTGTAATATGTATTAATACATTGTATTAGTAATTAATATATTGTATGAGTATATTGTAATTTTATTAATATGATTCACGAATAAAAGAATCTGGATAAGTAATTTGTGTCTAATTGAATTGATTGTAATCTTGCTGTGTCCGTCATTTCTATTATAAAATTCCGTATTTGAAAGCACTTAAGACGTACATTATCATAAAAATAAGATCTCAAACTTTTATGCGAAACTGAGGCAAGTTGTAGGTTCATCTTGTCTATAATGTCCCGAAGTCTACGATTATGCAGCAAGAAGTCAAATCTCCCTAAGTTTATTTACTCAGACATTATTATTATTATTATTATTATTATTATTATTATTATTATTATTATTGTGAATAATAATAATAATAATAATAATAATAATAATAATAATAATAATAATAATAATAATGGAAATTGAAATAGAAAAAATGTGGAAATTGAAAACAAGAGTTGTGCCAGTGATAGTAGGTGCGCTTGGAATGATAAAAAATAGAACAAAACAACACATTGAAAGAATCCCTGGAAACCCCAGCTTAAGAGATATACAAAAAATTGTCTTATTAAGTACAGCCCACACACTAAGGAAAACTTTATCTATGTAATGCTAGGGATGATAGAGAAGATAGAAAAACATGAAATGGAGTCATAACAACACGCCACGACCTGCCTTAGGTCTCCCCGCAGACTTGGTTGGTAGTGAGACCAAAGCAGAAATCGAAATATGATGAAAAAATGACATAATAATAATTAATATACTTCTCCGTCTCTTAGATGTTTCGTTCGGATAATGATGATTAGGCCTTAGACACTCAACATCTTCCTCAGCATATGAGCTGTTCCAAGCAGCGCTTCTACCTGCGAACTGCCAATGCTCAAGACGTCTTCCGAAGCTGAAGTGGTATGGTCACATAACCAGGACGCGAGGCCTCTCCAAGACTATTATACGAGGAACGGTGCGATGAGGAATAAAAAGGGTACACCAAAGAAAATGATGGTCGGACAATGTCGCCGAAAAGACTGGCAAAATTTTTTCCATGTTCCAACCGCTGGCCAATGAGTGGATCAAGTGGATTCCACTTGTTAATGTTAATATAATAATAATAATAATAATAATAATAATAATAATAATAATAATATCGTTTAATCAACAGGGAGTTGAAACCACCATACAGTGCCCCTACAACCCTTTGAAATCGGAGTAATCGTTTCACACAAACTGTTTAATGAGTGTGACAGCAGACATAAGATGGAAACAGAAGATAATGAAGGAAAAGGAGAACAAAGGACTAAACATCAATTACACGAAGACAGAACGAATGTTTGCTAGCAAAAGGAACCCATCATGTAAATTACAAATTGGAGATGCCAAAATTAAACAAGTATAACAATTTGATATCTGGGAAGTGTTTTACAAGACGACGTAAGGTGCGACTCTGAACCTCAAAAGCAGTTTTGGACAACGAAAGTTGCCTTCCAAAAGCTAAGCAAAGTACTAAAAAAAAGAAAATGTCGTTAGAAACAACAAAAAAGAATGCTGAACTGTTCTGTAATATCACTCCTTCTGCATGACAGTGAATGGAAGACAGTCTTCGTACAGATCATACTTAAAAATAAGTGAGAAACAGATGAAATATTTATGGTATATAAAAAAGAAAGACTTGAAAAATTTGATGCTCACAGGAGAGATGTAAATCAAACGTGACAGAGAAAAACAATGTATTTTTGTGTTTTGGGGATTTTAATGTACATCATATTGGCCTTCTTCACAAGAAGTGGTACTTCAGGAATAAGTTTTTAACTGATTCAATCTTTCTTATCTATTCGCCAAATGTAAATGGCATTGAACAGCCACTTTTCTAGATATTTTTTTACATTAATTCAGGTTTCCACATGGTTCTATACTTGAACCCCAGCTGTCCCTAATTTTCACCAACGACTTCCCTGATAGCATCAGTTCTTAAGTTTAGTACTCAAACTTTTATTACTGCCTTGATAGTCAATCTGAGCGGTTCGATAAGGTCAAATAGGCAGCTGATCTAAAAATGATCGACTTTTGTTGTTGACTGAGGCAAGAAATGACTTGTCAATTTTATCGAAAACGAAACTACTCTTTATCAATCGTCTGAGAGAGCCATTTTTATTTTTCACCAACATAGCTGATGTTAATCTTCAAGAGAGTCCCAATTTTGCATAAACAGTAGGCATTTATCACAATGACCATCAACATAATTTCACAAACAACCTGCAATACCGACTTTTAAGCTCTACCAAAAACTATATAGGTAGAATTAGCAAAATTATCCTTGAAAGAGCTTTCAAATTCACTAAGATTTACTTTAAGCATGAACCAATGTAACAACACAGCCGACGCAAATGATAAAAAATGTGGATTATACTTTGTTTGATATTTATTTATAACCGCAGCCTTAAACTTGCTCAAAATTACTGCTCTTTCAGCGACCAAGACATCAACATCAACATCATTAAGCACGCCCCCAAATCTAGTTTTAGTTTACGATGAATGCATGTGGACTAGAAAAATGTAACTTTGATTTCTGCATTTCTGTGGGAACGTATAGTTCTTCAGAGGCCTGTGATTTGGTCATTTCTTTTTTTTTGCTCTGCAATCTTAGACATATGTTCGATTTAAGTAACACCGAACTTTACCTAGACGACGAATTAATAAGATTCGGTAAAACAAGTTCATAACAAAGGGATAGACTTAGAAAAAATATAAGTTTTTCAAGGCTTACAAACTCAACATAATTACAGCTAAAATCATAAACTTCCTAGATGATAAGAAATTAATTAAAATCAACCTTATTCTTCACTTCTACAAAAATTCACAATGACGTGTGAAATCCTGGTTTTCTCAAATGGAAAAAAGATTGACCATATGCTTAAAGAAAAAGTCGAATCCAGAATTCGCAAGTAGGTGTTAAAATGATTTTGGATGAATGGGAGCGACTTGCAAGACCTAAAGGACTTCGAGAGTAAGTGCGAAAAATCTACATTACAAATAAAAGGACTTCATCAGCGTCAGTCAGTCAGAGAGTAAGATGGAAGCCGCGAGACGAAACGACTAAAATGTAACTTCAACCTCAAATCGACTCGGAGATAAGGTCAAGTCGCACCTTGTTCTCTTTCTCCTTTACGCCTTTCAATAATTACTACTATGAACATTTTCTACGAATCCTTATACCCTTAACTTAACTTTCACATTGAACATTAATTTCTACGAATTCTTGTTATTCCTCTTTTAATAAATTTCTTTTTTAAAATACAAAATGTATATTTTATTCTTACACTATTCCGCCCAATGTCACATATTCAAACCTGCCGACAACCAACCTTCTGATAATTCTGCTGATGATAATTCTGCATATAAAACTTGTAAGCTGTAGGGAGTTTGGTTAAGTATGACACAAGGCCGAATCAAAGAAAAATTAACTAGCTCCCCAATAGCTTCAATGTAATCTTCGACCTGAACAATGGTCTTGTACAAACCGTACGCTAAAGATTCAAACAATTCTTGATACATCAATAAAGAATCAAATCACCCCCATAGAATTCTCAATAAGTTATATAAATCAACCCAATTTTGTTTAAGTAAAAACACTAATAATAAAAAAGTTTTTGACAATATTAAAACTAAATACATTAAGGCTTTAGAAAAAAGTAAACTCAACACTAGTTTAGAATACTCCGTTAAAAACAAGGTCGGCAGAAATAAGCAGAAACTACGTAAACGTATCATTATTTGGTTTATCCCACCCTTCAGCCATAATGTTCAAACAAATATTGGAAAATTTTTACTTAATTTAATTTACAAACATTTCTACTATTCACCCACACTAAAGAAAAAGAAGATTTTCAACAAAAGCAATGTTGAAGTTAAATATACTTTCTTTACGAACATAGATAAATATACTTTCTTTAAGAACATAGATAAATATATTTTACAATATAATAATAGAATATCAAACACATAAACTGCGTCTAGAGATTATATGCAAAAGAGGTATTGTCAAATATTTTATGTAAAATTCATAGATATGTATTATCCAATGAAATAATTTGTATTATTATGTATAGCGAGTAATCATGAAAGCAATTAAGTCCGAATTTTCAATTTCAGATTCATATTTAGTATTTTCTCTCTAATTATAGCAATTTGCAGTGTCAAGAGATTATTTGCAAGAACTAGAATTTAGTATTATGGCTCGTAAAAATGAACTAACAATAAATGAAAAGGACTATATAATCAAAGAAATTAGCAAAGAAAAGTCTTCGCTTCAAATTTTTAAGGATTTGAAAAGGGATAATTGAACAATCAAGAAAATATGTCAAATGGGAATTCAACCCAGGAAAAAAAAGTCTCAGGCCGAATTCAGGAATTTAACAAAGCGAGATTTATCACATATCCGAAGAGAATTAATAAGAAACCCAAATGCATCAAGTGCGTTCATATTTGAGACCGCTGGGGCTCCTATGGTGTCAAGGGAAACAGGGTGTAAAGCATTAAGGAAGTTTGCTGATGTGAAAAATCAAATAAAGAAACCCATTTTAACGAAAAAACATAAGGGAAAAAGATTGCGGTAGCCAAAAAAAATAATTGAAAACTGATTTCAGTAAAGTGATTTTTACAGCCTAATTAAGGATCACCCTCGATGGGCCTGATGGATGGGCTCGAGGATTGGTTCGCAAGCAACATGAGTCAAGAAAAGTTTTTAAACGCCAACAAGGCGGCGGTGGGATCATGATATGGACTGGGATTATTGGTAATGAGCTGGTAGGTCTATTTAAAGTAAAAGACGGGGTTAAAATGAATTCTAAAAGTTACTGTGATTTTCTAGAGAAATATTTCTTTGACAGACTTGATAACCAGTCTTTAGCCAAGCGTAGATCTATGATCTTTATGCAAGACAATGCACTAAGTCAAGCATCAAAGTTTACTAAATCCTGGTTGAAAGAAAAGGGATTTGTTGAAGATTTTCTTATGGACTGGCCTTCAAATAGCTGTGACTTGAATCCCATTGAGAACCTGTGGAGCATCCTCAAGAGAAATATTTATTCTAATGGAAGGCAATTCAACAGCAAATGTGACCTCTGGGAGGCCTTTTAAAGTTGCTGCAAACAACTTACCAGCTGCTAAAATGGCAAATCTAGCATCAGATGTTGACAATAGCCTGCTAAAAGTTATTGAAAAGAAAGGAGCATTTGTGCAGTAAATTTTAGAAGGTTCTTATAATTTTTTAAATATAGCTTTTATTTTTAAAATAAAATGTTTTTTTTGTTTTTCCTTTAAGAAATTGACAAATTTGTTCTAAAACCTTTTCATACTATTTTTAAAAATTAGTTTTACATGGTATAATAATGTAAAAGTATCGAAATAAATAGTTGCAAATAAACTACTGACAGTCAAATTAGTCTGTTTTGTTAACTTAGTAATTTTTTTTCAACCAAAAACAATAGTCTTCTTTATTACTATATATCTAAGTTAATAATATTGAGTAGAATCTAAACAATATCATAATTTAACCTTAAAGACGCAACTCTTTATACCAATTCATAACTTGCATATAATCTCTAGACGGAGTTTACTTGGCCCACCTGAATAATATCAGGTACCCTACTACTGATAATAATGACCCTTCTAAAAATAATTGCAACTGTTGAAAATATAAGATCTGCCAATTGAATAGCCAATGTATGTCCGAAAGTATTGTTTATAGAGCTCACATTCATTCGGATGATGATGATGTTAAATTCTATTTTTGATCAACTCCTAACATGTGGAAATATCGTTGTCATAACCCCATGTTGCCGTTAGACAACAGTAAATACAGCAAAAGCACTGCTTTATACATATATTATTGGACATTTAAAAACAACAATAACTTAATTATTACCTGGAATGTCATTAAAAACAAATCTTACAATGGAAAAAGAAACACATATATCTTATACCTTTTGGAAAAAAAACTTGTCACCTTATACCATATAATAACCCTAATCTACTTAACAAAAAGTGAATTAATGATCACAGGCTACCAGAGAAAAAATACTTACTTAAATTCTTAGATTCTGATTGATACTGATTCATCTATACGTTTGTATTTTTCTTTCTCACTCCTTATTTCCACCTTTCTTTCTTTCTTTCTTTCGTTTTCCCGCAAATATTACTATTAATACCTATGAATTACGCCCCTTGATTTCATCTCCATTCATTTAATATATTTTTAAAATTTAAAATTTAAAATTTTTATCTCTCTGTAATTTTTGTCTATTTAAATTTTACTGTTGATAGATTAAAAAAGAATACTCTGACATTATAAGATTTAACTCCCATGAACATTGAGTGAACTTTTGTAAACGGTCAGTTTGTAATATACATATGATGATTGCATAACGCATGAAACTCCAAGTCGTGCCATCAACGGAGAATAATAGGTATATATATATATATATATATATATATATATATATATATATATATATATAAGAAAATTTAAGACAGGCACGTTATTTCATGGTAATTCGGAAGTGTAACTGCTGCGAGATTCTTATAATTTCGACTAGCTAAAGAAAAGGTTCGTCTAATTCATGCTATGTATATTTTATTATATATATTTTCTTTCAGAGTGACTATATTTTGAATTTTTTCTGTTTGTCTGTAGCTACCATAAAAAATAGGATTCTATAGAATTTAAAAATAACTTTTGTTTCTCTCTCCGTCTTCAGTCTAAGAAAAAAAAAGTTAGCGTCATTTCTCTCCTAGCAATCCTTTTCCGACCCCCCCCAATAAAAACCCACGTGTTCCTACCAGCACCGTATCAGTATGAATATGATAGAACCAAAGAAAGTCAGAAGATGCCTGCAAAAATGTCGAATATGCATAATATATCTGGTGACTACTGGTAAAGTATGCTGATCGTAATTAATGCTGCTAGGTTCTTATAATTTCGACTAGTTTGTATCTGTTTTCTTTTAACCATTTAATTTGTTTCATAAAAATATACTAAATTTTTCTGTTGTCTGAACGCCATTTCGACTTTAACTAAGTTAAAACTTAGTATTTTTTTTTTACATCAATTATATGTATATTTAATTGGGACGTTAGCATCCCTGTAGGTCAAAAAATATAAACCTACAAAGGGCGGAAGAACTCTCAAAGAGTCAACGGCCAGCTAACTAGAGGTGATGTCTCAATAAATCATCGTGGAGAAGGCAACGGGATACCACTCCACTATCTACCCCCGCTCAATCATGGATAGTCACAATAAATATATGAAAGCCAACAGCGTGAAGGGGGTTACTTCCCAAGGAAGCAACTCCTCGCTCGGTAAGGACCGGCATGGGTAACAGGTGCCACCTGACCGTCATCCGGCGACTGTTAGCACCAACGGCGTAAAGGGGTCATTTTATTCCAAAATTTGTCCCTCGCCCGGGAAAGAACGACGAGCAACAGGTGTCTCTGGACCGTTATCCTGCGACTGTGCGAATCAAAGACAAACTCACTATAGGAACATGGAACGTCAGGACACTGAACTGTGGACAACTAGAGAATGTCAAACAGGAGATGAACAGACTGAATATCAGCATCCTAGGAATATGTGAAACAAGATGGCCTAATAACGGAGATTTCAGTAGCGACACCCACAGGATAATATATGCAGGAGGTAAAAAACACGAAAATGGGGTCGCTTTAATACTAAACAAACAAGTGAAGAGATGTGTACTTGGATACTGGCAACTATCAGAGAGAGTCCTCTTGGTTAAACTGCGGGGAAGGCCCCTCAATATAGCTATTATAGTAGTCTATGCGCCAACAACTCAAAGCTCGGAGGACGAAATAGAATCCTTCTATTCAATACTGGACAGTGCTAAGGCTCAGTGCAAAAGCCAAGAAGTTAGGATAATAATGGGAGACTTAAATGCAAAGGTAGGTAAAGATAGAGAAGGAGACACGAACGGCAACTTCGGACTAGGAGAGCGCAACGAAAGAGGAGAAAAATGGATCCAATGGTGCTCAGCCAATGACCAGGTCATTACTAACACCTGGTTCCAAGAACACCCACGACGTTTATGGACATGGAGAAGCCCAGGAGGTGACACGAAGAACCAAATAGATTATATAACTATAAACAAGAGATTCAGGAACGCAGTAGTCCAATGCAAAACATACCCAGGTGCTGACTGCGGAAGTGACCACGTCCCAGTCATCTGCAAACTAAAAGTGAAACTCCGAAGACTGAAGAAGCCCAGCATATCACCAAGACTGCAATACGACACACTAGAGGACGATCTCACCCTGCAGAAAGAATATAATAACAGCGTGAGAAAGAAATATGAAGAACAAATTGGAAAAGGATACTCAAAATGGGATTCACTAAAAGAAGCAATAGTGACCTCAGCGAACAACATAGCCCCAAAGGAAATCAGACGCAGAAGAAAAAACGAGTGGATGACCGAAGAGATCCTCCACATGATGCAAAGGAGACAAAAAATAACGCCAAGACACGGAGCAGAGTACAAAAAACTTCACAGGGAGATAAGGAACAAATGCAGACAAGCCTAGGACGAATGGCTCAACAACAATTGTGCAGAAGTAGAGATACTGAGCAGGAACAACAAAGCAGAGATGCATAAAGAGATAAGAGAACTGATAGGACAAAAAACCTGCTCCTCAACAGGATGCATAAAATCCAAGGAAGGGACAATCATATTAGAGAAAGAGGAAATACTCCAGCGATGGGAAGCATACATAAAGGATCTCTTTTGCGACAAGAGAGAACAACCGAGAATACACAAAGAGATGGATGGACCGGAAATACTAAAATCCGAAGTGGAAGCTGCAATGGCCAAAATGAACAGAAACAAAGCACCTGGTCCAGATGGCATAGTAATAGAGCTGCTGACAGCCTTAGAAGAATATGGCATAGAAAAGATTACCGACATAATAAACGAGATTTATAGCAGCGGAATAATACCAGAAGACCTATGCAAGTCGATATTTATAGCGCTGCCGAAGAAACCAGGTGCAAACGAGTGCGAACTACACAGAACTATCAGATTAATGAGTCACATTACAAAACTGATTGTCAGAATCCTGATGAATAGAGCGAGAAGCAGAATCAGGCCAGAGATAGGGCAGGAACAGTGCGGGTTCGTCAAGGACACTGGAACAAGTAACGATTAGGATGCTCTCTGAAAGGGCATTACAAATGAAGAAAGACTTGTACCTATGCTTCATTGATTACGCGAAAGCAATCGACAAAATACGACACAAAGAATTGATGGAAATGCTAGGCAGCCTCGACATTTTCGGCAAAGACATAAGAATAATCAAGAATCTCTACTGGCAGCAAACGGCCTGCATACGGACAGGTAACGACCTCAGTAGATACACAAAGATAGAAAAAGGCGTAAGACAAGGATGTGTCTTTTCACCGGATTTGTTCAACCTATACAGCGAGAATATTTTGAGGACCCTAGATGACACACCAGGATTTGTTATTGGAGGCCACAACCTGAACAACATAAGATATGCGGACGATACAGTACTGATTGCGGACACGGAAAGGAAACTGCAAGATCTCATACAGAAAGTAGCAGTGGAGAGTGACAAGAAAGGACTACAAATAAACTTTAAGAAAACTGAGTGCATGGTCATCAGCAAAAGATACAACCCAAAATGCCAAATACAGGTAGGGGATAACAGAATCAAACAAGTCCAAGAATTTAAGTACCTAGGAAGTGTTCTAACAGGAGATGGAAAGTGCGACACTGAGATCCGAAGGCGAATTGGCATGGCAAAGGACGCGTTCCAGAAGATGAGTAAAATACTAACACACAGGAAAATCTCAATAGAAACGAAGAAAAGAGTGCTAGACTGCTACGTGATGTCAGTTCTTCAATACGGCTGTGAATGCTGGACAATATCATCGAAAATGAGGACAAAACTGGAAGCGGCCGAAATGTGGTTCTACAGAAGGATGCTACGGATACCGTGGACTAAGCATACAAGCAACGACGAAGTGTTAGAAAGAATGGCAACAAAAAGGAAATTGATGCTGAGCATCAGGAAGAGACAACTGAAGTTCCTGGGACATGCAATGAGGAAGGAGAGCCTGGAGAACCTGATACTGACTGGTCAGATAGAAGGAAGGAGAGACAGAGGAAGGCAGCGGATAACATATTTGCAGGGTCTTATCAGGTGGATGACGGAACGGGGGTTGCCAGGAGCAACAGGAACAAACATAATAAGAGCCACAAGGGATAGGGAGACGTGGAGATCCATGATCGCCTACGTCCTGAAGGGACAGGGCACATAGAAGAAGAAGAAGAAGAAGGCCTATTTCAGGCGAGCTATCTTCAGCTTCCGTCTTTATTCAACGAAGGATTCCACATGAATGGGATTCACAAAAACCTAATCCAGCGAATAAGAAAATAAAAAATTAAAAAATAAAAACATATAAGATGATAAGAATATAACTGTCGCTCCCCTAAAAAAGCAAATAAGAACAATCCATCCGTTTGTCGAACCCACAGATATTCTCACAGAATCATATGTAAAATTCGCATAGAACCCACACCAGATAACACGTCAAGACGCCAATTTCTCGCCCCTAAACAAAATTGATGCAGCCGCCCAGCGGTCAGTGTCAAAGAAAGTTCGAGGGTAGCGGGTGGGTCAGACGAGAAAGAGGGAGTGATAAAGAAAATAGAAGAAAGGAAAGAAAGGAGGGAGGGAGAAATAGAGATTTACATCTTTAGTTTAAAGGAACCTCAATATTCTATTTAGATTTATTTGTTTGAACTTGTATTTTTTTCCTTTTTAAAAATGTATTAATATTAAAATTTTCTCGTTAAAAATATAGTGCTCGTAATATTTTTTCTCTAAAAATGTATTATCGGTAATATTTAACAGTGATGTATGGCTGGAATTAATTATCATCAGAAATGTATTGCTGGTAATAGTTTTCCTTCAAAAGTGTATTGTTTGTAATATTTTTCAACAGAAAAAAAATTGTTTTCCCCAGAAATGTATTGCGAGTCATTTTTACTACAAGCTCTTAGAATAAAATCGGAACTTATTCAGAAATTATAACTTTAAACAAAGTTTTAAAAAACAAATGCATTTAAATTTGACTAAAAATAAATTTTGTAGTTTTTGTTAATACAAGAAAGAGATTAAAAATTAGTCAAGGAATATTTTTCTTTCATACTGGTAGTATTTAGCAGTATATATTACTGGCTGGAATTATTTATCATCAAAAATGTGTTGCTGGTCATAGTTTACCTTCAAACTAACATTGTTTGTAGTATTTTATCCGACAAAGAATGCAAGATCTTTACACAGAAATGTATTGCAGGTAATTTTCTCATAAAGCCCTTTATGTTTCAATCACATTCGAAACAACAACAAAACCAACAACAATAATAATAATAACAATAATAATAATAATAATAGGTTTAAACAAGTTCAAATCATCACTTTCAAGTTTAACTTTTCGGTACTAATGACCAGAACTTGTAGCAATTAATGTCACGGGGTTTTCAAATAAGAAGCCTTAAAAATAAAACAAAGTATTTTTAATTTCGACTAAAATGAATTCTGTAGTTTTTGTTAATACAAGAAAGAAAAATACTAAGTTAATCCAGGAATATTTTTTCATTTTTTAAAAATGATTCATAAAGTTGCAAGAATAGAGGAGTTAAGTAAGTTTTTGTACTTTCGTTTTCAAGGAATTATTTTGAATTTTGGATTTTTTCAGTGAAGAGGAAACTCTAGAGGGAGATAGATAGATAGATAGATAGATAGATAGATAGATAGAGAGAGAGAGAGAGAGAGAGAGAGAGAGAGAGAGAGAGAGAGAGAGAGGGGGGTGGTGGTGGTAAAGTTTTACACTTTGATTTAAAAGAAACCAAATTATTCTATTTAAATTTATCTATTTAAACTTAATTCTTAAGTCTAAAGAATCAAAAAATTAAAAATTAAAAATAAGGTTGCATATTACCAATTATTTGGTTAACAGTACAACAAAAATGACGTACCCTACAAGTAGTAGGGTACCTGATATTATTCAGGTGGGCCAAGTAATTGATGAATTGATCGTTTCTAGATTTGAATTTTTATTTTTGGTTCTCATGTTGTTCATGTCCGTTGTAAAATATAAATCTTGGATGCCCTTTTTCAATTTATTAAATGTTTAATTTTATTTGGTTCCTACTTAAAATTAAACATGAAATTGTAAAGTAAACCCGTAAAGGTTAAATTAATATAAAAAGGTAAATTTTGTTAAAAATTTGTATCGGGTAAATTTTACGTGTGCAGTCTAAGGGGGACCACTTGTAGTTTATTATTTCCAGGGAACGAAAGGTATAAATAAATAAATATATAAAAATACGATTATAAAATAAATAAAATAATGAAACAGGGTCAAAATAATGTAAAAAATAATAAAAAAAATTAGGGTAAAAAGTAGAGTAAAAATAAGGTCAAGGATAATTAAATAAATAAATAGAATAGAAAGCGGAATCCATGTTAATCCGGGTATTTGTATTTAAGCAGATATTTATTTCCATGTGTACATGTGATTTTTAATTTTTTTTCACCCTATTTTTTACCTTAATTTCTATCCTAATTTTTCCTTATTCTTACATTATTTTTACTCTGTTTCCTTATTTTATTATTGATTTTCATATATTTATTTATTTTTTTAATGCCTTTCGTTTCCCCAAAATAATAACTACAAATGTTCCCCCCCACCCCAATGGACTGCACGCAAAAACATGCCCCTAACAAAATTTACTCTTTAATATTAAGACCTGACCATAGAATATTTATGATTTTACTTTCCAGTTTCATGTTTAAGTTTCAGTATAAATCAAATTAAATCCTACATTTATTAAATTAAAATATAGCATCCCAGATTTATAACGAACATGAACGATGCGAGAACCAAAAATAAAGATTCAAATCGAGGTCACCGAAAAAGGACAGCGAAGAAGAGGTGTGGAACTTTGTCTTCAGTTCATCGTTTCACTGTAGCTCCACCTACTCCATTTGTAGGGAGTAAGGTGCGTCGTCCACGGGAAAATCAAAGGAGGCAGTGAAAACCTTGAAGTCCGCATCCAGCGACTTGACTTCTGCGAAACGGGGATAAATTCCTCACACAGAGGGGTTACGACACTAACGCAAGTTTCTAAGTTTGCATCTTGAAGGGCACAAGCAGCAAGGTGAAGAAAATGCACAAACTGATCATTAGCCAACCAAGTCTTCCACGAGCACAGCTCCATCTCAAAGGCGGTGATGTGTGCGTGCATACCTGCCACTAGAATGTCTTTGCTTTGCATCTTCATGTTGAGGTCGTTGAGGTTCGTAGTGATGTCTTTAGGCAAGGCAAGGCGAGCGAGCTATCGCGGGTTAGAGGAGTGATCAGTGTGGTGAAGGTTTTTCTGACGAAGAAAAGTGGCGATCTCCTACTGCAGATCGCACACACGGGTCAGCATAGCCCCACAACTCAGCCAGCGGACCTCGCAAACGTAGACCAGGTATTTGTAATGCATGTTCACTTCATCTATCAGTACCTGGAATTAGCGGTGGTTGAGTCTGCGAGAGAGGATGGAGTTGACGACCTTCATTACGACAGACATGACATCAACGAGGTTGGTAGAGTTAGCATAGAAAAACTCCTAGTGGATGATATATCTGTCACACATTATTTTTGGAAAATATAAAAATTTAAAGTTAAATTAATATAGGTAACTCGACACATTTTCGATAGTTAACATTTAAATTGAATTTTTAAAAACAAAAAATTTTCTTGAAATTTTATTTAAGTTTTAATTGAAAGTCACATGATTAAATTTACTATATTCAGTAAGCAAAATATTCTGGTGTATTTCACAGAGAAATTGTATTGATTGGAATCTGAAAGTTTGAGATTTTTTTTTAAATTTCAGTTTCTTGGCCATTTTTTGAGCAATCGACACATTTGTAAACAAAAGTTAATTCTCGGTTTTAAAAATCTTGCAAAAATAAAATATACATCAGTGACACATTATTTTTAGAAAATTAGCAAATTTAAAGTTAAATTAATCTAGGCATTAGCACACATTTTAATAACTAACATTTAAATTGAATTTTTGAAAATAAAAGTTTTCCTGATATTTTTATTTAAGTTTCAATTGAAAGCTTAATGATTACATCTACTATTTCTAGTAAGCAAAATATTCTGGTGCATTTCAAACAGAAATTATATTGATTGGAATCTCGAATTTTGAGATTTAAAATTTTTTTCGATTTTTCTGTCATTTTGACATTATGTGTAAACAAAGTTAATTCTCAGTTTTAAATATCTTGCAAAAATAAAATATACATCAGAGACACATTATTTCTTGAAGAATTAGAAAATCTAATGTTAAATTATTCTGATTTATACAAGTATTACTTATCTATAGCATAAAATTTAGAACAATACTATTTCTTAAACGCAGAGTTAAACTTTCTGACCTACAGCTCGACAGATTTGGGATAAGATAAAAGTGTATAGGCATCACAAGTAACAAAAATGTACAATTTGTTTCTTGCAAGGTGAAGAAACCGTGAAGCACATTACTTTTTAATGTACACATAGAAATTACTATACAAAAAACTTCAATTATACAAACAAAATTTAAAAATATGATTTGTATTAAAGACGATTTTTATTAAACTTGTAGTAAATATAATCTTCATTTAATAACTTAATAACAAATCTTTGAAGCGATTTAAAAATATTTTTGAAACCTATAAATTTTTATGAATAGAAAATGAAAACACTTTTTTAAAAATTTCATTATTCATTGAAAAAAATTATTTCGACTATAATGTCTTTAATATATATTATTTATTAAAGCAATTAAAAGCTCATCAAATTCAATAATGTCATAGTTTTATTGCATTTTTCTGTTTCTTTTGGAGGAAACTTTTGGAAATAAAGGCAAAATGTTTTAAAAAATAATAGGTGATTTACATTCCCCAACGAGTCTTGCATTTAACTTATAAAAACAATTTTCTAGAAAAAATTAATTTCTTAAAATTTCATGAATTTACGCGGAGGTGGGGTAACAGATCTAAAAAAAATCTTTTTCATTCATTTGTGAATAAGTCCTGAATGTTTCATTAAAATCCGACAATTATTTGATTTTGTAAGAATTTCCAAATTAGTGTGTTTTTTACCGGAAAAAAACTGAGTTGTGTAATATTAGGTTTTCCATTGTAAACTCTCGTAACGATTTGGTTACCCGCTAACTAAAATCAAAACAATATATTTACCAAAATTTCGAACGTGTTAAAAAATTAAAAAATATTTTTTTTTAAATTTAAAAAATTCTTTGATCTTTCCTCGTAATAGCATAAACATTTTGATGGAAAAATTTGGTTTTTATTAAGTTTGAAGCCTTTTTACTTCATAATTATGTTTTTTTTTTTGTCAGCGATCTAATGGAGGTACCTAAATTAATCTGATTTGAAAGAAATATTACTTGTTTATGGCATGAAATTTAGAATAAAATATTTCTTAATGAGAACAGTCTGACTCGTTGACCTTGCAAGTAGACGATGATAACCCCTGTCGTAAATCAGTTCACACATATGGAGGTATGGTGAACAAAAATTGACATAACCTAAGTTAGCATTTCGTAAGAGGAACAACCCTTAAAAACGTAAACTTTTAATGTTAAGTCTCTTATAAGTTTCCATAGTAAAAGAAAAGGGGAAGTTTAACATAACAAATTGATCATAAAAAACTTAATTCTAAATTATTTGAATTAAGCTTTTGAGTTTTCAATTTGTAAATAAAGTCTTTCTTTATTTAATAAATTAATAACCGAAGGCACTGGGTAACTAGAATAAATTTAAAAGATGTTTAAAACTTTAAATCATCTTAATTAGCAAAACGTAATGTTTCAATAATAACCGAAAATTATTTTTTAAGTAGACTTTGATTTTATGGCATTCTATCTCCGCATTAACCGTTTATATCTTTTGAATTTTCTTTTTACCATAAGTTCACAGACATGAAAATTCAAAATGAAAGAACTGACGCCAAAATCTTGAATTTCTCACATAGGTGCGAAATCAAGTAGTAGGTGCTCACAAAAACTAAGGGGGAGTTTCGCGAGCCAGACTGCCTTGTTAATATCGAGCAGGGTGGTGGGCCTGACGTTAGGCCATCGCGGACGGGAGGTTGTCGACGCCTGCCTTAAAGCCAAGCGGTTGTTTCTCAAGTCCTGTTTGCCATGCAGTGTCATCCAGTCGTTTGTCAAGCTTGAAATAAAAAATTACCTATTTAACAGGCGTTTATAAATCATAGGCTAAGTAAATTTAGTGTATTCCTCTTCATGCTTATGTCTGTATCGTTTTTCCTGAAGCAAAATTAGGAACAAATTTTCTTTCTTTGAATTTTTTCGCTTTTCCCATTATTTAGCAATAAGTCTGTGGCAATTTCAAAGGCGCATTAAGTTGAAAAATCAAAGTTATCTTAATTCTCTTGAATCTAAAAGATTTGGTACTGAAAGTGGAGATCTAAATAAACATATATTTAACTTGTCATTCTGTAAGACCTTTCCTTTTTTTGTGGTCCAGTGGATATCGGCTCGGAACGAGAAACCGGGGAGCCGAGTTCGAATTCCAGTTGAGTCCATTGTATTCACTTGCGCGCAAATACCCTTGGGAAAGGGTAAAACAAGATTATTCTTGCGCGTATTCGTTCCGCTCTGGCGACCGTGATTTTCTTGTTTGGCAGAGTGTCATCTTCCAGACGATAAAGTCGTTAAAAGCCTGAAGTGACTTTTATATAACTCGCTCAGCAACCTCGACATATTTGGAAAAGACATAAGAGTAATCGAGAATCTCTACTGGCAGCAAACCGCCTGCATACGGACAGGTAACGATTTCAGCAGATATACAAAGATAGAAAGTGGCGTAAGACAAAGATGTGTCTTTTCACTTGGTTTATTCAACTTATAGAGCGAGACTATTCTTAGGACTCTAGAAGTTATGCCAGGATTCGACATCGGCGGACACAATCTGAGCAACAGAAAATACGCAGATGATTCAGTGTTGATTGCAGATAGGGAAAGGAAACTACAAGACCTCCTACAGAAGGTAGTTGAAGGAAGTGGAAAGAAATGATTACAAATAAACTACAAGAAAACCTAACGCATGGTCATCAGCAAAAAGAGGAGCCCAAAATGCCAACCACAGGTGGAGGATAGTAAAATCAAGTAGGTACAGAAATTTAAATACCTAGGAAGTCTTCTAATAGAGACTGGAAAGTGCGACATTGAGATTCGAAGGCGAATTGGCATGGCGAAGGACGTATTTCAGAAGCTGAGTAGAGACAGGGAAATTTTACTAAAAACAAAGAATAAGGTACTGGATTGCTATGTGATGTCTGTTCTTCAATATGGCAGCGAGTGCTGGACAATCTGATCTATGATGAAGGAAACACTTGAAACAATTGAAATATGGTTCTACGGAAGGATGCTGTGGATATCATGGATCGCTCTTGTGAGCAATGATGAGGTTTTGGAAAGAAACGAAAAGAAAGTTTATACTGAGCGTCAGAAAAAGACAGCTAATGTTTTTGGGACATGTAATGAGGAAGGAGGGCTTTGAGAATCTGGTACCAACAGGTCAGATAGAGGGAAAGTGAGACAGAGGAAAGCGCGTAACTTACTTGACGAGTCTGAGCAAGTGAATAGCAGACCGGGGTGTAGGTATGGTAACACGAGAAAGCGTGCTAAGGGCCACCAGGGATAGGTAGACGTGAAAGGCCATGATCGCCTACATCCTGAAATGACATGGCACATAGAAAAAGAAGAAAACTTATAAGGTTCGAGGTGGCTATTTTGAATAGTTAAAATGGAAATCACTTTACATGATTCCTTGAAATTTCAGAAAATTGGTCCTGGAAAATCCCGTGACAATACCAACAACATAGAGGCGAGAGTACAGAGAATGCTACTCTGTGTATATAAGAGCAACCTTATTTCGAAGATGATGAGTAACCGTATTAAATCTGTGGGATTCCAACTTCCACTTATTTACCCAGAGCACATAATAATGTGCCCAGTAGACCTATTTTTTATACTTACAACATGAATTGACTAAATGGTTGGCTGAATTTCTTCAGTCTGTCTCTGATCAAATTTCCACTCATATTTTTAACTTATTTTCATTTTTTAAATTTAATCGGATTTGCGTTGTGGTGTAGTGGATATCGACTCGGAATAAGAAATCAGAAATCCGAGATCGAATTCATTTCATTCGCTAGCGCGCAAATACCTTTGGTAAAAGTATTAATCCATCTCTTCCCCCTCCAGCTATAGGTTGGATAAATCCAGCTATAGCAAGACAGATTGTCAACCGGTCTACAGCTGAAAGTAATGGGAACCTACTGAAAGAAAATCTTCTACCTAGTCAGTCAAGTATCGAAAGAGGGATGATCGCCCAAGCGTGTATCACATATGGCAATTAACCGACTGACAGAATATCATTAGAAACTGAATTGTGTCCTGTAAACAAGCTTATGGTGTCTTGCACACAAATGTC
Organism: Ascarosepion bandense; assembly: GCA_037127315.1. Taxonomy (NCBI): domain Eukaryota; kingdom Metazoa; phylum Mollusca; class Cephalopoda; order Sepiida; family Sepiidae; genus Ascarosepion; species Ascarosepion bandense. The sequence goes on from JBBBDQ010001681.1 coordinate 190,832, forward strand.
TATCTACAGGACACTTTACAAAATTGACCTGGCTTTAATTCCAAAAAGTTTATTTTTGTAGTTTATGCGAAACAACAACATAAGGGGATTCATTTAGCTTTAATGATACCATATTAATTGGATTTTGATAGGCAGTCTCCTAGCATTGGCCTAATATTGTTGCTGCTTTTTGTGAAAAGCTTTTATTCGAAAAACACTGTAAGCCTCACATATGTTATGCTGATGATAGTTTATCTTGATTCAATCAAAGATACTGTGGCTTTTCATATCCAGTTCAGTTACATTTATCAATTCCTTCAATTTACTATAGATATAGAAAACAATTATACTTTGCCTTTTTTGGACATACTGGTTGAATGTAAGGGAGGTTTGTTCATTACCAGTGTTTCTCGGAAACTTACGTTCACGGGTTTATACACCAACTGGAATTCTTTTGTTACTAAGTCTCAGAAGATAAACATAATTTCTACCTTAACCCGTCGTACGTTGAGGATTTGTTCTTCTTGTTGGTTTCATCAAGACTGGGAGTGCATTCATCATATTTTATGTGACAATGGCTACCCTACAAATGTCTGTAAGCGCGAAGTTGAGCGTAAGATTAAACGCTTTAAAAAACCTGTAGTATTTTTTGTTCCAGCCTTTGTTCTTATTTGAAATGACTCTGGCTGGGTAGGAAAAGCCAAAGGCTTAATGACAAAGTGTCCTTTACTTTCAGACATGGTTTGTCCTACTTTCAAAACAATTCAGTTATGTACAAATTCAAATGTCAATGTGACACTGAATACGTGAGACAAACCAATCAATCAGAGACTGAAAACCCAAATTTGTCAACATGCCAATATAAGACTGGCTAGTCATTTTTTAGGAACGACTCAGTCTGCGCAAGTGTCAATCCTACACAGTCGTTTTTCTTTCCTGGAATTGTTCATTTCTGTGAAAAAAGTGAAAAATTTTTGTTGACTATTTCTGTTCAGTATTGTTGTTTTGTTGAGTCGCTGACTATTCCAGCCGGATCATCTCTCTACTAACAACTAATGTTAAAACTCGAAAGCTGATTGGCGTTAGCAGAGAGATTTTGAAGGAGGCTATAAAGAGCCTCCGAAATAGGATCGAAAATGCTGGCAAAAAAGATTTATGCTATGTTTGTTATCCTGTTAGCGACGGAAGAGGAAAGCCAAGTGGTTGGCAGAAAATATACTAACAACCAAGGATGTCAAACTCCAGAAAGAGTATATGGGCATCTGCAAAACGCGGATTAATTTGCAAGGGTTGCCTTTAGACATAACCGATTACCACCTGGGATTGCGGTGGAAGGCCGACAACCTCGCTGCTTGACATGTGACGCCGCGGGGTGCTTGACAAAGTTGTACCCTGGCAAGAATTCGGCGCCGATGCCAGTAACAACACCGAAAAAAGTGGTAGCGTCAGAGAAGACTATCCAGGCCCCCATTCTCCAAAAAGAAAAGATAATTCCCCAAGAAGGAGAAAATATGTATGATAGACAGACAAGCTCTTGAGACAAACCTTTCCTCACAGAGAAAGACCTACGTGAAGCCACTTTTTAAATGTACCTCTATCGACGTCGTAATCCGCGGAATCATTAGCATTTATCAGAGAGTGTCGATCGGCCTTGAGATTAATTCCTCGGTCCAGTGACCTTTCACGGGCTAAGAAACCCTTGTATCGTGAACTAGTGTAGCAGGTTACGAAGGATCTTTTCTGTGAGCAGCTCGGTTTGTCGGCGATTGAGTTGCTCTCTTTTCGGTCTTTGATTTCAGCGGTGGATTAACTCAGTGAAACTGAGTTTTCGCTTATCTCGTGATTGATTCGGAACGTGTTCTCAATGATAGACTTCAGAAGATGCTGAGCGGATTTGCCCAACTATTATCGGTGTGATCATGGTTTAGAGGAAACGGCTTTGAAAGCTTTTTACATCAGGTGACCTCGTTCTAGGACTATGTCGACGAGTTGACGTTTCGTATGGATCTTGAACATATCGTCTTCATCGGTCACGCATGCAAATGCGATAATGGGTTGCGAATGGAAAAAAATCTTGCAATACGATCGCTATTCTTATGAGGATCTGGTTGGATTCTTTGGGCATCAGTTTAATATGAAGATCAGAAATAACAGAAAGTGTTTTTATCGATAGATTTCAAGGAAAGGTGGGTGAAATTAGCGAGATTGGTTTGTGTGAACCTTGGTTTTCCTTCTTAAGGCCTCTCGGTCATAACGGGCTAATTTCTGTTGAACTCTTCCCTAGTTAAGATAGACCCTATTTTTTAACTAGTTGATGAGTGAGTATTGTTACTGTCCTGTAACTAGCATTGTCTTTTGTTATGATTCATATCGAGATCCCTAACCTTCCCAGGTTGTTTTTATCCCCTTTGTATCTCGACCGGGCCAGTCTTCGATTTCTCACATATATATTTTACCCTTCCCTCTCCATTAGCAAATGAGCGGTTTGATTCTTATTGGCAGAAAGCAATGACTACTCTTATTTTTGTAAAATAAAAGGGTCTTACTAACATTTGTTATTTTTATTTTAATGTTTTCCTTTCGGGTTCATTCCCTCCACCTTCATTTCATATCAATATTTTTTATATTTATCCGTGAAAAAAAATCAAAATAAAATGGAACATTAGTACATAAAGAAATTTTTATGCCTTTTCTTCTTCATCTGAGAGATCTTAGCTGTAATGGACTGAAGAGAGGAATTTATGAATAAAGCTAAGCTAAACATTTGCCATGGAATTGATAAATTTACGAATGAAGTTGAATAGAACATTTACCAGGAAATATCGATAGAATTGCGAGAGGCTAGAAAGTTTTCCAACTTGTGTACAGGGCATAGTTGCTCTTAGCGGAAATGGCTTGAACTGGTGAAATTGATATAAAGCTGAACTAAACATATGTCATGAAAATAGTAATACAATAGCGAGAGGCTAGAAATGATTGAACCCAGTGTACACGGCACAGCTGCTCTTACCTCTGATAGATTGTAATGTTTTAAAAAGTCGATTTTTCTTTTTTTTTTTTTTAAACACACGCATCAGAAGAAAGTTCTATAATGCTCAAAAGTTTGTTTTCTCTCCGCGTTGTATCGTACCAGTAGATATCTCGATGCCCGACCATACAGACGTAGGTGGTAACCGCGCGCCAACTTACAAATTGACACCATGTTTGCTTCTGCTTGAGTTAAACGCTACATATGTAATTTCCTTAATTTCATCTATACTATGTTTGAACACAGAAATCTGCCATTATCTTCAGTGCTTGTCATTCAAAGTTTGACCGCGAAAACACCCCCTACACACACACGAAGAAAAATTACTTAAGGTCTGAATGTATCTGTTAATGATAGACAATCATTTTGCTTGAAGAATTATTCGTGATGTGAATAATTCTTCAACCAAAGTCTGTGTAGTATTTAGAGTGTGATCGAACCACATATTTTTAGACTGCAGTTTCAAATAACTTAGTCTAAAAATATATGGTTCCCTCACACTCTAAATACTATTTTTATACAGATTTCCTTATGCCTTGTTACACGGAAGCTAACCTAACCCTCTATCTCAAGCGCAGTTTTCTTCCTTAACATCTTATTTTACAGCATATTTGCCAGCGCATGTCTAACTTCCCTTCCTTTATGGGGATTCTTATTGTACTCCAAATCAACCTCAACTTCTAAATCCATAGTTTTGCCACGAGACGTATCTATTGCGGCTTCCCTCGCATTTTTATGTTATTCCTAACAAAGCGGTGATAGTAGGAGGTCATTCCAATAAAGGCACTCACTTATGTAACATTGGCTGGAGTTGAAACTGATCTTAATAACTGGAAGAGGTAAAATATATCTTTTAGATTTGCAACAACTTCATTTCTCCCGTCAACTTAATTTCTTTTGCCAACTTCTTTTCTTTTGTTAGCCTCATTTCCTTCTCTAACTCTATTTCCCCCGCCAACTTTATTTCCTTGGTCAGCTTCATTTCTCTCACCAACTCCTTTTCCTCCGCCAACTCGCGCGCATGCGCTCTCTACCCGACTTTAATGTGTTCAAACAAGACACATTTCTTAACTTTATGGTTAGATTCTGCAGGAAATTTGAAAAAGTATGCTGTTCTATCTTATGTTTTTTCTAAACTAGCAACTTGTTTTTATAATAAACACTTGAGTGGAATTAACACAATGTAAAACGAAAAGTCAACTACCTTTCTTTGATATCGTTTGTTACTGCGATCATCCAGCGTCCCCAAAGATAGTAACCAGGTTCGTTACCAATGTATGCGTTAAAAAAACAAAAAAACAAAACAAAGACAAAAAACAGCAAGTCACCGCCCACCAAATCGTGTATTTTATATAACCTGGAAAACCATGATGACGATCGTCTTGAGATCAACGACGAGAATTTTTTTTTTTTATATATAAAAACGTTTTTTATATTAAAAAAATATAAATTCATATTTTTGCTCTTCATCGATGCTGTTTGTGTTGAGTGGTAGTCAGAAGGAATCACGCACATACAAAGGAGTTGACTAACAGGAGTTGTCTTCTCTTCTTCTTTCTTCCCTGCGTTCTTTCTGCGTCCTAAATCCCGGTCTTATACAAGCTGAAATTCCTCGAATTACGCTTGAATGATAAGAAATTAGCGATAAGCTGAGAAGATTTCATTTTTAAAAAAGAATATCTCCTTCTCCACTCACAAAATATTATTTAGAATTTTTGTTTCTTTGTTAATACACACGGCACAAAGCCTCTAGATTTTAACAAGCAAAATGACTGGAAGTCTGGCTTATTTATTTTGTCTCTTATTCACTGACTAGGAGTCAGTCAAATTTCGAACAACAAGTGCAGTCAATATAAATAACATGCTTTATGCTATTTAATTTTATTATAAACAAATTATCCCGGTGCAAAGACTGCTAATTTGATTTACAGTAAAAGCAAAGACAATTCAAATTTGTTATATTAGCCTCAAGAAGGCCGTAGAAATTAACGTCCCGACGCAAACGATTCTGTCTATACGAATAACGAGAGCGATCGCTAGACACTTTTCATATTTTGGACTAAATATGATGTCGTGCAAAGTTACAATGAATTGAAAAAAAAAATTAATGAGTATGCTGCTGGTTAAATTAGAAATCTCATTAAACAACATTTGCGTTCAAACACGGAATAAATAGAGCACATGTAGCACTTCGTGTGTTTCATGAAAGCTTCTTATGTAATACAAAGCAACGATAGACACAATTTGTTAAAGAGATTTATACTGAGATAATTAAAAACAAATAAAAAAGCAACTAGTAAATCAAATGAAATACATTAAGCGAAACACTGTTGAAATTAGCAACAGAGGTTATCCCAAAAAGAGACAAGATAAAAAGAAGCGGATGACAAACGAACATTACAAACTCAGGAAAAGGAGACAACAAACAATTCTAATAAAAAAGAAAATGCGTTCTTCAAGTGTCTTTTAATAGCATAAATTGGTGAAGTACATTCACTATATAACTTCGATCTGTCATCATTAAAATTGTGGATTTTTCCTAAATTGAAAATAGGGGGGTAAAGGTCAACATTTTTTATCTGATATTAAAACTGAAGTTGCTGTGCGCGGTTGAAACAAAAGAAAAATAAATTTCTCCATGAATGAAAACTTGAATAAATGTGTAAAATTAGATAGTGACTGATGAGAAATAAACTTGTAATTTTAAAGAGAAATGAATATAATTCATTTTTAAACTAATTCTATTATTCTATTTAGTCGAAAGATTGTTTTAAATGATTAGAGGTTTAACTTATCAATCCACACTCGTAATTTTGAAGAGAAGTAAATGTTCTTCATTTTGATACCAGTTTAATTATTCTATCTTGTTTAAAACTTGTTTTATAGAATTAAAGACCTTACTTATCAATCAGCCCTTATAATTTTGAAGAGTTATATATTTTCTTCGTTTTGATACTAGTTTCATTATTCTATCATGTCTAAAACTTAAATCAGTTTTTTAATGATTTTTGTATACTGGAATGGTGTTGTAATTTTATAGTATTTTTGTAACAAATCCTGCAATCAGTTGGCTTCAGGTATAGTTGCGCAGATTCCTGTGCTCGTATAGATAGACGTAATTCAATTTCTAGTGAAATTGGTTGTCTTATCCTCCAAAAAAAGGAAGACATTAACAGACAAAAAGGAAATCCGCTCCTAGGATCGGGGTTTTGAATTGCACTATCGTAAATAACCAAGGAAAATATCGTCTAAATTATAGATTTAGGGTTAACGATATTTAACTATATATCTGAATTGCAAAACCATTCGCCACCTCTAACGCATATTTCCTTTTTCCTAGTCAACATGTCAGGCTTAACCGGAACCATACTAATCTGCGCTCCGGTGTCCGCTAATAACGAGAAACTTGAGTTCTCATCTCGAATGTAAAAAGAGACAAATTTGTAATAAACGTCTCTACGTACTGCCGGCATAGTCGTTTTCCGATCGCTGTGAGGTATTATCTTTAGCTGATTTCATGCCGAAGTTATACGGTTTAGTAAAATGCCACGCCTGTTGTCCATATTTAAAGTGATACAAACATGTATTAAATATAGGCTTGCTTCTGGGTGCGGACGATATATGCGCCTAGTATCTCATGGTGGACGTGATCATCTAGTTGAATCATTTGGTTTGGGATTTTGTTGATGTATAGTCGTCTATAGAATTTGTAACTGAGAGGTTAGCTCGGCTATACACTTATTAATTTTTGATAATTACCGTAAGTCACCGACTGGAAAGATAGTAGATTTTAAAGGTGTTGCAGAAACAGTTTCCGAAGGTTTCCTTTCATGAATCTTGTCCGCGATCTCTGCCAATCGCTGTCGTTGTAAGTCATCAGGGAGTGATACTAATATTTGCGACTCTTGTGAACTCGGCTTAACCATCCATAGTTTACGAAGGACTGTGTCAAACATAGTCTTGCAATCTAGTAAAGTTTTCATCTTCCTAATCAATTGAAAAGGTTTATAGAGTCTCAAATGAAAATTATTACATAACTCGAGCAACTTTCGTTCCTCTGAATCTCTCGTGCGGTATATTATTGCGTCCTTTAAGGTATCATAATGTTTCACCGACGGTACTTCGCTAAGGAGGTCGGCTACTTTTAACGCCACATCCGAAGGAAGTTTCTTGACTACGAAAGCGCAACGAGCATATTGTGACGTGATCTTTTTTGCATTAAATGTTGCTTCCAGTAACGCGAACCATAATTAAATTTTGGTGTAGTATCTCGGAAGATTAATGGAAATTGCCGCCTCAATATGTTCGTTGGTAGAATTCGCCATTGAGTTTCTTTAAGGCGTGAAAGTATTTCTCTTAATAAATATTTTTACATATTTATTTGTACATAAAAATTTCGGGGTTAATAATTCGTAGTAGTGACAAATACACTTAAACTAACTCTTTACTACTTTCATTATCTCAAATGTACCAAAGACAACAAACAACAAGTACAAAATGACATAGTGAAGTTGTTTATACCACTAGAGATCTTGCTTATGTATTCTCAAATATTGAACATATTATGTTAAAGGTCTAGTGTTTAGAAATTGAGTGTGTAATTATCAGTTGAGTTGAAGTTGTTTCTTAAGTTAGCTCGTTAAGGTAAGTTACCTTGCTTTTTGACTGTATTCGTGGCGTTTTCCTCCATGCAGTTAATAATTTTGAGTGAGTTCAGGAATCTCGTCTTGTTTGAATTTGTCACTTGATAAGTTGATGAATATTAAAGAAAATTAACTTTCAGCTAGTAAACTGAGTTTGATAAATTTCTGTGTCGAGCTGTCAAAATTGTTGGAGTCACTGAAGAAATTGAATTTCACAAGCCTTTATGATATTAATAAAAATGAACTTTTAGTCAGGAAGTTATGTTTCGTAGATTCGTGTGACGAGTTGATTATAAGAACTCAATGAATAAATCGATCTGAAGTTTCATATTCATGAGTTTTTTTGATCACGTGAGATGCTCCACGGATGTGCGTTGCGGTGCAGTGGATATCGGCTCGGAACGAAAAGTTGGGGAGCCGAGTTCAAATTCCAGTTGAATTCATTGCATTCACTTAAGTGCATATACCCTTGGGAAAGGTATTAATCCGTCTATTCCTTCCAGTTATGGGTTAAATAACAGGACAGATTGGGTTCTATAGCTTTGGCAGGCAACCAGTCTATTGCAGAAAGCAATGGCAACCTACTGTGGGATAATCTTCTGCCCAGTCAGTCATGTCTCTTTCGAAACATGATCGCCCAAGCGTGTTTCACGTATGGCACTTAATTGACTGAGATGCTCCAAGTTGGTTGGCACGAACTATTGTCTACTAAGGATACACATACAACTACAGGGTTAAGAATGAATGGAAGTATGATTTAATATTTACTATCCAATCAGAAAGCGTTCTTTCGTAACTGAACTCTAGAGCCGATCCTAATGAGTTTAGAATACTTAGCTGTGATCAAGTTTTAATAGATTTAAAGCAAAGAATATAAAAATCTAATTCGGTGTTCTCACATTGTATTTAAATTTTTGTAGATCAAAGTTAGTCGGAAGGTATGGAGCCTGAATAGATTTTCACAAATATGAAGTACGAGAAATGAGATTGTTATCATAGAATTTACAGTTACATCTCGCCGATTCATCTGAAAAAAATGATTAGACCTTTTTGCCAATCTTGTACTACGATTAAATTAATAAATTCTAGGTACCATAGGGATGGGCCCATCCGCAAAGTTACCAGGAAAGTATTTATAGAAAAGTCACAGATATGCTGGTGGGAAATGACTGAAGCCGGGACACTAGTAAGTATCAATAATATTGCTGATTCTTCTTTGAATTTTAACTATATAACAAGAGTAACGGGCTATATGTGGTAGCAATATTCTAAGCGTGTAAATGGACGAGACCTTGTTGCAAGTCTAATAAACTTAAATTTATTAAGTCTTGGTACCATAGCAAAAACGTAGCAGAAGGTCTAAAGAGAGGATGTCTTATAATTAAAGTTAGCAAACCACAATCACTGACCAAAATATACCATACTTCACCAAAACAAAACATTCTTACTTACCATTCTTACTACATCCACCATTATATCTCAGAGTAGTAGTCACCATATGCACAATTATTGCTTTCTCATAAACCGTTCATTACCTCTTCTTCTTTCCGCTCACACAACAATTTATTTTTTAACAATTAATTCGAGTGGCTCTTGTGCCTTTCTTTAGATGAAAAATAAACATATTTTGTGTCATTCTGTAACGAGGGTTGAAGAAGTTATGTTATGTTTGGTGTTTTTTACAATTCGATCTGCACCTCTTTCAGCACCTGTATCACACCTGCATCAATCCAACGAGTTCCCTCATCTTTAATTTAACCCATTGGTTAGACGTTCCAATCTAACCAATCTAGTTTCAATAGAGCTTAATGAAGAATTGTTATAGTTTTATATTCGTTCTTGAACTTAATGCTGCTTAATTTCGGGCAATGTAAGGTCCACGTATCAGACCAGGGGCAACGAGATCGCCTTACACTTGTCGAAAGTAAATTGTGAAATAATGGAAAAATCTCAAAAAACGTTAGAACCAAAGAACAGTCCTTTTATATGGCAGTGAATGCTGGATGATTTAACGCACAGATGACGAAGAAATTTGAAGCAACAAGAAATGTGGTTTTACAGAAGGATGCTGAGAATGTCATCAACCGAAGCCGTGAGCAAAGACAAATTTTTAGAGAAAATAGAAATAAAAAGGACACTTACGTTACAAATGATTTCCGTCAATCTTACCCAGCGTGATTTGAAAAGCGTTCAACCTCGTTTGAGTTCCGTGTAGAAGTCCTGTTTACTGCTCCTGGTTCTTACCGGTGCTGATGATTTTTCCGTCCCTCTTTATTGGCAGATACCAACTTAACTTCAACTTAACATCAGGAGGTATGCAGTCATGGCTCTCCCCAATTTTCTGTCGTTTTTAGCTCTTAATATATTTTGTCTTTTAATTATCTTTCCCAAACCTTATTCCGCTATCCATTTACTCGAAGTCAGTCTTCATTTGAATGCCACGCCGCTTTAAGAGGTAGGAGATCATAGCTCTCCACGATATCTTGTCCTTTGTAGCTTGTAATAAATTTTGACATTTTGTTATCTCTCCTAATCCTTGTTCCACTATCCACTTATCCATTCATTCTTCTTTTTCTTCTGTTTGCCGTGTCCATTCAAAATGTTGGCGATCATGGCTCTCCGCAATTCCCTGTCCTTTGTAGTTCTTCATTAATGTTGTCTCTTTTCCTCCCAAATATTGTTTCGCCATCGATTTACTCAAGCTCACTAGTTAGATTATGAGTTGTTTTTCTCTGTTTCTTTTACTTACAATCTATCCTGTGAGTATAATATTTTCCAAGCCTACTTTCCACATGTACTTTCGAATTTGTTATCTGTCTCTTTCTGATGTTTGTTATAATTGTCCTTGTTGCTTCCATTTCCTCTAAAGCTTTATCATTGCTCACATGTTCAATCGAGACCGTTAAAATGTTAACATTTGACCTGTTTATTTGTAACCTGTATATTTTAGATGACCCCATCAATGTCTTTTTTTTTAATGCATTATTTTATTATGGAACTTTTTCTTTTCCCCTTTTTTAATGGTAATTATCTACTTTATCAGCCGTAGCAGTAAAATCTCTGACACACTGACAGCTAAACGAGTGCTCCTCTATAAAATATACAAGCATTCGTCTCGATTTGTGTTGGTCCTGCGTACGACGATAAACACTATGTGGCAGAAGGCTTCTGATCAAGAGGTTTTGATGAGTGTGGAACCACCTGTTAATTATGTTTGTTCCCAGGACCACCCTTACCAGGGTTGGTAGCACATGTTAGCGGTTAGGTGATTTCTCACAAAGAATATATTTTCTATTCATACGAACCTATCCTAAAAATCATGTCGGCATTAAATAACCCATTGAAGTTGAAATGCCGTAAAAAGAAACTAAATTAAACCAGACAATTTTTCTATAAACTAATGGATTCATTTTCAGAAGTAAAGTTGCATTGAGATTTTGTAATTTCATTTTACAAGAATTTCGCCATGATTCAGTGAAATGTCCAGAGCGTGAAATAAAATGACAAAAACATTACCAAGAATAATAAAAGAACAAAAATTAAGACGGCAGAAGACAACAGTTAAAATTGCATTTATATTTGTGAAGATCAAATTGGCTAGAAAGCAAGAAGCCGGGAGAGAAATGCAAGCGAATAAACTGGTAGCATAAAACTTCTACATCTAGCCATTTTAACTGCAAACTGAACATATCTAGCCACCAATCTATTCAGTCTGTCAGTTAAGTGCCATACGTGATACACGCTTGGGTGATCATGTCTCGAAAGAGACATTACTGACTGTGCAGAGGAATTTCCCGCAGTAGGTTATCATTACTTTCTGCGGTAGACTGGTCACCAACCAAGGCTATATAACTCTATCTGTCCTGTTATTTGATCCATAGCTGGAGGAAAGAGACGGATTAATAACTTTCTCAAGAGTATTTGCGCGTAAGTGAATGCAACGAATTCAAATGGAATCGTTCCGAGTCGATATCCATTGCACCAATCTAGTACTGTGCGTTAATTCATAGAGTCTAAAGACTGCCAACATTTACAAGCGTTCTGGTTGATTTTGACTAGTATTCTTGATTCATTCAGAATAATTAATAGCAAGGGTGTGTCAGATGTTCCTGTAACATGAGAGAGAGAGAGAGAGAGAGAGAGAGAGAGAGAGAGAGAGAGAAAGAGAGAGAGACAGACAGACAGACAGACAGAGAGAAAGAGAGAGAAAGAGAGAGACAGAGAGAAAGAGAAAAAGCTCTGAATGTAACGAATATCTCTGTGATGCGAACTGAACAAACCACATCAGCTCTCATTCATATAAGAATTTTTTCACATTGCTGACATTGCTGGATATTATAAAAGAACCCCTTTGTTAGAAAAGCATATACCCTTTTTAAAAGTACATCTGATCAGATTTCGCGTTTAGGCATTTTGGTAAGAATCATTGTAACACGCGACAATAGCTCATTAAAAAATTCCCAGGCTCTAGAGGAGTTTGCAGGATTTGGGCAAACGCATCCCTCAGGGTTGTAAAATTGGGTAGGGGAAATTCATTCGCACCGAATTTACTGAATCTTTCAAGGTTTAATTTGAGTCCAAATTCTTGTTTGATATTTTTAGAGCCATATTCCATCAGGTTGCAATCTGATAAACTAATCTTTCAAAGTTTTATACGCTTTTTTTTACTAAATCTCTCAATATTTCAAGTCAATAAACAACATTTCATGCATAATGATGACTCATTCAGCCCCACGAACATGTTACACGTATATCACTGTCAAGAATGTAAGGCCTGTTTTGTATGAAAAGCATTGGTCCACTTACACATCGGTCTCGTATTAATCAGTGGTCGGTTCCTTTGGTTCATCCTATAAATATCATCAAGTGTTAATCATGTATGGTTGATTTGATCAGAGAACTAATATAATACGTGTAATAATAACGAGATAAACACAACTTGAGCAAAATAAGTTATACAGACATGAAACAAATTTTCAACTGAAAAAATTTCTCTGCCACCAGATTGTCCTCAATGAGATTTTGGTGCTATTACTTAAATTTCGACAAGGGCCATCAAGAATCGCATTTGCATCCTGTCATAACAATTTGTTTTTTGCGATGTCCATGACAATACTGGAAAGCCAGCTGATAGTTTTTTTGTAGGTATAAACACTTTTGAAGAGATTTTATGAGCTCCTGGTACATTTGACGTGGTATATACTAAGCGATTATCTCCCTCTGGTCAATATGAAGTCACGTGGATCACTTGTCGATTGCTTAGTGACGTCACTTCATAGAATGACAAAAAGGGTCAGTTCGTCAGTAAACTGCACTGAGTCAAGACATACGAGTTGCTCATTCTTTCAGGGTTTCTGCACGGTCAACCAGCTGCCACGTAGGGCGGCTTACAAGCCCATTGCCCTATTTTTCTATGGGAATATATGTTCCCCAGATCCTGGTTCCAATCCTCAGTTTCGGAAAATCGATATTCGTAGTTTACTATTTCTTAGTTTGAGAGGAATTTATACATTATCTTGTTTTTGAGAATTTGCAACAAAAGCCGAAATACTATTTATTTATTAGATTGTTTTATATAGAACTACAATTTTATACTTACAGAATTCTATAAACTAGTACAATTAGAGATAATACCATGAAATATCATTTACAAATTTATAAAGAAATAAATATCAAAAACAGAATTATAAAAATTTACTTAATTATTAAAATATGTGAACCACCTATAAAGAAATCTTTGTCATTTAAAATTTTATAAAGTTCATATAGGTTCCTCCACTCCATTTTCGATACTTAATTGTCAATTGAATGAAAAAAAATCAACTTTTTCTTGAAACCTTAATTTCAGCTTAATTGAAAGCTAAATGATTATACTTACTACTTCCATTAAGCAAAATACTCGGGTGTATTTCAAACAGAAATTATATTCATTGGAATCTAAAAGTTTGAGATTAAAAGAAAAATTCAATTTTTTGATGATTTTTGTTTTTGAGCGATCGACACATTTGTAAACAAAAGATAATTTTCAGTTTTAAAAATCTTGCAAAAATAAAATATACATATCTCACTCGTTATTTCTGAAAAATTAGCAAATATAAAGTTAAATTAATCTGATTTGAAACAAATATTACTTGTCATGAAATTTAGAATAAAAGTATTTCATAATCAAAAATGTTTGACTCATTGACCTTTGATGTAGACGATGACAGCAACCCTCAATCTATCTGTAAGTATGGTGACCAAAGTTGCCATAACCCATTTTAAGATTTAGTAAGGGAAAAAAACCTTAAAACATTTGACCTTTTAACGGTTAGTCTCGTATAAGTTTCCATAGTAAAAATAAATTGTTTTAAAAATATTAATTCTAAAAGATTAAGTTTATGAAATTTTGATTTGCAAATAAAGTTTTATTTAATGAATTGATAACCAAAGACACTAAGTGTTGTGAGATCTTCCCTTTTTATTGGAATAATAAACTCGCCTGATGTGTACATATACTCTTGCCAAAACAGAGATCGGCAGAGTCGCAAGCATTTGGCTTTTGCCTCTACTGCTGCGACTATGACACTGTCAGCACTCTGCCTTCGGGCGGGGGGCGCTCTCTGCTTCCGAGTAGAGAGCAGTAACCCAGTCGTGGTTCCGCCAAAGGGTAGAGACACGAGTGGGCAAACATAGAAAGACATTTTTTGGCTGGGCCATATAGCCCGGAAATCCCAGTCCAAACTGACCATGTGTCCCATGTTGCCCTTACTGGGAGGGACAACTCAATAATGAGTCGCAAGCATTTGGCTTTTGCCTCTACTGCTGCGACTATGACACTTTCAGCTCTCTGCCTTCGGGCGAGGGGCGCTCTCTGCTTCCGAGCAGAGAGCAATAACCCAGTCGTGGTTCCGCCGAAGGGTAGAGGCACGACTGGGCAAAAATAGACAGTCATTTGTTAGCCGGGCCATATATCCCGGAAATCCCAGTTATAACTGTCCTTGTGTCACATGTTACCCTTACTGGGAGGGACAACTAAATATAGAGATGTAAGCACTTGCCTCTGCTGTTACGACTATGACACTGTCAGCTCTCTCTCCCTTCGGGTAGAGGGCGCTCTCTGCTTCCGAGCGGAGAGCAATAACCCAGTCGTGGTTCCGCCGAAGGGTAGAAGCACGACTGGGCCAAAATAGACAGATATTTTTTGGCCGGGCCATATAGCCCGGAAATCCCAGTCAAAACCGTCCATGTGTCACATGTTGCCCTTACTGGGAGGGACAACTCAATAATGAGTTGCTTTTGCCTCTTCTGTTAAGACTATGATACTGTCAGCTCGTACTGTAGCTACTGTAGAGTTGTAAGCAGTTGGTATTTGCCTCTGTTACTGCGACTATGACACTGTCAGCCCTCTGCCTTCGGGTAGAGGGCGCTCGCTGCTTCCGAGCAGAGAGCAATAACCCAGTCGTGGTTCCGCCGAAGGGTAGAAGCACGACTGGGCCAAAATAGACAGTCATTTTTTGGCCGGGCCATATAACCCGGAAATCCCGGTTATAACTGACCGTGTGTCACATGTTGCCCTTACTGGGAGGGACAACTAAATATAGAGTTGTAAGCAGTTGCTTAGTTTGTCAGTAATTTGGTGCAGAATTAGTTGGAGTTGTTGGATATAGACTTATTACCCGGGCATACTATTTTCACTGCAAGAACCTATATATTGTTTTCTACGGATAGTATTCCTGTTTTGACAAACCCGTTTTCCAGTTTGTATATTTTGTTTAATATAACTTACATTTTCTCTCTCCATAACTGTTTTTGTTATTTATTATTTTGTGTGGTTTATCACCCGGAATCCACAACACTAAGTAACTGAAAAAATTAAAAAGATGTTTGAAACTTTAATTAGCAAAGAAAAAAATAAAAATAATTTTTATAAAATTCTTAATTCATCGAATTTTTTTCAGAATAAGATATCCTAAAATTATATTGTTTATGGAATCAATTAAACGTTTATCTACATTAAAAATAGCGTAGTTTTAATGCATTTTTCTGATTTTACTATTCGGAGCAGATTTTCGGAAAAATGAACTCGTATCGGGAAGCCGATTTCGAATTCCGATTGAATTCCTTGCATTCACTCACGTGCAAATTCTCTTAAGAAAAGGTAATAATCCGTCTATCCCCTCCAGTTATGGGTTAAATAACACGACAGATTAGGTTCTATAGCCTTGGCTGGCAACCAATCTGCCGCAGAAAATAATGACAACTTACTGTGGAATAATCTTCCGCCCAGTCAGTCATGTATCTTTCGTGACATAATCTTCGAAGCGTGTATCACATATGACACGTAATTGACTGACTGAATTAAAAAACATCACATGATTTATATTCCCCAATGAGTCTTGCATTTGACTAATAATTAAAAAATTGGTTTAGATTCTGTATTTCTAGCAGTTTTATACAATTAATTCGATGGCGGGGGATAACATATGTTAAAAAATATATATTTTTTCCATGATTTTCTAAAAATAATAATTGAATAAATAATTTAATTCATTTGTGAATGAGTTCTGAAAATTAATTAAAATCGAACAATTAGTTGATTTTTGCAAGAATTTTCAAATTAATGTGTCTTTCAACGCCCAAAACGTTAATATTATGTTTTCCTTAAACATAGTGTGAACATTGGTGTTTTTTCGGCAGTTGAGTGGAGGTACCAAAGTTCATACCAATAGACTGATATTTTGCTAACCACTCCAATAAATAATTTCAATAGTCTAAATAAAGAATCTAATAAATAAGTACGTTTTATGATTTTCGAGAATAAATAAAATGAATAAATACATTTACATTTGTTTAGGTTTTATCTCAATTCCAGTCATCGCTTCAATAAACATTGACAGACTAAGAGGGAATTTCGTTAAAAAAAAGGAGTGTCATGGGAAAAAGCATCCTTTATATAAATTCGTATGATTAAGGTAGGTGTAGAATCCACTTTGCAAATATTTAATTAAAAAAGCAGATACGACAATTTACTACTCGCATAACATGTGAATGAAGAAAAAAGTTCGAGAGACAATTTTTTAATCGTACATAATGTTATTAAAAGGTTTGTGCAAACTAAACGCCAAAAGGATCAGACGGCTAATTTTAAGAATAACCATCGCTGATTGGTCTATTAATCGTAGGCACGTTAGAACACGTTACAACACTTAATTGTACGTGAAATTTCAGCATGTGTTCTTGATCCACTTTTGCCAGTATTTAAAAGAGAAAACTCGGTGAGAATTTTACTCTGGGTAGGAAGCAGATGTCCATGCAAGTCACCATGTAATAGATCAATAATGCGGCGCGAACCTCAGTAGTCAACTGAGAAATTTACTTTTCAACTATTCCACTCACTTCAATTTTAACTCTAACACACATCCATTTCAATTGACATTCACCAAATAATATCAAAGGAACATTTATTTAATTTAACAAATTAAATGACTTCTGCATCATTCGAACTGTTCTTAAAACAAACCACACCACATGGAAGATTTATTGTGAAAGACATTCACCCTTAATTTTCATAATCATACAATTTCGCAACTTCTTTTCATATGCTTATCACCACTACAAATTTGTGTGTATTATTATAGAAATATTTGTTTGTTGCCTTACAGAATTTTGTCGTATTTCTTTTGTTTTGTCAATGTACATATTAAAAGTGTTTGTGGACTGGATTTTGAACACGCTAGTAACTTGTAATAAATGAATAACAATTATTTGATCGCATAGCTAACCACGCATCAGCTACATTTTGGTGCCTGTAACTAGGCTTTTACCTGATTGAGTTCCATCCACTACATAGGCATCTCCACTCACTTTTGATACCTAAGTTTGAAATTGAATTTTTAAAAATAAAAAAAAATCTTCTAAACTTTAATTAAAGCTAAATTTCCACTAAGCAAAATAATCTGGTGTATTTTAAACCGAAATTATATTCATTGGAATCTAAAATTTTAAGATTTAAAAACATTTTTGAGTGATCGACACATTTGTAAACGAACGTAAATTCTCGGTTTTAAAAATCTTGCAAAAATAAAATATACATCTTTCACTCGTTATTTGTAGAAATTTAGCAAATTTAAAGTTAACTGAATCAAATTTGAAACAAATATTTATGGCATGAAATTTTTGAAACAAATGTTTATGGCATGAAATTTAGAATAAAAGTATTTCTTAATAAAAAATATGACTCGTTGACCTTTCAAGTAGGCGATAACAGCCCATGTTATCAATCAGTTTTTACACATCTGGAAGTATGATGACCAAAAATAGACATAAACCAATTAAGATTTCGTAAGGGGAACAACACTTGCAACATGTGACCTTTTAATGATAAGTCTCTTATAAGATTCCATAGTAAAAGAAAATGTGAAGGGTAACATAAAAAAGAAGAAATTATTTTAAAAATCTTAATTCTAAATGATTTGTATTAAGCTTTTGAATTTTTTGATTTGTAAATAAAGTTTTTATTTAATGAATTAATAACCGAAGACACTGTGTAACTGGAAGCAAATTGAATATATTTATGTTTGAAACTTTAATTAGTAAAGAGAAAAAATGAAAACAATTCTTATAAAAATTCATTATTTATTAAAAGTTTATCTAAATTAAAAATATTAATAACGTAGTTTTAAGGCATTTATTTATTTTACTATCCGAAACATATTTTCGGATAAATGGTCACGTAATTTTAAAAAAATTACATGATTTACATTCCCTAATGAGTCCTGCATTTAATTAATCAGAAAAATTTTGGCATAGATAATGTATTTCTAGAAGTTTTATGCGATTAATTCGATGATGGGGTATCATATGTTAAAAAAATAGAAAGATTTTCTAAAAATAATAATTGCATAGATAATTAAATTTAAACTATCGCCCGGTTCACACTCCACCTACGTCTATTGAACAGGTGAAGTGGCTCATCCCTTGTTCCCTGTTTAGGATGTGGTTTCCGGCTTTCTCTTTTCCAATCTTTTCACTCTTACGTAGCCCCCTGCGCTTCAGTGGCATTACCGCCTTGCTTGGGGTGATATGATTAAAAAAAAAATTGAAAATGAGTTCTGAAAGTTTCATTAAAATCAGACAATAAGTTGATTTTTGCAAGAATTTTCAAATTAATGTGTCTTTCAACATCAAAAATGACTTGCGTAAAATTACATTTTCCTTCGTAACATTACGCAAACAAGGCGTGAATCGCTGATGGAAGAAAAAATAAGAAAGTTTAACTGAAATTTCGAACGTATTAGAAAAGATTATAAAGTTAAAAAAATAATGAAAAGAAAATTTGACATTTTTCTTGTATGATTTTTTAATAAAATTTTGTTTTTATTAACATCATGCTATGCTGATTTTTCTGCAGTTGTGTGGAGCTACCTATATTAAAGGCTCGTTTTTCCATGTTTGTTGACTACTTAATTTATTTTGCATTTCTTTTCCTTTATTTTCTGACTGTAAATATTAATATACTGAGTATTTTTTAAATCGCAATATACGTTTATTTCCCCCAAAATATGCCTATTACACAGTATAAACATTTTAAACATTGTATTAGTATATTTTTATTATATTAATATAAAATATTGGTATTTAATATATTTATTGTATCAGTAATTAATAAGTTGCATTAGTACATTGTAATTGTATTAATAAATTATATTAGTATTTAATATATTGTATTAGTATATTGTAATTGTCGTAATATATTTTAAAATTAATTTGTACAATGTATTATAATGTAAATGTATTAATATAATGTATTAGTAATTAACACATTACTAATAGGGTATTGTAATTCTTTAATATATCTTATTAGTAATTAATATATTGTATTAGTGTTTTGTAATTGTCTTAATATGCAGTATTAGTAATCCATAAATTGTATTAGTGTATTGTAATATTAATATTAATATATTGTATTTGTAAATTATTTTTAATCGTTTCATCCCAAGCAAGGCGGTGCTGCTACTGGTGTGCAGGGGGCTACATAAGAGAAGAGTGAAAGTTTAAGCAGGAGGAGAGCGAAGAGAAAGAAGAACTGGTTACAGGTAGTGTCGGAGAAATGACAAGAGAAGGAAGGGGATACCGGTGTGAAGACAGTTGTGAGGGTAGAGTGTGAATGGAAAAGAACAAGATACACGAGGTGATGGGGAAAGGACGAGAGGAGGACTGAAGTAAAGTAGACAAGAGATGGGAATTGACGTTGCATTTAAATTCTTGGAGATTGTAGCCGTCAAGAAAGCAAGTATACGAAGGGAATTCCACAGGCGGGAAGTGCAAGAAAGGAAACTGTTGTGGTAGAAGTGGCGGCCGCATTTAGTTGATTTAACTTTAAAAGGGTGGGACCTTGTTGCCAGTCTGGTTGCTCGATTAAATTCTTGTAGAGGGGCATCAGTGAGCTAGGCTCGTAGGAGCAGAAGCCATAATTGTGTTAGTCTATTGTAATTGTATTAATATATTGTATAAGAATATTGTAGTAGTAATTAATAAATTTTATTAGTAAGCAATAGATTTTATTTGTATATAGTAATAGTATTAATGCATTTTATTAGTAATTAAAATATCACATAAGTATATTGTCACTGTAAAAGATTTTGTATTAGTAATTAATATATTGTAATATATTGTATATATATTATATTTGCTATTAATATATTGTATTTGTATTAATCTAATGTATAGAAATTAGAAATTGATACATCGTATTAGTATATTGCAATTGTAATAATATACCTTATTAGTTATTAATATACTTTATTATTATATTGTAATTGTATTAATATATTGTATATATGTATTAGTTGCATTGAAATTTTGAAATTCATTTTTTTCAGATTTTCACTATGGCTCAAAACTTCCGATTCGTCTCCGTGGGATGTTCTGTTGGTGAAATGATATAAGAAAAACATTATTACAGAGTGAGAATAATAAAAGAATAGAAATTAAGAAAACAGAAGATAATTGTTAGCATTGCATTTATATTTGTGAAGATCAAATTGGCTAGAAAGTAAGAAACCGAGAGAGAGTTCCACAAGCGAGAAGTGCGGGCAAAACTGGTAGCATAAAACTCATGGTTCGAGCTAGTTATTTTAATTGTAAAATGATGAGACCGAGCTACCAATCCAGTACCACAATCTTGTGCTGTGCGTAAAGCCAAAGACTCTAAAAGCTACCAAAGTTTGCAATCATTCTGTTTGATTTCGACTAGTTTCATTTTGACTAGTATTCTTGAGTCATTAAGAATAATTAATAGCAAGGGTGTGTCGTATTGCAACTTAAGGGGAGAGAGAGAGAGAGAGAGGGGGACAGACAGACAGACAGGCAGACAGACAGACAGCTCTAAATTGTGAATCAAGCTGAATCAATCACAGCAGCTGTCATTTATATAAAGATTCATATACATTGCTGACATTGACAGATGTTACCTTCCCATAAAGAATCCTCTTAGTTATGAAAGCACATAACCTTTTTAAAAGTACATCTGATCAGATTTCCCTTTCAGACATTTTGGTAAGAATAATTTTGTGTCGGAATTAATCTAACGATCTATCCTCTCATGTTGTAACATGCAGAGATAGCTCGTTAAGTAAATAGTTCGCAGGATTTGGACAAACACATTATTCGGGGTTGTAAGTTAGGGTAGGAGAAATGTATTCGCACCGAATTTGTTTTTTTTATTTTTTTTATAAGCGTTTCACCCCGAGCAAGGCATGTCACTGCCACTACTGTGCAGGGGGCTACGTAGAGTGGATAAAGGCTGATTAAATATAGGAAATGACAGAGGGTGGGTGATAGGCGGGTAAGGATACCGAGAATGAGGGTTGGGTAGATGAGAGTGTTGTGAGAATAGTTGGGAGTTAGTGTGATAGGAGGTGTCTATTGACCCTACATTTAAACACCTGGAGATTGTAACTGTCGGGAAAGCAGACTTGTGGAAGGGAGTTCCACAGGCGGGAAGCGCGAGAAAAGAAGCTGTTGGAGTAATGTTCAAAATGTACAGACTTCTTCAAAAGAACTTTGTAGGTATTTCTTTATATTTGCAATACGGACCATATTCCAGAAGGTTGCAATCTGATCAATTAATCTTTCAAAGTTTTATACTCTTTATCTTACTAAATTCTCTCAATACATCAAGTCAATAAACGACAATGCTTGCATTATAATGACTCCCTCAGTTCCACGGCCCTGTTACTCGGATATCACTGTCAAGAATGTAAAGTCTATTTTAGATGAAAGGCGTTAGTCAGGCGTCATATTGGTCTCGTGTTAATCAGTGGTCAGTTCCTTTATTTCATCCTATAAATATCAGCAAGTGCCAGTCATGTTTGGTTGATTTGATCTTAAAACTAATGGATACTAATTTAATAATAAAAAGATAAACACAATTTGAGCAAAACAAATTATGCAGACATGAACCAAATTTTCAAGTGAAAAACTTCTCCACCTTTCCCCATCCCCAGATTATCCTCAATGGGATTTTGGTGTTATTACTTAGTTTTCGACAAGAACCACCACAGAATATCATTCTTTTAAATGACCTTTTCGCTACGGCAAGAACAAATTGTTTCTTTGCAATGTTTCCGACAATACTGGAAAGCCTGATAGGCTGTTGCGGGTATAAACATTTTTGATGAGATTTTATAAGCTCCTGATACATTTGACGTGCTAACAAGTTTTGGTGAATTCGTGTAAGCCATAAGTAAAAAATAAGACATGGAATAGGAACATGGAAAAATTAACAAATATTCTGACAGGACAATTTAGAAAAGAAAAGATAAGGAATGTAAAAATTTAAAAAGTTTAAAGCAACCTTCAGTGTCTGATGTTGATTACTCACTTTTTGCAAGAGAGAAAAGAATACGTGTTTTCGCTATGAAATCTCACCGGGAAAGAGAGCGAGACTTTCAAATCTCGCGCCGCCTATAATTATCTTCAGGTGGGCGGAAGGCGGTAATATAAACAGTCAATTTAACAATAAGGGTGACTTTACCTTTCTTTTCCTTTTTTTCTTTAAAATCACTTTCTTCCATTTTTATGTCAATTCCATTCTGATAACTTTTGCAAAAAAGTTCTGTATCTATAACGGCCTGGAAACAAAACGGACCTTACTGACTGATAGAGACGGCCCTTCTTCCAGTAGACATTTCTATTTCTTCTTTTAGACACTGGCATTGTCACGTAAGCCTTTTTTTAGTCATAAACCAGATACCATGAGGTTGGCTTGCTGGTTCCACTTGATAAACCTATAGATATATTTTTGAGATGTTCTCAGGTAGTGTAGAGTGATGAAAAATAATTTTACTTTGAATGAATTCGCTTGGTGATTAACATATTCGGTCATTAATCATTCGTGGTCAAGCGGTTAAGACGCATCAGATCAAATTCATAGCTTCCTCTATATTGTTAGGGTTCGTAGGTTCGAATACCTTCGAATGACACATTTTCCTAACAAATTTCTCAAAAATACTCAGGCCGGTAAAGTTATATATATGAATATACTGTTGAATTAAAAAACAGAATATCTACTTAAATACGAGTAGATATTAAAAATAATGTTCAAACAAATAAATCAATTATATATATATATATATATATATATATATATATATATATCATAATGATGATCCACGTATACTGTCTTAATATATATAGGAAAAACTACTAAAAAGTAAGTTTAAAGTTTTTTTTGACAGTATTTATTTATTTCTATTATTATATATATTTGATATTTCAGACCGGCCTCGGCCTTTCATCAGAAACAAATGATTTTAAAATTTAAACTAGAAGCGTTCGTCAAGAGATGTTTACATCACGTGACGTAGAAAGCGATAGAGGTTTTTAATATTTGTAAACGTAAACCTATCTCTAATAATACTTTTAAATGTTGTTTTAAAGAAAATTTTTTAAGTGTATCTAAAAAATGTTTAACTATTGAAATAGTTATAAAGATTCAAAACACCTAAATTCCTATTTAACCCTAGCCTATATGTATTTAATTTTAAAATCCAGTATTTTTCTTTCTTTCTGCGTGTGTATGTAGAACTAATATTTCAGATCTTAGCTAGCTCTACACTTTTGAGTTTTTGAATTGTGTATTGATCACTTGTAAATATAACCGTTTCGCGTGCAAGGTAAAACTTGTCTGTGAAAACAGTTTTATTGTATACATATATTTATAATGACATGAATTAATAAATATACATATGAGGGTGAACATATGTATAGTATTATACACATATGCACATCTGCATATAATTATTATTCATATATATATTTGATAGCTCTGTTATATTACACCCAGCACTGTTTCATTAACACCAAAAATATCTATCTATCTATCTATCTATCTATCTGTCTGTCTGTCTGTCTATCTATCTATCTATGCGTGAAGCAGATACACAATTCTTATCCGTATATGTTACATAATGAAACATGAGAAATGACAAAGAAAAAGGAAAAGAGAAAGAAGAAAGAAAAGTAAAGATTATATATATATATGAGTTACATTTATTTGATTTAGAAGTTTTGACTAAAATTTGCACTAATCTGGTTCGTTATATTCCCTTAGACGTAATTATCTTGGGAAAGATATAAATCCATCCCAGTCATTCTAGCTATAGATTAAATAGTAAGAAAACCATTGCTAACCGTATATATATATATATATATATATATATATATATATATATATATGTGCAAAATAATTCATTACAAATATATATATATATATATATATATATATATATATATATATATATTAAACCGCATTTATTTGATGTCGCAGACTTAAGTAATATTTGTACTCACACAATAAGGAACGTTATACTTTCACAGTTTCAAGTAGAAATACAATTTCTATCTTTGTATATTACATAAGAAATTTATTAGATAATCTAGCTTGACGTTATGAAACCGATATCATGCATAACAAAACACTTTCAGTTTTTTTCCCCTGCTAAATCGTTTGAAGATTTCTGCCCTTCTGTAGGCTGATCAAATATTTACAACTTCCTGTATGTATGCACCTAGAGAAGACCCTGGAGATTTTTACAGGAAAGGCTAATTCAACATGCCTGGTTATTTTTCTTCTCAGTTACGCCCATCGGAAGATTACAAAATACGTCAATGTTAAAAATAAATGCAACAGTATTTTTTCCAATTTTGTTTATTTTCACAATAAAATTGCAAAATTTTGTGAGCTGGACTAGAAAAAATAAAAGTGAAAAAGACAAAAGAAAGAGAAAATGAAAAAGAAAGAAAAAAGAAAAAGAATAAGAGAAAGAAAAATTAAAAGAATAACAAAGACATAGAAAAGAAAAAGAAAAAGTAAAAAGAAAAGATACTGAAGAAAAGAAGAAGTAAAAAAGAAAAGGAAAGGAAAGGAAAAGAAAATAAAATAAAATAAAAATAAAAAGTAAAAAATAAAAGAAAAACATAAAAAAGGTAAAAATCGAAACAGATATCAAGAATTCGCAGACGAAAATGACAGAAAACATTCTGAAGATTTGATGGATAGTGAATAAAAGAATGCTCGGCTCGTAATAAGGAATCGGAGAGCCGGGTATGTAATTCCAATTTAATTCATACATCCACTTACCCTCAAATATCCTTGTGGGAGATATGAATCCATCCCGTGCTTCTTAGCTGTAAGCTAAATAGTTGGAAAATCATTGTTATACAAAAAACAAAAAAACAAAAAAACAAAAACAAAAAACAAAAAACAAAAAACAAAACAAAACAAAACACAAAACAAAAAACAAAAAACGTTTACACACAAAAAAGTACAATTCTTACAATCCGTAATATGTTTCGACATTTAATAACCCACAAATGGTTGATAAGCTGTAAAAATTAAATCATTCAATTAATTTGCATAATTCACTGACCCTTCTAAAGGTAGACGGAGTAGATAAGATATAGAAATTAAAGGGAGAAAAACCATGATTTTTAAGTTATTTAGAGAAAGGCTCAGGATACTCGGAGCGATAAGGTGTATATTAGATAACTTGACAGATTGAACAGTCTGTTAAATTGTAATTATTGTTAGTGCTAAAATTGCTGTTTTATTTCCAGTAGTTAACTGGTAGAAAGACATTTTAGGCAAGCAGATTTTTGTCATAAAGTGCTCAATATCTGATAGAGATAGAGTGTTAATAGAATTGTGGAGAAGTTTGTCACTTAGCTGAGCAGTGTTGTTATTTCATTCATGCAGAATTCGAAATTTCGTGAAGACCATATTTTGAAGTCCTTCAGAGTTTTCATTTTCTGCTGCGAAAAACAAAATCCCTGAAGATAAGCTATATAGCAAAAAACTTTATCCTACCATCATCGTTACACTATTTAACAGTGGAAATGGAATTTTGAAAGCTTTTAAATAATATACAGACGATCACGCGATGCCCAGTCGCGCGTGTCACGTGATAGATTTTTAAAAAGCTCCTTTTGAAAAACACAAAATAAATTACGTTACAGTTAAAACATGAGGATAAAATAACAACATCGGAAACATAACATCCTTTAGAATGGCCAGTGAAGTGGTTAAAATCGCTTGGAAAGTTAACAGTTGTGGAACATTTTTACATTCCTCATATCCAGCAAAAAGGAAGCCTGTAAGAAAAAATAAAATCTTCCTTGTCGGTTTTTTTATAACGAAACATTTAAACCAAACATTCTTTTCTGCGTATTTAAAGGATAAAAATAAAGCCTCCAAACTAAAATGGAAATTTTCTGGAAAAAACAGGAATCCGTAAATTATTCGATGACATCTGCCTTCTGGATCTGAATGAAAAGCTACAGATTATAAGATTCTTTAAAAATAAAGTATGTCTAAATCGTAGAGATGAATTATCAGTTTTATGTAAACACCGCAAATATTTCTCTCTAAAAATTAATTAATTATAATTGTTCATTTATGACTTATGTTCTAATATTACTTAAAAATTATTTTGCTAAAATAAATGACCCACAAAATACTTATTTGGTTTTCATAACTCCAATATACCTTAGCATAACAATTACTGAATTATAATTCTAACCTAAGCAATCCAACCCTTTTAACAGATGAAGTAGTACAAAATCAAATAAAAAAAAAACCTAAAATCCAACGTTCTGTTAAAAATTACTGTTTACCTATTTAAATAATGCATGTTCCTAGTATGTAACTTACCCAGACACAATTAAAGTGTCATGTTTTGACGTTACGCTACATTATTCCATTACGCGACACAAATTTTTAACTCAATAGTTCAATGTAAGTCTCACTTTTGATTGAGCAATATCAACACACCTACAACCATATTGTTTAACTTCCTCCAAGCACCACGACATAATTGTCTAAATAACCATGAATTCATCTTACATTTTCTGAATAAATCCTTTTCACCATTTATTTCTAAAATATCACCCGAAGAAGAACAGTATTGTTCTGAAACATGAATATTTTTGTGTAGCAATATAATGCTTTATAAACCATTGGAATAATAAAAATACAATACGCTCTCACACCCTGATTGAGCACTCTGGAAGAATTGTAGACTTTGAAAAAACAGTAGCTATTCTAGCATCTACGCATCGTTCATTCAGTAATGAATAAGAACACTCTAACTACATGCGTATGTATACATGGTATAGCACACGCTAAAAGTTTGCCTCCTTCTACCGAGCGCCCATAGCTCAGAAGTAGAATAGCCGCCTGACGCTAATTCGGTCGGCTTTCAATCTTGGGTAAAAGCAATCGGATGTCTAATCGTACTGATGAGCTGTCATACAGCAAAACAGATCTGTCTGCGGATGACTATATATATATATATATATATATATATATATATTATTAATATTAAGATATGAAAAATTAAAATCGATTCAAACTCATATATCAGCTATTAATAATTCACTGTTACTTGTGCCTTACACTGTGAGAATAACGGTTAAATTCCCCAAAATATTTTAACTGCACCATGGATATAATAAAGTTTCATATTTCTTTTTGTTATATATAAGTATTTTCTTTCTGTCAGGTTAGAAGTATGGCAGAAGGTTCTTTCGGGAATGTCTGTAACCTACATTATTTTACTTTTACTTATTCTTATCTTTAAAAGACCCCTAACCGATCCATGATTGTTTGTTTGGCGTTGCTAGCTTATGCTACTATTATTCTTACTTGAGACAATGTCTGCCGCCTTCTACCAAGCGCCTATAGCTCAGTGGTAGAATCGCCGACTGACGCCAATTCTTAATCCTGGATTAAAAGCAATCCGATGTCTAACCGTACTGATGAGCTGTGATACAGCAAAACAGATCTGTCTGCGGATGACTATATATATATATATATATATATATATATATTATTGTTTATACTTTTAACCATTTTCGAGGGTGAATGTTATTTTACGTGTAACAGAATGTAAGTGGTGTTATATATAATGTGGAGTATTGGTATGTGTTGTGTACCCACGGCCTTCTATATTAAGAGGCCTCTGCATAACGCCGCGACCTCGATAGACTGGAGGCCGGCAGACAATTAGATCGTTTCAGTTTGAGTAAACTGCTGCGTACTGTCTACTCTTATGTTGTTGGCTCGAGAAATTCAAAGGAATCTTTTAATTTTACCTTTGGTTGGAATATCATTTAACTTATTTATTTGAAGTAAGTATATTTTTAGTTTGAGTTCATACATTATTTATATTTAAATTGTAAAAAGTAAACATTGGTGCTTAAATTTATTCACACAAAAGGATTTACTTAAGTTTTAAAGCCTTAACATTTTTAAATTAAAGTTTAATTCATTTTTGGCATTTTCTCTCTTAAAGTTTGTTCAACATTTTTTGATTAAAGTTTAAAGAACTTTTTATTGATAAAATGCAATTCTTTTTTAGTAATTTGTGTTATTTTAAGAAGCAAAACAAAAAACGTTTAACAAATTTGAACAGAATTTAGTTTCTTCAAAGACGTAAAGAAAACTATTTTTATTATAAAATGAATTAAAATAATTCAATGTCATTACTTAATTTGATATTTATTTTTGATATCGCTAAAAAATACATTGTTTGTATAAGTGAAAACATAACGTCAACGAAATTAAAGTTTAATTTTCTGAAGTTTTTAGCCATGGTAAAAATTAGCATAAGTCAACATTTTTCTATTAAAAGTTTAAGTTTGAATAATAAATTTGAATAAAATGTTAATAGAGAAAAGTTTATTAACATTTTTCTCTATTAAAACTTTATCCAACATTTCCATTAAAAGTAAAAAAAAAACCCAACAAAACAAACGAATTTCTTCGCGCTTTTGTTTCCAAAGTTAAAGAATAAATGATTATTTTTACTACATTAGTTACCAATTGGTGAACTGTAATTATTTTTTTACTTATTAGAATTAAAGAAAAAATTACAATAATAAATTTATTACATGCAGTTAATGTCAATATTTTAATATATTTTTTTTTAGAAAGGTTTCCTTTTTTACGCCTTTTGACTACAAAATTTATTTTACAAGACAAGAATAATAATACCATTTTATTTATCATATTTATTTTAATATTTTTCTGATATTTTTGTTAAAGGACAAAATGCATTATTTTTATTTTACATTTAATTGCTTTGCTTTAAGGAAAAAAGTTATATATATTCCATATATTCCTATTTATAGTTTAAAGCGTATAAAATAACCAAACTAAAGGAAAGGCTACTTATGAATGTTTTTAAATTTAATATAAAGTTTTAAAGTAATAAATCTTGACCGGGCGATTTTACGCGAATTTTTTTTTTACAATCTTAAACCATGCTGCTCACTTCTACTAGTTCAGTCATTTATTTTATTTACCCAGTCGAGAAGGAATTCCTTTTTTTCACATGGCCAGAAGTGATGGACCGGAGGCATAGTCTCAAAGATTGCAAAAAGCCCGCTCTCCCACTTCCCAATCTCCTTGCGAGGAGTTTTAGGAACAAAAACGATCTCCTCTTTTATGTCCGGAGGGGCAGTTTTTCTTTTGTTTTGTTTTTATGGCTGACCCTTTGAGAGAGAGCCAAGCAATAGTTTAACATTTAACAAGTACCAGAAATTTAAATACCAACTTCAAATTGAATTTTTAAATTTCTAGTTTAATGGTACTATGCAACTATTACTATTTTTTGTTTGATTAAAAGCAGTTTTATTGTTGATAATTAAACAATAATATCGTGCAAAACTGCAAACCTGACAGCATTCTTCAAACAAAACCATACCCACCACCATTTTTTTTTAAATTAAGAAGAGCATTCTCAAGCTGAAGGCGACTCTCTAAAATTTTTGGTTTTAATTAATTGTGTGTATTTGGGCAGAGTGAGTGTATAAAAGCTGTAATTAAGAGTATTATTAATTTAGCTTGAAAATTTACTCCTAAATTGAAGTAGTAAGAGAAATATTTGTTAAAGATGTTTAATCTACCATTTCAGATACTACTTAATTCCTAGCCATGCCTCAGAAGTGATGTGTGTTTGCTTGCAAAACAAATTACAGAAGCCAGCAAGACAAAACTATGTGTGGTGAGATTAATAAAATACCAGTTTATCGTTTTTCAAAAAACAAAGACGATAGAGAGCAATGGATAAAATCAGTTCCAAATGCCAATCTAAATGTTACTAACAATACAGTTATTTGTCAACAACATTGGCCTTCAAATTTTGATACCATGAAAGTTAATGGAAAAATACATCCAAAGATCCACCATCTGTATGGTCAGGTGTGCCAAGTAGTCCAATACCAACACCCTCAGCTGTTCAAAGGAATATAACAAAACCCTTCAGTACTGTTAGAAATCAAATTGCTGATGAGCTTAATGCTTTTTTTTAGAATTGGATAAAATTAATTATACAAATTTGAAAGAAAGTCTGCTTAACAACAAAAAAGACTTTATATGTCCAGTTGTAGCATATTTGGATGAAAATATTTCAACTGTTCAATCATCAAAATCTATTGATGGTATTCCTCTCTTTATGTTGAAAATTTATAACAATTTGCGCTTTGAAACATTTCCTTATGGAGTTAAGTGTTATATTAGCAGCCTGTCCAAAAATCGTATAAATACAGTTGATACTTGGTCAAAACTGGAAGAAATCAAACGATATTTAAATTCTCTGGCTTTTTATCACAAGAAAAATATCCTGAGTCAACAATTTTTAGCAATGGCTCCCAAAATGGTTGGAATAAAATACAGCTCAGATATAGTTGTGCGTGCTTTTGGGTATTATGCAAGATCACGGACATTGTATAATGAATTAAGATATGATTTTCAATTACCCTCATTAGCAACATTAGGAAGGGTGACGTCAAAAGTTTCAAAACTTAATGAAAAATCTTTTTTGTTATCTATATTTAATACTCGTAATACCATTCAAAAAGGGTGCATAATTCTCCATGATGAAGTATATATCAAAAGATGTTGCTATATCATGGCAAACAACTATTTGGTAAATCAGCTGACAATCCATCTGTACTTGCTCAAACAGGACTTTGTATAATGTTGATATGTCTTAATGGGGGTCCAAAGTTTCTTACAAAATTGATTCCAATTTCAAAATTAACATCCGCCTTTTTATTTGAACAAATTGAGTTAACAGTCCAAGCCATCACATCTGTACCAGCTGATGTAAAGGCTTTTATATGTGATGGCAACCGCGTAAATCAAGCTTTTTAAAAATTATATCCTACACTTCCTGAAAAACCTTGGTTAACTGAAGATAATAAACATTTGCTTTTTGATTATGTTCATCTATTGAAAAATATTCGCAATTTGTGGCTGACAGAAAAAACAGGAGAACTAAGCTTTGATGATGATGGAGTAAGTCGAGTGGCAAAATGGACACATCTTAAACAGTTATATTGTTTTGAATCTGAAAGACTAGTCAAACTTTCAGATTTAAATAAAATTTCCATTGCTCCAAAGCCAATAGAAAGACAACGGGTTTCTACTTACCTCAGAGTGTTTTCTGAAAAAAACATATAATGCACTTCTCATTCAGTCTAAAATAAGTGCAGGTAAGAATGATACTGCCCTCTTCATAAACAAGGTTTTGACATGGTGGAAAAGTTTAAATGTTAAATCCCTTCATATTGATAGATTACATAATGATCCTCTACAAGCTGAAATCAAATCTCCAAATGACACCCGACTTGATTTTATCATTGAATTTGGTAGAATGGCTCTTAATATGGCTGGCAGTCAAGGTAATTGTAAAAAACAATTATCCCAAAACACTGCTACTGCCATACATCATACTTGCAATGGAATTGTTAGTCTATGTCGACACCTTTTAACTACAAGTCATAAATATGTGTTACTTGGGCAATTTTCAACTGATCCATTAGAAAAATAATTTGGTAAACTTCACCAAGGATCAGGTGGCACCTATTTTATAAATGTTCAACAATGTATTGAAAAGCTGCATATTAAGCAGGCATCTTTACTTTTAAATCAAAATGTAAATATTGATGAATTTGATGTTAATCCAGGTCACCAATGTACATCTTGTGACTATAAACTTTGTGAGGGAGGTTCAGAAATATTTGACAATCTGGAAGATTTAGAAGCATCTCTTTCCAATGAAATAATAATGGCTCTTGTGTACATAGCTGGATATATTACAAGAAATGATAATCAACCCAGTGAATGTGAAACCCATTTTTATTATGAAAAGTATGGAAAATATACCAATTTAATTGACCATGGAAAACTAAAAGTTCCTTCTGACCACACTTGTCAATGGTTATTTTTTTGTTTCATCCTTTTCCATACAATAACGGAAAAGGTTTGCTATAAATCATTAAGTAACATTTTTATGCTTATTTCTGAGTTTCATTTTTTCAACATGGAGAAAAAGCATGCTTCTATTTTTGCAAATATAGTTTTGAAAATGTTTTGCACACATGGCACACCTAGATCAGAAAAAGAACCAGCTCTAAAAGTTTTGAAACTTTCTTAGAATGATTTTGTTTTATTTGTCTATATTTCTGCGATGATTGATTGTTATATACACACTTCGGCTGATGTCTTCCAGCCTTCCCGGGTTCTGTTTGTTAAACCCAGTAACAGTAATGTAAATTTAAACCAAAGTCTTTATTCACTCACAGGGAACAGATTGAATAAAGGATTCAGTGACACCTGTAAATATAAATTTCTGATTCAATATATTTTTTTATCAGAAATCATAATTACCCCTTTGTGTTGTTTAATAAATATCAGTGTTCATAGCAAAAATACATATTTTCATTTATTTATCTTTCAACACATCCTATTATCCTCAAGTGTGAATAAAAATGTTATTCTAAGTATTTCGTAAAGTGGTTGAGTTCATTTTCTTCAAAAATTTCCGAAAATCCTACATCTTTCAATAGGCCTCCAGTTCTGGCTCTCAGTTGCGCCATGACTTGGCCTGGAGTATAGAACGTCATGTGTGTACCGAACACGGTAACCATGTTAACGCGTTTTTAGTTGATGTTGAGTGTTGGTTTTTTGTTTTTATTAATAAGGCCGTCATTATTTTTAGTCTTTCTTTTTTTTTTACATGTGGATGATGTTACGATATTTGTGTTATCAACGAGTATGTTCCGGATAGGGTTTTGGTAAATCTCCGTGTCTGTTTCAATGAGATCGAACTGTGCTCCATTGAGAGAGATGTAACGTCAGTTTCGTAGTGGTATGACTGACAATTATTTACAATGTTAGGATCGAGAACGCAGAACACCACTTACATTCTGTTACACGTAAAATAACATTCCTCCTCGAAAATGGCTAAAAGTATAGCCGAAAGATCACGGAAAACAAAACATTTGGACAATTTAAATATAATTTACGTCCTCAAAAGAAAGAAATCATAAGATCACATGAAAAATTACATTAAGACTATATATATATATATATATATATATATATATATATATAGTCTTAAGGTTTTAAGATATTCTATATTTATAGGTTAAGGATGTGCGTTGTGAAGCATTGAATATCGGTTCGGAACGAGAAATCGGTGGGGGGCGAGTTCGAATTCCAGACGAATTCATTTCATTCACTTACGCACAAATACCCTTGGGAAAGGTAATAACCCGTCTCTTCCTTCCAGTTATGGGTCAAATAATAGGACAGATTGGGTTCTATAGCCTTGGTCTTCCGCAGAAATCAATGGCAACCTACTGCGTGATAATCTTCTGCCTAGTCAGTCATGTCTCTTTCGAGACATGGTCGCCTAAGCGTGTATTACGTATGGCACTTAATTGACTGATTGATATTTATAGGTTAAAGTACTCAAGGATAGAACGTATATAAATGTAAAGGTAGACATTTTCATGCTTAAACGGGATATTCAAGCCATTGTGTTTTGGCTCGACGCTTACATATGCTGGTCAATGGTGCATCATGGTTAGGTCTATTGCATTGCTCTAACGGCTATACGCGAACAGCACAATGCTTCGTAAACATGTATGGGAAATTAAAAGAAAAAAAAATTACAACGAAAATATAATAGAAAATAAGGATTCAGCCTATATTAATAAATTCAAATACCTGGAAATATTGTCTGAAGGAGAAAATAGCTATAATTACATTCCAGATCAACAACAATTATCAAATAAAAATATCTGTGTAAATATTCATTTCTAAATGCAGACATGAAAAGAAATTTTTCTGCGTTACTTAAGAGTCGAAAACTATTAAGTAATACCTTGTGAAACATCACACAGGAAAATTCGATTGTGTATATTATATACATCGCAGATAACGTACTACACCAATGCCTAAAAGTAAAAGGAAGATACCATAAACAAAAAATAATAAATAAATAAAAATATATACAAAATAATAAATAAGTAAGAGTAAATAAATAAATAACTAAATAAAGAAGAGCAAATTGAATAATTAAGGAAATAAATAATAAACAAAAGAATACATTTATAATCACAACTAAGTAAAATTGTTCATGACAATTAATAGCGATTAATAAATGAATAGGTACAAATCAAGCTACAGTAATCTTTATATTAATACTGTATTAACATAGGAACGCTGGACGACGTACACAAAAACACGCATGATAAATGAAAGAAAACGTCGAACAGGAAATATATAAAACGAAGAGAGACTGTAATATATATATATATATATATATATATATATATATATATATCATCTATTATGAGAGAGAGAGAGAGAGAGAGAGAGAGAGAGAGACAGACAGACAGACAGACAGACAGACAGACAGACTTATAGCCGATTTGTGCTTGAAATAATAATTTCAAGACTTTCTTTGCTGTCTTCATATTGTACAAGTAGTGGCCCTTATTTTATTTATCCTATCTGTGGTGTAGTGGTTATCACGTCTGCTTAACACGCAGAAGGTCGCGAGTTCGAAACTCGCCGGAACCTGATTATTTTTGAATGTGCGTTGTCGCGCAGTGGATATCGGCTCGGAACGAGAAATCGGGGAACCGAGTTCGAATTCCAGTTGACATTCCTTGCATTCACTTACGCGCAAATACCCTTGGGAAAAGAATTTAATCCGTCTCTTCCCTCCAGTTATGGATTAAATAATAGGACAGATTGGGTTCTATAGCCTTGTTCGGCAACCAGTCTACCGCAGGAAGCAATGGCAACCTACTGCGGGATAATCTTCTGACCAGTCAGTCATGTCTCTTTCGAGATATGATCGCCCAAGCGTGTATTGCGCATGGCACTTAACTGACTGACTTACCATGTCAAAGGTGGAAAATGTTGTTATCAGAGAAGTTGTCATTATTATTATTGTCTACAATGTCAATAGTTGATGTTGTTGATATTGTAGAAGTGGTCATTATTATTATTTTTGTCTCAATAAAAGTCGGGGTTTGTTGATATTGCTGGAGAAGTGGAGATATTCATTGTTTACAATTTCAAAGGTGGAGATTGTTGTCATTGTTAAATATTTGTTATTATAGTTATTCTGGTCTACAATGTTAATGTTGCAGATTATTGTTATTGTGAGGGAAGTTGACTTATTGTTAATCTATTCTACAATGTCAAAGGCGGAGTTTGTTGGGATTTTAGAAGTTGTTATTATTTTGGTCTACAATATTAAATTCGGGCATTGTTCGTATTGTTGAAGAAGTTTGTATTATTATCATTTTGTGGTTCTATAATGTCAAAGTGAATGCTGTTTGTATTATTGATGTTGTCCCTTTACACTAGTGAACCATAATATTTTCTTACCTTGTATCAACTACTTGTCTGATAAGTTTGCATCTACCAAATAAGTGTCAAACAAACAATGACGTTTCGCTTAGTTTTTCTATGCAGCGAAATAACCTTCTTTGAAACCCAGTGACGGCTGTTGTTAAAAGGCAACAATTGATATGAGCGCAGTCAGGCATTCCGGTTCTGTAGTGATGACATTCCGATTCTGTAGTGATGACATCTTTTAAACAGACGGTATTAAAATTGCATAAAATTAAAATTGCATAGCCAAAGGCGCTGACCATGCAAAAATTGTGTTTTGCAGTGGAAACATTCTTTACAGCTGTTTTATTGTTCTCGGGTAGTTTATGAGGAAATAGACAGGAGGAATGTTTTAGGTGTTTTTCGTATACACACACATACAGACCCCCCCCCCCCCACACATATATATATACGCAAACACACACACACAAATATATATATAACAAAAATATCAAAAAATAATATAATTATTAAAAAATATAAAAAATTAATATCAAAGAAAAATCAACACTCAAAAACATCAGCTATGATCACATGCTCATGATGTCTGTGTTTGGAAAAACAAACTTTCCATTACTCAAGTTACTCTCTCTCTCTCTCTCTCTCTCTCTCTATATATATATATATATATATATATATATATATATATATATAAAGAGAGAGAGAGAGAGAGAGAGAGCAAACACACACACACACACACACACACACACACACACACACATATATATATAATGTAAACGATCAGTGAAAAATGAAGACATCCTTGATAATGGCTAATAGAATAGTCAAAAGTGTTAGGATATCTAGAACATTCGGACAGGTTTTACTCATTTTATGTCCAGAAATGTAAACACTTATACGAACACAAGGGAATTGAGTAACAAAGCTTAATCGCAGTATCATGTCAATTCATGTCAATCGTATTAATGTATCTTGCTGCCCAAACACACAATTATCTATCTATCTATCTATCTATCTATCTATCTATCTATCTATCTATCCTGAAAAATTAATTACTTCAAGACAATTCGAGTTTGAATGTTAAATGTTTTTATGTTTAAAGTATAATTGTGGGAAAATGAGATGCATTTATGTCATTTGATGCTTCTTTTCGGTAAAATAATTGCTGTGCAAACAGCAAAATGATATGCGCAATTTCTGCTGATCGTGTCGTAGCTGAGAATTCTTTTCATAAGCGGTTAACTCGGCTCAGAAGTGAAATTTTAAATCTGAAAATACGAGAATGTAACAGAAGGTTTGCAGGCGTTTATGATGAGCAAATCGGTGATACCCATAACTTTATCATTGAATACGAACTCTACCCTTAACTTCTTAATAATATTTCTAATTGCAT
Organism: Ascarosepion bandense; assembly: GCA_037127315.1. Classification (NCBI taxonomy): domain Eukaryota; kingdom Metazoa; phylum Mollusca; class Cephalopoda; order Sepiida; family Sepiidae; genus Ascarosepion; species Ascarosepion bandense. The sequence continues at coordinate 228,082 of JBBBDQ010001681.1, forward strand.
ATTAACTCATACAACTTATGTTATTCTATTCTTTTAATAAATTTCGATTTTAAAATGCAAAATGTATATTTTTATTCTTACATTATTACATACAATTCCACACATTCCAACCTGCCGACAACCAACCTTCTGACAAAAACCTTCTGATAATACTTCTGATGATAATTCTGGATAAAACCTGTAAGCTGTAGGGAGTTCGGTTATGTATGACACAAGGCCAAATCAAAAGAACCATTAACCAGCTCCCTACGTCTTCAATTTTATTAAATGCAGAGCAGAAGCTTTGAACCATGGATATTGGCATGGTTTCCCTCTGTCTTTTCAACAAATATTTTCATGGCAACTGCTCTGACAAACTTTTTTTCCTGGTGCCCTGACGAAATAAGTTTAAGCAAGCTACTAGATTGGCAGCTAGGTCCCATTCATTTACTGTTGAAATAACCAAATGCAACTGCTGTTTTAACTCCTACAGTTTTTTTCTCGTACTTCCTGCCTGTGAAACTCCCTTCCATTTCCTTTCTTCCCTGAAAACTACAATCTTGCCAAATTTAAATGCAATGTCAATCGTCATCTTCTGTCTCTTTGAATCCCGTTCATCTTTTGTCCTTTCCTTAATCCTCCCTATACTCAATCTTTTCTCTCACTTTCACTCCCTGTAACCCCCTGCGTACTAGTGGCATTCCCGCCTTGTTTGGGGTGAAATGATTAAATAAATTAAAATGCAACATCAATCGCCATCTTCTATCTACTTGAATCTAGTTCATCTTTTGTCATTTCCTCAATCCTCCCTATACTCATTCTTTTCTCTCACTTTCACCCCCTGTAACCCCCTGCGTACTGGTGGCATTTCTGCCTTGCACGAGGTGAAATTATTTAAAAAAAGTTTATCTAAAAGAAACGGTATGTAGATAAAAATGTTCCCAAATAAAAATGAATAAGGCTACGAAACATAATATCTACTATACATACACATACACTTACGAATATACATTATCAGCTGAATTCCACCTTGATAAACTAGAATTATACACTCACATACATAAGGCAATTTTTACGGCTGATCAGTTAGACCTGAAATCCATTGATTACTTGAAATTTTGAATGAACACGTCGTCTCTCCTTGATTAATAAATGTTTCCTATTTGTACTTTATCTTATCATATACAGTGCTCTGCGGTAGTGTTGGGACAGGAACTGTTTTGTCTTTTATGAGGCATATTGACAGAAAATAAACAATTTAGTTAAAGTAATTTTATTTGATTTACTCAAAAAATGTTTTAGCAAGAAAAAATACTTGTTATAAAATAAATTTGATATTTAGTATAATATCCTTTTGCTTTGATCACAGCCTTCATTCTGTCAGACATTGACATCACAAGCTTCTTCAATGTATTTAATGGTATCTTCTGCCAAGCAGCTTGTATTTGTTTCCAAAGTGTGTCTTGCGAAGTAACATTAGATTCATCAATTTTTTTTATCTAAAATATCCCATAGATGTTCAATAGAGTAGTTTCAAAATAACTTGTTTAATAGAAAATAGGAAAAATTAAATATAACTTCTTTTTAATACATTTCTTTTACACCTAGTTTTAAATAATCAATATTTATTAGCAATTTACTTAGCTTTTCACCCTGTTTTTGAATTTCAGTGAGGGTTTTAGGAAAATCACTTCTGTCCTAATACTTTTGCACACAAAATCACCCCTGTCCCAACACTTTTGCATACTACCGGTAGAGTGCAAAAGTGTTGGGACAGGGGTAATTTTAAACTTTATTTTGATGCCTCATAAAATATGGAATGTTTCTTGCCCTAATACTTTTGCACAGTACTATATATATATATGTAATTAAATTTGTCTTTCAATTAAAAATACATTGCGACACGGAAATTTCTATGTTTCGAGATTCCTATCTCGTCATCAAGCAATGTTAGATTGATTTTTGTGAAAATGATTTTCATTTAAATATAAGAAACGTATTGTTATATTTAAAAGTAATTTCAAAGCTTAACCTCCATAAAGCGAGTGGCGGCTACGGGATCCCAATCATTGTCCTGAAGAAATGTTCCCCTGAATTTTAGTCTGTTCTCTCCAAACTCTATAACTACTGCCTCTCTACTTCTTGCTTTCCTGCCTGCTGCTGGAAGTCCTCCTCCGTACTTCAAATATATAAAACGCTGGCGAACTCTCTGACTCCTCTAATTATTGCCCTATCAGCTACTTACTAATTTTTGGCAAAGTGTTCGAACCCATCATCAACACTGAGGTGGTTCAACATTTCACAGCCCACAGATTCTTCTCTGACAAACAATATGGTTTCTGCTTCACCACGTCTACTGCTGCTATGCTCATGACCATCACTGAGTATATACACCAGGATCTCAACAGGAACGGCGAAGCCCGACCTGTTGTTCTAGATATCTCCAAAACATTTGACAGAGTCTGGCATGCTGGTCTTCTACGCAAGCTGCGGGGCTATAGCATAACTGGACAATTGTTTGACCTTAACCAGTCATTCCTTTCAAATCGCACAATGAAGGTAGTATTAAACGAACATGCCTCCCAATACTATCATATGAACGCGGGTGTCCCTTAAGGTTCTATTCTAGGTCCTATGCTTTTCTTTATCTACGTTAACAATCTCCCTGATGTAATAAGATCCCAAGTAGGCATATACGCTGACGACACTACGGTTTATTCTTGCCTCGATCAAACATCTGCCAAGGCTGACAAAGCAAACCTCGCTGCAAAGCTTGAAAAGAACCTTCAATTCGTGGTGAACTGGGGTAAGAAATGGCCCGTGAATTTTAATGCTTCCCAAACGAAGCTGCTATCTATTAACCATAAGAGACAATTGCTCCTACTCACTATTAGCATGGATCAGGCTAACCTTCCTTGAGCAAAACATTGCGCGGGTTAACTCTCACAACAGACCTCAAGTGGAATGACTATATAGAATCCATAGCTAAATCCGCTGCTAAGAAGGTCGGTTCTCTGTCTGGGGCCAGGAAATTTTTCCCGGCTGATACAATCCTGCACATATATAAATCTACCATTCACCCGTGCATTGAATACTGCTGCCATATCTGATTGGGTGCTTCTGCTATCCACCTAGGGGCCCTTGACAAAATCCAATGGAGAATCTGTAATATAATAGATCCCGACTTAGCAGCTCAGATACAGTCACTTTTTCACCGGCGCAATGTGGCTTCCTTGTGTCACTTCTACAAATACTTTCACGGTTTCTGCTTTGATGAACTTAGCTCACTGGTGGCTCCTATATAAGAATTTACTCGAGCCACAAGATTAGCAACTAGGTCCCACCCCAAAAAATATAAACGCAAATTCTACTCCATCAGCTTCTTTTCTCACACTTCCCGCCCGTGGAATTCCCTTCCGTTTACTTGCTTCCCTGACAGTTACAATCTCCAAGAATTTAAATGTAAAGTCAATAGTCATCTCCTATCTCACTAACATACATCCTCTCTCTCATGCTCCTTTCTTCATCCACTCCACTCTCATCAGTATTCTCATCCTTCTCTTAAACACTTCCTGTCACTCTTTTTCATAATTTTTCTATGTAACCCCTTGCACAACAGTGGCAGTAAAATACTTTGCTTGGGGCGGAATGATTATAAAAAAAATTAATTATTTCCTTACAGATTCACTAATCTCTCTACATATTAAAAAGATTCTAGTAAGAAAAATAAAACTGACGAAATTGATCAGGTGTTTTCTTTTCTTTTTTTTTTCATTTTATAGAAGAAATATATGACGATTTTTTTTCAAAAGAACAATTGGTACATAATGGAAATTGATGCCAAGGTAGGTAAAGAGAAGGAAGCGGGGACGACTGGCAACTTTGGATTAAGTATCCATAACGAACGAGGCGAAAAATGGGTCCAATAGTGGACAGCAAATGACCAGGTAATAACTAACACCTGGTTTCAAGAACACCCACGACGTCTATGGACATGGAGAAGCCCAGAAGACAACACGAAAAACCAAATCGACTGCATAACCATAAACAAGAGTTTTAGAAATGCAGTGGTTCAATGCAAAACCTATCCAAGTGCCGACTGTGGAAGCGATCACCACCTCGTTATCTGTAAACTAAGGGTGAAAATCCGGAGACCGGAGAAACCTAGAGCAGCACACAGACTGCACGTGAACCGCCTCAACATGTAGAAAAAATACACTGACAGTGTGAAAAACAAATGTTAAAATCAAATTGGAAAAGGAAACTCAAAATAGGACTAAAGAAAGCGCCTGTGACATCAGCAAACAACATTGTCCCAAAGAAAATCAGACGCAGAAGAAAAGACGAGTGAATGACTGAAGAGATTCTTGACATGATGCAAAGAAAAAAGAAAACGATGCCAAGGTATAGAACGGAATACAGGAAACTACACAAGGAAAAAAGAATGGCTCAACAACAAATGTGCAGAAGTAGAGAGATTGAGCAGGACTAATAAAGCAGACATGCCTAAAGAAATAAGAGAACTGACAGGACAAAAATCTGCTCCTCGACAGGATGTGTAAAATCCAAGGATGGAGCGATCATACTTGAGAAAGTGGAAATACTTCAGCGATGGGAACAATATACAAAAGATCTTTTCTACGACAAGAAAGAGCAACTCAAAATTTATAAAGATGAGAACGGAATAGAAATATTAAAGTCCGAAGTGGAAGCTGCAATGGCCAAACTGAATAAAAACAAAGCAGCTGGACCAGACGGCATTGTAATAGAGTTACTGACAGTCCTGGACGAAATCGGCGTAGAGAAAATTACAGAAAAAAAAAAAAATTATAACAGTGGTGTAATACCGGGCGACCTAAGCAAGTCCATTTTCATAGCACTGCCTAAGAAGCTATGTGAAAACGAGTGTAAACTCCAGCAAACAATCAGTTTGATCAGCCACATAACAAAACTCATCGTCCGAATTCTACTGAATAGAGCGAGAAGTAGAATCAGGCCAGAGATGGGACAAGAAAAGTGCGCGTTCGTCAAAGACACTAGAACAAGGAACGCCCCATTTATTATTAGGCTATTATCCAAAAGGGCAATACAAATGAAAAAAGGACATGTACTTATGTTTTATCGAGTATGCGAAGGCGTTCGATAAAGTACGCCACAAACCTCGACATATTTGGGAAAGGCATAAGAATAATCAAGAATCTCGTTTGGCAGATATACAAAGATAGAAAGAGGCGTAAAACAAGGATGTGTCTTTTCACCGGATCTATTTAATTTGTTTCCGACAACTTTAAAAGTTATGCCAGGATTCGTCATCGGTGGCTACAATCTGAACAACATAAAGTACGCAGATGATACCTTGCTGATGGCAGACACGGAAAAGAAACTACAAGACCGCCTACAGAAGATAGCTGGAGAGAGTGACAAGAAATGACTACAAATGCAAGAAAACAGCATGTATGGTCATCAGCAAAAAGAGCATCCCCAAATACCAAATACCAAATACAGGTGGGGGATGCTAAAATCAAACAGGTACAAAATTTGAATTCCTGGGAAGTATTCTAACGGAAGATGGAAAGTCCGACACAGAGATCCGAAGACGAATTGGCATGGCGAAGGACGCATTCCAGAAGCTGAGTAGAGTATTAAGAGACAGGAAAATTTCACTGGAAACAAAAAAAAGAGTACTGGATTTCTATGTGATGTCAGTTCTTTAATTTTAATATGGCAGTGAATACTGGATAATCTCATCGAAGATGAAGGAAAACTAGAAGCAACTGAAACGTGGTCCTACAGAAAGATGCTGCGAATATCATGGATGAAACATGTGAGCAATGATGAAGCGTTGAAAAGAATGGAAACTAAAAGAAAATTAATTCTGAGTTTCAGGAAAAGCCAGTTAAAGTTCCTGGGAGATGCAATGAGATAGGAGGGCTTGGTGAATCTGATACTCACAGGCCAGATAGAGGGAAAGAGAGACAGGGGAAAGCAGCATGTAACATACTTGACTGGACTGAACAGGTGAATGGTAGTGCGGGGGTTTCGTGCTGTAACAAGAGAAACCGTGTTAAGAGCCACCGAGGATAGGGAGACGTGGAAGGCCATGATCGCTTACGTCCTGAAAGGACAAGGCACATAGAAGAAGAAGAAGAAGAAGAAGAAGAAGAAGAAGAGTGAAAATATTTGTATATGTTCAAATAATTTCCGTTTTCGTTTATCAAAAAACTAAAGTACAGTTACATAATATTAATTCATATTTTCACCATTTTTCAGAATGACATGTTGCTACTCATCAGGCGAATCTTCAATACATTTTCGGTAAAATTCCGCATGAGAACAACTTTTCAACTTACTCTTGAATTTGGTTTTTATTAGAGAAATTTTTCCACATCAAAGAATTTTGCAGACATCGAAAAAGATAATAATTGGCTGGTGCAGGGGCGTGTAGGGTAGAATAAACAAACCGACTTTCAAAATGTTTTCCTATGTTATTCTTGATTTATGTGTTTTTTGTTTTCATAGAGACCAACATATTTCCTTTAGACAAGCACAGGACGCTTTTCGGCTAAACCTTTATGTACACGTTGCAGTTGCTGGATGTATGAACGCGCATTTAGTGTTTTCTTGTGTGTTAAAAGTTGTAAATGCATACTAACACAACGGTCCAACTACAAGCGCAATATTACTTTTCTTATTTTGAAGTCAGTTATGAATATTTCACTCCTTATTTCGTTGAACATTGTTGTATGCAACACATTTTTCATCTCCTGTCAGGATACATTTAAAGAAAGGATTGCTGCTAAGAGAGTTGGATCACTTTGTCATGTGAGACGATTTTCACTCAAGAATCTATCTTACATATGTATATCTACCATTCGTTCATGTTTAGAAAATTGCTGCCACATATAGCCCGGCATCCCTGCTACTTACCCTTAGCTTTTTGATAAAATCCTAAGAAGAATCAATCTTGCGTCTCGGTTTCAGTCACTTGCCCAACGCCATAATGTTATCGCTGTGTCTTTTCTATAAATACTTTCATGTCAGTTGTTCGGATGAGCTATTTTGCTGTGGTACCTAGACCTTTTGAATTTAAGAGCAGTTGTAGTCGGGCGTCGTGATCTCATCAATTTACAGTTGAGCTGTTTAGATTTAGCCGTAAGTATTTAGCTAAAAGTTTCTTTTCTCACACTTCCCGCTTGTGGAACCACCCTTCCGGTTCCATGCTTTCCAGCCAACTTTAATATTCAAAAATTTAAACGCTATGTTAATCGCTATCTACTGTCTATTATGTTTATGTTCTAATTCTCCCAAACCCATTTATGTTTTATAAAGAGATTAAAAGTTTTATTTTATATTATATTTAAAATAAACTGGAATTAATTGGTTTTTTTTGCATTAGAATAAACGTATCTATTTAAAAAATGACAAAAAAAAAAAAAATGACAACAAAACCCCAAAAACAAACAAACAAAAACAACAAAAGAAAAAAAGTAAAACAAGGCCAAGAAACATAGACGTGTCGAAAAAGGAACTTTTAAAATTGTAGTTTAAATATACAATACAAATTTACATATTTAAATAATGTAACCGTCACAAATTACCAGCACCTGGAAATTGCGTTGTGCATGAACATGGAACGCCAAGTAGTGTTGCCGGTGAAGAATTATATATATAATGGCTGGCCACTTGTATTCGAGGAAATCCGTCTACCAGGGCGGCTAGCTAATCCTCATTATATATATACAAAATAAATACTAGAAAAATAAATCTAGTTAAAACTTTAGTTCATCGAGCCTTAATAATTTGTTCCTCATGTACGTTCCAACAGGAGTTGAACAGGATTCGTTGCATTCTTGTTAATAATGGTTTTCCGGCTAATATTGTTGAGCGCACAATAGAACGGAAGTTGGATAACTTTAACATGCCCCCAACATTTGGCCCTCGTCGGTGTCTCATTTATCTAAAATTACCTTGGCTTGGCAGAAAATGTAAACTTTTAAGCGATAAAGTTTCCACTATTGCCACTTTTTTTTTTCAGCCAAGTTACGTGATTTTTTGCATCTGTTCGATTTTTCCATAATTTCCTAACGAACGTCTGCCCTATTATAATAAAAGTTTACTCATCTATAAGTATAGATGTCAGTGCTAAGCTGAGTATATAGGTCGGACGAGTCTTAGATTGGAAACGAGAATAAGCCAACACATTCCCAAATATGTTAGATTACATTTCCGTAATCATACTCGTGTGCCGCAATCAGCACACGGGTCAGCAATTCGACAACACCTACAGTAATTTTAAACGGGTTCCAGGCTTATCTATGTGAATTCTTTGCCATCTAGTATAATGTAATTACGATTTTGCCAACGATTGGTCCCTGAGGAGGCGTCGGCTGAAAGGCAGCCTAGGTTCTAATATTAAAAAAAAAAAAATGAGCATACAATTGTGTTTATTCAGATGTGTTTTTTTTGTTCTGTGGTATCAAGACATTATTCCGACGATATATATATATATATATATATATATATATATATATAGTTATTCAGATATATATATATATATATATATATGTGTGTGTGTGTGTGTATTGTTGAGTTGTGATGATGCTTAGGGCCAAGATTTTAGTGTTTCTTTAGCGATTTACTGACAAAAAGTTACTTTCGCAAGAAGGTATATATATATATATATATATATATATATATATATATATATATATATATAGGCTGGCTTCCAAAATACCTTTTATCAGTAAATACCTGGATGCCAAAATAAGTTTTATCAGTAAAACCATTGAAAAATAACCTTGGCGCTAAACATTATCGCAATGGAACACTATATAGTGTTCCATTGAGATGTTCATGTATATATACATGTATATATAACGAGCTCATTAATTTTTAGTTGACTCGGAGATATAGCCGTAAGTTCAATGCTAAAACTTTCGTTTCTAGTACTTCACGCTTGTGAAACTCCCTTCCGACTCCATGCTTTCCAGCTAACTTTAATCTTCAAAAATGTAAATGCAAGGTCAATTACGATCTGCTGTCCTCCTGACTCTTTTCAATTACTGTTTCTGTTTCTAATTCTTCCACACTCTGTAATTTATTGTGTCCTGCTTTTACTGCCTTGCATAGGATGATACAGATGAAAAAAGAAAATCCGTTGTGAAAGGAGACTTGTCGCTATGGATAAGTGATTCGATAAAAGAGTTTGGAAACAAAGCACCCGGCTTTCTGATTTTCACTCTCTTTTATAACTCTCGGCATATAGTAGATCGTGATGTTGTCAACGTCTATTCTCATTTCTTAGTAATTTGCTGTGGATTACTTTGCAATAATGACTTTACAGATTCATCACCAAAGTCCGATGAACGCTCCTGTCTCTGTTCATATTGTAACGCGTTTTTCGCGAATCAGACTTTGCAAACTAGTGTTGAGAAGTTATGATTCGTTAACCATGAGCACTACATATTTTTCTAGATATAACTCTAATGTTATTCTCTTGTTCGAAATAACTTTCTTCTGATCACTACCCATCCAAGTAAAGCGATAAAGCCACTAAGATGCATTTCTTTACTGTGTGAAACATCCTGAAAAAGAATATAAAAATCATTATTAAATAGGAGAAATTGGAGTTTAGATTTCGAAGATAACGATAAACATTGGATTTAAATTTCTCAAAATTAATTGGAAAACAAGAACAGAATTCCACAAGCTAGAAGTGCGATAAAAGAAGCTATTAGCATAGAACTTACGGTTATATGTACATCCGGTGTTTAACTTTGGAGCCACGTTATGCATTAGTCCAACTTTTGCCTAGTTTGTATTGTCATTGATAATGACTAGGGATAATTATTTTAGCCTTTCTTTTCCTTAAAAAAAAACCCCGAAAATAATCTAATCACAGTTACAATTAAAAGTATTAAAAATTAAAGAATTAAAAAAATAAAAAAATCATCTTCACACCTACACGTTTCTTTTTCCAATATTCTTATGAAATTCTATATTGTAGAATCTTTTCTCTTTTAAAAACATTCTCCAGGGATAAGAATGTAAGAGGAAGTAGCGGGAAGTGAAAAATTATGAAGATAAGGAGGATAGATAGCGATTGACTTGAAGGGGTTAAGTTTATAATGTTCTTTATGTGATGTAGCAGATCTGGGAAAAGGCTGCCTGAGTGGAAAAAAATGGAACTCGGGGCAATCTGGGTGGCACTTGCTTAAATTAACTAGAATCACATAAGTGACAGTTATAAAATGTGGGAAGTGTTTCTGTCGCCATCTGTAGCTAATGTCATAATATTATGTGGGAAATCTTTCTGGAAGGTTTATGTGGGTAGTTTTTCTGCCACATTCTATTTATATTTTCATGGCAAAGTTAGATGACAAAGTGAGCAAATCTGTGTAACGTGTTTCATTCTCTAAAATGATATTATCGGAATGTGATGCTATTATTAACACAAATATGTAGCGGGAGGGATATATAAAAGTAATCGTTGTTTCTGAGGAGAACCTTTGACGACGTAGAAACACTAAATTTTAAATTTTGACATTTTTTTATTTAATTTTTTTAGCATCCTACTTGTCTAGATGCAAAGCCTAGGCGGTCTTACCCAGTTTTCATACTTTTTTGTTTTTGTTTTTATTGCTGTTGTTTTATCGGCCTATCTTAGGTTTATCTATATTTATCTCAATAAGAACATGTCTTCAGTCTGATGAAGTCTTTTCATAGAACGAAATGAAAATTTAAATGGAGGTGGGGTAACTAATGCGAAAAAATATTTTTACCAAGATTTTCTAAAAATAAGAATTTAAAAAAAAATGATTTCATTAATTTGTGAATAAGTCCTGAAATTTTCATTCAAATCCGATAATTATTTGATTTTTGCAAAAGTTTCCAAATTAATGTTTTCACCGGAAAAAAATGATTTTCGTAATATTGCATTATTCATAGTAAAATCTGGTAAAAATCTGGTTACCCACTAACGAAAAAAAAAACACAAAGAAAAAAAAGATTTTTTTACCAAAATTTCGAACGTGTTAGAAGGGATCAAAAAATAAAATTTTGACGGAAATACTTTTTTAAAATTAAGTTTGAGGCCCTTTTTTCATGCTATACTGTTTTATATACGATTTAGTGAAATCACCTACATTTAAATGCATAGGAAAACATTTTTTCGTAACTTTTCTCCATGAAAATTAAGTTTTAAACTCGTTTTTCAAGCTACAATGATTTCTAGGTTGGTACTGAATTCTACTATTGTTCCATATCAATAAAACAGATATGTTTAAGTTTCTTTGACGATGTTAGTGGTTGCATAATAGAAACTCGGTATTTACCCGAGTCAACCGACAAAGACGGGATGTGTCCCAAGGCCGATATTACCGTGGGGAATTCTGAGTGCGTATGCATAATAGACGCTCTTGTTATATACATATATATTTTTACGACCCCATGTCCTTAATATCTGAGTTAACAAACCGAAGGACTTATGCAATAATACTTTAAATTTTTTTCTTATGACGACTTTTTAACTCTCAACTGATAAATATTTCTCTTTCTTTTTCTCTCTTCTCATCAGGAATAATCTAAAATGTAAAGTCTGTCATTTTCCGTCTATTGATACCAGAAAATTTATGCCTTGGGCATCGCCTAGTCAGATAAAACATCGAGACATTGTGTCCTATGGTCACCCCACTTCATAAGTACGTTTTAATATAATCTATAGAAAACACAAAGTGAGTTCATATATTTATTGCTTCCGTAGCCTGATCTTCTCGATTTACTAATGCAAATATTACATTGCAATAATTACAGGAGTCAACACATGTTTCGTCTTATCATAACAATAAAATATTTCATTAGTATCATTATGATTTAATTTTCTTATTTCGTATTTGCTTCAATCTATATATTGATACCGCAGTACCTACATGTGTCACGCTCTATAAAGAGATATGAACGCACACACAGACACAACAAAAGAATCATATTAACACCGGACGACGTACACACAAACTCGCATGATAAATGAAAGGAAACATTGAACAGGAAATATAAAACGAAAAGAAAATTACTGTAAAACATATCATCTATTATAAGAGAGAGAGAGAGAGAGAGAGAGAGAGAGAGAGAGAGAGAGAGAGAGAGAGAGAGAGAGAGAGAGTATTATTCTACGTATAGCGTTTTAGGGCTTTAAAATCACCTACAATTCTTTTTTTGCTGTCTTTATCTTGATTCTCCTTCAACTAAGAAAATACTTTTCATCCGTTTATTTGTATTTATTTTATCCAATCGGTCCTTCAATTCTCGCTGTGAACAATATAACAAGTCGTAGTCTTTATATTATACTACAGTAATACCTACCTAAGTACCTACGTGTGTCACGCTTTTGCTGTAATGAATGAAATTAAAAATGTATTTTGTAAATGCATTATATTTCTGGAAAAAAATAATTCTAATGAAAGAAAGAACAAGTCAACGAAGAGAAGCAGCAAGAGAACGACAGAGAAGAAGACAAGAGCGATTACGATCAGAAGAGAGACAAGCAATCTGTAAACATAATAGAGAATGAATGCAAGCAAGGAGGAATGATATGAACGAAGACGAGAGAGATTTTTATATAGTTGTTACTGTAATATTTTGTTAAAGTTGTTAAGTTCAAACAATTAATGATGGAATAGGGGAATTTCTACGGACATTTTATTGTCTTAGAATTTGTCATGCGTTTATTCAATCATAAACGGAAGAATTAAGGTTCATTAGAATATTAAAATAAGAAAACCATTAAATTTTTACAGGTTAAAATTAGTTTTAAATATTATCGTTAAATGATTTGAAAAACTGAATTCTTTCTTGGATACGGGATTAGAGTTAATTGTATAGATAAAATTCTAAAATTTAAATTAACAAAAGTAAGCAGAGCACAAAGAAATAGCAAAAAACTTGGCTAGAAACAAAGAAAAGCGTAAAAAACTGTTATGTGATAATCTGTCTTTCTGTATGTGAGTGATGAATAATCTCCTCAAAGATGAAAAAAGGACTCGAAACAACAGAAAGAAAGATACTGAGAATATTATGGTCCGAACATGTGAGCAACGACGAAGTTTTACAGAAAATGGAAACAAAAAGGAAACTTCTACTTAACACCGGGCCTTGTAAAATCTGATACTCAGATGATCGCCTCCGTCCTAAGGAGACACGTCACATAAAGAAGAAGAAGAAGAAGAAGAAGAAGAAGAAGAAGAAGAAGAAGAAGAAGAACAACAACAACAACAACAACAACAACGAATGTAATTACTAAAATTAAATGCGTTATTTTTTTTTTTCATGTATGTGTCAACTTATGAACGGGACACGAAAATTTTACGCTGAATATGAACTAAAAAGAAAAAAGCTGTCAACAAAAGAAGTAGCTAAAATATTTGTGACACTTAATGAGGAAAGAAAACTAGGAAAATTTAAAAACCGCGTATGAATGCAATAGAAACAGAAAGGTATCTACATAACGAGTTTAAGTAAAGGGATCTAAAAAGGATATAGAGAGCAAGTAAAAAGGACAAAAGTTGTTTGCACAAGGAAGAGAATGCTGTTGGAAACCAGAATTATTCTCGCCCTGAAAACATAAAGGTGAATAATTTTTACAAGAAGCTGCTGAAAGGTTAATCGATTTTATCACTTCCAAAATCTAAACAAAACGAAAATTATCTAAAATTCCATCTTTTTTCTTTTCTAAGCTTGTTTTTTTTTTTTTTACAAATGGCCACAGAGCAACCTGTGTAGATCGAACTTATTGCTCAGTGCATAACGGCCGATGGGATTAACTCTGTGGCATTCACTTTATAGTAACAAGCACTTTTAAAAATGTATTATGGAAAATGAGTTGCTTAAAACTTATTTATCGGATTCAGAAAAACAATTGTTAAATACATGTTTGATTTTATTTTAAACTAAACCTAAACGCGTTGACCACCACACAGAAAGGAAGCTGAAGTGAGTTGGTCATGTGACCAAAACGCGAGGCCTCCCCCAAACCATCTTACAAGGATGGGTGCAAGGATGAAAAAGAAGGAGACACAAGAGTGAGAGCGATGTGTGGACAATATTGTCGAATAGGCTGGCAATTGATTTGCCCTGATCCAGGACAATATCAAATGGATGTCTCTTGTCAAGCTGATGGGTTAAGAAGAAGGAGGAGGAGAAGAAGGAGGAAAAGATGGACAATAATAATAATAATAATAATAATAATAATAATAATTATTATTATTATTATACTAACCACGGTTAATATTCTTCCCGTACCAAACAAGCTAAGTAGACAAATCCCATACCCGTCAGTGGTTACGTAGGGCAGGGTTAGAAACTGAAGCCGAATGTTTTATTTTTATTGCGCAGGACTATTCCTTGCTAACGAGAAATTATCAAGCACCCATACTGAAAAATTGTGTCGATCCCAAATGTAGATTCCGTGATAAATATCCAGAAACAATTTGTATCAGGTTGCATGGTATCGGTACCGATGGTATGACAGCTTTGGCCAAAATATGCGTTGGTAAATCTGTAAATTTGACGGGAATGAAAATGCAAGAAGCTGGTATAAAAACTATGCAGACCCGATTACGGAGGTAAGAAGTATTTAAGCGTATTATTTAATGAAATTTATAGCAGAGAGAATGGAAACAAAATTTAGTGAGGAAACGCGAGATGAAAGAAACAAACCTCAATTGTAAGAAGAAAAATTCATTAACAAAATAAAGATACCCAACATGCAAATTACAACTGGATGTCAAAATCAAACAACTGCAACAATTCTATCTATCAATTCTAGATATCTAGGAAATATTTAACAGAGGACGAAAATCTGATCGGAAAGCTAAAGATGCCTTCCACAAGTTAAGCAATGTATTTAGAAACAGAAAAGAAACCTTCATTGGAAACAAAGAACAGAACACTGAATTGTTATGCAATATCATTTTATCCTATATGGCAGTGTATGCTGGAAAATCCCATTACAGATGAAGAAGTGACTTTAAGCAGCAGGATGCTGAGAATATCATAGACCAAACATAGAACCGAGGATGTTTTAGAGAAAATGCGGGGGGGGGGGAACAACGACAAATATTTAACATCGGAAAGAGATGACATTTTCAGGGTACATAAGAGAGACTGGAAAATGTCATACTCGCAAGACAAACTGAAGGTTAGAGGGACAAAGAAAAACAAAGCAAAACCTATCTAGCGAGTAAATAAATGGTGGAACGAGCTTTAGGAAAGATAACAAAAAGTCAACATTTACGTGGAGCTACAAAGTACAGGAAATCGTGGAGAGCCATGATCGCCAGCATCCTGAGAGAATACGACTCGTAGACTCGAGTTATTTAAATTACCGTTTAAAGCTAGGATTAATACGAAATCGAGTTATTTTGATTCCAGATTAAACTTTTCCATTTTGTTAGATATTACTCAGTGAAATGTGCCGATAACGTTTCTGCGTCTTCTAGAAAACCAATCAACAACCTAATATATAACAACAAAATTTCTATCTACCTACCTAACGTATTAAGAAAACGTAACCATATCTATAAATAAATGAATTTCAACAAATTCTAGTGGCTTTAAAAATATTCCATGAAAACAAAAACATATGTCCTAAGTAACAGTCAATATCCATACTAGAATAAAAAACGAAAACAATTCAAACAAAAACAAGGGAAAACGAAACATAACCCTCCCTCCCTCCCTCTCTCAAAAACAAGGGAAAACGAAACATAACCCTCCCTCCCTCTCTCAAAAACAAGGGAAAACGAAACATAACCCTCCCTCCCTCCCTCAAAAACAAGGGAAAACGAAACATAACCCTCCCTCCCTCCCTCAAAAACAAGGGAAAACGAAACATAACCCTCCCTCCCTCCCTCTCTCAAAAACAAGGGAAAACGAAACATAACCCTCCCTCCCTCCCTCAAAAACAAGGGAAAACGAAACATAACCCTCCCTCCCTCCCTCTCTCAAAAACAAGGGAAAACGAAACATAACCCTCCCTCCCTCCCTCAAAAACAAGGGAAAACGAAACATAACCCTCCCTCCCTCCCTCTCTCAAAAACAAGGGAAAACGAAACATAACCCTCCCTCCCTCCCTCTCTCAAAAACAAGGGAAAACGAAACATAACCCTCCCTCCCTCCCTCAAAAACAAGGGAAAACGAAACATAACCCTCCCTCCCTCTCTCAAAAACAAGGGAAAACGAAACATAACCCTCCCTCCCTCCCTCAAAAACAAGGGAAAACGAAACATAACCCTCCCTCCCTCCCTCTCTCAAAAACAAGGGAAAACGAAACATAACCCTCCCTCCCTCCCTCAAAAACAAGGGAAAACGAAACATAACCCTCCCTCCCTCCCTCTCTCAAAAACAAGGGAAAACGAAACATAACCCTCCCTCCCTCCCTCAAAAACAAGGGAAAACGAAACATAACCCTCCCTCCCTCCCTCTCTCAAAAACAAGGGAAAACGAAACATAACCCTCCCTCCCTCCCTCAAAAACAAGGGAAAACGAAACATAACCCTCCCTCCCTCCCTCTCTCAAAAACAAGGGAAAACGAAACATAACCCTCCCTCCCTCCCTCAAAAACAAGGGAAAACGAAACATAACCCTCCCTCACTCACAACAATACAATAAAACAAAATAGAGAAAATATTATTCAAAACAACTGACAAACCCTTCCATAAAATCAGCAAATTATATATATTATCAATAAAAATACAATCATAGTTACAGCTTCATGGATAACACTGAGAAAACAATAACTAAATCACAAAAAAAAAAGAACTCAACAAAACCAATAACAGTTACAATGACAGTAACAGTCAGCAAAATAACAACAGGAATTATAACTGCAGAAAGAAATACATTTACCCACTTAACAATATTTAACTAATAACTTAATATAAAATCTATTGTAACTAATAACTTAACAAAGACGAAATAATTTGCGTAAGCGTCATAGAAAAAAAAAATTAAAAGAAAGTTATTATAACCACAAAACGCTCTTTGAAAGAAAATATACATAAAAACAATACAATTCTATCAAAATACATATGGAGCTAAAAAGCGCCCAAATGGAAGCAATAGTCTCACCAAAATATAATGGGAAATACTAAAAGGAGCAGTTCTATAAAATATTAACAGCAAAAATTATAAACTGTGATTAGATGAAAAATTAGCAATAATTAGTTAAAAAAAAAAACCTTAAAAAAACTCAGAAAACTGAAATAATGGGTAAATGTAGGCATATAAATAAATTTTTATTTAATCACTAATTAAGAATAAATAAATAAATAAAAAATGTACAAACTTCAAATAAATAAATATAACATAAAATTTTGAAAATATTATAAATAAATAAATGAACACATTAAATATACACATCTATACGCGTGTGTGCATGTACATATAAATATACAAATACATGCACACACACGAGTACAAATAAACGAACCTACCCTCCACCCCATAATTATTACTTCAATGCATAACATAAAGGCAAAAACAAAAAAAAAAACTACCAAGCATTAAATAAAAATGAAACATAAGGTATACAATAATATATTTATATAATAAACGAAATACAATTTTCTTGATTCAAGAAAAGACTAGAATGCTGAAAATTTTTAAACAATAACATGTCTAAAGTAAACACAGGAAATAGATAATAACAAAGAGCTAAACTTGAAAAAAAAGAAGAAAAAGAAAAAAGGTAAGTAGTGTGTGCAAAGTAGAAACAAAAAAAAAAAAAAGAAGAGAAATGCAATATAATCACGACACCCTAAAAGTACGCACATCCGCACATAACCGCACGCGTGCAAATGCATACAAACCATACGGAAGAGAAAAAAAACAAACAAACAAACTTGCATCAATAATAAGTGCATTAAAAAAATCAAAAAATATAAATAGTCAGTTGCCGATAATCTCTGAAGAGTGGACGAATGGATCTGTCTAAGAAACTCTGGAGTCGGTTACATCAATCAGCTAAGTGGTAAATTTTACTTATATTAATTCTCTCTCTCTCTCTCTCTCTCTCTCTCTCTATATATATATATATATATATATATATATATATATATATATATATTATTTTTGTGCTCACGTTTTAATTTAGAAGTAAAGCCCAAAACAGGGAAAGTATTTTTCGAATTGATTAATAAACACTTCGCTAAAAAATCTGAATTAATACAGTTAAATTAAGTTACAGCTACAGTTGCAATTTAGAAAATTACATAAAAAGACAAAACGCCAAAAATTTAGAAAATAACGTGCAGCAAAATATTGTTAATGAAAATTGTAATTGCACAGACAAAAGCAAATAGCTACTTAACGGAGTTTGTAAAACTGAAAAAGTTATTTACAAAACAGAAATACGAGATACAGATGAATCAAGAAAAATATATAGGATGTACTGAAGGGAATTTTAAAAACGTTGGTATAATCACAAATCTACATTCAAGCGAGAAAGCCTTAAAATTGTACCAAGCTAGCCAACCACGTGTGAAAATTAAAAGAAAAATAAATGGCAAAGTTAAAGCATATTAAAAATGGCCATACCTTGCAACGGTGGTGATGTTTGCAGATTGTGCCAAGAAGAGAAGTTAGCCACAGTATCATTTTCAGAACGAGAAGGTTGCTAAATGAAACATTCGAAATAATGTCTGGATGTAAACACATCAGAAAATATATTTTAGGATCGTACAAACCCGGATAAAAATTTTTACAATTCTTGACCAGCTCCTCCCTTATTTTAAACTTCCAGTTAAACGTTTGAAAGTTCATGTTATGCGTTCTAAAAAGCTTTATATGATCATTTTATATAAAATGGCTGGAGATACCGAAAGGTTGAAACTAAGGTCGCTTAAAATCGGCTGACTTCTGATTTAAAATTCTTAAAAGCTCTACATTATATTTGTATTGAGCACTTTTTAATGCAAGTGTGTACTGGTCTAATTTGATCCTGACCAGTAACTGGTTAGTATGATTAATATATATATATATTGATTGATTGAAAAGTAATTCCCCATATTAAAATTCTTATAGCATATTTATTAATTATAGTTTTTACAAGAGATGCATATGAGAAGAAATAATTTAGTAGGAGATTTTTACTTAAAATTCGATGTGGGCACCAGATTACGCTACCAGGTTTTCGAACCGCCCAGGAATCGCGTTACCTGATTTCACCAAGAACTCTTGTGGTATGAAAGACATAACTTCTGTATTCGACCTTCGACTTCTTCCAAAGTCTTGGTTTGGTAAATTAGAGCTGCTCCTTTAATTACATCCCACCACCCAAAAAAATGAAGTAACATGTTATTAAGTCAGAACTTAAAGAGTTACTTTTCAATCACACACACACACACACACACACACACACACACACACACACACACACACACAGATAGTATATGTAGGGTTTATGAGAAATACTTTAAAAATTTTGGAGGCGTGTTCCTCGAACTAAAACAAGGTAAAATGTATATACAAAAATGTGTCTAAAACGCCATTTTGAGGTACAATAGACTGTAGAATGTCTACTTTGCGATCAGGCCTATGGGCAGATCTTGGTCTTCCTCGATCAATAGTTAATATTTTTTTTACTTTGAAATCAATATATATAAGCATAGAGATTGAAAGTCTTACTAAAAATAATGTCCTAAAGGAAAAAATACGTTGTCGTTTTCTAATCCTTTGTAATGCCTAATTTATCACAAGTAATATTCACCTGGTCAGAACAACTACTAATTGTATAGCGGTGTGTTGCAATACTTGACTTTGTTTAGCACTTGTTTGTTAAAAAGCTCTTCTTATATTGATTCAGTTAAGTGCCATAAGTGATACACAATTGGGCGATCATGTCTCGAAAGACACAAGACAGACTAGGCAGAAGATTTTCGCGCAGTAGGTTTCCATTACTTTCTGCGGTAGGATGGCTGCCAGTCAAGGCTATAGAACCCGATATGTCCTTCTATATAACCCATAGCTAGAAAAAGAAGAGACGTGTTAATACCTTCATTAAGGGTATTTGCACTTAAGTGAATGCAACTAACTGAACTGGGAATTGAACTCGCTTCTTCGATTTCTCGTTCTACAACACAACAACGCATATCCTTCACCACGAAGTACACCCGATATTGATCCGATATTATGTTGACTGCGCGAGTCTAAATATAATGTCATCAAAACAAGTCATATCCAGTGCACATATTTGCATACATTTCGCTGATATTGGCAAATATTCTACAAGCTGTGACATGATTTTAAGGTCAATTTTCACAACTTTTACACACAATCAGGAAGTCTGAGTCTGAATAGAAAACGAAAAGAACTGAATTTTTCATTAATGCTATTGAGGACGGCATGAATCCAAAACTCCTTTGCCCCACTGCCAGTTATTAATCGGGACCAATCAATTTTTGTTCGAGAAAGCAGCAAAGTATCTCGTCTGACGCATCAGGAACAAAATATTCGTTTTCATTTTGAATTACTCTCCTATTAACTGAAGACTCAGGACAAAATGAAAGCGAGACATAAAGCAAACAAATTTCTGAAGGCGTAAATTATTCCCGGGAATGTGACCTGTTAGTTTTAAGTATGGGATCCTATATTGAATGAATCTATTTTCCTGTATGATCATGGCATCTCTTGCAAGTCTAAAAAAATTCAAAACACGTGTCATATTCCTTTAAAATATATTGTATTTATCAGTACACAAGATGAAGGTAATAGCCAATTTATGTACCTATCTAAAAACAATGTTAAAACATCTGTAAAATGTTTAATTAAGTATATTTGCTGTGCAAGCATACCAAATACTGTATTATTTTTATTGGTTCTGACCTGGCATCTCGGCTCCATTCCCTTTCCCACCGCCATAACGTAGCTTCCCTGTGTCTTTTCTATAAATATTTTCATGGTAATTGTTTTGATTAGCTTTTATCTGCGTTACCTAGACTGTACGAACATTAGTGTTATACTAGTTTGGAAGCTAGGTTTCAGCATTTTACAAATCAAATAGTTTGACATAACCGCATGTTCTATGCTAACAATTACTTCTGTAAGACTTCTCACTAGTGGAACTCACTTCTGGCTTTTTGCTCTTCGCTCAACACTGATCTTCAAAAATTTAAATGCAATGTCAATCATTATCTTCTGGTTTCTTAAATCTTGTTCTTTTTTTTGTCTTCTCTATTTAATAGTAGTTTTTCAAATATTCTCTATCACTTAGTAACCGCTTGCGTCCTATTGGCTTTGTTGCTTTTCTTAGGGTGAAATGTAAAAAATTAAATGCAATGTCAATCGTTATCTTGTTTTCTTAAATATTATTCGCTTTCATAAATAGATATATACATTTTTGTAAATGATATTGATCTTCTCAAATTAAATCCTCACAAAAAGATTTTGCTTTTGTTTTTATAACACAAGAGAAATAATTGCGTTAGTATGATTAAAGATCTAAATTCTCCTACATTTAGATTTACGTTGTTTTATGTATGCAGTAAGCAATGAGCTAATCAGCGCTGTTGTTACTACTATTCATGGTTGTTTGTTTATATAATTACCGTTCATATTGTTTTATGTATTGTAATATTTACATTAAAATCGTGAAGCTGTTTGCGATGAACTTCTTAGTAAATAAGTGAAAATTGGAGTAATCAATTATACGGAAGGTGTGGGAAATAAAAGAAATTTGTTACTTTCTGTAAGCCGGTCAATGTACAAAAAATAAATTTTCAGTGACAGTACTCAAAATTATTTGCAATTTTATGTAATTCGAAAACGTCCCCTTACATATATACACATATATATTGTACAAACTACAGTCTACTACAAAAAAGTACATTTCAATTTTTTATTGAAAGAACAATGTCTCATAAGGTAGTTAATAATGATGGTAATAAACGTTATTTTTTTAAAAGAAAAGTGATGAAAATTCACTTCCTTTTATTGGCGAAATTTTTCGTAGGAGGTAAAGAGGATAGGAAAGATGAGAAAACAACAAGAGAAATCAAAAAAGAGGTAAAGAGGATAGGAAAGATGAGAAAACAACAAGAGAAATCAAAAAAGAGGTAAAGAGGATAGGAAAGATGAGAAAACAACAAGAGAAATCAAAAAAGAGGTAAAGAGGATAGGAAAGATGAGAAAACAACAAGAGAAATCAAAAAAGAGGTAAAGAGGAGGACACAGAGAAAATAAAAACAAAGAGGAAAACAAGAGAGAAAGAAATAAAGAAACATGAGGAAAGAGCTAATGAATAACGGCTCAAGAAGAAATAAACCCCTAATTTAAGTAGGAAGTAAAGTATAAACATATACAAACATCGGTCACACGACGTCTGGGCTTAACAAAGAGGAAAAAGTGAGAAAATGCACAGGGGAAAGGAAGGGGTGGAGGAAACAACAAGAGCTGCAAAAAAAAAAAAAAATGGTTCAAACTTTGGCCGGAAATGAATTGTAGATAGATACATTTATTAACCACATTGTATAAAACAAAATTCTTTGGCATTTTTAAACAGAATGGCGAAATCACATACACAGACATGGAAATTATTCAAAAGCGCAGATTTGAGGATATTCAAAAATACAAGACGAAGATATAAATTCATTAGTGCTAATATAATAAATTAGAATATATATATATATATATATATATATATATATATATATATATATATATATATATTGCCTGACGATCCGTAGTGTGAAACCGCGGTAGGTTTTGGCTCGCTTTAGATTTTTGTGTGTCTTTGCTCTACTTTTGTATATCTTCTTTTGTACTTTGTATCGAGCACTTTTTCTTGTGGTTGGTTCCGTTTGGGTTTTTTTTTCTTTGCTGCGGAGTATTGAATGTTTTGTTCTTGTTCCGCGGATTTCTTTTTTTTCTCCCCATTTATCCGACGCCTCAGTGCACCGGATTGTAACGGAATTAGGTTCTGTTTGTTAGTGGTTTTTTTGAAGGTTTATTTTAGTATAAATTTACGGCCTACTTACTTGCAGAGTCTATTTAGTTATTATTTTTATATTTATCTTTCTATCTACCAGCATGTTCCTATCCATCGCAGCTTGTTCATATTTATGTCTCCGCTTGCCCATATCTATCTATCTATCTATCTATCTATCTATCTATCTATCTATCTATCTATCTATCTATCTCGTCTACTAATCTAGATAAATGAACAAAACCTTTTTGTCGAGCTTACGGCCATATCAGGTTCTGGTAAGATCATCGAAGTTAAACGTCGAGCGTGGTCAATATCTAGATGGGTAACCGCTTGGGACTACCAGATGCTGTAAGCTCAGATATGTGGGTAAGCGTAATGGATAACGGCTCGGAATTGGAAATCAGAGTGTTGCGTTCCAAGTCATGTTGGGTTCATTATATTTACTCACGCGCAAATACATTTTGCAAAGATACGAATCCCCCTTCTCCCCCCATATGTGTTAATTATGTAAGACTTGCATAAATAAATCATTATTATCTCCAAAGTCTTCTTACAATCTAAAATATTTCTGGCTTTAAATAAAAAATAAGTTGATTGATAAGCCGTAAAGCAGAAATCAATCAAAATATTTTTGTTGATGCTCTGATGATCAAATTATGTATTAAATTTAATAATAATAGTGGAGCTGAAATCCCGAACTGAACCAATCATTTTTATACAAACAAAAATGGCGGAAGGGAATAATGAATGGTCATATTTACCCCAGTAATTTCATTAAAGTTACATGATTTTTTTAAAAAGAAAAACGGACTATCATATTGCGTACAAATCAGACTGGATCGAAAGGAAGTTCATGTCATATCTGTATAGATTTTTTTCTATTTTTATTACGCAACTCTATTCGCTTTAACAGTTTGTAAACTCGGATTTCGTTATAGTAAACCATTCAGAGATAGAGTTTGATTGGTATAGTCTTACGCTTTAAGACTATTATTAGATTGACACAATGTTTTCTTGTCTATCTATTATTACCTATTTGCATACTTCCTTACGTAAGGGTTGCGTCATGTTCAAAAGTTAAAAAGATATATATATATATATATATATATATAGCATAATGATAATCCACGTATACTGTTTTAATATGTATAGGAAAAACTACTAAAAATTTGTAAGTTAAAATTTTTTTTTGACAGTATTTATTTATTTATATATATAATAATAGAAATAAATAAATACTATTAAAAACATTTTAAACTTACAACTTTTTAGTAGTTTTTCCTGTATATATATATATATATATATATATTAAAAACGGATTAATTCAAAGACGTTGAATGGCCATTTCGATATGAAGATCCCCACGGGGGACAACACATCACCTCAGCAACAGAAAAATCCTTTCAGAAACTAGAGAAAAATTAGTCTACTTTTCCTTTTTAAATAGATTGCAAAGAAATTAAAAAATAAAATAAAATAAAATAAAAATAAAAATAAAAATAAAGGGAAAGAAAAAGAAAAAGAAAAAGAAAAAGAAAACGAAAAAGAAAAAGAAAAAGATAGAATAAAATCAAATAAATAAGAAAAGAAAAAATTGACATCGTCTGGGTTCGCAAAAAAAAGGGAATGTAACTAAAAATTAACAGACAGCCGTGTTAAATCGACGTAAGTTTAAGCAACACGGAAAAAAGGTGGTAAGAGAGATAAAAGAAGGAAGGGAGGGAAAAAGAAAGAAACGAAAGAAAAATTTTTTTTTAAAATATTACAGACGCTCTCTTCCTGTATCATTTTTTAATATTAAAATAAAATTTTTAATATTAATTTGGATCGGTTTTTTGGAATTTACCTTCCTGCTTTTTCCCTTAGATTGAAGTATCTGAATTAATATATATATATATATATATATATATATATCAAAGCTTTCATTTGTCTACATTTTTTCTCTTTCCTTTCACCTGCTTTTTTTCTCTGATATTATTGTGCCATGCATCTTGTCCATATACAATTTGTAAAGCTTCAGTAAATTATTAATTTTTCAAGGCTTTCACTGATCACCAGAATAAAATGCCAACACTACAATTTTTCAACTAAACTTAATCAGCAAACTAGTTTCCTTAAAAAGCAATAACGATTTTGAGAAAAAATTGTGTCACTATTTATTATGTCAAACTCCAACTTTTCAATTGAGTGCAATATCACGGTTTCAAAATTGACATGTCACATATTAAAAATTGTTTTTACTATTCATATTTATTTTATTACTAATATTGTGAAATATGTTTTGTAGGACATGAAACTAAACGAAAAAGAAAATCCACTTAAACAACAACTAAAAAAAAAAAATTAACAGCACTAATGCCTGAAAAAGTTTGACCCGACAGCCATTGACGCGTGAAGACACGATAGCTGAAAAAGAAAATAAAAGCGACACAACACCCATTTATGCGTGAAGACACGACATTTGAATATATATATATGTCTAAAAATATTTAGGTAACGTAGATATATAACGATACCTGGAAGGTTAACAATGAGCGTAGGCAGAAGTATCGATCCAGACGTCAATATGCCTATCAAAAATTTACGACTGCAATATAATTTTGCTGTGTTATATATTTTTTTGTGAATAAAATGGTACTGAACATTTGAATCTAAATCTTTGGTTGTACTCTACGAATTAAGGAAAGATTTAAAATTATTCATTAGTTATCGATAAGCGTTAAAAATATTTAATTTATATGAATTTAATACGATTTTCATTCTGAGCAGGCCTAATTTTCTATGGGCGGGTAAATCTGTTTGGGTGTGTACGAAGTTATCCATACAATCATCGATCTATACTTGCAACTTAGTTTTTATTTGTTTCTATTTTGTGTATTAACCAAAATTATTTAAACATTCCAAATTCCAAATTTTCTTTTCGCAGCGATTATGTTAGATATACAT
The DNA here is from genome assembly GCA_037127315.1 of Ascarosepion bandense. Classification (NCBI taxonomy): domain Eukaryota; kingdom Metazoa; phylum Mollusca; class Cephalopoda; order Sepiida; family Sepiidae; genus Ascarosepion; species Ascarosepion bandense. Next base: position 253,985 of record JBBBDQ010001681.1, read on the forward strand.
ATATAAAAACTCACAAAATATATTTATTATTACACAAGGGGTTACAGAATTAGCAACAAAAACATTAACAATGAGCAGAAGGTGAAAAGTGTAATCAAGAGGATAGTAGATAGCGATTGACAGTGCATTGGCATTTTTAAAGATTAAAGTTGACTGGAAAGCATGGAGCAGGAAGGGAGTTCTGGAAGTGATAAGTGGGAGAAAAGACATTGTTAGCATAGAATTTACACTTAAATCTAGCCAGCTCAACTGTAAATTGATGAGATCTCGACGCCAGTCTAGTACTGCACTTGACTTTAAAAAAAGTCTAGGTACCAAACGAAAGTATTTATAGAAAAGGCACAGGGAGGCAACCATACGGATGTGGGAAAGTGACTGAAGCCGAGCCACAAGATCAGGAAAGATATTATTGCTGAATCTTTTTTGTGCTCTCTTAAGGAACTCAAAGTAAATAGCAGGAACACTTGACAAAATGTAGCAGTAATATTATAAGCATGGATAAATGGTAGAGTTATAGAAAAGTTATAGAAAAGTTATAAGATAGAGTTATAGAAAAGTTATAAGATAGAATCTGAAGAGAAAAGTCTCGCACGACACAGTGAACCGACTTTCTTAGAAGCTGACCTAGCAATGGACTCATTATAGTTTTTCCACTTCATGTCAGTTGAAAACGTTAGCCCGAGAAAGCGCAATGAGTCAGTTTCCTGGAGGTTAGCATCAGCCATACGAGGCGTCTCGCAAATGATTAATGGGGAGAAATTTAGTTTTGGAGGTGTTAAAATTAACAAACCATCTTTCGGTCGTTTTGAGATCCTCAGGTTGTTTTGGACATTCATCTTTGGATTTTATCAAAGGATTCAAGGCAAATATTATGAGAAGTTTTAAACCTGTGTGTCTTTAATAGGATTTTTCAAATTATTATATTAATATTGCATGATTAAGTGGGGTCAGTTCAGGACGTAGGCAATCATGGTCCAACATATCTTCCTGTACTTTGTAGCTCTTAATACCTTTTGTCTTGTTATTTCTCTTAAATCTTTCTCCGCCATTCATTTGCTAAAGCCCATCATGTATATCACGCGCTGTTTTCACCTCTTCCCCTCTATTCACCCTGTGAGTATTAGATCCTCCAAGCCCCTTTTCTCAGTACGTGCCCGAGAAAACTCAGCTGTCCCTCCCTGATGCTAAGTAAGAGTTTCCTTTTCGTTTCCATTCTCACCAAAAACATCGTCGGTGCTCACATATTCGGTCCATGGTATCCCCAACATCCTTCTGTAGAACTACATTTATGTTGCTTCAAGTCTTTCCTTCATGTTTACGAAGATTGTTCAGCATTTACTGCCATATAGAAGGACAGATATCACTTAAAAGTTCAGAAATCTTGACGTTTCAAACGAAATTTTCTTGTCTCTCCATACTTGACTCAGCTTTTGGAATGCATAATTGGCCATTCCAATACGTCTTCGGATGTCAATGTCGCACTTTTCGTCCTCTGTTAGAAAACTTTTCTTATATTTAAATTTCTGTACGTGCTTGGTTTTAGTATTCCCAACCTGTAATTGGCATTTTGAACTCCTATTTTTGCTGATGACTAAGCATTCAGTTATATTGTTTTTATGCTTAGTCCTTTTTTCTCGCTTTCCTTCGCTGCATCATGTAGGAGATGTTGTAACTTCCTTTCCATGTCTGCTATCAGCACTTTGTTATCTGTATATCGTATATTGTTAAGATTGTGGACGAATCCTGTAAAATAATACGCATCGCAAACAATCTGGTAGACATTTTCTTTCTTCAGTGTACGAAGGACCGGCGGGGGAACTTTCCAATCCAGCTCGTTTCATGGGGCCGCTGCACTCACCCCTAATTTTTTTTTTTTTTAGATATTTTCAGTGTCATTTTGAAACTATCTGTACTAAACATGAGGACATATTCATTCTAAGGCCCGTCATCATTGACGTAAGAAGTGTTTTCAAAGTGACAGACACGGATAACATACTTGTGTCATATATATTATATAATAACAACCGGAGAAAATATTATTTGAGCATTTGTAGTATTATTCATTTATGCCAGAAAAATATAATGTATATAAAAAAAGTTGTTATTTTTTTTATATTGATTTTATAGAAATATGTGTACATAGAAAGTCCTTTTGGTATTCCTAGGTGTGGTTCCCGCACAGTCACACGCTTCAATATCATGATGGTGTTGTTATACGTATTGCAGTTCACTGTTTTGATGTTCATTACATCGCATTAGTTAGTTGTATAGCAATAACTTTTAACATGAATGAATAATAGTGAAATGTAACCATGATAAATATAAAACTAAAATGAAAATGATAAAAAAAAATAATAATAAAAAACAAAAACAAAAAACCCCTGCGTGAAATATCCCAGCATTACCCCTTGTCGTGGAATGGAACTACTATTTCTTTGTTACTTAGAAACTCTCCGCTTACCCGGAACCGTAAGTGTACCAGAATTCGAGTAGCACGGCTGTAACACATAAGTGTCGGAGAGGCAACATACGGAGGGGTGTCCAAAATAGGTGGGGAGTAAATGATTTCTATTTTGAGGTTAGATGTACAGTTATATTTACTAATACAATTATTACATTGACAATTAAATTTTAATACATATACCCAAGTTATAATGAACGCTATTGTAGTAATATAACCGATATACAAACCTATTCCACCCACTGTCCACTTACTTTTGGACCACCCTGTACATACTGTAGTCGTAGCGTGCGATGGTCTGAAGGATAAAAAGCCTTCTTCGAGCTGTCTGCGTATTCTATTTTCTTCCTGGTTGGCGCCTCGGTGTTGTGTAATGGTTAACAAGCCTGTCTCGCTATAACCAGTTACAACCTTGGTCTTGTGCCACTTCTAAGCGGCGCTTAGAAAATCAACTGTTTTCTTCCAGGTTTCCATTTAAAGACAAGAGAACCCTGTCAATAAAAACAGATTCATGCCTTTCCCAAGGTTATTTGCGCAAAAATTCAAGTCCCAGCCTTGGCAGGAACTTAAACTCGATTCGCTGTTTTACTTTTACAATATCCTAACATCTCGTAAAGTTTTTCATGAATTCAGATTTATTTATTTATTATTATTATTTTTTTTACTCCAATTAAAATTGATATAAACGTTGAGACGTTTTCCCTATTGTTTGTGGTATTAATGTTATGGGTGTGTCATTCCTACCTTTAAGAAATCTGGCAATTTTCTTTTTTGTATATGTAAATTCTGTGTTTCCTAAAAGTATTATTGGCTCACTTGTATCTCCGAATTCCTACCCACAAAGCAGGTTTATATTGTATCAAGTTTTTATTGTTTCACTTTAACTTTATTTAACCAATCGGATGTGGAAACGTCTTAACAAGTCCTAGTCAAGGAGGTCTGTCATGCGCAGTGAGTGTTTTTAATTAAGGTAGTAAATATAAATGGGGGAATATGATCGTTATGAAAAGATTTTCATTATTGAAATAATGAAATTAAAAAACAGAGTGGGAGGGATCGTGAGTGGTAGTTAGCGTTTCACCAATATAAACCGAACTGGGTGTTCTCCTTGTTGCAGATGAGAATTTAAAGGATAAAAGCAGCTGATTAAAAAGCCAAAAGAATTTAAAGAAGACACTTTGAGGTATGTATTTACATAATGTATTTTTAAAAAAATATTTTAATTATATCTGTTATAACTGTTAAATACTTTTTTCTTCAAAAATCATTTTATTTTTTTCCTTTGCTTATATGCAGCATAAGTTATTTGTTTTCATATAATTTTTTATTTTATTTTTTTCAAGAAAAACTTTAGACATTGGCACATTATTGAATTCCTGACAAATTTAAAATTTATTAAAATCCTTTACCTTACTCTTTGTCTTAACCGTTTTTTTTTCATCTAATCATAACTCTTGCTAACGTTCACGCGCAAACACACGTAAATATTTAACTGGGCTCTCGATTCCCGACGATAAACTACACCAGACACTAATGTCGTTCATCGTGAGGTTTTGAGGTGCGTGGAACCCTCTTAAGTGCTCTTGTGCCCAGGTCTACCCTGAACCGGGATTGTAACACCTGTTAGTCTGAACTATAGGTAAATAGTTAACCCCCAAAACTGGGGGCAAAACACTATGACGATATAAATAGTAGTTCATAGTAAATATACCAACACTTTATTTCTTTTGTTGTAAAAGAAATATTACCATCAATACAATTCACACAACAAAAAATGTATCGCTGGTATTTTTACTATGAAACTATTTTTATATTTTCAAATACGGCAGTGAAACCTGATCTAAAAACTTTATTCTTACAAATGATACATATTCTATTCATACGAATCTATCCTAAAGATTTTGTCTGCGTTAAATAACTCATTGAGGTTATGTAAAACAAAATAAATCTAAACCATCTTCTTTTTTTTTTCTATAAAATTAAAATAGCCAACGCCCTGAATCAGTAGGTTCGGAATAGCACTTTGATTTTAATCAATAATTGAAGATGTATTTACTTCACCGAACCACCGATATCTTCCATTATTTAATAAATAACATACATTAATCGGGACACCTGCATAACATTAATATTACTGACAATATTTCTTATTGAATGCTCCATAAGATATTCTCAACAGAACTACTGCTTCGACGATCCCAGTCAGCCCATAACCCGTTAAGTAGGTAACATTTGGAATGAACAAACCGACCATAAAAACTAATGTCTCGTATACCTATTTTTAAAATACATTATATTTTCGTTATCTCCGAAAGACTATTTCTAAATAAAAAAACGAATAAAACTCACTTTTTGCAACCTTTTTGTAGATCAGTTCCCTGCAAAGTATGTCCGCGGCAAAACGAGTTGTTGTAATGGTTAATAAGCTTGTCTTGCTAGAACCATTGCAATTTAGTGAGTTTCATCCTCACTGGGTGTCCCGTACTTTCGGCCTTGTGCCACGTCTAAGCTGTATGTTCGTATAATGGTTAAGCTTGACTTGCTAGATCGATTACGACTGAATGACTTCTATTCTCACTGGGTTCGGTTTTATATTACATCAAAGCTCTGCTTAGAAAGTCATTTGAGAAACCCGACGTTGTGTAATGGTTAACGAGCTTGTTTCGCTAGAACAATTATATCTGAGTTCCATCCTCACAGGGTGCTCGATAATTTCGACCTTGGTTTAATAGTTAGCAAATTTTTGATAGAACAGTTGTGCTGCCCTGATACTTCAATTGCACATGAACTGACTTTATAATGGAATAAAACAACGTTTTGTAAGTGTAAAATAATGAAAGCCTTTCCAAATATTTTAGTTGCACAATGGCTCAGAACCGTATACATCCCTCGGAAACCCCCAAAGACGCACTCAAACCTTACTTGCAACTACCACAAGGAGATAATGAGGTGATGTGTGAATATATCTGGATCGATGGCAGTGGAATCGGACTTCGGAGCAAATGCCGAACTCTCAGTTCAGTTCCAGAAAAGCCCAGTGGTAAGTATGATATAATCTTACAGTCTGCTATGTTTCTTAGCGTATGTTTTATTTTTTATTTATTATTTATTTTTATTTTTTTAACAGAAGTAAATTTTAGTCACGTAAGACTAGAGCATATTGATCTAGAAAAGCTGAAACAATTTATAACTGAAGTAGACAGAAAGAAAATTAAACTTCTACAGAACGCAGTGAAGAGAAGTGAGAAATGACTAAACATAAACTGCAAGAAGACAGAATGCATGGTAGTTAGCAAATAATGAGCTCAAAATCAAATTACAAATCTGAGATACCAATTTAAACATGGGAATTACAACACTGAAATACAGAAACACACAGAGATAGCTAAATATGCATTCTAAACTATAAGCAGAGTATTAAGCATTAAAACATAGTTGGATAAACAAAAAAGTACTGAACTTTTATGTGAGATCTGTCGTTTTATCTAGCAGTGAATGCTGGACGATCTCAAAGATAAAGACACTTGAAATAACAGAAATGTAGTTCGACAGCATAATGCTGAGGCTATCATGGACCAAACATGTGAATGATGACGAGGATTTAGTGAAAATGGAAACAAAAAAGGAACTTCTTATCAAGAAGACAGTCAAAATTTCTGAGATACATAATGTAGAAAAAGGGTTTGGAAAATCTGATACTCCCAGGACAGATTGAGGATAAGTGTGACAGGAAAACGGTGCATAACATACTTGATGAGCTTAAGTAAATGGATGACGGAAAAGGGTTTAGGGGAAATAAAGTAAATTAAGAGCTACAGAGTACAGTAGAGTGCTATGATCGCCTATATGTAATGAAAACTTTCATCCCAGCTGGTTATATAAACAGGTTGAACGTTATGTGAACTGTTAGGCGATTGAAACTGCTAGTAGTGGTGACGTTAGTACCTTTAATAATTTTAGTTTGCACTGATATATTTTTTTCTTTGTTCATTTTCAGAGTCACTAAACCTTGAAATTAAATGCCCATAGCAAATAGTAACGAAAAGAAAAAAGCTGATCAATGTCAGTGTAAAAATTATAAAACGTAAAAATTTTTTTCAGAAGTAATCTGTGAAATTACTTTTTCAGTGCACACATTTTACTTACAAAACTTGCATAACAAAAAATAAATATCAACCATATTATTCATAACGTTCAGATTAATTCTGAATGTCACTTGCAAAAAATGTTATTGAATTATTGATTACTCAAACAACTGGCCTTTTTATATCACAATGATGCCTGATGACATTGAAATTGTTCCTGATTTTAAAAGGAAACAATATAAAATCATTGGCCATAATCAATTGACGTTTCTACATCCAGTGAGATGTGAACAGGTATCTCTTATTTGTGGAAACCTTGTGGAAACCTTTTCGTAGTTGACGATCTCTGGAAATGAAAAAGCAACATACATGACAAACATTACACTGGCCAACGTATGTTTTCGTGCTAACTCTTTTTCTTAGCTGATTTGAAGTTTTTCTACTGATAAACTCTGCATGCCTGACGAAGCATTTCGAATCTCTTCAGGGTCCTGATATGGAGGAAATCAGGACCCCAGTTTAGTTGATGTCCTAGATCTGCAAATTTAGAAGCATAGATGTGAAGAGATAGACACTAGTCATTTAAGCATCCATACCACACCACAAATGAGTCTACAAATAAGACAATCCTTTTCCTCTCGAGACCTATGTACTGACGGTGAATGGGGTTGGGGTTATAACGTCGATATTCAGAGATAGGATAAGAATCTACAATCTACATCTACCAAATCTTCCAAGAAATAAATGTACTAAAGATAAAACTTATCAAAACAATGACATCTCCTATGAATCCACCATAAAATTTCAGGATATGGTATTTGTAAATATTAAACCCTTCAGATACCTCGACGTACATAACACATTTAATATAAGAGAAAAGAAAATTGAATATACCAGAGATAGTTTTGCCCAACGTCATAAATTGCTACGAGACCAATATATCAATCTGCAAAACTCTAGTCATGTTCTAAAACGATCTCATCATATCGAGTTTTTCATATAGATAAAAAATTTTTAATGAATCATAAGAGAGAATTATTTGGAGAACCTTATCACTTAGCTGAGCGGTTATTACAGGAATAAAAAAAATTGGCAGTAAAAACCATTACAGTTTCACACACTCTACTAAAGAAAATCAACTGTTTGTGTGACCATCTGATTTGCCAGAAGACTTAACATCTTAGGTAGGAAAAATCCAGAAAGAGAACCTAAAAGGCTTCCTGCTCAGTAAAGGAAGCTGTTCTTTTGATTTTTTGCTTTTTGTTATGGATTGTAAAAGGAGCGCAAATAAAGAAAAACGTTAAATGCTGGAGTGATGGTGGAGTGATGGTGGAGTGATGGTGGAGTGATGGTAGAATAATAGATAGCGACTCGTTGAATTCATTACATACACTTATATGAGAAAGGCATGAATCCATCTCATCTCCACCCCCACCCAAACTATAACAGGACAGATTGTATTTAGTTTTGGTTGGAAAACCATCTACTGTAGTAAGAATTGGCAAACTACTGCGGAAAAAATTCCATCCCACATATTGGGATATCTTGTGGGCCCAAAATGTCGCATAAAATATTCTTGAAGCCGGCGCAGTCCACCCACTGTGAATACCGCCTAAAGTAGAGTACATTAGTTTATAAAATAATTAGGTTTATTTTTATTTTTTTAAAAATTTCTTTTAAATTCTTCAAAATTAAATAGCATAAAATCTTGCTCCTAAGGGTAAAATATTTTAATAGTATGTAACTCGGTTAGTTAAGTGACACACGCTTCAGCGATTATGTTTTGAAAGAGATATGACTGACTTAGCATTTATTTTCTGCGGTAAATTGGTTATCAGCCAAGGCTATAGAAGCCAATCTGTCCTGTTATTTTATCCATAACTAGGGACAAAAGAGAATATTTTCGCCTATATGAATGCAACGAATTCAACTGGAATTAGAAATCGGCTCTCTGATTTCTCGTTCCGAGCCAATATCCACTGCACCACAACACAACTTGTAACTAGTGGGTATTTTATTTTTCATTTTTATTCATTTATTTTTTGAGCGTTCAGTTGACTTCTTGTGAAGGGATATTTCTTTTCAATATATTTTCATTTATTCTAAGATTGTCCCATCTGGAATTTTGACGGTTCTAGTACTGGCCAGTCCGAAGGATCCAATTCCGACATGTACTTGTATCCTATCTCTCTCTTCAATGACCCATTTCGCTGTGGAAACAATAAGCTAGTTCTATGTGAAGTTTATGACCACTTGCAGAAACCAGCTGGTAAGTCAAGGTTTTTTTTTTCTTCAGTTGCTTGAGATCTCTCAAAAGTGTCTCTCTCCCTCTCTCTCTCTCTCTATATATATATATATATATATAAAGAGAATAATTGCAACGTTCAAAATATTAATTATAAGACAGTGCTCAATATAAAAATAGACCAATGAATATTTATTATTAATTACTTTTAGAACATGTGTAAGCCACTACAAAATTGTACCTATTATTTCGACATTTGAAAGAACAATGTCTCATCAGGTAGTTAATAATGATGATAATAAGCATTTTATTAGAAAAAATAATAACACTTTTTATTTTTGGAACTTTTTTTTTCTTTTTACGAGGTAAAAATTTATTAAAGAGGTGGGGGAAAGATCAGAAAATAAGATGAGAAATTGAGAAGAGGAAAGGGAAAGATACAGAAGAAATAGAAAGTGAAGAGGAAAATAAGTGAGAAAATGTAGAGAGGAAAGAGCCAATGGAAACAGTTAAGAGAGAAATTTTAAAGTTTGGCAGGAAATGAATTGTAGACGGATATTGATATTGTCTACACAGTGTCTGGGATGAAATCTTTTGGCAATTTAAAACAAAAAAAAGAATTGTACTTCAATAAAGAGAACAAAAGTGAAAATGTAGAGAGGGAAGAAAGGGGAGAGAAAATAGAAAATGCCAAGAGAAAAATTTTAAATATTGGCCAGAAGTGAATTGCAGATGGATATAGACATCGATTACATTGTTTTTTGGCATTTAAAAAAAAAAAAAAGAAATGATGAAATCACATACACAAACAAAAAATTATTAATAAAACGTAAAATAAGGATATTAAAAAACATAACACGAAGATATAAATTCATTAGACCTAATATAATAAATTGTAACAATACAAATAATTTAAATAAAAACTTAAAATTAATATCCAAATTAAAGTAATATAAACAAAATAAAAATGTTATAATAATAAATATAAAATATATTTTTATTTACATTCACTGTGGATAATTTAGCGATAAAAGCAGTTTCTATTTTTTGTTTTAGAATTTTCTCTTAATTAGATTAGCATTTTTGAAATCAAAATTTATCCACGTGGTCATACTCCGTTCACTTAAAATAGTTCTTGATATATGAAACATTTATACATTGCGATGGGTAAATTGTCGTCCTTATTTTAAATATTTAAATATTCGCACATGCACGTTGAATTTGATTTTGTCAGCTGCACAGTATAGAAGGGTCATTTTGGAAATGGAATGCTTCGGAAAGAATCTAATAGCTACTGTGTAGCTACTGTAGCTCGGAAAAATCATTCTGATCAGAAAAGAACAGACGAAATTGTTGGCTTGGGCCTTAGACTCAACACGGAAGCGCACGTTCCTTGAGTATGTATTACTGCCTGGCTTAAAAGAGTAACTGCTAGAAGACTATGCCGGGTAAAAACTCTGCAGAGTGCCACACAAGCAGGAGAAGCCACTCATGGCTCTCAAACAATTTCTGCGAGCACAGCACCTCTTATATCTGGTCACCTAACTTTTCAGACCGCAACCTCCTTGATCATTGTGTGGGCTGCCGTTGAGCGAGAAACCAACAAAACACCTCGTAACATCAAAGAGGAACTGAAGGCATGGATTATGGCAGAATTAATCAGCTTAAACAAGGAGGCCGCCCAGAAATGTCGCAAGAGATTCCGAAGTCGCCTGGAGGCCGTGCTTGAAGCCAATGGCGCTTTTATTACTCTTTAGTATTTAAAGATATTTTTGTATAATTTTAGTAAATGTATCTGTGAAAATGAGATGTTATTTTCATAATTTATTCATCGCACCACACCACACCACACACCACACACACACACATATATATATATATGTATGTGTGTGTGTGTGTATATAATTAATATGGTATTCCAGTGGTCACTTCCGAATTTTAAAAACATTATTTTTTCCAGATTTTTTATTATCAAAAATAGTTTTTTTTCCAGTAAAAATCCAAACACTAGAAATACTGTTCTCATGAGGCCTAAATTCTATATTACAATCAGTATATAAAATAATGCCTAACTTTGTGGCCATATTAATTTCAATACATTTATAGTTCATAGAACGTAAATATACCTAAAAGACATGCCTGTATAACTAATCAGTATTGGATTGATTTAATTTTTTTTTTTACGGCATACTAACTTTTCCAGGTTATTTAAAGCCAGAAACAGTTTTAGATTGTAAGTTTTTTTTTATAGACAATGGTTTAGTCATACACATCGGACTAATTAATCCATAGCTAGAGAAGTGGTTTCATACCTTTTGCAATGTGTATTTGCGCGTAAGGGAATATAATGAACGCAACGGGAATTGGAACTCGGCTTCCCGATTAACAGTTCCGAGTCATTGTTCACTATACCACCCGCACGTCTAATCTTACAGCGCTTGTTATTACCATCTAAGTACTGACCAGGCTCGACGTTGATTAACTTCAGTGATCTTACGGGAGATGAAGTTTCAACGTCATGTGACCGTACACCGTAAGAACAACCTGGAAAGTGATGAGTCAGGAAAAACTAGATGATATCCGAGGCTGCTGGTCTGATATTCATGCACTAGAATTTTCAGTTATCTGAGAAATAATAATAGCCATTTCATTATGATAATTCTATTTTATTTATAACTTTTCAGCATCAAACAAACGCCATTCTTGTGCTGAGATTATGAAGCGTTCCGAACATGCACATCCTTGGTTTGGAATTGAGCAAGAATATACACTTCAGGACTATGATGGACATCCTTTCGGCTGGCCAAAGATTGGTTATCCTGGACCTCAAGGTAAACATTTTTCCATAGGCAATTACAACTACCCTATCCCGTAGATGCACCATCACTATATCGCTATTTTCATAATTGTTCAGATGAACACCATTCTTTAGTTCTAAAAGTTCAACCATATGCACATCATTTTCCTTTGTATTCAATTAGTAGCGAGGAAATTCCATTGAATTTCTTCCCGAGAACCGGATATTTCCCCAATCATTAATATCTCAACACCTTTAAGTCTAGAACCAACCTATTTCTATCCCACAGATTATCATAATCTGTTCTTGCTTTCACTTTCTCACACGAGAACTTTATTCACTAACAATCTATCTTGGGGGGGGGGGCTTATGGGCTTTGTATTAGGTAAAAATGTAATTAAAAAAATCTCATAAATAGAAATTAGATTATCCACAGTACCAGAAACCGAATTTTGTTAAATGAACATCTTAAAATTTTAATAATTTAAATCAAGCAAAGGAATAATGTCACTAGGATGCAAGAGGGTCACTGAGTGTTAGAAAATATGGGGAAAAATTAAGGAGAGACGACAATAAAAGAATAAGAATTAAGATAACAATTAACAGTGCCTTTTAAATTTTTGAAGATAATTCCGCCAGCAAAAAGTGTAGTAGAAGAAGAAACTGTTAGCATAGAACATAGGGTTATACCTAACTATTTCAACTGTAAACTGATGAGGCCTAGCCACTAATCTAGTGCTGCACTTAGAGGAAAAGCTAATTTATTTTAAAAATATAAAAAACTTGTCAAAACGCCAAAAATGGCAGAGATAATGGAAGGCTGTTCTTAAATCCGTTGTACCTTAGAATTAGCTAGCCACATTCAGTCACCCAAACAAACTATGCAAAATTCCTTGCATCAAAACACAACATTCTTACTACAGGTACGTTAATATCTCGTTCAGTTCTATGTACCATAAAGTTCAAGACAATGAAAGTAGTTATAGAAAAGACATCGAGACGTTACAGCTATGGGAAAAGGACTGGATTAAACTTATATATATATATATATATATATATATATACTTATTAAACTAAAATGTACTGACGCTTCTACTTGTAAAAGTTTGTTAGGTATGTATAAAACATGATCCTCATTAAGGTATTTGCATAAGAATCGTCGTCGGCGACTTCATTTCGTATCCAAGCATTTATGGTGACCGTCAACGTGACGGTTCACAAGAAATCTTAGTCTCACAAAAAACTGCACCCATTAATTCCCTGCTGCTGTTTGGTTTTGCAAGAGTTGGTTGCATCTCCAATGTTATGACACGCATTCATTCTCAGTGAATCATATGCAATAACAATCAGCTTGAGTATCGTTTATCGGGCACCCGGTCTTGGACGGAAAAAACGACTTGAATACTTGATTAAATTGTATGTAACCCTATTTCCAGATGACTGATATTAATTTTTTTATTGATTTAAAAAAGAAAAAAATCCTCTAAAATTGAATAGAATGAGAAAAATACATTTCCCTTTGTCGGGAAAAGTGAGCGAATTGATTAAATCTGTGTAGGTGGGCCGTAGACATAATGTCATCCTGTTTTGACTAGTGCATAGACCCAGGTCAAATTGGAATGTGAGAATTTCCTGTCTTTGGCTACCTGCGGTTTTGGGTATGGATAGGCAAGCAATAAGAGAGGATATTTATCCTCCCACAGCGGTGAAGGGCCGAAAACTGTCGAAATGGATAATTAATATTCTATATATTGCTTGTAAGACTGAAATCGAGGTCAGTCAGTTAAGTGCCATACGTGATACACGCTTGGGCGATTACGTCTCGAAAGAGACATGACTGACTGGGCAGAAGATTAACCCGCAATAGGATGCCATTGCTTTCTGCGGTAGACTGGTTGTCAACCAAGGCTACAGAACCCAATCTCTTGTTATTTAACCCATAACTGGAGGGAAGAGACGGATTAATACCTTAAGGTATTAAGGGTATTTCCGCGAAAGTTAATACAAGGAATACGACTGGAATTCGAACTCTGCTTTCCGATTTCTCGTTCCGAGCCGATATCCACTGCACCACGACGTTCATCCGCGAGGTAGAAGACGAAATTAGCAGAATTGGGTCCCTTATTTTGCAGAAGACTGTCAGTCTGAAATCGGTGAGCTGCTAGAGCCGACAGAGCAAACCATTGTTTCCGAAAGAAATAACTAAGAGTGGCAGTGTGATACTAAAATATCAGCCAGTTAATTTGTGCGTCATCTAGTTTAAAACTTGTTTAGTGTGTGCATAGACTGGAGATATATATGCATGCACTCGTGTCGTTGCTGTATCATGAATACAATTGTTTAAAGGTTATCAGCGTCTACTTTATCTCGTACGCAAGAATTTAATTTCTTTGCTGATCGCTTCCTCAATGATAATGGCATTGATGACTACGTATATTGATTTTCGCACGAAAGAGTTGATGACATTGACTAAGGAGTACCTTTTGTAGCATGTCTGATGTGTACCCCTCTTCATCTGCTGGCTCACATGCTGAGGGGCTTATTTTAAATGCTTTGATGTAACACAAGGCCAAGATTTTGGGGCACCCAGTGAGTATCAAATTCGCTACTTAATTGCAATGATTCTAGCGAGATAAGCTTGCTAACCATTGCACCACGTCAAGGTGTCCTGGTTCAACTGTTGAGATCTGTTTATTCGTCATCCGCTTGTTTAACCGTTAAGGGGTTTGGAAGTTGGTTGTGCCCAATATGGGTCCTCATTTTTTACTTTGCTGTTTAGCTTGAATTTAGAACTTCGTCTATAACAGCGTGGAAACGTTTTTGTATGACGCGTTTTGTTCTTTAGGACGTCACCGAAATAAATTTGTTTACGTTGATGCGACTACACATGCGCAAAAAAAAGTGAATGCTATAAATTATAAACTTTTTGGGTCTATAATCTAGGCAATATTTTTGTTTATATTTCTATCATTTTTGTTATTAAATATTCCACATTGAGAATACAAGATCTGACAAGAATGATGAAACGTAAGATCTTGGATGCAAATTTATTGTTGATGATTATTTATTTAATAGCACTTCTAAACATTTTCGGTTGCGTAAACTGTTTTCTCTTTAAATTAGAGTAACATTTTTTTAAATACATGTTTCCCCCATAATTGTTCTTGTGTATATACATATATATGTGTGTGTGTGTGTGTGTGTGTGTGTGTGTGTGTGTGTGTGTGTGTGTGTGTGTGTGTGTGTGTGTGTTTGTTTTCACCTTGACTTAGAAAATCTAGCTTTGAATTAGTGAAAGCTGTTCAGGTTGCTTTTTATTTATTTACTTTATCAGTTTCGATTGAATAGTGTATTCGGCCCTCACTGGGTGCTCTATACTTTCGTTCTTGTGCTATGACAAAACTACGCTTAAAGAATCCCTATATCTCTGATTAGAACTTTACTGTGCTTTCAATAGTAACAGGTTATTCAATGTACTTGCTGAAATTATATGAAGTTTTAAGTGTGAGTAAAACGTTTTGAATGATAACTTTGTAATTCGAGTGGACATAATTTATGAAAGAATGTTTAAGTAGCAACCAAACGTACCATACTGGAGTATGTTTTTATAATTATAAAAATGATTAATGTTAGTCGAATTTATTTTTCAGGTCCTTACTATTGTGGTATTGGTTCTGATAAAGTTTATGGACGTGACATCGTAGAAGCTCACTACAGAGCTTGTCTTTATGCCGGCGTTAAAATTTGTGGATGTAATGCAGAAGTCATGCCTGCTCAGGTAAGGACCTTAACACTGGAAAAACATTAAAAAAAAAAAACAACAAAAAACGGGATAATGAGATTTTTTGTTTGCTTATCGTTTTGAATTAAGATTTTATTGAAACAGATTTCATTGACAGAATAATTAATGCCTTCTACTTCCCAACGGGGGCTATCTGCAACATATCTAAGCCATGTGATTGTTTTCTCATTAATTTAATTTACACAATCTTCGGTTTCCCAGAGTCCCTCTTACCTTCAATATATTTTCCGAGTGTCAAATTCTCCAAGTTCTCGTTCTTCGTTTGAAGTAGGATACTTACTGTTTCCCACGGGCATTCTTGCCATCAATATATTTTGTGGGCGTCAAATTCGCTAAGCCCTATGTTCTCATTATAGGAGTTAGAAAGTTTAACTATGACTTTTTGACCCTAAATTGTAATTTTTGACTTTCTTTAAAAGTTGTTACTCATATGTTCCACCCATCGTATTCTCAGCATCTTTCTGTAGGACACTTGTCTGTAACATCAAGTCCCCTATTCATCTGTAAGAATATTATCCAGACATCAGTGCCATATAGGGGGACCGATATCATATAAATTCAGTAGTTTTTCTGTCTGTTATCAACACACTGTCATCTGCAAAGCGTAGATCAAAATTTTGCCCACTATTAAGCTCTGGTAGGATTTCAAGTTCACCCAGGTAACGGTTGAATAAAGTCTGGTGAGAAGACACAGCCTTGTCTTACGCATCTCTTTTGAAAGTCACGCACACAAAACATCGGCGATCATGACCATCCATAGGTTATTTTACATTATTATCCACGAATTGTCATGCATTTTTTGAAAGATGGAGTGGTTTTCCGTTAACTTTTAATCGTTTAGAAATCACGGATTTTCTTTTCTTAAAATTAGTTGCCATCAGGGGCCACTAATTAGTTGCCATCAGAGCCCAATTTACTATTTTTCACTGATTTCGATTAAAAAAAAAATGTTTAGAATCGAAATATTTTGAGATTTTTAAAAAATCTGATATATATATAATTTTTTTTGTTTTAATACAGTGGGAGTTTCAAGTCGGACCCTGTGAAGGGATTGAAATGGGAGACCATTTGTGGGTTGGCCGTTATATCTTGCATCGCGTAGCTGAAGATTTTGGCATTGTTGTCAGTCTGGACCCAAAACCAATGACAGGAGACTGGAATGGTGCCGGTGCTCACACAAACTTCAGTACCCTCGATATGAGAAAAGATGGTGGAATAAAGTGAGTATGTCATGTATTATGTACTTATCCTACGAGAGACAATGTTAGATGCCTCGGTGTAGTACTGTAGTGGACAGATGCCAAGCCTGCGTGACCATTACAACTTTGTGTGTGCATATAAGCGTGTTATATATATATATATATATATATATATATATATACGAAAAAATATATAATTGTTCTATTTCACGAATAAGTTAATGGAATAAAATTATTAAAATTTTCGTGTGACTGTCTTTCGTAAACGCAGCTATGCATATGCTTGAAGAATTCGGAACGCCGAGAAATTTAAATGATTAGTTTTTAAAATTTCATAGATCTCGAGATGTAACTATAACGATTTCAGATGTATAGTAAAATATTTTAAAAATATTTTTTAAATGTATAGTAAAATACTTTTAAAATATCCTCAAAAGTTAAGTTAATAAATATATTTTGGAAATAGTTCTTTCTCAAGATATATTCCATAAATATTAAGTTTTGAATGTCTTAAATATGAAATAGCGCTTTGATGTACCCTTTTTCAAGCTTTTATTGAATGTTATTTTAAAACAAGAAACATTTAAATGTATTAGGATTTAAAATGAATAACGACAAAAACAAACACTTTTCAAATTTAAAACAAAAGAATTTCAGCCCAACCAAATTTAGATGCCATGGTTACCGAGTGTGAAAGAATAAGAAGAAAATATTAATTAGAGAGAACAATAAAAGGTTAAATATTTTAATATGCATGTTAGTGGAAAATGTTTACGTATGACGCATTTCGTTCTTTAGCCCTTAGACGAAAACCTTTACCACCTTGTCATGCACTTTTCCCTATTGTTTTTTATATATAAAACTATATATCGTTATATCATACTTTTAAATTCTAAAGTTCACACAGTATAAAGCTAGAGACCACTCAAGAGAGTGATTAATTTCAAAATAGATCTGTTGTCACATGAAAGTTAATCGGAAGGGAAGATTATGAAAAGTAACGATTGAACACTTTACAGAAAATGTTAGTCAGTCAGTTAAGTGTCATGCGTCATACACGCTTGGGCGATCATGTCTCGAAAGAGACATAACTGACTGGGCAGAAGATTATCCCGCAATGGGTTGTCATTGCTTTCTGCGGTAGACTGGTTGCCGACCAAGGCTATAGAACCCAATCTGTCCTGTTATTTAACCCATTACTGGAAGGAAGTGACGGATTAATACCTTTCCCAAGGGTATTTGCGCGTAAGTGAATGCAAGGAATACGACTGGAATTCGAACTCGGCTCGCCGATTTGTTGTGCCGAGTCGATATCCACTGCACCACAACGCACATCCAGTAAATGTACCAATTCCTATTATATTTTGATTCTGAAAATAATTCTTTATTTTAGTCAGTACCGAATATCATATTAGTTTTATTTTGAGTAATCACTTGTAATCTCTTTAAACATGACTAAGCACTACATTGTTTTTTTTTTCTTCAGGTATATCGAAAAGGCTATTGAGAAATTGAGCCTGAAACACAAGGAGCACATTAAGGCCTACGATCCGAAAGAGGGGAAAGACAACGAAAGACGTTTGACAGGGCTTCACGAGACTTCTTCAATCCACGATTTTTCGTCTGGTGTTGCTAACCGAGGTGCCAGTATTCGAATCCCAAGAGATGTATCCCGAAACAAAAAAGGTTACCTTGAAGATAGAAGGCCATCATCGAATTGTGATCCTTATAGCGTTACTGAGATTATCTGCAAGACCGTCATCTTAGACTAGCCAGCATTTTTTTTCTTAATTGGTATCAGCCCAAACAAGGCAGTAAAACAACTAAAACACAAGGGATTACTGGGTGTTGAAGAATTAGAAACTTACTAATGAGCGGGAAAACAAGTCTAATCAGGAGGACTGTGGATAGTGATTGGTATTGCATTTAAATTTTTGCAGATTACAGTTGGCTGGAAAGCATTGTACTGGAAGAGAATTCTACAGGCAAGAAATTCTATAAAGGAAACTGTTAGCATAGAACGTACAGCTACATTTAGCAAGCTCAACAGTAAATTGATAATCATTAATGTGTTCAGAATTTACTTCGAATATTTTAACTCTTTGTTGCATATTGGTTACAATAACTCCACGGGCAATGTTTTATTTCCATTAATAAAAATAACTCAACCTTTAAAAACGTCTTTTGTCCTATCTGTTTATTGATCTGTTAATTTACGTTTGTGGTCCTAAAACCTAAACTGGTGTTCCCTTTGAACCAGCAACAACAGATTAGAGGATCCAGCTGTAAAAATGTAGGCTATGAATACATTTTGGCAACTTCAACGACCATATACAGGTGGATGTTCATGCGTTGCAAATCCCTCCCACAAAATAAAGTAAATAAATATTCTAATTTGACCAATTATAGAGAAAATTAGAGGCATTATGGGTATTACAGAATATCTTAAGGCTAACATTAGATGTTACAGATTAGATGGCTGATGAAATAAAATGGCCTTATTTAGAAAAAATAAGAGAAAAATTCAAAGTTACTTCTGGAACCCCTTTGGGATTTAGGCCCTGAGGCTTAACCTTCATTAATTTCACGCAAC
The DNA here is from genome assembly GCA_037127315.1 of Ascarosepion bandense. Classification (NCBI taxonomy): domain Eukaryota; kingdom Metazoa; phylum Mollusca; class Cephalopoda; order Sepiida; family Sepiidae; genus Ascarosepion; species Ascarosepion bandense. The sequence goes on from JBBBDQ010001681.1 coordinate 273,167, forward strand.
ATATCGATTCAGTTATCGATAGAGTAAAAATCAGTTTTTTTTTCTGTTGCTAAATTCCTTCCTATACAATTCCTACGGGTTGGCTCAGCATACGAAGTCTCTGAAAAGTCACAGAACTGGTGTCACAAACAATTCCATTCCAGACAACCTACATGGTTTCCCCTTCAAACTAATCTCGCTCGATTCTAATGCACTTTTTCAACCTTCTCTGCCACACTTCTATGCACTACTGGAATGATTCTTGTAATCTAGCTAAAATAATTGATAAAAAGATAGAGGATTATATAAATATTAATGACAGTTTAATAGGTATAACCATGAAACAAACAAAACTTTAAGGAAATACACAAACAAGGATTTACAACTGACATGAAGACAATCCAAAAAAAGAAAGTTATGATATAACTTTAAATTCAAATGATGGCACAAATAAACCATACCGTGAGCAAAATAACCCCATCGACAACTTCATGAACCTAATTTCCCTTACATGGCTCGAGTCAACCAAGGGTATAGTTTTCAGACTTCTCAACGTTGTTGAGTGGTCTCTGGAATGTTATAAAAATTAACCAGCATAAATCGACCACGGTGAAACACCGTTGTTGGAACGTCTGTTTTAACTATTCTGCTACGCATCCAAAACACACACACACACACACACACACACACACACACACACACACACACACACACACACACTCTGATTTGTTTGAGCATTTTTTTTTATTGATACTCGTATTTAAGTAGATATTCTGTTTTTAATTAAACAGAATATTTACTGAAATACGAGTATGTATCAAAAATAATGTTCAAACAAATCATTAGAAATTGTCTGTTGTTTATAACCAAGTTTCGTTAATTTCCGTTATTATCACTCTCTCTCTCTCTCTCTCTCTCTCTATATATATATATATATATATATATATATATATAATGTGAGAATTTGACGAGTTAAAGTATCACATCAGTAAATTTACTAAAACTAGCCGAACCCTTGAAAATTTCTTTTTTTTAATTTTTATTATTTTTTAAAATTTATTTTTATTTTTTGATATATTATCCGCCATTTACTGATTGAATAAGCTCTTTGTGATACAACTACAAAACAACAGTGGGCTTTCCCCTATTATAGAGCTAAATATTTCGGCTTAACAACTTTTCAAAAATATTGCAGTGACCTTTATAATTATGAATGTAGGTCATTATTTACAGAAGAGGATACAAATGAAAATATTCAAGATTTTCTATTTCGCATTATCGTCTCATTTTCCTTTTCTTTCTTTATTATTAATATTTTTCCTTGCAATAAAATCGGAATAGTCCATTATTTATCTGAGTTAATGGCAAAGCGTAAAGCATGTACCAACTTATTAACTGAGACTTATTTGATTATACAAATTACTTTCTACTCTATCCGTACGATTACCGAAGTTAAGCAACATCGATCCTGATCAATACCTAGATGGGTGACTGATTGGAAATAGCAGGTGCTGTATAGGTGATGTAATGGAAAAATGGTGATTAATAAAAGGAGAGCCGAGTCCGAATTCCCGTTGGGTTCGTTACATTTAGTTATACGCAAAATACTTTCCACCCAGTTATTGGCTAATTAGGACATATCAATCAACCATTATAATTTAAAAATATATACTTTCAATTTAAAAATATTTTTCTGGCTTTAAATATTCTTCAAAGGGTTGATAAGCCGTACAAAACGAACGGAAATGAAAGTTGGTGCTGTAATTAATTTTTGTGGGAGAGGTTGTACAAGGCACTCAAGCACTAATTTTAGATTTAAAAGTTATTTTTAAAGTCCGGTAAGCATTTGCTGTAAGCTGAAAGTAGGCAATATGTTCTTTTTAAAAAAAAATTATCATTTTAGCACTTTAATGAAATAAATCCTGTATATATTTTTCTCTCGTTCAAATGATAGAGGTTTAGATTACACAGAGGAAGAAATTGAATTTTAATTATATACACGTAACGATTGATTTGTGTAAACTTTCCTTAAATTTGATTTGTGTTTTTTTTTTGATTTTTGATTTGTATTTTTTTTATCGGATTTTTCATTCCGTCTGAAAACGAGTCAAGTAAGCAAATGAGGAGGACATGTGTTTAAATAGTCACGTGTTTATATTTTCTCATACGATACAGTTTTTGCTGGTTGAAAAACTGGAGTAACCAGATTAAGGTTATTGGCAGATACATAGAAAAGCGTTTTTTTTCTACTGTAGCTGTACTGAAAGATGACCCTACTCTCGTTTACACTATTCAGACTGCTGTCCTCATCTTTACTGCCATATTCCCAACGTTTTGGTTATTCTTCGCTCCAGCCTTCTTCAGTTTATATGCGCTGAAATTTTGAACCGAATCCATTATTTTAGTCGACGATAGTAGATTGTTCTAATTCCACGTTTCAGTTTCATGCCGTTTAGATAACTCATTAGTAATTCAACTCTCAAGCTTTTGTTTTCTCTGCTGTGACCAGGTATTGAACTTACAACTCTTTGGGTTAAATCACTTTTTGGATTACTCAATCTATGCTTTTATCCACTGAGCAACGGTGTATATATTAACATAGGTGGTTAAATGCCAGGTTCCAGCTTCAGTAGGGAATATTAAGAAAATAATTAATATATTTACAGGTATTTAAATATAGAAGACAATTCATGTAAATAAAACAGCAGAGGAAATTTGTTTTATTTTATTTTAGTACTACTTAGTCTACATATCCAATGAAAGATGTGTAAGACAAGGATGTACCTTCTAACCAGACTTATTCAACATATTCGGTGAAATGATTCAGTGACAAATTTACTACCAGAAATCATTATTGGCGGCCACAATCTTAACAGCGTTAGATATGCAGCTGATAATGTTGATTGCAGGCACATGAATTAAACTACACGAAAACATAAAGCTAATAAAGGAAAGCAAGAAGACAGGACTAAACACTAATTGCACGAAAATAGGATGCATTGTTGTTAGCAAAAAGAAAAAAAAAGCGTAACATGTAAATTACAAATTAGAAATATCAAAATAAAACAAATACAAAAGTTAGATATCGGGAAATGTTATAACAGAGGACGGAAACTGCGACACTGAAATCTTAAGATGCATTCGGAAAGCCAAGCAGAGTATTAAAAATGAAAATTTCGTTAAAAACAAAGAAAATGTACTGATTTTTATGTAATACCAATCAGTCTATATGGCAGTGAATGTGGGACAATGTCCTCAGAGATGAAGAATGGAATTGACGCAACACAAATGTCGTTCTACAGAAGGATCATGAGAAAAAATATGGACTGAATTATTTAAACGGTCCATTGCCCTCTATTTTAGTTACGAATTTTTTTTTTATCTTCGATTACTTGAATCGCGTTAAATCATATCAAAACTTTTGTTTCCTTAAATTTCACTGTTAAAACTTTCTAACAATTGCGGTCATTTTTGACGGAACGATTACACTCGTAATAATAATTTATTGAAGATGGAAACAAAAGGAATGACATAGGCAGCGGAAGAACAGACTTTAAATAAATATTTCATCATGTCTTCTAATAATAAATTCCATCCATGCAGTCTTATAGCAAATTCTAACAATTATTCTAATGATGAATTCCATCATATACTCTAATCACAAACTCCATAAAAAACTCTAATAATTAATTCTCTCAAGCATTTTAATAATAAATTCCAAATTCAAATACTTTAATAACAAATTCCATGATATACTCTAATAAATTTAATTATACAACAATTTACATCAAGTATTCTAATAAAAAATTCCATCAAGTACTCTAATAATTCAATTAAGTATTCTAATAATGAATTCCTTGTGTATTCCAATAACAAATTCCATCAAGTATTCTAATAAGTTTTATTAAGTACTCTAATAATTAATTCTATCACGTATTCTAATAATAAATTCCATCAAGTACTCTAATAAAAAATTCCTTCAAGTCCTCTAATTATAAATCTAATAATGTACTCTAATGATAAATTTTATCAAGTGCTCTAATAAGAATTTCTAAAAACTATTCTAATGACAAATTCCACCATAACAAAAATAGTAGTTTAACCTTATGCATGCCGTGTGGAAAAGCACCTGAAAACGTATGATCAGTTGTTGCGATTGGCTGGCACAAGAAATTACAGATGACGCTATGATAAAGTAACTCCTCAGGTCACATAGTAAACTATTCTAGAACTATCTCTTCAAAAGAAACGGTATAAGCATTCCCCACCATCACGAGCATAGAGTATGAGGAAGTGATGTTTATTTAAGGTAACGACAATCTTGACTAACAATTATCTTGACATCTTACTTGTGCACAAGATCAGAGATGTATAGATCCAGATAGACACTGCGCTACTTTGGGATATGAATATCGTCTAGGCGAAGCAGAGGAAAATACAGAGGCAACGAGATCAAGCGAGGCAAATCGAAGAAGAGGGTTCAAGCAGGAGCTCAAGTTGCCCGTTTTGTGGTTGGCGCACCTGTGACAGTTTGAAAGAATCTCTCTGATTAGCAAGAAGGTCTTGTGGATACAGGACACCACACTGTGAATGAGCAGGTGCTAGCGCTGCTCGGAACACGATTTTGTATTTACAAGCGACGGAAATGATCATCATCATTCAGCTGAAACATCTAAGAGTCGGTGATGATCACTGTGATAGTAATGAACATATCTAAACTAAATGACCATCCGGTCGCATGATATCGTAAAACTTGATACAGTTCTTTTTCTATGTGTCGTATCCTTTCAGGACGTAGATGTTCATGCCCCCCCCCCTACCACCACAATTTTCTGTTCATTGTTGCTCTTTGTAAAACTTATCTTTTTCCTATTACTCTTAATCCTTGTTTTGTCAACGATTTGCACAAACTTCTTCTTCTTCTTCTTCTTCTTCTTCTTCTATGCACCGTATCCATCCTTAATCTATCAGTCTTTTACACTAGCTCGTGAGGTAGTTTATATACTGTTTTCCTCTGTTCTTCTTGATTTCAATATGTGAGTATCAAATTCTCCAACTTGCCTTGCCTCGTATGTGCTTAGAAATGTCAACTTTCCCTTTCGGATACTAAGTATAAGTGTCCTTTTTGTTTCCATTTTACCTAAAACCTATCCACATGTTTACGATTTTGAGTCCCCTGGCATGTTTGGTTCATGTTATTGACAATATCCTTCAGTAAAATCACATTTCCGTTTCTTCTCAGCTTGTGATGAGATTGTCCAACGTTCACTACCATATTAGAGGACCGATATTATATAACAATCCAGCAATTTTGTTTGCGTCTATCAAAGTTTTGATGTTTCTTAATTCTTTCTTTGCTTTTGGAAGTCATCTTTCGTACTCTAAATTGTCACCTGAAGACAACCGCTTTCTAATATCAATATTATATATATTATATATTATATATTATATATATCTATAAAATTCTGTCACTTTCGTTAGTTCATCTGAATTTTAAAGAGAACTGCAAATAGTTAAGGGGGTACAGAGTACAGTTAGTTTTACTAGTGTGTGTAATTGTCATTATTTAAAAAAATAAAAGGTTTTATTTTTTTAACATAAAAAGTACTCCCATTATTTTAAAAAGGTATTTAATGGTTAAAATACTAAATTCTTATTTAATAAAAATATATTGTTTTCTGCATTTGGTTTCATTAGTTCTTATGTACAAGAATCGAGTTTCCATTTCGCCCTAAGTTTGCGAGAACTATAAACATATCACAAGAAGAAACACTGCGAAATTGTTATCGTGCCCCATCTATAGGAATGAACTCTTTCTTCTTTAATAAATACTCACCTGAGTGACTTCTGGTTCAGACAGTCAAGTGACAGTCAAGTGGCTGTCGAGAGGCAGCGTAACTATACAGTTCGGACGTACACTTCTTTCTGCTGGCTACTAACACTCTGATTTGTATATATGTTCTGTTATTCTAATACACTGGTTAAACCTACCTTCTTGTTTCCGTGTCTTTCTTCCTGGCTTTAACAGGCCACAACAAAATCATTGAAATTTGCTCCCAGAAAATATTTACGCATAGCCAGTTGTATGTTGCATGTTCAAGAGTAAGAAATCCTAAGAAAAAATAAAATACTGTTTACCATGAAGTTGATAAAGTTTGAAATACACGATAACAATATAAAGAAAAGAAAAAGGCAACAAATTGAAGAAAATAATATATGCAAGACAAAAGTAGACAAAGCAACAGTAATGACACAAAATATCAAGAACTAAGAATAGTTTTAAGACATAAAAGGAATACAAACAAGCGATCGCAGCGTTCTGACTTAAAGACAAAGAATGGAAATATGATAGATGAGACCAAGAAGTGGTTTATCTTATTAACTAGGAAAAAATTTCAATATGAATCTTCGTGTTTTGTCTATAAATTTTGGGAGAGGATATGTTTTTGCAGTAATTTCTATAGACTGTAACTAACATCTAAAGGAAAACACACTTCTAGCTGTTCATTCTTTGAGTATATAGATTAGGAATACTAAATGATCATGATTGAATGATTGAAAAGCTGGAATGAGAAAGTCTAGAATGAAAAAGAGAAAAAAAGAAGCAAACATATGCTGAAAAATATGTCAAATAAGTGCGTTAGATGAAATAGTTCTTAAGCACATGAAGGTTTTGTCATGCTAAAGAAGCCTGGGAAAGTCATAAGGAAAAAAACAGATACTGTTGCCTGTTTGCAACTTTGAAGTTGTCGGCATTTAAATAATAATCCACTATAGAGAAAAGAACGGTGTCACGAGACACGCAACATAGTGTTGTCGTCTTCTAAAGTAGTTGTTAACTGTGTAAATGAAATGGTAAAAGCAAAAACGCATTCCAGAAATTAATCAAAGTATTTTTATATAACTAGCCACTCGTATCCGGGGATGCCCGTCTACAAGATAAATTGCAGACACTTGCTCAGGTACAAGGTGGTTTATACTGCAATTATGCAGAACAGACCTTAATTATAGTTTCTGTGTGATAGTATGTAATCCGGAGTGAAAAACAAACTGAACATGGCCAGGACGGTCAAACCCTTGGTCACGGTGACTTGTGATTTCGAGTTATCACAACCATCGAGGGTTCTTCTATGGCAGCCGTCTACCCAATTAAATTCACAAAACTTTTCAGTCACTTTTCAAAGGTGCTGCATGCCGAGATCGCCTCCTCCAAACCGATAACATCAAGAAGTTACCTTCCTGACAAATCAATTTTGGTGCGATTTGAACCCGGGCTTCATAGTCAGAAAGCTACAATCTCTCTCTCTCTCACACACACACACACACACACACACACACACACACATATATATATATACATAAACACAAACACACACACATATATATATATTAAATGTATATAAGATATATTAAATATATAACGAAACAAGTGAAACTGTATATATATATATATATATATATATATATGTGTGTGTGTGTGTGTGTGTGTGTGTGTGTGTGTGTGTGTGTGTGTGTATGTGTGTGTGTGTGTGTGTATGTGAACTGATAAATATATATAAAAATATACATGGGTGCATTAACCTCCGAGTCGTACCACTGACATACGATATATATATATATATATATATATATATATATATATATATATATATATATATATAAAATTCTAACATCTCCATTTAACTACATTTATTTTTGCATTCACAAGCCATTGTTTTAAAGTTTAACAAATCCTTGGGGAATTTTTATGTGCTCCTCCTTTTCTCTAAACATTCTGAAGTTTTCTCATGTCTTTGGAAAGTTCTGTTGACGCTTTCAGCTAGTTTGGTTTGCCAGAATTTGTAAATTTTATTTGTTAATCATAATGGCGCAAAGACACTAACAACTCGTCGGATAGTTCTCAGACATTTTTCAAAGGTGCCGCACGCTCTGAGATCGCCTCTTCCAGACCGATAACATCAAAAAGTCACCTTCCTGACAAATCGACCATGGTGAGATTCGAACCCAGGTTTCATGGTCAGAAAGCGAACACTCTAACCACCTATATAAACAATGTGTTAAGATATAGGTAAATACCATTAAAAAACAAGAACAACAATAAACAAAAATTCGGTCTAACTGAACATTCAGCTTTTTCATTTAAAAATGTTCATATATAAGGGTATTTCTTAATTATAAATATCATTATTTATAAATATTATTGTTTGTTTCTCTGGATTTAATGCATGATAAAACTGACCAGATATTTCTAGATTCTGAACACTTTCATTTAATCTGTTAGTCATTTTTAAGGAATTTAATTTGCGTTGTGGTTCAGTGGCTATCGGCTTAGGACTACAGAAAGGAGAGCCGAATTCAATTTTAGTTAAAATCGTTGCATTCACTTACGCGCAAATACTCTTGGGAAAAGTACTAATCTGTCTCTTCTCCCTCCAGCTATGGGTAAAGTAGCAGAACAGGCTGTGTTCTATAGCCTTGGTTGGTAACTAGTCTACCGTAAAAAGTAATATCAACTTGGGGAAAATCTCCTACTAGTCAGTCATGTCTCTTTTGAGACATGATCGTCTAAGTGTATGCCATGTATCGCACTTAACAGACTAAGGGAAAATGTATGACAAAGTGGAAAACTCTTTCCAGTTTGTCATACATTTTTTTCCAGTATTGTTCCTAATATATAAAAACATATATCGTTATCTCATACAGTTATGCTACTCTAAGTGGTGTGCAAGTGATGCTGTTGACAGTCTAAAGGTTATTAGAAACCAGAAACTGTTGCAGTGGCTTAATTGATCTTGCCACTTTTTGCAGTTGGACATACGTTCACAAATATGCTGGTTCTCAAAGTTGCTACAATTACATGCGCATTTAAATATGTATGAATCTCTAGACCGAGATATCATATAATGATATCATAACACACCAAAAACGATTGGTACAAACCAACCAGAAACACCAGCAGATTACTTGTTCGAGTTTTGGGACAAGGTTTGTAACAAGGTTATATATTATAGTCTCTTTCACAAAAACCGTAACTAAGAACTACTCAGCATAGTTAGAGTATAAAACACTGATTGGTGCTGTTAGTGTTGAAGAAACACAAATGTAACAGGGTCACCAACCTATTATACATGAATAATCAAAAACGAGTTTTGTGACAAGGTTTGTAACAAGGTTGATCACACGTGATTATAGACAATGTGACTAAGAACTACTCAGTATAGTTATATTATAAACCACTGATTAGTACTGTTAGTGTTGAAAAAAAACTATTGGCCAAATTTCAAAGTGAATCTTTATTTTGATTAGTTAAAAGGAGCACACACATAAATTTTATATCTTCCCACATACAAAAATAGCAAACCGATGTTTTTTTGTATTTAAATGTAAATCATTTTCAGAACCAACATCCAATATTGCCTGATGACAAGATTCTATCTTGAAACATAGACATTTCTGTGTCGCAATGTACATTTAATTCATAATTATATGATTATATTAAGCTCTACAATATTTATTGTAGAGCTTATTTTATATAAAATAAATGCCAGGGGACTCAAAATCGTAAAACTTTGGATTCTCTTCACCTATATATATATATATATATATATATATATATATATATATATAAATATTGATAGGAAAACTCAACACATAATTAAACGTTTATAAATATAGAATTTATTTCAGGATTGTTCAGACAGTTAATGAATAAATAAATGTTAATAATAATTCCCTCATAATATTAAAAAACGATTTATAACAAAGGGATTTTTAAACCGGAAATGAATTGAGAATAATTACATCAAATAGGATAGTTGAACCAGAAAACATTAGATTGTATAGGGACGATGCGCTTATTGTTATATCTAATAGTAATAGGCCTTTAATATCTAAAATCCAAAATAAAGTTATAAGGGCTTTTAAATTACTTGGTTATAAAATAAATATTTTTTAAAAGTCTTTAAATAGTTAATTTTATGGATATTACCTTAAATCTCTCTAATAATACTTTCAAGCCATATCATAAAAATAGTGAGTCTCCTATATATACTAATGTTAGTTCTAACCATCTACACTAAGTGATTAAACAAATTCCAAAGCAGTTAACACTAGGATAAATAAATTATCCTCCAGTAGGAAAATATTTAATGGTAATAAAATCCTATATGATAATGGTCTTAAAAATGCGTTTAAACAGGAATTATTTAATAAAAAAACCCCAATGAAACTATAATACGTTTGAAAATAAAAAAAGAAAAATTTATGGCGCAACCCTATTTTTTGCCGATTATCTAACATTATCTAACATATATAGGTTAATATTTTCTGAAGTTGATCGATAAACATTTTAATATTAATTACAAACTAAGTAAGATCTTTAATAGAAAAACATTACAAATTATTTATTTTTGTACTAGCACAGCATCATTAATTCTCATAATAATAAAATACTTGACAATTTTTATAATAATAACCAAATAAATATAAATCCCCCTGTAATTGTAGAATTAAGCATAACTTTATACACAGTTTTCAGATGGTTAGTGTAGACTAACCGTTACATAATATATATATATATATATATATATACCAGATTATTGTCATAGTGCAGCAGTCCATATAATTTACAGGGATTGTTACAAAAAATCGTATTTAAAATAAACGTTAAATATAAGAGCAAAAATTGTATTTGAAATAAACGTTGAAAATAAGGGCAAAAATTGTATTTGAAATAAACGTTTAAGGGCAAAAATTGTACTTAAAATAAATGTTAAATATAAGAGCCAAAATTGCATTTAATATAAACGTTAAATATAAAGGCCAAAATTGTATTTAAAATAAACGTTAAATATAAAGAAAATTAGCAAACGACGAAAGATGTTATGTATGACTTGTAGAAAAATTGACTATTTAAAAACTTTTAAATAACCAAAACTTGTTAAACAAGAGAAATGTAGGCAGAAAAATAAATACCGGTTAAAACATGTTGAACTAAATTGATTGGAATTAAATACTATAATTTCCTTTCTCCTTAGTGGAATCAATCAATAGTTGAATCGATCAAAAGCTGAATCAATCGATATAATTTCCTTTTTCTTTAGTTGAATCAATCTTACTATCTATCTAGCTGAGTGTATAATCACTAGATGTTAGATTATAGCTATTACTATGCGTGTCATGGTTATTTTTTGTTTTTTAATACCTTCTTATATCTTAAACGTATATTAATCACAAAATGTATTTCATGTGCCACTTCTATTTTATGAGTAGTTTTGTATGTTTGTGTGTGTGTACCTTTATATTTATCTCCTGTGAGTATATAAATTATATATTTTTGTGTTGTACCTACATCATATGCATATTTTTTGGAATTGTCTCTCAAGACTTTCATGTGCTTCCGTCTTTCGTTTATTAAGCTCTGTTATCTGTTACTTTATTCTTGATCGCCTCACTTTAATTCAGGTTTGTGGTATATTAGTCATAATAGATGACAGTATAAAAAAGGCATTTTCTCTTAATCCATCTGCAAACATCTTTGCCTTCGGTGAATTTAATGCTCACTATGACAGGTGTGTTAAAGATTCTAAATCATGGACGCATGTAGACATAGATATATGTAAGATAGATTCTGGAGATAAAAATTGTCCGACACGATACAACATAGTAAGCCAACTTTCTTAGAAGCTAACCCAGCAATAATATTTCCAATTCATTTCAGCTGAGAACGTTTGCCTGAAAAGGCGCAATGCGTCACTTTCCTGGAGATTAGCATCAACCACGCTGACTGAAGGCAGACAGATATTTCTCAGATGATTCAGGGTCTAGTTTTAGAAGCGTTCACATTAACAAGCCATCTTTGCCCCAGTTAATGACGGATTTGTCATCGTTGTAGACATTAGCTGCTCTTTAGAGCTTGTCAGACTGACCAGCCTTACAATCGGCGCAGGAGTAAATGGTTGTGTCATAAGTGATAAGACCAAGTTGGGAGTTTATGTTATCGAGAAAGTTATTAATGAATAATAAAAACAGAGTTATACTAAGGGTGGATGCCCGAGAGACACCCGCGTGAGTACGATGTGTGGCACGCTTGGCCGCTATTGCCCACAAGAATCACTTCTTCTGGCTATAGCGGAGTGTAACGTCTGATTACAATAGACGTTTCCTTTTCTCTGCTCGTAATGAATGCAAACGGGTCCTACATTACGTTTTTGTTTGTTGATCGATTGAAACAACCTATAGCATCTTGCATATTCGAGTCTAGAGATTAATGGCGGCTCTGTAAGAATGTGCTGAACAACAACAAATCCTAAATCCCTCAATCAATTCAAAGTCCTGGAATCTACAAAAGACACGGTTGAATGCCTCGTTCGCAGTTTTTCCATCTCAATACTTGACTCTTCTGGAATACTCATACCTGATTTCCCACCTATAACAGGGGCTCCACTGGGTGATATAGGCATAACTCTGTTTCCGGTCTCATTTCATAATTAAATTCACGTAAGGCAAGCGGAGGTGATGAAAACCCGGCCGTCATCCTTAAGAAATGTACCCCTGCGCTGGCTTCAGTCTTCTGTAAACTCTACAGCTATTGCCTCTCTGCTTCCTGATTTCCAGCTCGTTGGAAGTTCTTATCTGTAATTCTTGTTTTTAAGAACTCTAGTGAACCTTCTAATCCCTCGAAGTATCGGCCTATTAGCCCCTTACCGCCTTTCGGCAAAGTATTCGAGGCTCTAATAAATACTGAAGTGGTTAAGCATCTCATCTCTCACGACCTAACAAACAATATGGCTTCCGATCGCTAAGTCTATCACTGACGTGCGAACGGTCATCATTGAATACGTATACCACTCTCTTGGTAATAACAGCAAAGCTCGAGCTGTTTCTCTAGATATCTCGAAAGCGTTTGACAGGGTAGCTCCAGAGATGCGATATTACTGGACGAACGTTTGATTTAATTCAATCGTTTTTATCAATTCCCGATCCTTTCACACGAACGGAGTTGGTCCGTAAAGCTCTCTCTTATATTCTAGTTTGTTTTTGATCTTCAAAAATGATTTTCAATTACATCAGTTCCCAAGTAGGCATTTATGCAGATGACAGCACAATTTACTGCCGTCTTATTAGAAAATCCTACCATGTTGACAAAGTAAACCTGGCTGCAGCTCTTGAAATCGATTTCCAAATCAGTGGTTAACTGGGGCAAGAAATGGCTTGTAAGTTTTGGTGCTCCCAAAAGAAACTGCTCTTCTTTAACCACGTACACAAAATATTTTGCCCGCTATCAGCCTGGCTGAGGTTAATCACCTGGAGAACAACACACTGCGCCTCCTTGGTGTCACATTTTTCCCGAGCTGAGATGGAAGGACTACATCAAATGTATAGCTGCATCTGGTGCTAGAAAATTTGGGTTACTGTGTCGTGCCAGAAGGTTTTTCTCGTCAGAATCTATCTTGCAAATTCATAAATCTACCGTACATTTAATATTGTCGCCATATCTGCTTGGGTGCTCCTGCTATTCATCTCGAAGTTCTTAACAAAATCCAGAGTAGGTTCTGCACTGTAATCGGTACTGACTTGGCACCTAGACTTAAGTCACTTTCTATCCGCTGTGACGTGGCTTCCCTCTATCTTTTCTACTAACATTTTCGTGGCAACTGATTTAACGAGCCTTTTTCGCTGGTGTCCCGACCACATGAATTTAAGCGTGCGTGTAAATTGGCATCCAGGTCCCACTCTTTTACCGTTGAAGTAGTTAAATATAGCCACCATTTTTACTCCAACAGTTTCTTTTTCTCGTACTTCCTACCCGTTATTTGCTTTCTTGACAGCTACAATCTCCCAAAATTCACATGCAACATCAATTGCCATGTTTCATCTTCTTGAATCCCGTTTATCTTTTATCCTTTTCTGTTCACAGTCTTTTCTCTCCCTGTCCCTCTCTGCACGAATAGCGGTTTCACCTTGCTTGGAGTGAAATGATTATAAATCTTTCTTTCTTTCTTTTTTTCTTTCTTTCTTTAAATTATAGAAGTGTGTTTATATGTCTGTAACGTTAATACAAATTGAAATACATTTTCGTTCAAAATTCTAGCGAAATAATGCATACAAGTATCAAGCGATGGACGATTTCTTTTTTTAAAAATAAAATATGAGAGAAAAATGTATGAATTTGTATGTTTTTGAATCGGTAATGTTACTATGTGTGTGAATGACAAAACGAAACACATTTCCGTTTAAAATTTTAGCGAAATAATATGTACAAGTATTAAGCGAACTATTTATAAATAAATAAGTTAAATATTAATATTTTTAATTATTACTTATATTACTTAATTATGATATCGTAATAATTTTAATATATAAATATTTAGGATTTTAATACATAAATATTTCATTAAAAGATTCTAAGTTAGCAACATATTCTCAAAAAAATATTTCGTTTTGATAAAACACACACATATACACATATATCAACTAACGTTATTCTCCACCATGCACCTAAACAGACAGGCGCTATTTTACAAACACACATTATTCCACGCACATATATTTAAAAATTATATATTGCATTAATACACATATCTGACATATATAGCAGTAGTCTGTCTCTTTGATTTTTCATTTTTCTCTTGGTCTCTGAAGAAACTTTAATAAAAGTGAAATATGTTAGATTGAAATACATTGCCGGATTTCGATGCATATATTTAACTGATATATATATATATATATATATATATATATATATATAGGGTGCATCAAAAATATTTTACAGGCTTTGGAGGCGGGCTCCTGGCACCAGAATAAGATAAAATGTATATATAAACATATGTTCAAAAGACCATCGTTGTACATCAATACAGTAGCTTATAAGAAATGTTCAAAATGACCCCCATTTACAAACGGGTGCATGACCCGTCGGGTCATAGTTTGCTGGATAATTCTCTATACTCCCACACTGTGTTAAATGGTTTCCCAGGCGCCCATGGCACGTCTATAGTACGACTCGGAGTTTCGTGTCCTATGCAATCATCAGATTCATATTATGAACAGACAATTCTGGGATTTGAATTTTTGGTGTTCATAGTAGTCATATATTATAATATCTGTATGCTGTTTTTTAATTTTTTAATTGTGTATTTTAATTTGAACTAAAACTTAAGCATGAAATTGGAAAGTAAAACCTCAAAAGTTATATCAATAGATAGAATATTTTTTAGGAAGTGGGTATATGTTTTCCGCATATGGGTCAAGGGGAATTATTTGTTGTTTTTAGTACATATTATGACTAAAGAAAGTCATAATATTAATAATAATGCAAGAAGTCTACATAGAAGGATCTATATTAATCCGGGTCAACGTATTTGAGCAGATATTTGTTTCTATGTTTGCATGGGATCATCAATTCACTTATCTTGTTTAGTAAATTAGGGTTATTTAAGTGTTTTTCTAAAAAGCATAAATTGCATTTATTTTTTTCATTATAAGATTTGTTTTTTGACGATATTCAAGAATATAATTGTGTTTTTGTTGTTGCTTTTTAATCACCAGAAATATTTTAAATGGGTAACGCTTTTACTGTATTTACAATTGCTTAAAGTTATTTGATGATTGTAGTACCGGTATTTCCAGTAGTTTTTACTTGAGCCAAAATTAAATTTAAGATCTCCAACAGAAAAAATGGTAGCTGTGTAAGTTATTACTTTCGATCAAGCACTAATTGTTTAGTAGGTAGGTCTTATTTTTAGTTGGCAGGTTTTATTTTTAGTAGAGTTACTATTATTTTTCAGGTTGGACACGTGTTTATTTACTATCATTTTGTTATATTGTGATTATATTTATCGATGTACTTAGTGCAATTATAGCTGACCTTAACATTGTTTATGTTGAAAATCTTTTTTAGTGTAGGGGAAGTGTTGAAATGTTTGCAAATTGAATTTAAAAAAATTCTTCCGATGTTTGTTTGGATATTCAATTAAAAGGTCGATTAAACCGTACAATGTTACGTTTACGTTGTTTCGGCTTATTTTGTATCTTCTTTGTTTTTATCTAAACTTACAAACTTGTACCTAATTTCTTAAAGGCTTTTGTATATTTAACTTTGATATTGTCAAAATTGTCCTTATTACTAGAGTTGATAGATAATGTAAATTAAATTGATGTAAGTTTTCTAGAATTCTGTGGTGGTAATTAGAGCTTTTGTTGACGTATTTGTGGTTTTATGAATCTTTAGTATATGGTTTACTCAGGTCAGATGTTATATTGAGGAAGATGAACAGTTTGGTTTCAGTAGTGGTAGGAATATTTAGTTCGTGACCTTTGAAAGATACGTATATGTGTATATTTTATGATATATATATATATATATATATATATATATATATATATATATTATACTATATTATATTATATTATAATTATAATATAATATTATATTATATTAAGCTCTATAATACTCATTATATTGAGCACTATTTATAATAAAATAAATGCCAGAGTATTCAAAATAAAAAAAACCTTGAGTTCTCTTCACTTGGAAATACACACACACACACACACACACACACACACACACACACACACACATATATATATATATATATATATATATATATATATCCATCTTTATATATATATATATATATATATATATAAAGATGGATAAATAATTTACATATGTAGATCTGCCTTGATATTGGTGATTAACTGCGTAATACTTTTTATAATTACTTAGGTGTGCATACTTATTTTTAAATTATAATTCTAACTTTGTAACTAGAAGTATATAATTTGTGTAGATATGGATTTATACATTTTTCCACGTATATTCAGGATTATTTTAAATACAGTTTTCAGTCATATATTATTTTAAATATATTTCTTTTTACTAATACACGCATTTATTTAAAATATACATTTTTTACTCGTACGTATGCTTATTTAAAATACAATTAATTTTTATTCATAGATATGCTTATTTTAAATATAATTTTCTTTTTACTAGTTTTTAATACAATGTTTTAGACCTATAGTGCAAATCCCAGAATTATCTGTTCATAATATGAATCATAGGACACGAAAATCCGAGTCGTACTATAGACGTGCCATGGGCGCCTGGGAAACCATTCAACACACTGTGGGAGTATAGAGAAGCATCCAGCAAACTATGATCCGACGGGTCATGCACCCGTTTGTAAATGGGGGTCATTTTGAACATATATAGTGGGTTGCTTTTAACATATATAGTGGGTTGCTTATCTATTCTTTTCTGTTAGTAGTGGAGAGTCCGTTCTAGTGAAGGGTAGTTGTATACTGTTGCAGGTTAACGGAATTTGGCCTTGTTGTAGATAGCCTCCTATAAGTCATAAAATGATTACAAATCAAGAAAGGCAATTTGAGTAGAAAAATAACATTTTATATATACACATATCGATTAATGTTTTTACAATTGAAGTAATACATGAAGTAATACATGAATACGGACGTTAAAATGTTCATGGTAATAAAATGCTGAAAGAGAATTAATGCTTAGGAATTTTGGAGCGTGTAAGTAAGGAATATCTTTGATGTATTCGCTACTTAGGTCAGTAAGTAGTATTTGAGGCAGGGAAGAAGGAAAGAGGTAAGGGAGGCGAGCGTAGTAAGCAGCTTGACTTGGGTCAAGGGAGATACTAATTACTCTCTTCTCTTTGAGTCGGTCTGCCTGTCGATGCTTTCTGTATCGGCTTTTTATATCTTCTTTTTGGATCACAGCAGCTCATTTGGGGTTTCACACTTGTATTTGGTTCTGAGCTTCCCATTGGCTGATAAATAAAATTTGCGTAGGCTCGCCGACTGGAAATTTAATATTTAATTAATTTTTAGTTTTCAACCGCAACATCTGCGCGGAGCCAGCGGCGCAGCGACGACTTTTGGTCATTTGTTTTTCGGTCGTGAAAACGCAAACATCCGGTCCATTGCTTTTGCTCGGTATCAGCACAGACCTATACTTATTTTAAATACATTTTTTACACATATATTTGCTTATTTTTAATATCTTTTTTACTCATATATATATTTACTTTAAATACAATTTATTTTTACTCATACATATGCTTATTTTAAATACATTTTTTACTCATACATATGCTTATGTACATGAAACATGCTTATGTGCATGAAACTCCGACTCGTGCTATAGACGTAGGATTATATATATATATATATATATATATATATATATATATATATATATGTAACTATGTTGAGATGTTTTATTAAAAAGAATGATTATTTTCTGCCTATTAATGTTTTTGAACCATTTTTCTATTTTCACTAAACCTTTTGCAAATGAAGTAGTTGTAGAAGTGAAAAGTTTTCGTTTCGGATGAATTAATTGCAGGTCCGTGAGAAAGTAAAGGGAAAGAAAGAAAAGAAATTATATTTTAAGGCTTTTTTTTTGTTTGAAAAAGCGATTTTAGTTTTTGTTTTTAAGCTAAATTCCATACATTAGACGCAATAAGTCATATCAACAAACTGTACCATCCACATGTACCGAAAACTTGAACAACATGATGAGTCATTTTAAAAATATTTTCAAGAAGATATGCTTTTAGATTTTCATTATTTTTATTAACGGATGGCTGCACTTGTTGAACATTTATGTATTTAAGAATTTAGTACAAATTCCTTTCTATGAAAATTAAATTATCGAGCGCATATCATCAAATAATATCAGGTATAATTTTTTACAATGATGTTTGCCTTGTACAAGACCCGAGGTCTACTCGATGTAGAGACTTACTGAGTAAGAAGCACAGTTTATGTAGACGAGGTCAGGTCGATTTTGGAAGCTTGGTATTGCACCCAATTTGGGGTTTAACATGATAAATAATGACACAAATTATTTTTTCTAAATCTTTGGTCGTTTTTTGAGTATATGAGTTTTAAAGATTAGTTTTAGATTCAAAATCCTCGCTTGCGTTGCAATTTAATTCTGATAATAAGTGAAACCCTTGTAAGACAGCTTTGTGAAATGTATAATTTATTGAAGCTTTAAGTTTATGGAGAAGATGCATGTCACACAAACATTATTACTAAACCAGTGTGCTATCATATATAATAAGACTATCATTTAGGTCAAAGGGAAATTACACTAAACAATGAAAGCTATGTTATGATGCAACTTGTTATATAGCGTTGTACTTTTAGTGTGTTTGAATAAACAATGGAAATTTAAAATATTTTATTTTATAATTTGTGCCAACATTATTATGGTGTTAGAAACACTTTTATCTATTTTTTTTTGTTTTTGTTGATTATAACTTAACAAATGATTTAACAAATATTATTCATTGATTAGTCGTTTTTATTAACTTTTAAAATTTATTTTGCAATTATTACTTACCGAATACAGTGAAAAAAAAATGACGATTTTATTTGTGGTGATTCATAATTATAATTCTAGTTTGAATATATTTTCTATTTAATGGATCTAATACAAAAGATCTCAACTTTATTTGAATTTATTCTTGAAATTGTAAAATTTCGAAGAAAATTTATAAGCCAAATTATCTGGAAATTGAGCAAATGATATATAAAAATAAATACTCAAAAATTGATAAAAGCTATGGTTACTTGCAATACTTATCACATTAACCTACAGTTTTCACACCGAGTGAAATGATGATTTCATGCAAAATGTGAAAAGTCAACCTGGCTTAATGCTGATATGTGTGTTCTTGGGAAGAAGCTGCTCGAGTGGCTCTTACTTCTCACCAAAGGGTGATCCTTAGGGTCAGAAACGTTTGGATAAAAACAACAATAGTGGGTACAACAGCCCAAGTGCAAATAACGTAAAAATTGAGAAAATAAAGCAAGGAAGTAACAGTGTAAATGATAGTTGTCCGCTTGTAAATAATAAGTTCTCATTCTTGAAATTGCAAAAATAAAATGAAACATTTGTTTATATATCTATTTACACTATTTACATTGTTGGGACTATTGTCATCTTCTTTTATGCCATGTATACGATATTTCAGCCGTTGTCTGGCCTTCTTCAGGTGCTAGGAATTTCAAACCAAACCCTTTATTACGATCACTGGTGTATATCATTCTCATTCCATGTGCGATGCCACTTCTGGTAGCCATGTAGTTATCTCCCTTTCACTTAACTCTCTAAATTATTTGTTCAACACTGCTTAGCCTGGTATTGAACTCACAACTCTTTAGGTCAAATCACTGGAACTAATCAACGTCTATATCCTTGAGGACAACAGCAAGTGAATTTCTAGGACTTATAAACATTATGTCCCAGTAATCATTTTTACCAGAGCTCATATTACAATCTTTGACGCTAATGATTTTCTCTAGCACTCTGTATTACTGGTTCCCATATTGTATTCATTTTCATGCTTGTCAGCTTATGATACATTTGTGGCCTAGCATATGCGCTGATTCCTTAAGTTTACATAGTTTCTAGTGGGGTTCTCTATTGATAATTCCAACTTCATCCCATAGAGGGCGGTGATCCTCTTTCTTCCTCCATAACTTAGAGAGTTAAGTGAAAGGGAGATAACCAGAAGTGGCCTCGCACATGAATGAGAATGATATATACCAGTGATCGTAATAAAGGGTTTGGTTCGAAATTTCTAGCACCTGAAGAAGATGGGTTACAGGGTAAAAGACAAGGGTTATGCGGATATATGCGTAAGATAACGGTTAGCCATATATGTGAACATGGTTAAGATTGTAGTGATCGTGGCAATCAAACTCTTGGTAGTCCGTTCCACAGAGTAGTGATTCGTGGGAAGAAACTGCTTGAGTGGAACTTGTATCTCACGAGAGAAATGCGAAGGGAATAAAGGTTGTGTGCTACAATGTGCTTGGCATGGTGGGTATTAGCCGTGGCAGTTAGGACTGGTGAAACTAAGGAGCCTAGTTCATCTGAATACTCACCATGGAAATAACGATAGAGCAGTGAGATACTTGAGAAGTCTCGTATGGGAGAAAGAAATTGTAGGGGGAAAAATAATTCATCACCCACAAGGATGCGGAGACGGTTCTGAACTTTACTGAAAGTGGAAAGTGAAAAATAGGCAGTTCATGCCTATGTATGAGAGCAATACTCAATTTTAGGTCGGATCTGGTTCGTGCAAAGACAGAGGATAACAAGAGAAATTAGGCACGTACTTGATCGGAACAGGGAGCATCAACTTTTTATTTATTTATTGACAATTTAGACATGTTCTGCGTATGACGATAAACTACATCCGGCAGCAAAGCCTCCGATTGAGAGATTTTGAGGAGTGCAAAACCACCTTTTGATTACTATTGTTCTTAGGTCCACCCTGACATGGGTGATAGCAACTGTTAGGGTTTCAACTATGAGCAAATAGTTAACTCCCAAACTCGGGTCAAAACAGTATGAAATTATAAAAATTCACTTTTATAGTAAAAAATAGCACTAATAAATTAAGAAAAATAACAGCAATACATTTTTATAAAGAAAATTAGGGATGCTTCTACGGGAATTGTATTTAGGCATTATATGGCCCATAAGAAATTGATATGCAGCTAAACAAACAGACATGTATGTATGTGCACAAAGTATCTGAGTATCATCAACTGTGAATGCATAACAGCATAGAGTTGTATTACTTCAAATCACCTCCAAAAATACCTTTAGGCATTAAATAACCCATAATGAGTTGATACGCCGTTACACAATTCAGTCAATCACAAGTGAGGCTCTATTTCTCAATAATGAACGACAAAACTGTATCTATTAGATATCACATTCTTTTTTTCGTGCAGACAAATTCTGACCAGACTGAATAGGCATCTGTCAGTATTAGTAATAATCTCACTCTATTAACATGAGCAGGATCAATGAGTAGTTTGTCCTAAGGTTTGGACACTTTTGCCCATGTATATATTTTTGTCTGTTTAAATTTTCTTTTTTCAATGGACGTTTTATACATTTTTACGAAGTCTTCTACATCTGTAGAAAAACCTGGACACATTGACTCTAGCCTTAACCACCTTTGCGTAGACGATATTTTGCAACGAACTACGTCTCCATTACAAATTACACCTTTTCAACATTTAGTTTGTTTTAGCCTCTCTAAAACGACCTTCTATCCGTGAGCAATTATTCCATTTATTATTTGTTATCCTGAACAATATATTGTTCCATATAGGATCTTGTTTCGTAACCTCAGCTAATTTATCTATCGACAAAATATCAATTTTGACCAAGAAAATATCTTCGAATTTCCTTAATATTTCAATTGGTTTTTGACAATTTTCTTGAAATATACGTAAAAAGATGCGTATCCTAAGCTGATATTTCCGAAATTGAGTGTTCAAACGCGTCAGTTATTACTACTAATTCCTAGGGTTGAATATATTTACTACTAACTTCTTTGCCAGATGAGCTTTTAAATATTCAGATGCCATTTGTTGTTCTTTTGTTCAAATAAATTCAACATTATTTTCCCTTAAAGCGGCAAAAGTTTCTGTCAATTCAGAGTATCGCTCTATATATCAGCTATAAACATTTACAAGTGTAATTCTTTTTTGTTCTTATGTACTCCAATTTTTAATATTTTGTCAACGATTGGTCCAATGTTACCTCTTCGTTAGATATTGAATATTCCCAAAATGACTTTTTAGTGTTGTTTTTTTGTTAATTGTTAATCCAGGCTTTTTAATTTATTCAAGACTAGTATGGTTTTCTATTTAAGTTTTTTGTTGTTAATAGCATCAATACAACAAATGTCATCCTGGTAGAATATTGTATTTTTTATATCACAACAAATAACTTACTCTATAACCCTTTGAAAAATTGCACTTGTGGTTTTAATTCCATACGGCATTGTTTTCCATCTTAACAAACCTATTGGCGGGTTTATTGTTGTGACTTCTTTAAAGCCTTCATCAATAGGTTTTTGATGATATACCGACTTTAAGATCAATTTTAGATTTCAAACATTCTATATTGAGGATAGGATATGAGACTGGATATGTTTTATGGTTTATGCTGATTTTTTAGTCACCACAAATGCACATATTCCAATTTCTCTTTCTTTAAATTACTTTTGGGGAGGACAATTTGCTCTCCCAAGCGGAACGCGTTCAAGTAGTTCTTGTTTCAGTAATATTTTTAGCTTTTCCACAACTATTAGTAGGAGATGGACTGGCACTTTTCGTGCTTGGAAATATGAGTAGGGAGTCTTAACATTGCTTCATTGTTTTTGTAACATTCCAGTTTCGTCGGTCTTGACTTTGTTCACTAATTTTGTAATTGGATTAAATTGATTCAGTTGAAGAAAGCTTTTCTTTAAAGTTGGTTTTTCTAATTTATTCCTAAAAGGGTATCAAAGTTTTGTCATTTCCCGTATCTAGTTCCATATCAATTAAAACATTACTGATTCGCATTTTTAATAACCCTTTTTCATTTACTTTTTTTCAATGAAAAGAAATTCATACTTATTTCTTTTTCATTTTCTTGGATAATTTTTATTTTTCTACGTTTGGATTTACATATACGTTTAAAACAATTCCCTTTTAGACGCTTTTTACGTCTTTTTTGCTGAACATTTTCGCTTTTTTCTTTGAAATTTATATTCACACCAAGTGCACATTATTCTACTTTTTTTTCTGTCGCGTGTATGTATCCATCTTTTCTCCCACCAGCTATGGGTTGAATAGCTGAACAGATTGGCTTCTATAGCCTTGGTTGGCAACCAGTCCATAGAAAGAAATGGCAATTTACTGCGAGAAAATCTTCTGTTTAGTCAGTCATGGATCGAAAAGACATGATCGCCCAAGCGTTTATCACGTATCAATTAACTGACTGATGTATCCATTTTTCGTACCAGATCTGTAACGTTTGTTGAATTAAATTTTTGAATCGGTTCAAATTCACTACACGAATTCGACACACTGTTCTAGTGACAACTTTTTCAATTGTAAATTAGTGAGTTATTTGTCGATACTCCTGCATCTGAAGGGCGTTCACAAATTTAATTTGAATGAAATCTTCGATTGACTAGTTTTCTGATCCCAGTCATGATATTTGGCAGACTGTTTCAAACGAAGAACATATTCAGCAAGAGATTTATTCAAGAAACGTTCATGAACTTAGCTCTCTCTGCAATCTTTTTCTTAGATGCTAGGTTGTTTTACTATTAGCTGATTTGCATCGTCGACTGTCATTTCCCCCAACTGTAAAATTGCAGATACTTTTACAATAGCCTCACAAACCGCAGTTGCCTAGAAATAGTCAATTATCTGGTTTTCTCCTCCAACTTATTTCAAATCCTTCAGCATTTTTGCTCTAGTTTTAGCTGCTAGACTCCTAAGCAACACTTGTGTATCCTCGTAATTATCACGTGATAATTGTTCATTCGGTTTTTTAGATATCAGCGACGACATTTTTATGTTGTGTCGTGTTCCTAACTCACCAGAAGTGACAAGCATGCAACTGCCTCATGGGGGATAAATTTAGTGACTGCTCTTGTTGAATTCCTTTGTAAATGAGCCACCTCACAAGATAATTTCGAATGTTTCTTCAAAGATATGATTGATTCTAAAAGACTAGCATAGCTAACGTCGGGATATAATTGTTTTTAAATAATCTCCTTATTGTAATCTCTAAAGCAATGTAGACTATTTTCAGGCCAAGCTACTGGATCCTTATTTAACCAAGAAGGACCGGACACTCAAAATTTAAAGTTTTGTCAAGATTTTCCTGAAACAATCCCCGGTTAATTGTCAGAATGTTATGAGGAAGGCATATATTTAAATTTTAATGCTTACCCATTTTTAAAATTTAACTCTTCTAGGGCTATTGTCTCTTAATCTATTTTGATAAATTAGTTTTTGGCTTTTATGTTATGGAACAATAACCAAGATAACACCAACTGAGAACCAGCAGCAGTAATTATATCCTTGATACAAAGGTTTGATCAAGGTTTAAAAGTGATCTTAATGTATTTCATAGTTATGTACACATAACAACTCAAGTGAAGGCAAAGATTTTGCTTTTATGGACGCTTCTTTTGCCTGAAATAAAATAAGGAGGCTATAAAATCCTGTTCCATATCGGAGTTAAACCCATACTGTGGTGGAGACTTACCTCGCCGAAGCAAGAGAAGGCGGTTTGTCTGCACGTGCGTTCGTAGACATAATGGAACCGCGAGGCGAGCTCATGCAAGGCATTTTTTTCGAATGACACTGCGCATGCGTCATTGGTGAAAGCGAGGCTTTTCAGAAGCGAGAAATTACGGTTTCTCGCTCGAGACCAAAAACACATAAAAAGAGCCAGCTTCTGTTGGGAGGCAGTTCTGGTCTTGGACATTGGGGTTTATGCGCCCAATGTCCATGCTGAGCGGCCTGCTTTGTTTCGGCAGATCGAGCCGTTTTTGACGACATCTCGTTCGGTAGTGTTAGTGGGGGATTGGAACGCCGTCCTTGACCCCGAATTAGATCGTATAGGTTCAAATACGGGTACTAACAATCCTGACGTGAGGCCGTTTCGGGACTTTATCGACAAGTTCGATCTTGTCGATAAGTATCGTAACGAGCATCCGCGGGAAATAGTGTGGACTTGGACAAATAGTGGCGACTCGGTTTCCGTGGTACGTTCCAGTTACCTCGACCGAGTTTTAGTTAAGAGAGTCGAAGTAGGGCTCTTAGAATGTCCAAGTTTTCATTCGATAGTTTATTCGGATCATAGGCTCGTCCGGGTCCGGGTAAACTTAGATAAGCCTAAGCCTAGGTTGGCTGGTTACTGGAAATTGAACGCATCATTGTTTGATGACAAAGATTTCCAGCACCAGCTGAAACTAATGATTCAGCGGGAATTGACGGGGGCTGTCATTGGGAACAGGTGGTGGGATAAACTTAAATAAAAAATTAGGTCTTTTGCTGCTGACTATAGTCGTCGGCTCAATCTAGCTAGTTTAGCAGAGCAAAAGACAGTAGAAGAAAAAGTTGATCGGGCTGTTAAATCCCGTGTTAGTGGGGACGTAGCCATAGCTAAGGCCGAGCTGGCCTCCCTGCTTATCAGGAAGGACCAAGCTCAGGTAGTTAGGGCTAGGTTAAAAAGAATGTCTTGCGAGGCGACGAATATGGCCGCTGAACTGCGGTTGGAGGAAGTCAGGAAAGCTTCCCAACGACATATCGCGTGCGTCACATTGCCGGATAATCGGACCGTGACTACAAACGCGGGCATATGTGAGGCTTTTCGTGATTACTTTCAGGAACTTTTCACCAGGGAGCCCGGTCTGAGCTCTGCTCAGTTCGCCACCTATTTGGCTGACTTTCCCCGCCTTGAGGCGGCTGAAGCGGCTGGGTGCGAGGGGCCCATAACAGAGGATGAAATCTGGGAAGCGCTGAAGCTAGTTGGCCGGGACAAGTCTCCGGGATTAGATGGTCTTCCCTACGAACTGTACTTGAGGCAGTCGCCCGTGCTTGTCCCTCTGCTGGAACTGATTTTCAACAACTGGATGAAGCAGGGGTCTATACCTCAACGCTTCACCAGGGGTGTGATCAAGTTACTACGCAAGGATAAGAACGGTGGGGATGGCATAGGTAATTTTCGGCCCTTAACTATGTTAAACGCAGAGTTAAAGATTTTGGCCAGGATCCTAGCCCGCCGTTTGCAGCTTGTCCTGCCTAGTCTGATTGGCTCGGAACAGACTTGTGCTGTGAAGGGCAGGACTATCCAGGACAACCTTCATATGGTACGCTTGATCATTGAGCAAGTCGACAGTGAAGCCGCGCTGATCAATTTAGATCAGTCCAAGGCATTCGATAGGGTTGACTATCGATTCCTCGAGTCTGTCCTTTCAGCCGCTGGTTTCGGGCCGTACTTTCGCTCCTGGATTCGCCTCTTGTATGCAACTCCCGGTGCGCTGGTGGAAGTGAATGGGGTAAGATCGAAGCCTTTCGTATTGTCTCGCTCCATTCGTCAGGGTTGTCCGTTATCGCCTTTACTCTACGTGCTTGCGTTGGAACCGTTCCTTCGTAAGTTGAAGACGAATCCGGTCCTGAGGGGAATTTCACTACCTGGTGCTACCACCTCGGCCAGGTATTCCGCCTATGCCGACGACGTTTCGGTTCTGGTGTCGAGTAAGGCCGAGATTGACGAAGTCGGCAAAGAAATCAGAGGGTACGAAACGGTGACAGGGGCCAAGATCAACCGTGATAAGTCTGTTGGCTTGCGGTTGGGTGCGTGGAAGGAAGTTTCTCTTCCCGGACCTTTCCTCTGGACGGACGGGCCGATTAAGATACTCGGCATCTTTTTCGGTCCTGATCTCCAGTTGGAAATGAATTGGTCGGCGGTGCAGGAGAAGGCCGAGGCCGCAATTTCATTGTGGTCTCGGAGGAATCTTTCCTTAAAGGGGAGGGCGGAAGTATGTGCCTCGCACATCTACCCCATTCTCCTTTACCATCTTTCTGTGCTGCCACTCCCGTGCGCCATGCTAATGGATTTAGTTAGGATGTTGTTCTCCTTTTTGTGGGAGGGCAAGTCCTCTAAGGTGTGTCGCGAGATCTGTTACCTGCACCTTTCTGAAGGCGGTCTAGGCATGCCTAGCGTTGAGATTCGTCAACATACACTTCGCATTGCGTTCTTAGACCGAATGTGTCAGCAATCGGATGGGGAAGGCAACTTCTGGAAGGAAGATGCCCATAAGAATTTCCCATCCCTTAGAAGTGTGCACTCGTCTGAATATGAGGCCAGCCGTTTACCACGTGGCGAGTGCGCCTTCTATCGTGAATGTCGGTTAGCTCTGAAACGACTCCAACGGGCGACGGATGGTCTCTCCGACGTCCAGGCGTTGTCGCGTAAGGCATTATATCAAATTTTAGTTCGGGAAGCCGTTCAGGATGATTTGATTGGCGAGCTCGGTCTTACGAGGCGGGAGGCTCGCTCAATATGGCCGTGGGCGCCCGGGTTGAAATGTCTCACTAATGATGAGGCATCACTCACCTGGCTGGTGATACGTAGGGCCCTCTGGGTCGGCAAGAGGCTTTGTTCAGCGGGCTTGGAGAAGTCTGCACTGGGGAGGTGGAGTCCGTGGACCACGCCTTCTTTTAGTGCAGAGTCATAGTACCGCTGTGCAAGTTTGTTGAAGGCATCGTGGTTCGCGTGCTGCGCGGAGGGTTCTTTGTCCTCGAGGCCGGTTCTGTCTGTAGTAGTGTGTTGCCGCCACTGACGAAGGCTGAGCACTGTGTGTTCTTTTGCTTGCTAGGAGTTATGAGGGTCGTGATGTGGAGGACGCGTCAGGGGGGGCTCTATGGGGACGAGAGGTTCGCCTCTTCCCAACTAGTCTTGTTCTTTAAGCATCAGCTTGGGGTCGGGATTGGGACGGAGGGGCGGCGGCTCCCTCCATCGGAGTTTGGCGGAGGGTGGGTGCATCTTGCGCGATTGTGTCGAGTGAGAGGAGCTGATTTGGAGTGGCATGTTGATGCCGGTTAGGCATGAGGATTTTGTTCCGACCACTTTGAACCTAAGCACCCCTGCCCTCATGTAGACTAGATTAGGCTTGATTTTTGTCTTGAGTTGTCTTTTATAATTTATTCTTAGCTAGAATTTGGTTGCTCATTGGCCCCTTTTTATTTCTGTCCCCATTTTTCTTTTTAGTTTAACTCCCCCTCCCTTCCCTTGCTTAGGTGACTAGATATATCAGTTCTCTGGTGGGTGCAGGACGCTTTTCGTATTTCAGGGTGTGACTTTCGTATTTGTTTTTGTGTTTGGATGTGTGCATACATGTGTGCGTGGTTGGAGGAATAAATGGTTTAGTTTATTTATAGTCCTGCATCGATTTCGTCCAGTTAACAGATGTATCTATCACGTGATAGAATATGTGGGGGGGTTGTTACTAATACAGTTTTGTTTAGTTTCTTGTATATAATGCGTTTTTTCTTGTAAATATTCATTGGGTTTTTTTTTATATTGTTATATCCCTTCCCCCCACAGACAATCATTGTAAATATTGGGAGCTTAGATAGGACTTCATTGAGACATTGTGGTATTATGGTGGACGTAGAAAGAAAGGTTAGTAAGAAAGCGTTGTTTTGGTGATAGGAATACTGTGGCATGCCTGGGTCAGTGATTGTGACTAGCTAAGTTTAACGTTAGGACTAGATGAAGACCAGCCTTCCCCATCCCCGTATTCGGCCATGAGCCACATTTTTTGTAGTAAAATACAAAAATAAATAATGTTCTGGTCTTGGGCGCTAGGTAGTGATTATCTCAGAAACTCTGAGTTCTCGCTCACCTGGCGATTAGCTCGGAATCGCTTGCCTCTCAATGACAAGGCGTTCATATGGGGCCTGGCGGATTTGCCAGATTGTGAACGCTGCAACCTTGGCTTGGAAGAAACGGCTTCGCACGCCTTCTACCATTGTTCGCGGGTTCGCCCTCTATGGGACTGGGTCGGCGAGTTGACTGCTCGTATCGCGTCGCGAGAGCTTGTGCCCATTGATCGTGCATTCGCCTGCGACAATGTGTCGCCCCCGTTTTCTGGGATGAAGCGTATGGTGTTTCTATCGCTGCTAGCCACGGCTCGAATGGTGATTTGGACGTCGCGAACGGAGGAAGTCTTGCGAGGTCAGCGTCTTTCACATCAGGATCTGATCCGCTATTTTGAGCATCAGCTCAAAATAAGGATTAGAACTGATTGGAAACGTTTGACTTCGACAGACTTCAGCGAAATGTGGGCGAACTGTAGCAAGTCTGGTTCGCTTGAACGGGGCTAGTCTTGATTTTCTCTTTTAGATCTGCTGGCTACATCGGGATGGATTCCTCTGGAATCGTCCCCTGGTTAAGGTAGCTCTCTTTTGTGTACCTAGTTAAAGTGAATGAATGTGTTCCTAGCCTGTACCCGGCTTTCTCTTTATGATCCAAGTCGAGATTCCCAACCTCCCCAGTTTGTTTTGGTCTCCTTTTATCTCGGCTGGTTCAGCTTTTTATTGTCCCATTCCATTAATTTTTTAGCCCCGTCCCCACTCCCGTAGCGAGTGTGCTTCTTGATTTCGCCGTTGGGCGGAATACAGCGGCTACGCTTTTTTTTTTTTTTTTTTTTTTTTCTGGGATGGACGGTTCTTACTAACATTGATTATTATTTTAGTTCAAAAATTTGTTGTATTTTTAGTTTATTTTTGGGTTCATTCCCCTCCCATTTCATTTTTCATTAAATATTTTATGATATTGTACATATATTATCTTGTACATTTATTTTATATTGTATATAAATACATTTTTATTGTCATGGGTTAATTTCCCCACTTTTTTAGATGCCCCTTGTAAGTTTCTGGCATTGTGGTGTATGAAGGAGTGGGAGGTGATGGATGGGTTCTTGTGGTGATTGTGAAAATTGTAATGAGTGAATGGGTCGTGATAGTGTTTAGCTAGGTATAAGATAGTTAAATGAGTACCAACCTCTCCCCCTCCCCTTTTCAGCCTTGTACCACAATTCTGTATTTTTTACAGAATAAATAGTGTGATTATCTCAGCAACTCTGAGTTTTCGCTCACCTGGCGATTGCCTCGAAATCGGTTGCCTCTCAATAACAAGGCCTTCATATGGGACCTGGCGGATTTGCCAGATTGTGAACGCTGCAACCTTGGCTTGGAAGAAACGGCTTTGCACGCCTTCTACCATTGTTCGCGGGTTCGCCCTCTATGGGACCGGGTCAGCGAGTTGAGTACTCGTATCGCGCCGCGAGAGCTTGTGCTCATTGATCGTGCATTCGACAATGTGTCGCCCCCGTTTTCTGGGATGAAGCGTATGGTGTTTCTGTCGCTGCTAGCCACGGCTCGAATGGTGATTTGGACGTCGCGAACGGAGGAAGTCTTGCGAGGTCAGCGACTTTCACATCAGGATCTGATCCGATATTTTGAGCACCAACTCAATAAGGATTGGAACTGATTGGAAACGTTTGACTTCGACAGACTGCAGCAAAAGGTGGGTAAATGGTTCGCGTGAACGGGGCTAGTCTTGATTTTCTCTTTTAGATCTGCTGGTTACATCGGGGTGGATTCCTGTGGAACCCTCCCCTGGTTAAGGTAGCTGTCTTTTGTTTACCTAGTTAAAGTGAATGCACCCGGCTTTCTCTTTTGTTATGACCCAAATCGAGATTCCCAACCTCTCCAGTTTGTTTTGGCCTCCTTTTTTATCTCGGCTGTTTCAGCCTTTTATTGTCCCATTCCATTAATTTTTACCCCCTCCCCACTCCCTTAGCGAGTGTGCTTCTTGATTTTCGCCGTTTGGCGGAATACAGCGGCCACTCTTTTTTTTTTTCTGGGATGGACGGGTCTTACTAACATTGCTTATTATTTTAGTTCAAATTTGTTGAATTTTCAGTTTGTTTTGTGGGTTCATCCCCCTTCCCATCATTTTAATCTTTTAAATTATGCATTATATTGTATATAAACACATTTTTATCGTCATGGGTTTTTCCCCCGTTTTTAAGTGCTCTTCGTAAATATGTGGTATTATGGTGTATGAAGGTTTGGTAGATGATGGATGGGTTCTTTTGGTGATTGAGCAAATTATGAGTGAATGGGTTGTGATCGTGTTTAGCTAGGTATAGGATAGTTAAGCGAGAACCAACCTCTACCCCTCCCCTTGTTCGGGTTTGTGCTATAATTGTATTTTTGATACAATAGTGTTTTGGTGTTGGCGATTCGTGAAGGCTACACCGGTGTTCGGGAGACAGCACTTTGCTTACGGTGCGCAGGAAACGAGTCCTTAGTAAAACTGCTGGGAGAACAGATCCAAGTGGTCATTAATTTGTCTACCAACTACACTCCGAGTAGATACAAATATACATACACACACGCACACATTTTTGGAAGCATGACAAAATATATCCTATTCCGCAACTGACAACTACACATCTGGGAAATTTCAACTTAAATGCCCAAGCTTCTCTCCACAAGTCACTTAGAAGTATTCTTTCTTTAATTGTCAGTGGCAAACACAAAGACAAGGAGTCAAAATACGCAAGAATTTGCGCCAGTAATTTTATTGTGGTGCTGGCAGTGAAATTTAAAACTCCCATTGAAATTTCGAAAGTATCTTTGACTGTATTATACTTATATCCTTAAAAGATTTTCAAATCACTAGTATGTTCTACAATTTTTATCGTCTACTAGGCACTAATTCCTTGTAATTTGTTTTACACGAACGCAACTCAAAACTTCCATCTACCATTTTTTTTCACGGACTCTATATCTAAGTATAACAATGGTTAAGAAGAATCACTTATCTTAATCAAATTATCAACATAGAAATTATCTCTTAACACAATAGTGTATAAATCATTAGGGCATTTTTAACATGGTGTTGGATAATAAAATTCAATATAAACAAACTTGCGATAAACTCAAAGCTGTATATCTATAGCAAACTATCGGACCTCGGCGTGGTGTAATGGTTAGCAAGCTTGTCTCGCTAAAACCTATTATTCGTAAGTTCGATCCTCACTGGGTACTCCATAATTTCGGCCTTGTGCCACATCTAAGCGGTGCTTAGAACATTTACTATCTATTGCAAACTAAATTTTCGCCTCCTTTCAAGAAAAAACAAAACATATTTTTATTTTTTAACTTGATCATAAGGAAAACCTTTCTAATATCAGCCGAGAAGGAAAATTTCTTATGACGTTATCAAATCTAGTATGTTGTTCATCAAATTGACACCAGGGTAAACAGCTTCGTTTAACGATGCTGCAATGACAATTTTCAGTGAACATTTAAATAATGGTCTAATTTTAGTGGTGGCCTGTTCATCACTTTTAATTTCAGGCCTATGACATATCCAAATATATTTCCCATAATCCTTAAGAAAAACATATATATATTTCACGATTTCATCCTTTTCCTGTTCATGAAAACAGACATAATCCAGAAGTAAGTCTTTCTTTCTAAACTTTTTGATTACCCTATCGAAACCTTCAAAGTAACAGCATAATTAGAAGGAACTAATTTTAATTTATCCTTATTCTACGGAAGCTCTTTATAGTAGGTATAATTTTTAAAACTAATGAAGTTTTTGATTTGTACTATTTGTTCTTTATCAAAATCACTTACGATATCTTAGTTTTATAATCCTAAAGACTCTAAGCTAAACCTTTTATCCTGATTTCTTTCGACTACACAGTCATCAAACTCCTTACAAATAGGGTCAAAATAATAAGCAAAATTCAATGAGTGATTGGACAGGAAGAATACCGCAATATGGCGGTATATGAAAATCATTCTTTCCTGCTTCAATCTCACGGTTTTGCTCTAAAAATTTTTGAAACGAATTATTCCAATGGGAATTTCCCATGCCGATACTTTCATTCATTTTACTAAATTCATTGGCTTCATGTACTGAACTCCTAATAGTTCTCGAACAGTAATATTATTATTGTCCATATTAGAAAAATCGCCAGCTAGTCTGTAGTTTAGAACCTTCAAATTATTTATCACTTTTCCAAGACTGTCAAAATTGAAATGTATATCAAATTCATTATCGATTAAAATAAGTAATGTTTTATAATAATTAGTAAAATTTACATTAAGGTTTGTTTGTTGCAAAGATTTCCTACTCGAACCGAGAAATGTATCTGCATTATATTCTTTCATGGAAGTGTTTGTTTCATAATTTAATTTTTTAAGGACCAAGTCTGGATATTTATGATCATTGACTTTCAGTATTAAGCACACTATTAATGAAAGTCTTCCTTAGCGACATCTACAATAAGGAGTAAAATATTCTCTTTTCCAGTCCTAGACTCAGTGCATAAATTAGTATTTAATTAGTTTTCTTGCATTTAGGACACAAAGCTTGGACATGGGACTTAGAAGAACATTTACAAAAGTATTGTAAACTATTTTTACTAGCCACGCATCGAAGAGCCTTATGTTTAGGGCTATTACAAAAATGACATATTTAACTTTTTGCACTTCTCTAATTTAGCACGTAACAAAGAAGGGCAAATTTTACAATAACAATAACCCATCTGTTATGCAAAAATTACACTTGTGATAACATTTTTTAGTACCAAAGTTTTCGAACGTGGAGTAGTTAGGTTTTGGGTTGTTATTAAACCCTCTCTCTTATTATTTGTCTATATTACTGAGATGAGGCAGTATTTACAATAGCTACATCATCATTCGGACTATTGTCCTCATCTTTGTTGCCGTTGTACACTCCGGCCTTCTTCAGGTGCTAGGAATTTCGAACCGAACCCTTTAATTCAATCACTGGGGTATATGAACGCCATTACTTTGCTTAGACACATGGCCCAGTGAATATAGACGTTGGTTAGTCCCTGTAACTCGACCCAAAGAGTTGTGAGTTCAGTACCAGGCTACAGCAGTAGTGAACAAGTAACTTACAGGGTTAGAGGGAGATAACTCATTACTATCAAAAGAAGCACTACTGCGCAAAGAATGGAGTTCATATACCCCAGTGACTGTAATAAAGGGTTCGGATCGAAATTTATCTATATTACTACTACTACTACTGTAGCTAAAAATGGTTTGTTAACTGTAAAGTTTTTATTGCCTCACTAGATTTTTTTTTTTTTTTTTTTTTAATCATTTCACCCCGAGCAAGGCAGAAACGCCACTGATGTGCAGGGGGTTACATAAATGTAAAAAGATTAATTATAAAAGAGTGAGGAGTACAAGCTAGTTAGAAAGGAACAATAGAAAGCTGAGAAAGCAGGTGCAATGACAGGTACATGCGTGTAGTGAAGGATAATTTGTATCTGTTACATGAATGATTTCTTTTTTTATAATAGCTGGTAATTTAGTATCTATATCTCTGTGTGTGTATATATATATATATATATATATATATATATATATGTCTGTCTGGACGTGCATTGCGGTGCAGTAGATATCGGCTCGGAACGAGAAATCGGAGAGCCGAATTTGAATTGCAGTTGAATTAGTTGGGAAAGGTATTAATCCGTCATTTCATTCCAGTTTTGGGTCAAACAATTATTTTCCCACCACCGTAACGTAGTTTTCCTGTGTTTTTTCTATAGATATTTCAATGGAAATTGTTCTAATGAGATCTTTTCTGAGTCCTACATTTAAGAATTTAATTGCAATAAACGATTAGATGTGCGTTATGGTGCAGTGGATATCGGCTCGGAACGAGAAATTGGAGAGTCGAGTTCGAATTCTCGACAGATTGGGTTCTACAGCCTTGGTTGGCAACCAGTCTACCGCAGAAAGTAATGGAAACCCTTCTGTTCAGGCAATCATGTCTATTTCGAGACATTTTTGATTTTTACAACGGGAGTATAAATGTCATCATCAGAAAATTGCATAACTCTCCCATAAAAAATAGTATAACTTCTAGGTTTATCCCACAGTATGTTATGTTATGATGCGCGTTGTGGTGCCGTGGATATCGGCTCGGAACGAGAAATCTGAGAGCCGAGTTCGAATTCCTGACAGATTGGTTCTATAGCCAGTCAACCACAGAAAGTAATGGCACTCTACTGCGGGATAATCAGTCAGTTACGTTCCTTTGGTTGCATGAGCGCCCAAGCGTGTATCACGTATGGTATTTGACTGTCAGTGTGTTTGTGTGTCTCCATTCTAACAAATCCTACTCTTCTGAAACACTTGGTGCGATTTCAACCAAAATTGGGTCACTTGTTGATGGACCTTTGATGTACGCAAACATTTTTCGAATCGATTTACAGGGTACAGAAATCACCAAAACTCTTAGAATTTACGAACTCTTCTCCTCCGAAGCGCTTATATGAATTCAACCGAAATCGAGAAAGTTGTAGATCAAGATCCGAACCTTTGATGTACAAAAAATTTCGAATAAATGTAAAGGGTTCTTTAAAAAACAACGACAAACATAATTCTGGGTGGTCTTTTGCGCACTTTTATGCATTTCTCCAAGACGCTTCACTCAAATTCAACCAAAATTGAGTCACTGGTAGAGCAGGGTCTGATTCCTTGGTATACGAACAAAGATTTTAATTGACACACAGTGTGGCACAAGTTAATGGAAAACTTTGCTTTTTTGCGATCGTTTATGTATTGCATTCCAACAAAAATCGGGTCTTTTTGTGACTTTTACCTTATCATATGCTAAAACAATTTCACGCTTTCTACAAGGTACCAACTCCTCCGACGTTGCATGGACAATGCATCCACTTCTGCGTCATAACGTCATCGCATCACATTACAGGCTCCAGTAACGACCGCCCCCGTTCTTCCAATTGTACATACATCCTTCACGTTTATTGAAAAAATGAACCAAGCATGACTCCTGTTTTACAAATACAACAAAAACCAATACTTATTTCGATTTCTTTTAACTTATGCGTCACGGCAATCTCATACGGGAGCTTTTTGAATAAGCACTTGATCTTACCATTTTAACATAACCACTAGAAACCCCGAGCAATGCCGGCTAAGCAGCTCGTATATGATAAAACTTTCTGTGCGTTATCGGATGAACCTTTTTCTAAATAATTAAGATTAAAGACATCCTTTAATTCTTATCAGTCTGCCTTTACCTTTGGTGATGTAATAAGAGTGGTTTAGCTCATAGATCTGCTTGAATATTTAATTAATAGATATTAATAATGAAAAAGTTCTTTATTTACCAAATCATTAGCCACATCTGAATTCTCATCATTAATTGTCAGATGCTTGATTATTTGTGCAGCGTAACCTGTTAAATATGCTTTTGAGTTGTAATTTTATTCGATTCGTGCCTATGTTAATTACATTGTTCTCGAATTGGGCCATGAAAATTTTAAACGCGTATTTATTCTTTTCGCGGTTTGTTCCACTAAAAAAAGTGGGGGTGACATTTGAGTTTTGAACCCAATGCATCAGGAAAATGTACAAAACCGAACTTCTTGGTATTAACTCTAAAATTTCACTCAATGTTCGATCTGAGTGAGGCCCTTGAATACACTATTTTCAAATTCTGCTTCCGCCAGAAAATCTCTGTATTCAACTATTTTTTCTCGTTACACGAGCTTTCTGTTTGATAGTTGATGTTTTCTATGTTGCCAAAATATTTAACAATATTTTATTCGCCAGAAAACAATCCTTACTCAACTCTACCTTTTTAAGCCATCTAAATAGATTTGAATTTTAAAATTAATTTGACTTTGTGTGAGAGTCATGGAGCTAAATTCACACATTTTTTTTTATAGAGTATTTTTAAGTAAAGAGGCTTATCATTCTATAGTTATTGTTTAGAATAGTTTTAGATTCGTGTCGCTGCGCCTTTTGAAAAAACTGAAGTTATTTTAATTACCCAAATAAACAGCCACAGCTCCAATTTCTAAACAATTGAACTGTGTAACACACTCAACAATTTAATTTGTGTAAAGTAAAGGAATTATTTATTTGGTAAAAAAATAAAAATAAAATAAATTGTTCAAACAAATGTTTTAGGTAACATTTAATTGATATGGGTAAATAACAAAGACAGACAAGAGCTGAATTTAAGAACAAACGGCAAATTTATTTTATTGTTAACAGTGAGAATTGAAAGCAATACACAAATTCAGTGCATTGTGTGCCAAAGAATGGCCAATAACACGAATGTAAAAATAATCAATACAAATAAAATATGACCTTTTACAATAACAATTATAATGCTGCATAAGGTTCTCACAAAAGAAAACGACATATAAAATGTAGAAACAGAGAAAATACTTTTCTGAATAGTTTTCATAGAATTGGTACAATTCTCTCAAATTTCGTGATAACAGCGAATAATAGAACAATGACACCAGACGAAGACAATTCCTTGATGTACGAGCGACTTTGATGTTCCTTTCTATTCTCGTCTGTTGGTTGTCAAATTTACGACAACAAATGTTCTTTGGTACCCGAATTAATTCCAAGGCCACCTTTTTATTATCTAGAGGTAGGCTCCGAACTTAGTTCTCGGAATTTTTAGGGAAACCTTTTGTTTACTTCTGAATAGAAAAAACAAATGCAGTTGTTTTCCTACAAAGTGAAATGTACCACAAATATTTTTGAATTTCAAACATTAAGCAAGAGACTAAACTTCAGTGACTTTCTCTCAGAAAAGCAGACTATACACACTCAAGTAGCTTAAATTGCTTATATGCATTCATCTCTGTATCTTCGAATATTTTAGATAAAAAGAAATTATCAAAAAGACTAAAAAAGATTAGAAACTACTAATTAATCCACACGTAATTATCACATTGTCTGTTTTCCTTGATTTCCCTTTTTATTTTTGTTTTGTGAGGTCGTTTTTACAACAAATTAAATATTGTAATTGTCTGAGATATGTTAATATTTACATTTACATTATTTGGACTGTTGTCCTCATTTTTATTGCCATATTCACGACATTTCATTGTACGCTCTAGATATTTTAGGTCACAAAAATCTAAGCGGGCCAAGCATAGCAATGAATACAATATGGGAACCATTAATACGGAATGCTAGAGAAAATCATTAGCTTAAAAACGATTGCAATATGAGCTCTGGTAAAAAATAGTAACAGCAGCATTAGGTTTTTAATTCCTAAAAAAATCATGCACTGATGTCTTCAAGGAGACATGGCCAAATGGACAAAAGCGTTGGTTAGATCCAGTGACTTGACCGAAGGAATTGATTTCAAAACCTGGCTGAACAAATAACAAAAAGAATTGAGTTAAAGGGAGATAACTAAATGATATCTGGAACTGGTGTGACACATGAAACGAGAATGATCTAGCCCAGTGGTCGAAATAAAAGTTCGGCACCTGAAGAAGACGCACAACGGCCGAAACGTTATGAATAAGGCAAGATGAAAACAATAGTTCAAATAATGCAAATAAAACCTGAGTTATTCACGTAAAAATAATACTTTTATTCATATTTGGGTCGTTAAGTATTTAATCAATTCAAAGTAAAGTAAATATCTGTCATTTATATTTAAACTTATAAATATTTACTTGGTTCGTGGATAGATAAATTTTTTGAGTTTATAAGCAGTTGTTCGGTTAGTGCATACGTAAATATGGATCATTGATATTTGAGCTTATAAGTATTTAGTTAGGAATAAGTAAGTATTGGTAATTTACATTTGAATCCATAAGTATTTATTTGGTTTGGGCAAAGGTAAATATTAGTAATTTATATTTGTGTCTATAAGAATTTGTAATAAATTACCTTGAACGGAAGAAGTAATTGACAGGTACATCCAGTCGTAGATAAGGTCAACAAAAGACATGTGCCTATTATGTCTTGCTCTTTCTACTAATATATTGTGCCTGGCAAAAAGAATTAGATTTGATTGAATTAAAGAGTAGACATTTCTTTTCACTGAAATAAAGACAAATAGGCAATACTTTTGAATGAATTAAGGAATATTGGCAATATTTTATTTAAATTTAAGAATAGTCATTACTTTTGTATGAATTTTAAAAATGACATTGCTTATGTCTGAATTTTAGATGAATTGTCAATACTTTTGATTGTATTAAAAAGATTGGCGCTACATTTAACTGAATTAAGAAGAATATGCTTTACCTTTGTCTGAATTTAAGAAGAATTGGCATTACTTTTTATTGAATTAACGAACATTAGATATTGCTTTTGCTTGAATCAAAGAAGAATGTACAGTAATTTTGTATTAATTAAAAAAGTATTGGCGGGACTTTTGATTTATTTAAAAAGAATATGCATTGCATTTGATTGAATTAAAACAAATTGCACAGCAGTATTTACAAGGAAAGAGGCTACTTTAAAATTAGTTTTGAGTTCCTGAGACTTTTGTGTTCACTTTTGTATGCTTTCGATGATTTTACTATTTAATTGTCTTCCATTGATGAAGAACGGATTTAATATTTTGACTGACGCTTATAGTTTCAATTTGCAAAAGAGGATAACATATGTAGCAGATGGATGTGAAATGCTCAGATTTTTTATTTTCGTTTTTAGAGATTACTGTATTTATACAACTACGTTGCTTTGTAAGTAAGACAAAACGACACTACATTTTGACTAAAAATTGTACTAGGATTAGAAAGATTATTTTGAGGACATGTTTCGAAACTCGAACCAGGGACTACTGTGTCTGTTTTTATTTGGATTGAACACTTTTGTTCTTTAATTTCTTGCAATTAAAGAACATGCATTATATTCTGATTGACCCTTGCAACCAAAAAAACAAATACAAAACAAAACAAAAACAAACAGAAAATCGGAGAAAAGAATACGGAGAATTAGGTTTCAAGTGCTGATATATTCTGTTAGGATTTATTTATATTTGCCATTTAACCTGTTGTAATTAAAGATGAATAATCCTTAATCTTTGACCCCTCTTGTTTAGTGTAAAAGCACCAGGCAGCTATAGTCTATTAAGTTTAGCCATAAATTAATTTCTTTTGTTAAATTATTTTCAAAAGTTAAAATACAATTACATTTTATTCAACTATATATTCACCATGAACTAAAATGACTTGGTTTTATGTGAACAAAATTTCTTAGGATTCTAGAATCTGGTTTTTATTAGAAAAAGTTTTCCAATCAAAGTGTTTCGCAGCACTCACAACGGTAATAATCGATTGGTACAAAGTCAGGTGAATATGGAGGCCATGTAAAACAAACCAACAGAGTTCCAATTTTTTACCACTGTTATGATAGTATCTGACAATAAAATCGGGGATGGCTGATCATGTATGGTAGAAAAATGGTAGTCATCAACCCCTGTGGAAAGAAATAAAAATACTGAACAAGGATGAACACTGGAAAGATAGGTGTCTGAAAGTAGGCCTAGTATAAAAATAAATACAATATGGGAGCAGCTAATAAAGAAAGAAAGACAAAAGACAGCAAGATTTTCACAACTGCCATAGCAGCAGTTAAAACATAAGAAGCAGCAAGAGTTGCAGAACAAATCAGCAGTCATGTTAGGTTTAATTGTTTGTGTTCAATACTGTGAATTGTCCTACGGGAATTGCCTAGTGTATTAAAGTGTTGGTATCGGAATTTGGTGACATGACGGTTGTGCGTTTAATTCCTGGGCTAGGCACTCTGTACTTGGACTCCGTGTGACACTTCTCCTGGCCGGCTTGCTGGTTGGTTTGCTGGTTGGTTTTGCCTGCTGCGATGATGTCGAAACGGTACCACTTATGTCGACGCTTTCGGGCCGCTGGTCGTGATGATCTCGTCACAGTAGCTGGTCCTCAAGACGTCTATTACAACAACAAACTTACTGTCCGCGCTGTGTTTTGATTTCAGAAAGTCACGTTGTGTAAACCCGGTAGCCGTATTTCTACCAGACCCAGACCAGACACTTGTGTACACTTGTGGTTAAAATAAAATAGTTACGGCACAAAAAAAAAAAAAATAATAAGTTCGAAGACGTCTGGATGAGTTACAAAAGAAAGTCTTTATAATAATAAAAAAAAAATTAATTACAAAAGCAGAAAATACAATTGTCGGAATGCCAGTTTACAACGGAGAGACGATTCGTTTAAAAATATCAAAGCTTTTAATCTTCAAATAAAAATGTCCTTTCCAAGTTTCATTAAACATATCAGGTTTTCAAACCATTCAGAGCTGTCAATTTTCCAGATAAAAGCACGTCTCTTCGGCCTTTATCAATCTTTACACAAACAGCCAAATAACAGAGCGGCGGTGGTGTGGGATCGTTTTATCCTTGTCGCCTGAAAATCTCTCTCTCTCTCTCTCTCAATCTGATTTTTCTCGCTGAGCTTTCATTTTTATAACCATCCCCAATCAAGCTTTTGACAAATGAGATTATTTTCTACCCACACGATATGAGGGGAGCCATGGCTCGACGAATGAAATATCAACAGCTCACATGACGTAATGTCTTTCTGTCTTCTTTTTTTCGACTACATCATTCCAAGGTTTTCGATTTTCAAACCCTTTTTTCCAGGAATACTTTTGCAAATTTAACCCTACCTGACCTCATCAAGTAAATCATGAAATTTTGTTACGGCTACTTCCATATTACAAACTTCCACCTGGCTCAAAACAATTCGTTTCGTATATAAAAAAGAAAGAAAACTATATTTCTGTTTTTTTTTTTTTCAATTATCAGCAATTTCTCCATTCCCCAGATTTTACAAGTGCATGATAGTATTAAAAATAGTTTTTTACGTAAGCTCACATCGCGGATTACAATAAAGCACAACCAGTATTACCACTAATATCAATTTCTTTCTCTCCGTTGTAGTAAATCAAACAAAAAATAATATATCGGCGGGAAATAGTGTTACACTCAGTAGAAACGGGCAAGTAATAACTAAACATTACTAAATAAGAAAAAGAACTAGGCGTGATGTCCCTCGAGTGGATCGAGGACAATCTACACCCTTAGATTAAACAAAAACAATGGTGGTAGCTACAGTTTTGTGTAAACTTATTCTTAAAATTATAAAAGCTTAGTGAAGCGTTTGTTGGATTATCCTATAATAATCTTATATATCAATAGCCGATGGTCTCAGTTATGTTAG
Source organism: Ascarosepion bandense (assembly GCA_037127315.1). Lineage (NCBI taxonomy): Eukaryota > Metazoa > Mollusca > Cephalopoda > Sepiida > Sepiidae > Ascarosepion > Ascarosepion bandense. The sequence continues at coordinate 315,637 of JBBBDQ010001681.1, forward strand.
TTATGCTATATTCGAGTACGCATCTAGTGAAACTTTATTAGACAGACACTCTCTACCGTTTTGAAGTTTAAAATGTGGCACATCTCCTAGTCATGAATTTGATAGCTTTTCCTTTGAATCTTTGGAAGTGGTGCAATTCAGTTCGAATGTGGCTGAGAAACCGTAACCCAGCTGATGGTACTAGAGTTGAAAAGCATCATACTTTTGGACAGAAATATAACAGAATTTCAATCTGGAAATATCTTAAATAATTATTTTCTATTAAATTATCAAAATGTTTTAATTCTTTTTAATACTATAAAGTGGTTTATTTCCATTCTCAGACTGAAAAAAAAGTATGCAGAATAGGTTACTAAAGATTACCTGCATTTATAGAACCGGTTTCTGGAAATTCGGGATGCTACTACTGAAGAAAGCGTTCAGTTTAGAATCCCCTGTAGGTCACCTTGATAGACATACATACGATTAAAGAGACAACTGAAACATTTTTATAACAACGATGAGGATAATAGTCGGTATATAAATATGCAAATACTGTTATTCCTGATGTATCTGATATTACATTATTATAGAGGATTACGTTTTCCCTTAAATCCAATGTGTACGCTGCCATTGCTATACAAAGTGTAGTCTTTGTTAGTTTATACCAAATCGATTCCAAACTACCAGATATTATTAATAGTTAGGACGTTACATTCATCATTACATTTGGATCCCCGCATATTTATAATTCACCCTAAGCAATAAAGCTAAACATTTGAAAATATATATTCTCATTAAATTTCGAGAAAAACCATATTACCAAAATACATTTTATCAGTAAAATCACTGAAAAACAACAATAACCATAAAAATTTTCACAATTAAACACTATTTTCATTAAATATATTCTAACTAAATATATTTATTGGTATACGTTGACTTGGGTTTGGGTAATAGTCACTTAGTATGATTAAGCTATTATTAGTGTAGAAAGTACGATCTTTGGTGCCGTTCACTTTATGGTTTTGTGCCACACTAAGCAAAGTGGGTGCTTCTATGTAGAATAAATTATAAGTGAGTTTGTATTGTGGACTTTTATGGCTGCTGTTCAGCCTGGCTGCCTGAAAAACGAAACCTTGTAACACATATTTCTTAGCCGCTAGATAATTCAGTTAATTTATTTATCACAGATTGCAAATTACTTATTTATTTTTCCCATAAAGTCTTATATATTGGATAAACATTTTAATGGAATGCTAACGTTATTAAATATATTTGGACTATTTTGATAATATTTGTTGCTATTATCACGTTTCAGTCCTTGTGACTTCTTCAACAACGTCACCAGTATGAAAAAGAAGTTACGATGAATGTAGTTAAGCATTGTTAGCAGCAGGCAGGGTCAAAGAAAATTAGAATTAAGGCTCCAAGTTTTAGATTCAAGATAAGATAATAGCAATTTTTTAATTGAATTGATCCCATTGCAAGGCAATAAAGCCGCTAAGCCACAAGGGATAACTGGGTGTGAAAGAATTAGAAAACCAAATTATTATTGAGGAGTGAGAACAAGAAGACATTTGATAACGACTGAAATTGCATTTAATTTTTTGAATGACCAAACTTGACTGGAAAGTAAGAAGCCAGAAGAGAATTTAGCAAGTGAGAAGTGCGAAAAAAGAAACTGTTAGCATAGAACTTACGGTTACATCTGGTGAATTCAAATGAAAATTGTTGAGACCGTGTTGCTAATGTATTCAGTCTACTAGTGCTTGGGCAATCATGTCTCGAAATAGACATGATTTCCTGAGCAGAAGATTTTCCGACAGTAGGTTGCCATTACTTTTTGCGGTAGACTGGTTGCCAACCAAGGCTGTAGAACCCAATCTGTCGTGAATTCGAACTCGGCTCTCCAATTTCTCGTTCCGAGCCGATATCCACTGCACCATAACGCACATCTAATCGTTTACTGCGTTTAAATTCTTAAATTTAGGTATCATAGAAAAGATCTCATTAGAACAATTTCCATTGAAATATCTATAGAAAAAACACAGGAAAACTACGTTACGGTGGTGGGAAAGTAACTGAAGCCGAAACACCTTGTCAGAACCAATAGTATTGAAGATTCTTCTTTGGATTTCATGAAGAATCTTTAAATATATAGCAGAAGCAGCGGACCAAATGTGACAGTAATATTCAAAGCATGGACAAATGGTAGGCTTATAGATATGTAAGAAAGATTCTGGAGAGAAAAATTGTCTCGCCAACCAGAGCGAACCAACTTTTTTAGCAGCAAACCTAGCAATGGATTTAATATAGTATGTTCACTTTATATGATCCGAGAACCTTAGCTCGACAAAGTGCAGCGGCCTAACTAGTGAATTAAAGTGTTAGTTTGTGAATTTGGAAATGAAATCATTGTGATTTCAATTCCTGATTTCACTTAGACTTAATGTAAACAATTCAAACAATAACTGAGCTATTTACACTATTTATATTGCTCAGACTGCTCTCTTCATCTTTATTGCCATATCCACGTAGTTTCGGTCTTTGTACTTTCTAGCCTTCTTCAGGTAATATTTTTTGGAATTTGGGGTAGATTCTTCTAATTCCATGTCCCATGCCATTAAATTTCTTAGTCATTGAGCTGTACTAGATAAGATAAGATATCCCTAAAAATTAAAAAAAAAAACAAAAAAAACGCCGAAAATTAAATTAAAGTGGTTTGTTCAAAATTGTCTACACGTTAGCAGACACCCGAAGAAGTCCGGAGGATACGACGGCTGAAATGTTCTGATAACAACAAAATGAGAATGTTACTCTGAATGTAAATAACCATTTTAATCAGTTAACAATCTTCTAATAAGTGCATTCATGACTAAGTTATTATAACCGTCATCATCAATCCCATGCAGGTTCACAGCGCAGTTAAACAATCGACCAGTTTTCTCCACCTGGGTTGAAAGCTAGAGAGATATGCATTCGTGCATAGCCTATCTCCTGGCCAAACAATTCACCGAAAGGCTTGCCCTTATCATGAAAATGTGGCCGTTAATGTCGAAGAGGAAACCCTTACATTAGTCTAGGAAGCTCTCAATCAGTAGATGCTGTGCCATCCCTACACTGTAGCAAAGAACTGAAAAGTATTTTGCGACTTGTGAAAAGGCAGAGAAGTACATGTTACCTGATGAGTTTGATATTTAGGTGTGTCAGATATGCCCAAGCTAATTTTTGACGTGAATTTTTCTAGGTGAAATTCTTAGATTCTTTAAACGATCTAATGAAGGCCGGATAAATATAGTATCTAGGAGTGAAGCAAGTAAAATAACCGCCAACAATGCAAAACATTTAATGACGATCTTTTTTTCTTACAACTTGTTTATCTCTACCTCTTTATCTCTTAGCTGCAGTTCTCTCTTTCTTCCTTCTAGTTTTTTTAATTTTCTTCAAGGATATCCTTAATTCTATTCTTTGCGTACACGCCAACTGACTGGCTGCACTTTTATCTTTATTTTTATTTTATCTATATTTTTATTTTATTTATCGTTATTTTCCTTCACGTACAGGTTTAATGCATGTTAATTATTAATTACACAGCCAAATACATCCTAAAGATCATGAGTTGATTTTCTAAATTTTAGTTTTGCACAAGGCCGAAAGTATAGGGTACCCAGTGAGTAAATTTTCTAAGCACTGCTTAGATATAGCACAAGGCATACCACTTGGTATGGGGTACCAAGTGGTATCGAACTAAGTAATCACTACTATAGGTTCTAGCCAGACAACCTTGCTTAACCATTACACCACCTCGAGGTGCACATTTGATTTTCTAAACGCAGTTTATATGTGGCACAAGGGTGAAAGTATGGGGTACCCAGTGAGGATTAAACTCACTACTCAGTTGTAATAAATTCTAGGGAAAGAACTTGCTAACCATTACACCACGTCGATGTGCCCGATAACGTTCATGAGTCCTGTAATCCAGGAGTGGCGGCCTGTCGTCTTCTTACTACGCCTTCTTACTATCGATAAACCCTCATGTAAAATGAATGCATAAGGCAGAAAATTAATGTAACAAAAATCTTTTTTATGACAAACTTATTTGCATCTACGCACTGACAGCATTTTTAGTTTTAAAGACTAGTTATCCTTTCTGAAGGGAAATAAACAATTGACACCTTGTGAAATAGTAAGACTTGAACATAATGACTTTATGGTATCCGGCCTCGTGCATATCAAATTAGCTACAATCCCGTCCGAATCAAGGGTAAAAAAATATTTGGCAACTGATGAATTTAGTTTGGGTGTGCCTACAATTAAAACAGCAGAGTAGCCGCTTTGCAAAAGCAAGGAAGCTTTGATATGCAAGTGTAACTAAATAGTAAAGCAATGGACATGTGGCTGTTTACACTGAAGTTATTTTCATCCATTTTAGATGATAAGTAATTAAAATAAAAAACCCAAGTAAAAAATGAATAATACTTGACTCTGCTTTACCTAATCAAAATTCCAGATAATATTACTACTAATAATACTATTAGTGGAAATATTACAGTTGAAAAAAAGATGAAAGAAATACTAGTAAAAATGAATAATGCATGGCAATGCTTTATCTAACAAAGAATTACGATAATAATACTACTAGTAGAAATATAGCAATTGAAACGAAAATGAAAAAAATCATAGTAAAAAATGAAAAATGCTTGAGAATATTTCATGTAATCAAAATTCCAGATATTACTTTTTTCGTTTTGTTTACAGTATGGTTGACCAGTACAAGAGTCTGTTGGAGGTAGGGAGTTACGTTAAGGGGTAGTTTATATAGATAGTAGGGGAAAATAATAGATTACTACTCTAAACGAGATCAGGTTAGAATTGTAGTGACCAGGAAACATTCTCTTGAGAGTCTGTTCCTTAGAGCAGTGATATGCGAGAAGAAACTGGCTTATTACCGATGAAATACGGAGGAAATATGGGTAGTTTTCTACTATGTAAGTAGCATGTCAGGTCCTAGCCGTTGGGGTCAGACGTCCCAGCAGTTTCCATGGTAGTAGTGTTAGAGCAGTGAGAGACTCACTACATTCTACCTGTGAGAGGGAGAGTTTGGAGGTTGGAAAACAATTCTTCTACATCAAGATCCTGGAGACTCTTTTAAACTAAGTCCTTTAAGTCCTATACCAAAGTCATTAGGGTGGAATTATGTGATACCTACGAGTATCCGAGGTGTTCTCATGTATTTAAATAAAACTTTTTTTTTTTACTTATGTTGTCCAATAAATTCTGTAGATTTGTTTTAATTTTGTAATGAATTTTCAAAATTGTACTGATAATTTGAGACCCTGGATTGTTTTTTTATATGACGTGGGTCTTCAGAAAGTGGGTGATTATAGCTTTCTCCGACATTCTGTCCTTTGCAACTCTAAACCTTGACTCCTTACTATCCCACGCTCTCTTTGTTCTCCTATCGATCTACACAAACCCTTTTGCCTTCAGTATGTTTTGTGAGTATTAAATTTACTAAGTCCTCTTTTCTCATTATATGTCCCACTTAAAATTTTGATAGTAACGTGGATAGGTAAAGAAACTTTATTATTATTCGGTCTAATTAGCTCGGACTTTTTGAGCCTATCACGCCTATCAATGCATTAAGGTCGGAAAGTCATTAGGGTGGCATTCTGTGTCATAACATAGCTGGTCAATGTAGGTGGTTGTTGGGCGATCAACTGTTCTTTATCCAAAGAAACACTATTACACAAGATCACTAGCAATGCCCTGCAAAGTGCATTCTGTTATGGCGTAAGATTGTACAAATATCCGAGGTGGGTCCATATATAACTCGGTACCACGTGGGTTACTTGACCAATCCTTCCTGACCCTTAACCAGTCTGCCAACGTTATGTTTGTTTTGATCTAGGACCAGTCAAAGCAGGATTACCCGTTATCACCTGGCTCGCAAGAGATCGATTCTATTGTTAAGACCGGATTTACGCAATCCGCATTACGGAATATAATCAATAGAGCTTCCTGTCTTACGCTGTTTTAAGTTACTTTTTAAACTTTATCACCGTTCTTTGTCATCCATTGCTTGTTAACTGTTTCCTCCTTTTTATTTTGCCATCAAGATGCCATCAAGATGTCATCAAGATGTCATCAAGATGTCCTGTGAGTATTAAATTCCTCGTTACATGTATAAAAATTCTAGCTTTCTCTTTCTGATTGTGAGTATAATCTTCTTTGTTGTTTCTATTTTCCTTTTTATTTATTTGTTGCTCACATATTCTGTCTATAGGATTCTTGGCATTTTTTGGTAGTGCCACATCTCTGTCGATTTTTCTTCAACTCTGATTAGATTGTCTGTCCAGTTTTCACTGCCATACAAAAGATTTTATGTAGCAGTTCAGAAATCTTTTTGTTTCTAACGATTGCCCCCTGTAATTCTGTACTTTTCTTAGTTTCTGAAAAACATCTTTCTTACCATCGATGGAGGGGTAAGTAACAAAGAAGCTTTAAGGAAAACGGGGAAAAATTATACTCAGAATCAGAGACAGATAGCTAAATTTTTGGGACGCACCATGAGGAAAGAAAGTTTGGAAAATTTGACCCTCACAGGATACAGCGAAAACAAAAGGAACAGAATGAAGCAACACTCCACCTACATGACAAGCTTATGCAAATGGAAACCAGAACGTAAATTTGGAGGGATAGTAAAAGGGTAAGTGTTAATTACTAAGAGCTGCATAGGAGAGGAGGTTGTAGAGAGCCGTGACCAACTATATTATTATTATTAGTAGTAGTAGTAGCAGCATTTTATTATTACTATAATCATGCATTTGTCTCCTGTATTTGTGATGTTTGACTGAATGTACAAAAGAGGGATTCGAATGCAGATTTTCAAGGAATGAAATGAGTTCAACTATTTGTATAATACTATTTTGTTAGCCTGTCAACCAAATATGGCATCTTGCTAAGCTTACTTCATACTGAGGTCTTTAGTTTCATTGGCCATATTCGGAGTAAAATCTCTCTATATCTCTCCCTGTGGCATGCTTCTTACAGACATGGATGATCATGACTCTCCATAGCTTCCTGTTTTTTGCTTTCGAAAAAACCTGTCCAACCCCATTTTTTAACTAACTTCTTTTACATTCATTTCCTCGTGATCTTTTATTTTATATAGACCCTGTGAGTTTTAATTTTTCAAAGCCTTCTTGTTTAATTATTAGACTGTAGATATCACTGCTGATTAGTATAAGAGCTAAAATTTGACTCCAAGAGATTTGAAAAAATAGGACAATAATTGCCATTTTTAGGCAATGATTACGAGTAATATTTTATTTAAAAAAGAAATGCTCGTGATGTAATGGTTTGTGAATTGCAAAAACAAATCGAAGAATTAAAGAGTTCGAACTCTGGTTGTATTTCTATCACTAATAAACTTTCTAAAGATATGCATCCATACCTTGCCACCTACCAAAGCAGAGGCATAATAGCAGGCCTGCTTTGAACGGGCAACCAGTCGAGGAGAAAGAAAGAAATCATTGAATATATATTGTTTCTTAATAATTTGTGTATGACTTCTTTTGTCTTTCAATTGATTAAGTACTATACGGGATACACGTATGGGCGATCATATCTTGACGCAGACATCACTGACTGGGCAGATTTTCCCGCAGTAGTTTGCCATTATTTTCTGCGGTAGAATGGTTGCCAACCAAGGCTATAGAACCCAATTTGTCCCGGTATTAAGAACATAGATGGAGGGAAGTGACGGATTATTACTTTTCCCAAGGGCATTTGCGCGTAAGTGAATGCAACGGATATCAATAGGAATTCGAACGCGGTTCTCCAATTTCTCGTTCCGAGTTGATATCCACTGCACTACTTTTGTCTTTACAGTGAATAAATTATTTATCTTTGTCAGGTATGAAGACACATTTTACACCAACGTCGAGAGAGGTCTGTCTGTCACCCTGTCTGTCTGTCTGTCACCCTGTCTGTCTGTCTGTCACCCTGTCTGTCTGTCTGTCACCCTGTCTGTCTGTCTGTCACCCTGTCTGTCTGTCTGTCTGTCACCCTGTCTGTCAGTCACCCTGTCACCATTTTAGTGCTAATCAACCTAGTATACATAATCATAGCGCTGATTATTTTCATCAATACCCACTGGAGATACTACTACTTCTTAGATTCGCTTTCATCAGTGTTTACACTAGGAATGCAAATATTTTTGGAGATAGAGAAGGGCGTTGATTAAGAACCGAAATTTGTTATTTCTCTTTTTACCTAAATTTTATTTTAGAAACTTCCGTGCATTGAAAGCCTTTACCAGCCGAAATGGGTCATCAGTAACGAGCAATTAATACCAATGTGATTGACAACAAAACTTAATTAGATTTATAAGTGCCAACACCGAAGCAGTTTTCTTTCTTTCTTTCTTTAGTTTCTTCAGCTTTCCTTTTCTATTCTGTTGTCTTTTATTCTTTCTTTATGTTGTTTCTCTTTCTTTTGTTTAGCTTTCTTTTCTTTCTTTCTTTGATTGTTGAGAATCTCTTTTCTTTTTAGCTTTCTTTCTTTCTTTCACTTCATTTCTTTCTTGCGTTCATTTTTCTGTTTCATTCTTTCTTCTATTTCTCTTTCTTTTCGGTTTCTACCGAAACAGTTTTTTCTTTCTTCCTTTTATTTTTTCTTTTTGTTCAGCTTTCATTTTTTCGTTCTGTCCCGTCTAGATTTTTTTTTCTTTCGTTATTTTTCTTTTCTTCTGATATTTCTCTTGTCTTTTAGCATTCTTACTTTTATCTTTCAGTTATTAATTCTGTGTCTTTTCTTTTTTTCTTTCTTTATGTTGGTTGATTATATTTGTTTTGTATTTTTTCTTTTGTTTACCTTTCATTTTTTCTTCCTTGTTTTTTGGTTTACTTTCTTTCTTCGTTTTATTCACCCTCTGTATTGTTTTCTTTCTTTCTTTCTTTCTTTAAGAAGAAAATGAAACCAAAGAACGAGAACTAACATGATAAAATAAAGAAAGAGAAAAACAAAAGAATGAAAAACAAATGAAATAACTCAAAAGTAAAGAATAAAAGAAAAATAGCAAAGAATAAATGAAAAACAAAATGAATAAAAGAAAAAGAAAATGAAGTCAACACTTCTTGTTGACTTCATTTTCTTTTTCTTTTATTCATTTTGTTTTTCATTTATTCTTTGCTATTTTTCTTTTATTCTTTACTTTTGAGTTATTTCATTTGTTTTTCATTCTTTTGTTTTTCTCTTTCTTTATTTTATCATGTTAGTTCTCGTTCGTTGGTTTCATTTTCTTTTGTTTAGCTTTCTTTTATTCTTTCTTTCTTATTACCTTTTTTCCTTACATTAACACGTTATATATTTTCATCTTGCCTCTTTCTTTCTTTTTTATATTTTGTTTTCAGTCTCCTCATCCTCGTTTAATTCTCTAGTGACTTAACTATTTCTTCATTTGCCTTAAATCTGTGTTTTTAGATCTGCCTTCATACTGACATGCAACAAACATTAACAGACGCACGTGTAGGGCACATGACATAAGCCATTTGCACTTTTAAGTAGTGCATAACACCAAACAAATATTTACACATCCTAGAATTTAACTTTTGTGAATGAATACTTCAGCAAACACAGTTCAGCGACGTAAACATTTTCCTAATAGAAAACTACACAATAAAATATTTGCATGTTAAAAATTAAAAATTCATATTATGGTTTCGCTTCTTTTCTGATAAAGTTATTTTATTCCTCAAAATCTATCTAAACTCATTTATAAATGGAACTTTGTGTGTGTGTGTCCGTTACCTATAGACTCCGATTTTCTTGAAAATTTACACAGTTGCACCATAAGCGTCTGCGAGTGTTCTTAGCTAGGTTTTGTGTCGAGGTACCCCTGATAAATATCGATAATCGAAAAACTCGGGTTATAGAAGGAGTGATCCGATTTTAATCAAATTTGATACGTTCATAGACAAAGACATGAGAAATGATATTCAGAATATTCAAGGTTGCAGTTCTTACAATAGTGCAGAAACTCGATAAAATATATATATAAAAGGCAAGATGTTTGTGTGTGTGTGTCTGTTTATCTGTCTGGATGTCCTTTATACAAATCCACAATTTTATCCAATTCTCACCAAACTTCACACAAATATTCTTTAGTCTGAGCTCCAGGACCACGGATTAGTTTTAAAGCTTTCACTACACTCGAGCAACGCCGGGCTATACTGCTAGTATTCATATAAAAATCATTTACATCGGAAGTCTTTGATTTTTTTATTTAAATATTTATTTTTATTAAAAAAATTCTTCAATAATTAATAATTTTTTGCAATATTTTTAAATATTAAAACTGAAATATTTTTATACAAGTTTCCTTTTCATCACAAACGCGTTATTTTGACAAGTAGTATTAATAGAAAAGATATTATGTGCAATTTTGATTAGATAAAATATTGACAAGCATTATTCATTTTGTACTCGGATTTCTTTCATCTTTATTTCAATTGCTTTATGTCCACTAATAGTATAAGTAGTAGTAATATTATGCGAAATTTTTATTAGATGAAGCACTGTCAAGTATTATTCCGTTTTGATTAGGATTTATTTCGTTTTCATTTCAATAGCTTTATTTCCACAAGTAGTATTATTAGTAGTAATATTACTTAGATTTTTTTTATTAGATTAAGCATTGCCAAGCATTACTCATTTCTGACTAGGATTTCATTCATCTTCATTTCATTTTTCTATATTTTCACTGGTAGTATTAGTATTATTGATAATATTATCTGTTATTATTATTATTATTAGATGAAGAATTGTCACCGATTATTCATTTGGGATTAGGATTTCTTTCATCTTTCTTTTTATTGCATTATTTCCACTAGATAGTTTCGCAAGTAAGAATTATGATTGAAAAAAACCTCATGGGAAAAATTACCTTTATATCTCTCGATTTTTTTTTAAAACATACGCACCGTAGTGGGAGCGCTAGAGGGTGTCGTCACTGATGTCCTTGCGTGGATCACTAGGGGGTTTCGGGTCTCTCAACATCATACCCCTCTCATCGCGCCGACCCGACCAGAGATGATCAGTTTCTGGTCCACCCTCACTAAACGCTTTCAGACACTGGTGGAAAATTTATGATGTCTGGGCCCCCATACGAAGGCTTACAAACGCTTTCGATTGGCGACGGACAGAGCCAATTTACATCAAGTGGCGAACCGAACATGAACTCGTCCTAAAATATATTGAGCAATTTAATGGTCATATGGCTATTACTAAAAAAAAAAACTTCGACTAAGATTTCATCATAATTCGTTTAAAATTAAATAAATATCTACAAATATATAGTTAAGTCGCTTCTTAAAAAAAAGAGGATAAAAATTCGTCTAAGAATTTATCAAAACAAAGAAATTCCGTTTTTAAATACAAGTATCTACAAATATGTATCCATTAAAATCGTTCAAAAAAAATTAGGAAAGTAAATATATTATATATATATATATATATATATATATATATATATATATATATATATGTACAAAAGTACTTAAAATCCTTTAAAATACACCTAAGTATATAATAAATTATGTACAAGAAAAAAAATTAATTACAATTAAATACATTAATTTAAAAACTTATGCATTTTCTCTTATTTACTATTATTAAAAAAAAGATTAAGAGAACTCAGAAATGCAGAATTTCGGGGAATTTTTTCTAACAGTTTGTTTTTGAAATCTAGGTACTCGCCCTTTTGATCCATAACCACTTGGCTGTTTTTTCCGCTGTATCAGTTATGGACTTGAGTGCTTTCTTTTTTTTTTCTCCCACTATCCCAATATCTGTTAATGCTTTGCTTAATGATCTTGCTGCAAATCCTCTAGTTCCTACTTCTATAGAAGTGCATCTATCTCTCCAGCCTTTAACCCTGCAACTCTCCAGCAGTTCATCATATTTTAACTTTTTCCTTTCGTGGGCTTCTTCTGCGTTTTCTTCCCAGGGGACTGTCAGTTCCCACAAAACTATCTTCTTCAAATTATTTGAGAAGAAAACTATGTCTGGGCGAAGTTTTGTGGTGGCAATTTGCTCTGGGAATTTCAATCTCGAGCCTATATCGGCCCTTTTGCTTCCCCAAGCTCTTTACAGGCTTTTGATGTATTGTTGGTATGTCATCTCCAAAGAGCTTAAATCTTTCGTTTTCCGAAAGCTTACCTTTTTTCATTACTAAGGATCGTGATTTGGAAGCGTTAAAACTCATTCTCGCCCAGTCGATGAGTTTTTCGATGCCCTTTAGCAACCACCTTACCCCAATGACGGACGTGCTGGTTATAGTCATGTCGTCCATATACGCACGAATCGGTGGTTGCCTTACACCGGATCTGGTGACTGGCCCTCGGCATTCCACTTCATCAGCTTTTAATCCCTCTTTCAAGATTATGCCACGCTGAAGTTGCGGTTTTGTTACTGCCCTCATTTTAAAGTCTTTATAGTAATTTAAAATGAGTTTGGTGATAGCAGTGGGTATATGGTACCGAATTAAAGCTTCTTCTACTAGATGATGGGGAATTGACCCATAAGCATTCTTGAGGTCCAACCAGACGACTGCAATATCTCCCTTATTTTCCTTTGCATTTTTCAGTAGTTGGGTAATGACCCCTATATGTTCCATGCATCCTGGCATACCTGGAACTCCTCCTTTTTGAACAGAGGTGTCAATGTAATTATTTCTTACTAAATATTTTGACAACCTACTATTTAGTAAGCTGAAGAAAAGTTTCCTTCAATATTCAGCAGCGAAATACATCTAAATTGACTCATTTTCTTGGCGTTTTCCGATTTGGGGATCCATATCCCCTCGGAATGCTACCACTGGTCTGCTATCTTTCCTCTCTTCCAAATGACCTTCAGTAACTTCCATAGGATACGTTGTATTTTAGGGCATCTTTTATAAACGAAGTACGGGACGCCATTCGGGCCTGGAGCGGAGCTTGACCGAGCTTTTTTAAGCATTAGTTGCAACTCAACCAAGCTAGGTAGTCCTATGTCGAGATCAATTGAAGAAGGATCTGGGGTAAGAAGTAGATGGTTTTCGCCAAGTTGTTGCTGCTGGTATGGGTTGCTTAATGAGTCTGAGAAAAGCGTTTATTTCCTCTGTGCTACTTTGTAGCGTTCCACTGCGAGATTCACCCAATAATAGTTTGGTAAATCCGAAAGGATTGGATATGAAGGCTGCTCTTTTCCGTGCCTTCTCTTTCCTCCTCCGGCGTTGCCATTCGGCTCTTCGTAATGCTTTTAAATCCGATCGGATCGAGTCTCTCAGTTCTCTTAAGGCTTCCTTCTCTTCGGGCTTTGCATTCTTGCATTGCTTTTTTAGTGATTTTATCTCTGCTTTGTATTTTCAACTGTAATACGATGATACCTTACCGCTAATCTAGCACTGCATCGAAATTCATTGAATTTAGATACCATTGAAGAAAGCACTTAAAAGTATTACCATGAAAGTATTAATGAAAATGGCGATTGGAAGTTATATTACGATACTGGGAAAGTGAGTAAAGCCGAGATGTCAGTCTAGTGCCAATGTCATTGCAGATTCTTCTTTGGATTTTTTCCATTTATAACAAAAGCACAAAAATATATTTAACAACAGCATTAGAAACATAAATGACAGGCAGACTTATAAATATGTAAGACAGATTCTGGCAAGAAAATTATTATCTAGCACGACAGAGTGATCCAACTTTCCTAGCTGATGATTCAGTATAATCTCTCCATTTCATGTCTGTGGAATACGTTAGCCCAGAAATGCGCAATGTCACTCTCCAGTAGGTGAGTATCGGTCATGCTGATATGAATGTAAAAATGGTTCCCTCAGATGATTAAAAGAAAGCAGGTTTTATCTTCCAGTGAAGATAATCAATATTGTTAGATTTTAGTTCACTTTTACAGTGCTATTTTCTTCATTAATATGCATATTTTTGCTCTAAGGCTGGCGGGGAAAATGGGATGAGAATTTAAGCCTCACCAGAAACTTAGACATTATTTCTGATTTTCTACAAGTTTAGCATTTTTTTTATTGATTCATTTTTTATTTTTCACCAACTCTTTGCAGCTTATTTAAAACTCAAAAATATTTTTAGATTCTCATAATGTTTTTGGTGATAATAATAATTTAGTGATACAATTATTACTAATTAACCTATAGCTGGAGGAGAAGAGCTGAATGAATATAAAGAACTCAATAGGAATTTGAACTCGGCTCTCTTGGTTAACAATTCCGAGCCATTATCCATTACATCGCATGCACATCCAAGCTTACAGCTTCTGATATTCTCAGGCGGCCACTCTTACACGACCAATAAAGCTTTAGCAAATATATCAGATAGAAGAAAAAGATATTTTCAGTATTTCTATATCATATACACTTACACGAAATCTAAATGAAATGGTAGGTAGAAAAAGCGTTTCATTTTAAAATATATTTTATGGTTTGAAATTAAATTTTCCTCGTCAAAGTCCATTTTACACATTTATAAATCTATCATTCGTCCGTGCATTGAATATTGTTGACATGTCTGGTCTGGTTTTTGTGCTATATAACTCGAGATTTTCGATAAAATCCAAAGAAAGTCTGTAATATAATTAATCCTGACCTGGTATCTCAACTTCAGTCACTTTCCCACAGTCGTGACTTGGCTTCCCTGTTTTTCCATGAATTTTGTCGTGATAAATGTTCTAACGAGATCTTCTCCTTGGTACCTCGACCGCAAGAATTTAAGGGCACTAATAGAACGACTAGTTTAATCGTTTCACCGTTGAAGTAGCTAGATGTAACCGCAAGTTCTATTCTAATTTCTTGCACTTCTTTTTGTGGAACCACAGAGACAATTTTTGTCAGGTTCGTTTGAACTAGTCTTGCGTGGTCCATACCATTAAGCTAACCTTCTTTAACAAGAGAGGCAATTGTCAAAATAATTTGTGGGATCAGTTGCAGGTGGGTCCTCAGCAAGTTATCAGCGGACACTGATATCGCCTCACATCAAAGATGAGGACGATAAACTTCATCTCTGTTTATTTTACAAGTTTAAATATGCACGCCGCCATTATGACTATGGTGATAAATATTGGACCTTTCAACAAGAGGAAGCGACGAAGCATACTGCTCGCGTAACACAACAGTAATTGCCCTAGCTTCGACACGGAGGAGAAATGGCCTCCCACATCACCAGATATCAACGCTGTTAACTATTTCTGGGTAGTTCTTGAAAGTAAGCCATATTCTATTCCGCAACACAATATTGAAGCTCTGATTGTACTACTAAAGAGTGCGACACACATTACTCATGGAAACTGCCACCAATGACGTCTTTCTCGAAAGACTTCGACGTATGGTAAAGGTTTAAGGCAGATTGATACTTACTTAAAATTGCATACTGATAAAACGAGTTATGAGCTTTTTGTTTTGTAACAGTATTTAGACGACACCCCGTACGAGTATTTAGACGACACCCCGTACGAGTAAAAACAAAACAAACTTCTCGCTTCTTTTGCAAGTTGAAATATTGCCGCCAGTAAGATGGTGGCAATATTTCTTGTGCCACTTTCTTGGCAATAATCTTGGGACACTTTCTTTTGGTGCGAAACAGTAGCACAATTTTCGATGTACTTTTTCACTCGTAATATTTTTTCCTAGTTACGAATTATGTCTCTCTGTATACGAAGCATCAGTTTACTTCATGTTTACTGCCGCTCGACCTCCATCACCCATTTCTTAGCAGCAGCAGCAGCAGCACTTCCAGCAGGAAGAACAGCAAGATGTAGGAGAGAAAGATGTAGAAGGTTGGTAGAGAAATAATATTAGTACAGAAATTAGTGTTTCAGTTCGCATAAAACACCAATTACTAAATTCAGAATCAGTCCGACAATTCATACTCCATCCTTTAGATAATCAGCCACAAACTGGAGCTGCAGGACATAATAAACAAATTGGTTGAACAAAATAAATATCAATGTTGTTTTATCATCAAGGTCTGAACCAAAGCCTTAAAATCTAGAGTTCGTTGTAACTAGTGCATTTTTTTATTTTTCAATGCCACGTCCGACTAAGCAAACCTGGCCCTATACAAAAGTATATTATATTTTATTATCTGTGATTTACCATTTCTTTAAAAAATATAGTAGTCACGGTTTTGAATTCAGAGCTGTCATTTTTAAGACCGATTGCGACTAAAGTTTAAAGAGAAAGTGCGACACTGTAATCCGAAGGAGCACTGGGGTAGCCAAAAATGCATTCTGAAGGCTGAACAGAGTATAAAAAACAGAGAAAATTCATTAGAAACAAACAAAAAAGTGTCAGTCAGTTAAGTGCCATACGTTATACATGCTTGGACGATCATGTCTCGAAAGAGACATGACTGACTGAGCAGAAGATTTTCCCGCAGAAGATTGCCAGCCAAGGCTATAGAACCTAATTCTTCCTTATATTGAACCCATATCTGGGAGGAAAAGAGGTGGATTAATACTTTTCTTAAGGGTATTTGTGCGTAAGTGAATGCAACGAATTCAACTCGGCTCTCCGATCTTTCCTTCCGAGCAAATATCCACTGCACCACAACGCACATTCTTAGAGTCAGTCAGTCAGTTAAGTGCCATACGTGATACACGCTTGGGCGATCATGTCTTGAAAGAGACATGACTGACTGGGCAGAAGATTACCCCGCAGTAGGTTGCCATTGCTTTCTGCGGTAGACTGGTTGCCGACCAAGGCTATAGAACCCAATCTGTCCTATTATTTAACCCATTACTGGAAGGAAGTGACGGATTAATACCTTTCCCAAGGGTATTTGCGCGTAAGTGAATACAATGAATTCAACTGGAATTCGAAATCGGCTACCCGGTTTCTCGTTCCGAGCCGATATCCACTGTACCACAACGCACAATCCTTCTATGTAGCAATAAGCGCTGGTCAATCTTTTCAAAGATGAAAAAGAGATTTGAAGCAACAAAGGTGATTCTACAGAAGGATGCTGAGAATGCCATAGATCGGATATGTGAGCAACGACGAAATTTTAGTGAAAATGGAAACAAAAAGAAATTTATAAACATCCCGAAGAGACACATGAAATTTATAGGGCATATAATGAGGAAAGAATGCTTATTTCATATTCACAGGACCTATTAAAAGCAAGAAGAAAAGTGTTAAACGCCTACTTAAAGAGTATCACTTACATAGGTAAGTGATACTCTTATAATTATATAAATTATAATCATTTGTCTTACCATTTGCTTCCCTTAATTAGATGAAATTAAGCAACAGATTACATGAACCTGCCATCTGAAAACATCCATGTCATTGTATATTCCTTGTAAAAACACAATTAGTGTTGATTTAGGTGGTTGTTTTTGTTTAGCGGCGTATCAGTCTCTATGGTTTATTTACTGCCGAAATCTAAATAATTTCAACGCATTTAGTTTTTTTTTTTGTGGAGGATGATAATTGTTTTAGTGATAAATTATTAATTAACCCATAACTAGAGGAGAAAAGGTGAATTTATACTTTTCTTAAGGATATTTGCGCGTAAGTTAGTATAACGAAACCAGTTGAAATTGAAACTCTGCTCTTCGATTAAAAACTCCGAGCTTTTACATTATCCATTATACTACCCTCTCACACACAAGCTTACAGCCCCTGCTGTTTCCATCTATCTTAGTACTGACCAGGCTCAACGTTGCATAACTCGGTTATCGTATGAGAACCAATATTTAAACGTGATGTGGCTATAAACTAAACACTAGCGTGAAAATGCTTTTATAAAATCTGTTTTCTTGCTGTGGGATGAGATTTGGATTCATGCCTTTCTTAAGGACAGTTTACTTGTGCTACTAGACTGGCGGCTAGGTTCAATCCTTTTACAGTGAAACCAATCAAATGTAACCGCAACTTCTACTCTAATAGCTTCTTTGCCCACACTTCCCGCCTGTGGAATTCCCTTGCTTCCTTGACAGCTACAATCTCTAAGAATTTAAATGTAAAGTCAATTGCTATCTCTTCTCTTCTTGACTCACACCCCTTCTATGACAACCCGTGTATCGTGTTCTTCTTCCTTACACTCCACTCTTATGCAGCCTTCTTCACACCTGTATTCTCATCCTTTTCTTACTCATTCTCTGACTCCTCTGTAACTTGTTCCTCTTTATCATCCCTCATGTAACCCCATGCGCACCAGTGGCAGTTCTACCTTGCTTGGGGTGAAATGATTTAAAAAATATTCTCGAATAAGGACAAATCACGTGGTTAACCTGCAAATCTACACACGCTATTTTTGGAATTTATTACTTTATTATTATTATAAAATCTACGAGACAGCAACAAGAGTAGGTAAAACTGTACGTATTTAAAAGCTTCTCTAGATAAGAGCCAGATTTGCTGAAAATGGAGTAGTGTTGCCATATTTGGTTAGAAGCTGTCCAGTCGTTAATTTCAAGTTTGAATAGAGTTCAAGAGCGGCTTTGAGTCCTTATTGGAGACGATCTAAACACTCTATCAAAGGCGGGATGTGGCGAGACTCTTACTATTCTATTGCTACTACATTGGAAAGTGCTCGAGCGAACTACAATCCTTGGTTCCGCCAATTTCCCGCTCTTGGAACTCCCTTCTATATAATTACTTCCCTGATATCTACAATCTAAAAAACAAAACAAAAAACAAAACAAAACAAAAACGCCAACTGTCATCGATTTTCTTGATTCTCAACTTTCTCTTACTCTTTCATCGATATCCCTAGTAACTTGTTCCCTGGTTTGTTTTCTTTCTCTTTTCTCTAACCCCCTGCGCAACAGTGGCGGTACTGCCTTCCTTGGATTGAAACGATTATCTAAAAACAAAAACAAAAAAAATAAAAAACAAAAAAAACAAAAAACAAATCTTCTTTAAGAATTACAATAATAACAATATGAAGAAGATTTTGAAAACAAAGATTACTATTTTGACTCTAGTTCGAGAAAACTGAGATTTTAAACATGCATTTCTTCTTGTTTGTATGGTATCAGCTCAAGGCCATCCTCATCTGTAAGATATAAAGCGAGATTTTGTAGTAGCACGAGTGGGTGTCCCGTGCGATGGTGGCTGGGAAAGAAAAAAAAAAGAAAGAAAAAAGAGTAATTATATCTGATGTTTACTAGGAACTGAGTGCGTAATTAGATAGTTTTGTTGTGTTCCGTATTATGACCTGGAATCTTACTGCTGGGGGTAATTATTTTGATAGTAAAGTAGCTGAGGACTTATGAAAAAGTAGAGGAATTAGTTAGATTGACGAGAAGATGGAAGAAAGAGAGAGAGAGAATACAGACAGACGACAGAAAGAAGAAAACGAGAACAACAGTGAGATTGAGAGAAAAAGAGAGCTATAGAGAAAGGAGGATGAGGTAGAGATTGCAATAGGGGCAAAAAGGCACAAGGGAGAAGACGGGAAAGAAATGGCAGGAAAAAAGGAATAAAAAAAGAGAAAGAAAAAGAGATACATACAGAGGACAGTCGAAGTGTAGTGATAAATGAAAGAAGGATAAGAAAAGATAATAGAGAAATAAAGAGTGGGAGAAAAACAGAAAAGAAATAGAAAAAGAAAGGGCGATAAATAGAGACAACAGGAGAGTTATAACAGTGGGAGCATAAAGATAAAAGAAAGATAGAGAAGAAATGACAATGGAGAGAGAGAGAGAGAGAGAGGGGGGGGGAGAGAGAGAGAGGTGCGAGAAAAGGAGAAGAAAGAAAAGAGATAAAAATAGAGATATAAAGAGAGGGCAGCATAATGAGAGCAGTAGAACAATAGAGATTAAAGAAAGAAGAGAGAAAAGAAATGAAAAAGAGAAAGAGAGAGAGGGAAAAGAAACGAAGAGAGATAAAGAGAAAGAAAAGAGAGATAAATTGACGAGTAGAGTGAGAGCAGTGAAACAAAAGAGATTAAAGAAATAAGATAAAAAGCAATGACAAGAGAGAAACAGAGTGAGCGAAGAGGAGGGAGAAATAAGAAACAAAGGAAGAAAAAGAGAAAAAAAGAAAGATAAAAGTTATAGAGAGAAAGCATCAGAGTGGGAGCAGCGGAACAAAAGGAAATAAAGAAAGAAGATAGGAAGAAATGATATGAGAGAGTGATAGTGATAGTGGAAGTGAAGCGAAACAAAGCGAGAAAAGATATATATATATATATATATATATATATATATATATATATTCTTGTATTAACAAAAACTACAAAATTGATTTTTTAGTCAAATTTAAATAAATTTCTTTTTTAAACTTTGTTTAAAGCTATAATTTCTGAATAAGTTCCGAAATTATTCTAAACATAAAGGGCTTGAAGTAAAAATTACTCGCAATACATTTCCGGAAAAAAAAATTTCTGTCGAAAAATATTACAAACAATACATTTTGAAGGAAAATTATTACCAGCAATACATTTCTGATGATAATTAATTCCAGCCATACATCACTGTTAAATATTACCGATAATACATTTTTAGAGAAAAAATATTACGAGCACTATATTTTAAACGAGAAAACCTTAATATTAATACATTTGTAAAAAGGAAAAAAATAAAAGTTAAAACAAATAAATCCAAATAGAATATTGAGGTTCCTTTAAACTAAAGATGTAAAGCTCTATTTCTCCCTCCCTCCTTTCTTTCCTTTCTTCTCTTTCTCGTCTGACCCACCCGCTACCCTCGAACTTTCTGACACTGATCGCTGGGCGTACATCTTTAAAGAGAAAAAATACAAGTTAAAACAAATGAATCTAAATAGAATAATGAGGTTCCTTTAAATTAAGGATGTAAAGCTCTATTTCTCCCTCTCTCCTGTCTTTCCTTTCTTCTCTTTTCTTTATCACTCCCTCTTTCTCGTCTGACCCACCCGCTTCCCTCGAACTTTCGTCGACACTGACCGATGATTATGTAGAAATCTCTGTGGGTTCGACAAACGGATGGATTGTTCTTATTTTCTTTTTTAGAGGAGCGACAGTTATATTCTTATCATCTTATATATTTTATTTTGTTCTTTATTTTTATTCGCCGGATTAGGTCGTTGTGAATCCCATTCATGTAGAATCCTTTGTTGAATAAAGACGGAAGCTGAAGATGGCTCGCATGAAATAGGCCTACACTTCCGAATTACCATGAAATAACGCCTGCCTTAATTTTTCTTATATTTGCTCTATATGTATTTATATGCATATATGTTTAGAGCTCTCGTAGAGAGTTATCCTGCTATTATATGTAAAGGATACTCCTTTGGATTCTTCTATGTCCACAGGGCATGTTTATATATATATATATATATATATATATATATATATGAAGAGAGGGCAGCAGAAAACAATAGAACAATAGAAATTAAAGAAAGAGGATAAGAAAGAAATAACAAGAGAGAAAGAGAGCGAGAAAAAGAAAAAAAGAGAGAAAAAAGAATGACTAAGAAAGAGATATTGAGAATACAAGAGAATGATAAAATGAAGAAATAAGAAAGAAGAAAGAGACTAAATGGAAAAACAAATTGTGAAAAAGCGAGAGGAATATATATATATATATTCATATAGATAAGTGAGTTTGTAACCCTGGGTTTCACGATCTTGCGATCGTCAGACAAACTGCCTGACGATCGCAAGATCGTGAAACCCAGGGTTACAAATCCACACTTAAAAAAAAAAATGGCTATATGTAAAGCATTTAAAAAAATGGCTATATGTAAAGCTGCGTATATTCGCTTATTTTTGTGGAAGTGGGGGGAAAATTTGTCGTCATGGCAGACGCAGACATATATACACATTTGTACACCCATTGACGTGCGCAAAGACACACACACACACACACACACACACGCTTCCGCTCACTGGGGCTCACTCAAACATGTATGCGAATCGTGCGGAGCTCGGCATATACATGTATATGTGTACCGTTACGCACATACATACGCATTCGGTTGGCGTATTCGAATAGTGTAGCGATGTTAACGCACGGACAGTTGTCGATTTCTCGTACGTACATATGTACGTATGATGGGGTCTATGATAGGTAAAAAATGCTATTATTTATTTAAACCACTATTAATAATATTTCTTTTTCTGTTTTTGTTTTTTTGTTGTGGAGGTGTATATTGTAGTTGTTGTTTGCATCCACATTCTTTTAGTGCTTCGTCGTATGACATTCTTTTGTTATTGAAAATGTGTATGTTAGATGAGTTTTCAGATAGTCTGCGGCTGATTGATATGGCTATTTGTTTATTAACTGGTTTAATCCACCATATAGCAAAGCCGTCAAAACAAACATAGGTAAGACATTCTTGAACGTAATAGAAAAACACTTCACGGTGACAAACCGATTAGCAAAAATATTCAACAAAAACAACGTCAAAATCAGTTACAGCTGCACAAAAAATATTACACAAATAATAAAAAGCCACAACAAAAAATTAACAAACTACAATAATGCAACCGAAGAACCTCAAAGCTACTGCAGAAACGGAACTACCACTCCATAGAAATTGCCAGCAAACAAACAGAGTATATAAAGCCAAGGTAAGTGCAAACAACAACACTATGTACTTCATCGGTGCCACTGAGGGACCATTTAAGAATAGTAAAAACAACCACAATCTTTCATTCTCCAACAGCACTATCCACATACGTATGGCGCATCCACATACGTATGGCGTCTAAAAGACAGAAATATTTCACCAACAATAAGCTGGAAAATACTGAAAAAAGCACCTGCCTACAACAACATTACAAAAAAAATGCCTACTTTGCCCACATGAAAAAGTAGTAATTATATCTCATACTCCACAAAAGAACTTACTAAACATAAGATCAGAACTAATTTCCAAATGCAGACATGAAAATAAATACCTTTTATCACAATTTATACCAAACGGATAAACAAAATACCGCTGATACCATAATCTTGTCAAATATTCTCTAGTTCAAACTACCACCACAATAATTGCATTTATTGTTATTATCATTACATCACCATTACTAATCACTACTACTGCTTTACAATAACTATTTGCTACCACAACTGTTATTATCATCAAATATTACTATCACCGTATTAGTCTGCAATCACCATTAACATAAACCACTCTTCTCTGCCGTAGTAAAATTAACACCACCACACGTAAATACTAAAAAGCATTACAAATTAGAATTTCTACCATTTAAATATGTGCAACCAGGTAAAAAAAAAAGAAAAAAAGAAAATAATCGACTTTAAAATAAAAAATAACAATTCAGCCTTAAATAAAATAACAGCAATTTTTACCTATCATAGTTTCACACAGACCTTATCATACGTACATATGTACAGACGAGAAATCGACAACTGTCCGCGCGTTGACATCGCTACATTATTCGAATACACCAACCGAATGCTTATGTATGTGCGCAACGGCACACATATACATATATATGCCAAGCCTCGCACAATTCCCATATATGTTTGTGTGAGCCCCGATGGGCGGACGTGTGTGTGTGTGTGTCTTTGCGCACATCAATAAGTATGAAAATGTGTATATATGTCTGCGTCTGTCATGACGACAGATTTTCCCCCAACTTCCACAAAAATACACGAATATACGCAGCCCTACATATAGCCATTTAAAAAAAAAATTTACTCAGTTTGTCTGACGATCGCAAGAGCGTGAAACCCAGTGTTACAAACTCACACCTATCTATATGAATATGTCAGCTCTATCAGATATTGAGCGCTTTCAAATAAGTACCACGCATATATAATATATAAATAATATATATAACAAATTGCATATATATATATATTGATATTTATAATTATATACATACACTTTTCTCTCTTTCTCTCTCTCTCTCGCATATATATATATATATATATATATATATATATATATACATGTGAGACATGAGGCTGATAATAGTGGGACCATTGAGATAAAAGAAGATAGGAAAAAAATAGCAAGAGAGAAAAATGGAGAGAAAAAGAAAGATAGAGAAGGAAAAAAGCGAAAATGAGTGAGAGAGATGACAGTAATGGCATAGACAAAAAGTTATAAAAAAGAAGAAAAACAGAAAGTTTGTTTTTGTATTTGAGTGAGAATCAAGTAATGTGATGCGTAGTGAAAAGGGAGAGGTTAGATGAAAGAATAATAGACGGAAGAAAAGAGAAAGAAAAAGAAAACATATAGTCATCTAACTGATGAAACTAACATATTTAAAAAAACGAGTAAGTGATACGGAAGCAATAAAAACGAAATGAAAATTAAATTTGACTTCGAATAAAACCCAAGGAAAAAGAGAACGTGCGAATTATTTCAAGACAGATTGTCAACATATCTATTTAGCGATAAAGCAATATATAAATGTTTAAGTAAGTGTATTAAGTAGGCCTATTTTTTAATCAGAAATTTGGTAATAATGAACCGATGGTGCCCAAATTTCCAGGAAATGTTGACATTTAAGTGATCAAAATCTTCTTTATCTAGCATTAGAAAAGTTTTTCCGCATGAAAGAGTTTAGCAACGAACGAAATATGTAATAACGGGTCGCTGTAAAGTCAGCTGAATATGCATCTTTGTAGCACTCTAAAAAGTACCTGATTCTTTCTGCTCTGCTATATCTCTACTCGAATCAGATTAGACTAAAAATAATGTTGTCATGTCTGGGATGGAGCTTCCAGTTCCTCACTTTCTAGCCTTGAAATAGTTAAAAATTACGGCCTTGTTATAGATGTGCATTATGGTGCAAATTTATTAGCAAATTCGTGGTGGTACAGTGGATATCGGCTCGGAACGAGAAACCGGGTAGCCGAGTTCGAATTCCAGTTGAATCCATTGTATTCACTTACGCGCAAATACCCTTGGGAAAGGTATTAATCCGTCTCTTCCTACCAGTTATGGGGTTAAATAGCAGGACAGATTGGGTTCTATAGCCTTCGTCGGCAACCAGTCTACCGCAGAAAGCAATGGCAACCTACTGCGGGATAATCTTCTGACCAGTCAGTCATGTCTCTTTCGAGACATGATCGCCCAAGCGTGTATCACGTATGTCACTTAACTGACTGACTAAGTTAAGTACAACAACATTGAACAAAAGTCATGAATTCAGATGACTTATGTACATATAATGAGGTTATATACTACAGGCCTAATCATGAAGCAACTGAAGATCAGAACTGCAACCCTATTTCAAAACCATCTCATTCTCCTTTGTTTGGGTTGGCAGTAAGAAATTCAAATAAACGTTTGTAGAATTTTTTTCTTTCTTGACTTGAGGCTGATGATTATAAACTCACCAGCATTGAATACTCACCAGGGTGAGTTTAGTCTGTATGTTTATAGCCTTTGCTATGGGAATTATCACATGAGAATTACGTACTAAATGTACACATGAAAATCAGATTAGAGTGTGACCACTGGTGACACTTTTCTTATCAATGATAACTATGTATATATAATTAGTAAAACTTTCTGACGAGTGAGCCGGAGAGTTACAAAAAGTTTTGTGTAAGAAACTCTGGAGTCAGATTGCTGAAATTTTATATTTGTATTAATCATACCGCAGTCTACCACAGAAAGCTATGGCAATCTACTGCGGGATAATCTTCTGCCCAATCAGTCATGTCTCTTTCGAGACATGATCCCCCAAAGCGTGTATCACGTATTGCACTTAACTGATTAATCATACATATATACATGCATATATATATATATATATATATATATATGTATATATATATATATATATATATATATATATATAGTTAGTTTAACCATTTTTACATCTCATAACATAACATTATACTGCACATAAAATGCTCTTTAAAGATGAACTATGACGTATTTTAAATGTTTAATCTTATGAGTATTTATAAACTGTTTTTTCTCGTAGTCAACAATTTTATGTTTATACATTTTATACTTATAGATACTTTATCTAAAATAAACTTAAGTTCAAGTCTTTGCCTTGATAAAGTCCGTCACAGGACGAAACTCATAGGCGAGAAAAATATAGTTTTGCTCTTGTCTTTATTATTTAATCATATATATATATGAACTATTTTTTAAAGATTAACAAAGATTTTTCAGGATACAAGACATAATTTTTAACCCATAGCTAGGGAATGAGATGCCTTCACACATTTCTCAAGGGTATTTAAACGTAAGTGAATGTCATAAACCTGACTGTAAATGGAACTCTGTTCAGTAATTTCTAATTCGCAATCGCTATTACACCACCTGCACTTCCCAACCAATTGTGAATGAGGTTGATATTCTAATATCTCAACAGTGAGATCTAGGTTTATTTTTTAACAAAGTGCAGCATTCTTGTAAACTGCAATTTAACTAACCCATTAGCACTCACTCCAGAAAAGTAAGGCCTAGAAAAAGTGCGCTATTTTACGTCAAACTTGTAGCAAACAAGTTCAGAAGTTTTCATTTTATTTGACTGATTAGAATTAAACATGTCTGTCATATAATTCTGTGCGACAAGGATATCACTTTCACCAATCTTATTCAACCGAAACAGTGTAACGATCCTTAGAGAATTAGAAGTCCTAGCAGGATTAATTATTGGCGGCCATAAAATTAAAAACTTAACATATGATGATGACAAAGTGGCTGATGATATACACAGAAAAGTAACTAAAACTTGAACAGAATATAGTGAAGAAAAGTGAGAAGAAAGTACTAAATATCAGTTGCAACAAGACAGGATGCATAGGAACAACCCAACATGCAAATTGCAAACTGGAGATAACAAAATCAAGCAAGTACAATAATTAAAATATATGGGAGGGGTTCTTTCTGAGGACGGAAAGTGTGACACCGAAGGCGTATTGGGATAGTGTAATATACCTTCCAAAACTAAGCAAAGTATCAAGAAACAGGAAATTTTTCATTAAAAAAAAGAAAAGAAAAAAAGAGTACTGAAGTGTTATATATAATCATTTCTCGTATGGCAGCGAATGCTGGATCATCTCAGCACAGATGAAAAAGAAACTTAAGGCGGTAGAAATGGATTTATACAGAGGGATGTTGAGAATGCCATGGATTGAACATGAGAGCAACGACGAAGTTTTTGGGAAAATTGAAACAAAAAGGAGACTTATATTTAACATCAGAAAGTGGCAGTTGAAATTACTAGGACAGATAATTAGAAAAGAGGGATTGGAAAATTAGACACTCACCGAACAAATTCAGGGCGAGTTTGCGTAAATAAATGAGAGAAATGGATTAAGGAGACCTAGCAAAAAGACAAAAGATTTACAAAAGACAGCGCACTGTGGAGGACTATGATATTCAACGTTCTGAAGCATAAGATGATGAAATCGAGTGTATCGCCCAGTGTTATCGCCACATACACAGGTTCTCTACAATAGCACATGCCTCCTTTTTATTGTGGGATATTTTTGTCCATTTTCTTTTAATGTTCCTGAAAAAAATCAACTCGCTTGAAATAATCGTCTCTGGCATTTTATCGAATAGTGCTGCCACATGTGGTTTGCTATCGAAAGATACATGACAAAATCCAAAGAAGAGTCATTTGGCCTCTCTCTTCCTTTCTTCGTTCCTTCTCCCAGAGTCTTTTAATCCGTCTCTCTCTTCCTTCTTCTATCTCCCTCTCTCTTAATCTGTGTTTCTATTCTTCTATCTGTCTCACTCTCTTAATATATCTTTCTTCCTTCCTCTAGTCCTTCACTCTCTTAATCTGTCTCTCTCTTCTTTCTTCTATCTCCCTGTCTCTTAATCTGTGTCTCTCTTCATTCTTCTATCTCTTAATCTGTCTCTCTCCTCTCTTTATGGACACATTGGTAACTAAAGTTAATTGACCTTGTGAAGTTCATAGTGCTAGTTTCACTTTGTTCCAGTGAGACAATCTTTATCGCATAACCATATGAATTGTGCAGTCACCATGAATTTATTATCAAGTCTGTGCATACTACCCACCCCAACAACCGATCAAGCCTGATTGGGGGCCCAAGGCAGTGCATATTGACCCCATCTATCTTGTCGACATTTGCTTTTTTATACCTGTACATTAAAAAATAAACTAAGCACAACTATTAAAAAGGACGAAAAACTTTTACAGATTTTGACATCATTCTTGTTTTTTTGTCCAAATGTGTGTATTTGTTTTGTTCTAGAAAAACCCTATATCAAATTGACAATTTTTCATCAATAATGTTGAATGTCTTAAAATCTTTGAACTTTTAAACAAGAAAATCTCAAGTAGATGTTAAAATTGCTGCAAAACATTGTTGATTTATTCATGATCATAAACAATCAAAGATATAAAACTAAACCAGTCCCCACCCATGCACCCACCAAAAAAAAAACCCAAAAACCAAAAAACACTTCTCTTCTAGATCTCTTCTTTACTTCGAACTCTAACTAATGTTATGCTAGGTAGATCTACTTTCTTGACGCCTCTGATCACGAGGTGGTGTCTATAAAAAAAACCTTTCCTGCTCTCTCTTTATCGAAGAAGCAGATTGTTGATCGTCCCTTGATTTCCTTCGTGACGTCTCTTGGAACAAAGTTTTCAGTCTCCCTCTTCAAGACTGCGCTTCTGAGGTCTCTTTCTGGGTGAAAGCCGGTATCGATGTTTTAATTCCAGGAAAAAAAATTCAAGTTAAATCTAGTTCATCCCCATGGGTCTCACCGGCATGCTTGGTTGCTATTGCTCACACGACCCACTTATTCTGACTACACCGGAGTGACACGTTGGATTAAAGTAGGCGTCTCTTTGTCTCTGCTCGTAGCGAATGCAAGTATGTCCTAAATGATGCAAAGTTATTGTTTGCTGATAGAATGAAACAACGTATAGCATTTCTCAAGTTCGGTTCTAGAGATTACTGGTGGATCTGAAAGAATGTACTGAACAACAGTAAACCCTCAATCCATCTATTAATCGAGTGTTTGATTTAATCCAATCGTTCCTACCGAACCATAAAATGAAAGTCGTTTTGAACAGGAAAGCTTCCAGTTCCTTTCACATAAACACGGGTGTCTTTCAAGGCTCTATGGTAGGTCTTATGCTGTTTCTGGTTTTCATCAATGATCTTTCTGACGTCATCAGTTCCCAGGTAGGCGTCTATTCAGATGATACCACCATTTACTCCCGTCTCAATAAAAAATGTACCAAGGCTGATAATGTAAACCTTGCTGCTGCTCTTGAAACAGACCTCCAATCGGTGGTTAACTAGAGCAGGAATGGCTTGTAAATTTTGTTGCCCCAGAATAAAAATGCTCTCTTTTAACCACTACAGAGAAACGTTCCTGTCATGCTAATTATTAGAAGGTCTCTTGGAGAGCAACACACTGCGCCTCTTTGGTCTCACTTTTTAAATCAAACTGAAGTAAAACGAATACATAAAATCAATATCTGCATCTACTGCTAGGAAGGTTGATTCTCTGTGTTGGGCCAGAAAGTTTTTCTCGTCATAATACGTCTTGCATACCTATAAATTTACCATTAGTTCGTGCATTGAAAACTTCTTCCATATCTGTTCGGATGCTCCTGATATTCATTTTGTGATTCTCGACAAAATCCAAAGAGTGATCTGCAATGTAATCGGTTTTGACTTGTCATCTTGACTTAGTTACTTTCTTACAGACGTAGTCTCACTCTGTTTTTTCTATAAATATTCTTTATGGCTGCTACTCTGACGAGCTTCTTTCACTAACGCCCCGACCATATGAATTTAACCGTGCTACAAGATTGGCATCTTTTACCGTTGAAATAGTTAAATGTAACGAGCACTTCTACTGGAACAGTTTCTTTTCTTGCACTTCCCGCTTATGAAACTTCCTTCCGTTTTCTTGCTTCCCTGGGAGTTACAATCTCCAAAAGTTTAAATGTAACTTCAACTGCCATCTTCTTGAATCTTGATCATCCTTTATCCTTTCTTAACCCTAGAACACTGATCATGGGTATATAGTACCCAGCGCAAATGACGTCATTGAGCGTGTGTACGGTCCCAGCTGTTAAGTAGCTTCAGTTGCCCACTTGACAGTGTAGGGGAAGGTTGAGCCGTCTCGCTCTCTCTACTCACCAGTGCTGTAGGCATGCATTTGGGTAAGTTGATACGCGTAAGTTTGAAGTTCCTGCATATAATTATTTCAAATAAAGATTTATATTTAATATTTCAAAATCGGGTATGATATAAGCATGGTTTGTAGTGGTCTAACAATAATTGATGGTTAGTGTTCTATGGTTAAATACCCCCTGTTCCCAGTCTTTTTTCTAACTGTATGCCTCTGTGCACTAGTGGCAGTCCTGTCTTGCTTGAGTAAAATGATAAAAAAAGACAGAATGATCTGTTATGATAAGTCTCTAATGTCTTAGTTAATGTCATATTACTTTAGATACATTGCATTTATTTTCAATGTTTCTGATTTGGTTGTTCACCTATATTGCATATGATCCATCATTGTACATAGGTTACAATAAAATTTATATTTTCTACAAATACTACCTTATGAAGGATGACCTCATTTCATTTCGAAGACGTCTGCAAAAGAGAAATGATGGTGGTGGTCATCGAGAGCTAGAAATACGACGCCATCGACCACCCATGCTGAAAACATGGAGGTCTGGAACGAGAAGAGGAGAAACGAACACTTGCCACCGGGAAGAGAGGCGACATTGCGGGAGAACGTCTTATCATGCATTCATTGAAGTCAAGACTGTCACTCCTGAGTGAACCTGTACAGCCTTAACAAATACTGCACCGCTATCAGCAGCTGAGGCATAAGACATTGGACGTAGATCCATGGTTTCTCGATACAGACGGGTGTCACACAAGAATTAACTCATGGAAATTGAGGTAATAAAGTATGTGTGTATGAAGGGGGAGCGTATCATCGATTTAGAAGTGGCATGAGACCCTCACATCAACCTTGTTTATTTTTAATTAATTATGATAATACTTGTCATACGAACAATTTTATTACATAAAATATTTTATTACATAGAATAAAATGTGCTTATTTTTTATTGCATAAAAATTAATGTGTCTTTTAGAAGTCTCTGATTATTTTGGCGTAATGAGACGTTCTTTCACTTGTCTTCTGATGACCACGTCTCAGAAACAAGAGACTTAAAGTCATATCTGGATAACGTATCGATTGACGTGATTCATCTTTATTTAAGGACGGGAAGCTTACGCTTCTAACCCAGCATTTTTATAAATGGCGATGTAGGCCAGATGAAATAGTTTTGCTTTCGATACTGTCATTTTTTTTATTGAATGTTGCTGAAATATCAGGTCCAGATCTGATGTTGCAGCAATATTCATAACATTTGTTATGTATTTAGAGATTCATGACAAAATTTAAAGAAGAATATACAATGTTATCGGTTCTAACTTAGCAGTCCTATGCGTTATCCGTCCTCTAAAATGGCAGTGAATACTGGAAAATCTTCTTACGGTTAAGAACACTACAAACAGCAGAAATATGGTCCTACCGAAAGATACTGAAAATTCTATGGATGGAGCGAGTTAGAAAGGAGGAAGTCTTAAAGCAAATGGCAACAGAAAGAACATTTCTACACAGAATCATGAAAAGACAGCTGAAGTTATTTGGACACATAATTAGGAAGGTGGGCTTGGAAAACTTAACACTTACGGTCCGGACGGAGTAAACAACAAGGAAACCTTAAAGCAAATGGCAACAGAAAGCACACTTCTACTCAAATTCAGGAAAAAAATAACTGAAATATTATGGGCGCATAACGAGGAATAATGACTTGGAAGACTTAACCTTCACGGGGCTTATTGAGCGCATGCTTGATAGGGGAAGGCAGTAAACCAGTTAACAGGGGGGATCGTGGGAACGGATCATGGAACATTAGGACACTTCATTTAGCAAAAGAAAAAATACTGCGAAGAAGCAAACGGGAGAGGAAATAGTATGGTCGCTTATTTCCCGAAGGAACACCGAACACAGAAGAAGAAACGGGAAAATTCTTCACTAGCCATTGAAACATATGGTATTCAACAAATAAGAAGAAAAGGACATGGCATTAATTTTTCTAAATATATATAGTTGATATTATGTACCACCCCAACGGCCCGTCCTAACAATTTTTCCCGACGGCCGTTCTCCACGCTGTGATGTTGCCGGGAGTTTGTAGAAAATGTCGGCCGGACAGCTGGGGGTACAAGATTGACTATAAGGAACGAACATCCACAATTTGGATGAGTTGAAAAGGATGCTTTATTCGTTTAGAGTTAGCCTTGTCTGTTGGGGCAGGCGAATGTGACACACAGCTCTAACTCTAATTAATGGAGATCAACAAACCCAAACTGAACGAAACAAGACGAACGGAGATCCTTCCTTCAAGCTCGCACCCGGCGGACTCCCCTTCTCCTTAACTTCTCTCTAACTTAACTTACTCGGAAAAAACACCTGAATTTATCTAAAATTGACCGGAAACCCGGAAATCCGGAAATGCTCTAGACCACCGGTGACAAACACCGGCGACTGTAAGTCTGAAATTTCAGTTATCTTTTTTTTTTATCTTAATAAGGCTTCCCCCGGAAAAGGCTTAATGTGTGGTCAAGATACAGTAAAGAACAGCCTTTGACCGGGTCATCGAAAACCTACCCGCTGATCTTTATCACTGAGTCAAATATTTACCGGAGGACAATTTTCCTCATAAAAGAAAAAGCGTTTATTTATTTTTTTCCTCTTCTTTTTCACTTTTGTTAAATATGTTTTTAAACTATTTTCTATTTTAATCTATTATAATAAAATACATATATGCCTAGTTATCGTGTCACAATTATCAGTACTAGCAATTGTCCCATGAACGGGTATGGTCGTAGGGTCGCTGTGCTGCTAAGCACCTAACTAGTTCTCTAAAACAAAGGGAACTCGTTAATACGATGCATTGCAATCTTTTTTTTTTATCTTAGCTTTCAGGTATTCAATTACTTTTTGAGTCATTCCGATCAGTTGAAATGCCTCAGTTTGTATAAGATTTATAATCTTTTCAGAGTAATGGTCAATTCAATAAAAACAGCACAAGAGAGTTTTTAATGGTTAAAGTCTTTCAGGATTACATTTAATTCCTCGCCCAAAAATAATATAAGCACGTCGATTCACGGAAGTTGCCGGGAATGAGCACTTATCAAGAAGACAGGTGGGTTAAACCTCTCAACAGCCTCATGAAAACTCGTGCAGTTAATGTCCTAATATTTGTTACTTTGTGTACCTTTACAGTATATATTTAAGAAACCATGGCAGTGTGACCATATAAACTGCTATGGTGTTTCGTGTGATTTTGTCCCTTTCCTAAAACAAGTAAAAAATATGACACAGCGACTGTGAGGTGGGGAATGGTTTAATCAGTTTATCACTTGATCGAACCTACACCTTTGTGCAAATAAATTGAAATAAATTCTGTAATTTTTATTCTTTCAGCATAGCGTCAGTTTTAGACCTACTGGAGTGACAGGGTGTAATTGAGTTCTATTTTTCCTCAGATTAGGTCATTTGGAGTGATGTGCAGTATTATGAATCTATTGATGATGTATTTATAATGGTGTATGATTAAATTTGTTTGGTCTTAAAGATATTGCGTCATCCGTAATTACATCACATTTTTATCACACCAGATACTCTTGTCTTGACGGTATATTAGTTGTTCTATGGCCATTGTCTGAGATGGACGTTACTCCAAGAAATCGTACGAAAATTGTAACGCTGCATGGACACACTGAAAAGTTGTACAGAGAGATTGCGAATATTATTGGTGTAAGCCTTCCAATAGTCATTAGTGTCATCAAGATGACGAACAAACTGAATCCAGTAGTCCAAAACGTAAAGGAAAATGCGGAGGGTAAAGAAAAAACAACGCCAAGAGACGACGCATAGGTGATCAGGGAAAGTGTGAAAGATCCGAAGAAGACATTATTTGTTTTGCTTCAATTAATTTTCACAAGGGTAAATCCTTGTAAACAAATGTGACAATATAAACGGCGGTGAAAGGGGGTCCTATTAATTCTAGTTGTTGATAGGGATGAGCATAGTTGAAGCGAGTTGATTTGGAATGTCTTTCCCGGGTTTCTCACGTCTTGCTTATTCTCTAGCCTTGTCGTGGTGGCAAGAATATTAGACAGCATATTTCTATATAAAATAATAGATGTATTACCGTATATTTCTGCATATAAGGCGACCTTTCAGTCTTAAAATATAAAAAATAGTGTCGTCTAATACAACAGTTACAAATCTACCTTAAATCCTGTGGTGTATCAGCACTGATGAGTAAGCTAATATGTTTGCTCTTTAGATCGCCGTAGACTCACAACTGACTCTTTATAGTAAATACCGATGTAAATATTTGTAGTTAAATCTGTTCACATCATAAGGTTGTATTAGTTATAAATGTAATAAAACTACTTGATTTCACATTAAAATGCAATATTCCAGAGACGAACATACAACAATTTGCGAAATTTCCGCTGAATCACACGCACTAGTGACACGTAAGCAAATATTTCGATCTTGATTTGTCAAGCTGTAGGTACGTCCAAAACAATCAATATTTTTCATATGAATGTTAAATAACAAAATTTCGTATAGCGTGCAAACTTTGTTTCTCAATAACGTATTGGTGTTAAGCAACAAAACATTTAAGTAGCTATAAAAGCTTTATTTCACATTACAGAATAAATAACATAAGACACTCTCACACATCATCAATATCCTTCAAAATGGCTATAATAACAATCAGATGCAAAGAGCTCATCATAAATACTGTCATTTATAGTTTTATCATATGAGTCACAGTTGGTTGTCTTATACGACGGATATCAGATAAAACCACGAAAATTGATCTAAATTTTGGGTCTCGTCATTGGGACTTTTGGTAATCCTGGTTACGGTACCAGATATAAGCTGATGCTAGGGCGTGACTTAAACAATCCTCCCTCATCCTTAACGAGTCCGCCAAAGTTATGTTTGTTTTGATCTCAGACCAGCCAAAGTAGGATTGCCTGTTATCACCTTACTAGATTAGTCCTGACACGCGAGGGGCCGAGTATATTAAGACCGGATTTATGCGATCCTCGATACAGTGTATAATTAGTAGACCACTGCAACGCCACAAGCACCACAAATAACACGACTTATAATATGTTTTTTTTATATATTTTTTTATATATATTTATATATCGATTATATACGCAGATATAATAAGCAAGTCAAAACTGGTGATACTCAAAAGTTGGCTGGTATTTTAAAAATACTTCAGTGACAATGTTTTCTGAGTTGGGGCTTGACTGTCTTTTAGCAGCACGTCCATTTCAGTCCGATCGTATTATTCAAATCACCTCATTCAAGTCACTAGCCCCAACTAATTTCTTTCTACCTTCTCATTCCAAACACGGGGCTCCGAACTCATATCTTCTAGCAGCAGGTTCCTAACAAACTAATTTTGTCTTGCATCCTGGTTTTATTTAACAAGCACCAAAACCGAAGTAGTAAAGTTTAGTCACGGGGTGGGGGTAGATTTTATCGACCTGTATACTCTTACCAGCTCGAAATGATAACAATAACAGTTGTCCATTTCAAATGAGATTTTGGGCCCATCAATAATGAGGGGAATGAACTCACCACCTGTTATCATTTTCCTGTCCATTCGCAGCAGTCCAGTAGCATAGGGCAAGAAATCCTCATGATCCTTGCAGCCGGATGCAGTGTACTGTCATACCCAGGACCTAAAAACGCTTAGAATCCTGAGGACAGTGCTGGAGTGCTGAGGAGACTTGTTGTCACTTACTCTTGGTGTAGAGTAATGAGTAACCAATAAGAAAAGAACGGATCAAAAATTGCATTTGGCCAGACAACAGTATTGGTAAGGAAAGTCATAAAGTATTGAGGAAACTTTCTGAACTCTAACGAGAAAACATCTGTTGAAACACGTACAGTAATAATATCTTTCGACCTGAGTCGAGATCATAGTCCACAGATATGAAAAACATAAATTTTCAGGCTTACGGTCACATAACGTTGAAACACCGGTTTCCGTACTATCATTGAAGTTAAACAACGTCATGTCTGATCAGTACCTCGATAGGTGACCTGTTGAGAATACTAAGTGCTATGAACTTTGATGAATCCATCACTTCTACCCCCAGCTATGGATTCATTAGCAAGATTTGTATCAATAAACTGTTATTATCCCCTTTCTAACACCCCATGCAATTTTTTTTTACCATTTACTAATATTCCCCGGCTTTAAATAACCTGCAATGGGTTTATAATTGACCAAAGCAGGACGGCAATATTTTGTCTATAACCGGTTTATTCGGATTCAATCACTTCAGTTACTCTGCCCGACAGAATTAATTGTATTTCTCAATTTTATCACTTCGGTTACTTTTCCCGACAAATATAATCGTATTCTCCAATTTTAGAGTAATCTTTTATTAATTAATACCAGCCATCTGGAAATAGGGTTATAAATAATACAAATAATGAAACAAGGATGAGGACATTAGTCCAAATGTAAATAATGCAAATATAAAAAGTTTCACCAAATTGACTTATATTAGTTAATTAATGCAGATACACAGAAAATGATTAATACTTCTTCGATATCCAGAGTGTTAATAGACTTGTATATTCAGATATTGAACAAGTTTCCTAATTCAAGACTTTATGGTAAAAATAGAGAAATATTTGATCCCGATCAATTTTATATAATAGACAATTATAAAATCTAAATTAAATAAGTGCTTTTGTCTAGGTTCTGAGAAAGACCTTTGTAAAATTGTTACAATTATCTGATAGTTATTTTAAGGATATGGAAACTTAAACGAAATATGAGCATGCGTCATGGATTACATCTCGATGACAACAGAGTAAATCGACGTCTTTGACCCACATGTCTATAAATGACAAGAATATTTGTACTCCGTTGATAAAAAAGCATTCGAATTATACAGAGATCGTCTTTCGTATTAACTGTCAGGTTGATATGGTTTGATTTTGTTGTATGTGACATTGCGTTCATTTTCATATCAGACAATCAGAGAAGCCAGGTGCAGAGGTGACCTATATGATCATATCCTAGCTGGGAGTATTACGCGTTTCTATTTGAATTAGTTACTACCTCGACATTTGATCAACCCAGCAGTGCATAAGATGTACACACGTATAATATATATATATATATATATATATATATATATATATATATATATATATATTAAAATTAATGTATTTAGGCAGTAAATTCTCTTTTTGACATGTCAGATTAAATAAACTGAAAACAGTATATATTTTTAATAAAAAAAAATAATCGCAAAACTGTGTTGCTAAAATTTATTGTACTTTTTTTTTGGCTACAAACGTAACGGTTGACAGTTATGCTTAGCATTCATTATAACGTGAAAAATACCCACGATGGAATTTTTTTGTGTTGTAATCTCATGTTCATGCACGTATTTAAGCGTTAAAAAATGTTATTTATAAACATTTTAGAACAATACTATAGTATTTGTAGCTGATTCTGTTAAGTCACTTAAAGTTTTTTTTTAATAAATATTGCTTGAACGATCTGTAGTTTGCATTTATTGTTTTCTTGGTGTAGAATATTTACGCTCTCACACCCTGATTGAGCACTCTGGAAGAATGGTAGACTTAGAAAACAGTAGCTACTCTAGCATGTACGCATCGCTCATTCCGTAATGAATTAGAGCACTCTGGCTATTGGGCGTGTATAATGATAATGTATACGCTAAAAATTCTGCCTTCTTCTACCGAGCGCCCATAGCCCAGAGATAGAATCGCCGACTGACTCCAATCCGGCCGGGTTTCAATCCTGGGTTAAAAGCAATCGGAGTCTAACCGTACTGATGACCTGTGATATAGCGAAACAGATCTGTCTGCGGATGACTATATATATATATATATATATATATATAGAGAGAGAGAGAGAGAGAGTCCAATAAGTTTCCCTACATATAATTTTTAGCATTGTATATTTTTAAATATTTCAGATATCTTGTGGGTCGGTATTTGGGCTGACAGAATTTGTGTACCATTTTTCGTTGATGGAAATCTTAATACCAATAACTATCTTATATGTTGCAAGAAACATTTTTTTTTATCCCGACAAAACGAGGATGGTAACTTCTAAGTTTCAGCACCATCTCATTTTAGTATTCATGTACGTCTGTGGTTACATCAGCAATTTCCGGATGCTTAGATTGGTTTTGTGGAGTAGTCTCTCAGATCCCAAACCTATATACAATACAAAGGGCAGCAGAAAATAACCGCTCACGTGGGGTATAATACGATAAAAAGTAATCAATACAAAATTCAGCAAGTAGAAAGTAGTGCAAAATATACTTACCAAATAAGTAGTCACACCACGCTACCCGGGTTTTAACCGTGAGGTATTTTCAGGCAGAAGATACCTCACGGTTAAAACCTGGATAGTTTGGTGTGACTGTTTATTTGGTATGTATATATACATACCGCAAAGGGAACAGTTTGAACAAATCCACCCGAGAATGTAGGTTCCACATTTAGGCCACACACACACACACACACACACACACACACACACAATGACGATAATGTCTATGTCCGAATTTGTATAACATTTAAAACTATATACTAGAGATTAGGACCCTTGTTTTTATTCGTAGTATACGACAATATATTTATTTGTAATTGTCGTTCAATATAGCAGCGAATGCTGAAAATCTAATCAAAGATGAAGGAAAGACCTGAAACAACTGAAATGTAGTTCTACAGAAGGATGCTGAGGATACAATCGGCAAAACATCTGAGCCACAACGAGGTTTCGGAGAAGTTGGACACGAGAAGGAAACTGATACTTAACATCAATAAAACGATGGCTGAAGTTTCTGGGTCATGTAATAAGGAAGGTGGACTTGGAGAACCTGATGCTCTCAGGACACATAAAGGGGAAGAGAGACAAGGAAAAGCAACGAATGATATACTTGATGAACTTGAGCGAATGGCTGGGGGAAAGGAGATTGAATGGGAAAAAAGGAGAAAGGAATATTAAGAGCAACAAGAAATAGGGAGATGTGGAAGGCCATAATCGCTTACGTCCTGAAAGAACACGGCACATAGCAGAAGAATATACGACGATAAATTGACAGTTTCATAAAGGTTTTTCTCAGAACTCAGAGAAAAGTAATCATTTAATTTAAAGTCTATAATTTTGGTTATGTTGTTACAGGTTTAATAGATATATATACACATATAATTGATTAACTCCTTGGATCCTTTAAGGTTGGTCTCACTTTATCTGTTTTTTAAAGTCTACCATTCTTCCAGAGTGTTCAATCAGGGTGTGTAAATAGTCATCACGGTTAAAACCCGGGTAGCGTGGTGTGACTGCTTATTTGCGTTCGTATACTCTGTGTGAGTATACGAACGCAAGATCCGTATGTAGACATTAAAAAGTGTAGGTCGGATTATATATATAATATGGATGTGTATACATGTATGCGTGGATCCACTCCTCATAGAATTACGAGTGTTTGAATACAATAATTGTATGTGGATATAAATAGATGAATGTATGTATGAAGAACACATTAATGGGTGTGAAAGCGTAAATAGTCATTTGCACGTTGAAAAAGAATTTAGTTATCAACGCCATCATCATGAAGGAAGCGGTCAGCAAAAAAGAAATTAATTATAGGATACAGGATAAAACCGACGAAACGATAATTGATTAAGTCAATTTTTAATGTGGGAGTTTACTGAAACTATCAGACCTTTAGAGGAGAAAGAAAAATTGCTAAACTGTTCGATATTTGCTTTCTAGTGTTTTTGTTTACCTGAGGTTTTTTTATTAAAAAAAAAAACCGTTTATCCTTGGGGAGGTTTTAAAACAAGCAGATTGATAAGCAACTCCCTATTTTACGTATGAGTAGCCAGTTAGGAGACACTGTGATTTTTTTCTTTAGGGTTGGTTAAAGGAGTAAGTCTACTATATGGTCATGAAATAGCAAGCGACCAATAAGAAACTCTCGCCTCAGCCAAGTCAGTCAGTTGTGCCATACTTGATACATGCTTGAGCGATCATGTCTCGAAAAAGACATGACTAACTTGGTAGAAGATTATCCCGCAGTAGGTTGCCATTACTTTCTGCGGTAGAGTGGTTGCCAGCCAAGGCTATAGAACCCAATCTATCCTATTATTTAACCCATAATTTGAGGGAAGAGACGAATTAAAAGGGTATTTCAAAAGGGTATTTGCGCGTAAGTGAATGCAAGAAATTCTACTGGAATTTGAACTCAGTTCCTTGTTCTGAGCCGATATTCACTGCACCAAAATGCACAACTAAGACGAGATAAAAATAAAAGAACAAACTGGATTATCGTTTTCCCTTCTTATAGCAACACATGGAATGAATAACACGTGAAATGACTCACACTGTTAATGATCTCCACCAGACGTAACAGGTAAGTTATTTCAAAAAGTAATTTTGTCCCATCAAACATCACTTAAAAGAAACAAATAAACTCATACACATTCACTCGACATAAGAATTATGACATATATATCGGGCAATACTTTACTTTCTGAAATTAGTTGATAAGCACTTTAAGCAAAACAACTCACTAAGGAAAATCTGCAATAGAAAGACATTAAAAATTAATTATTCCTGCACTAGCAATATTAATAGCATCATCAATTCACATAATTATATTATACTAAAGAAATTTTATAACAATAAAAAGACAGATAGTACAACCCTCTCTAACTGTAGAGTAAAAAATAAATGCCCAATTGTAGGCATATGTAAATTCGAAGAGGTAATATACCAAGCAACCATCTATCTTAGCGAAGACAATAGCGAGAAAAAAAATATATAGGAATTTCCGCCGGACCATGGAAACAACGCCTATATAATCACACTCAATCATTTTCTAAACCCCACCTAGAACATCAAACCGCTCTCGCTAAACATTTCCGGGAATTAAAAAACAGAAATATATCCCCTCAGATTGAATGGAAGATTATAGGGAAATCTCAAACCCTTAATAGCTTTAGAAGCAGATGCAATTTATGCATAGACGAAAAGATTAAAATTATCAAATTTAGAGAATCTAGCCAATTATTAAATCAGAGAAATGAAATAATTTTTAAATGCCGCCAAAAAAATAAATTTAAACTGTCTAACACAAAATCTTAGAATCACCACGTTCCGACACACTTGCCAGCTCTTTCACATTTGTGTGGATCATTAGTTGGAGAATTTTACAGACCGAAGAAGTGAGGATAAGGAACTACCATACAATGGGTTGACATGCCAATCTAAGTACACAATGACTTTATATTATTGGTGTACGAAGTTTTAAAAAATATCCTATCATGAACTATGTAATTGTAAATGATTTCATTATAATGACTTCGATATAAATATTTCACGTGTATAATGGTGCACCTAAGTGTATGTTTAGATATGTTTCTCATATATATGGGTGGACCTAATTTTGTGCATGCTTTTATAGAATTTTGTGCATGTTTATATATATTATAGATGTATTATTGTGTGTAGAAAGGGGCACCTAATTATAAGTGTATTTCATATATAAGAACGGACTTAATTATGTGTATGTTTTGCCATCATGTGAGAACACCTGATTATATGGGTTATGTTAATCTTGGATGCAGTCAATTGTGCATTCTTGAACTGATTATACCTTCATGTACTGATCATTCTACCCGTATAGGTTAGTATAAAAAATCCGAATGAGGTTCGCCGGTATATATGGATATATATATATGGGTAATGTTTGTTCAGACGTATGAAAAGAAAATATACCACCTCGTTTGGGAGTTAAAAGTAGATGGTTAAGTGTACGCAGGCGTACATTGTCATTATGTATAGGGGTATATAAAAAGTTACTTATATATATATATATATATATATATATATATATATACAAAAATCTAGAGTGAGCCAAAACCTACCGCGGTTTCACACTACGGATCGTCAGGGTAAAGGCTTTGCCCTGACGATCCGTAGTGTGAAACCGCGGTAGGTTTTGGCTCTCTCTCTCTCTCTCTCTCTCTCTCTCTCTCTCTATATATATATATATATATATATATATATATATACTTTTCTTTCGTACTTTGTATTGAGCACTTTTTCTTGTGTTTGATTCCGTTTGGGTTTTTTTTTCTTTGCTGCGGAGTATTGAATGTTTTGTTCTTGTTCAGCGGGTTTCTTTTTTTTCTCCCCATTTATCCGACGTCTTAGTACACCGGATTGTAACGGATTTAGGTTCTGTTTGTTAATGGTTTTTTTCGGAGGTTTATTTTAGTATAAATTTACGGCCTGCATACTTACAGAGTCTATTTAGTTATTATTAATATATATATATATATATATATATATAATATGGATGTGTATACATGTATGCGTGGATCCACTCCTCATAGAATTACGAGTGTTTGAACACAATAATTGTATGTGGATATAAATAAATGAATGTATGTATGAAAAACACATTTACGATTATATATACGTACGGATGTGATGATGCATATAAGTATGAAAATATATGCGTAGTTTGGGAGTATGTGTGAGAATTACTAGCATAATTATATATATATAACACTGTTTATACGCGCGGAAATCCCGTCTTTATGAAACGTATATGTGTGAGTATACGAACGCAAGATCCGTATGTAGACATGAAAAAGTGTAGGTCGGTAAATGTGTATAAGCATAAACAAAGTCACATTTGTAGGTATATGTGGGGATGTGCGTATATGTGTGTATAGATATAAGTTAGTGTACATGGGTGTATTAATTTATGGGGTTACACATACACACGTATCCATAGAATTAGAAATAAACGGTTAATTGCTTAGCGGTCAACATCTTCACGACTGGTTTGAATACCCCCGGCTGATCTGACGCCAATGCCAATGTCCTGACTCTCTTATACTTTTTCTCTTTTTTCCTTCTTATTTTTTAATTTTTTATCTTTCTCTTCAGTTAAAGAAAATGCTTATTCCGGCAAAACTTTTTGTACTAAATGGAAGGAATATTGTGTGGTCTGAAGAAATAAGCTAATCAAGCTCACTGAAATGAATTATAATTTATAACCAGTTTAAATGATGTGTTGAGTTTTCCTTTATAAATATCATATTGCTCTGGATAACATCCATTGAGCTCTCCATATAAATATAACACTTAATATTTTATATTAAGTTGATCTTGTTGAATTATCCTCGCCGTTTACGGACTGGACATCTATACCTATATATATATATATATATATATATATATATATATATATATATATATATATATATATATTTAAAGATATAACTTTAATCCAAAAGGAAAAGCAGGTAAGTAAATTCCAAAGACTCGATCCTAATTAAAATTACTTACATTAATATTAAAACTGATCAAGGTGGAGGGCTCAATGTAATTAATATTTAAAACACAGAGCCAATTATAAAATAAAATAAATTCCGATGTTCAAATCAGTTGTATGGCCATTTCTACGAGAAATTCCTAAAAAGAACTCTCACGAAT
This sequence comes from Ascarosepion bandense, assembly GCA_037127315.1. Taxonomy (NCBI): domain Eukaryota; kingdom Metazoa; phylum Mollusca; class Cephalopoda; order Sepiida; family Sepiidae; genus Ascarosepion; species Ascarosepion bandense. Next base: position 359,217 of record JBBBDQ010001681.1, read on the forward strand.
CATCAGTAACTCTTTATTTAAAAATAAACCAAGATATTTTACCGGCAAAAGTTAAAAAAAAAATACATCACAGAAAAATTAAAGTGGTGGGATTAATAAGAAAGCAGACAGAAATCTATGACTATTTGTATTTTTAGATTTTTGGAAAACCTTACTTTAAAATTTTTTTTATTTGTATATATATAAATTTCACATTTCCGTAAATGAAATTTATCCTTCATTGAGCAAACAATGAGATCGCTAATGTTATTGTTAATCACTAATGTTATTGTTTAACGATACAAACTTTAGTCATTACCTTCTATATTACTGACTTGTATCACTTGCAATCTCTCTTCTAAATTCTCTAATTCATGCAACAGCTGTTTATATTCTTATGACACTTTATTCATGTCATTCATTCTATGACTCAATAGCTTACCTATTAAAGGATTTTTAAAACTTTAGTACATTTAAACTTGAACTCAGGACTTTTAACTTTATACTTATTTTCAATTTGGCTTCAGAAATTTTAAAGTTACTGTGTAAAATATTTGAGTTATTTTGACAAATTTGAAGTTATCTTCGGAAAATTTAACTTTGACTTGCGAATCTTTAAATTGAACTTAAAAATTTTCAAATTCAAATCAGTAATTTTAACATCGAGCTCAGTAAGCTTAAGCTTAAGTTACTAAATTTATTAAACTTAATATCAGAAATTTTGAATTTAGCTTATAATTATGACTTCCAAATATTAAAATTTTAAATCATATTTTACCACAAACTGTTTGACGTCAGAAACTTCAATTCTCTCGTTTTCTCTCTCTCTCTCTCTCTCTCTATATATATATATATATATATATATATATATACACATATATAGACAGACAGAAAACATATTATAATACGTTCTTTAAAAATTGAAAACTGAAAGCGAACTAGAATAAATAATAATTAAAATAGATTAATTCAAACAAATAAAAAGTAAATAAACTAAATAAATAATAATCAAACTAAAAAAACCACGTACGTACAGATAACATAAGAATAACGATCAACAATAAAATAATAAATAATAACAAAATTAAGTAACAAAACTCTAAAAAGCCTTAAAGCTGCATTCGGATCCACAATTATTTCTACTCAATAGCCCCTAAAATAATTCGAAACCTTTAATGCCCATTTAAATAACCGTTAGAATAAGATAGGAAACTACGCTCAATCAAATATAATAGACTTCCCACAATGCATCACTGACATGTATATATAAGTAGTCGAGCTAAAACACAATGTACATGGCCTAATGTTGCGTTTAGTATGAAAGAGACTCTCGCCTGTCGGTTTTGTCTTCAATATATATTTATATATCTATTTGTGTGTGTGTGTGTGTGTGTGTGTGTGTGTGTGTGTGTGCGCACGCGCGTTTGCCGGTGAATAGGAAAAGTTGGATTCCTACCACTCATTGAGAGAGATATTTCTTAAAGTACCCACATCAAAGTCATCGTCCTGGGTGACTTTAATGCGTAGGTAGGTAAGAACTCTGTGACCAAGAACGTGTTCAGAAGGCATCGGGTTGAAAAGTGAAATAGTAGCGGTCTTCTATTGCTGCAGATGTGTTTGGAGTTTGAATACAGTTCATTGCTAGTACTATGTTTCGACAAAAGATACATTTAAAACTATTTAGATGCATACTGGATCGAAACAGTGACATTTAATTGATGATGTCCGTGTGAGGAGGCGTGATATACAGCATTTAGACAAATCAGAATTATGCGTGACGCAGAGTGCCGGACAGACCATCGTCTCGTACGCGCCAAGGCAAATTTTGTGATAAGACTCAGAGTTAATCAGAAAGCTGGCGTGCTTCCTAAACGCTTGGATGTTGGTCGTATTAAGGATGAGAATGTTAAAAAACAAAAAACAAAAAAAAAAAAAACTAACACATAGATTGGAAAACATTCAAAGAGCAGATACCTGGGATGATTTTCAGAATAAAGTGACAAATGTTTGTGCAAAAGTCCTGGGTTATGTTAAAAAGGAACCCAATTATTGGTTTGGTGAAAATGATGAACAGATTAGTGCATTTATTGAGATAAAGAATAGCGTTTTAACATTAGTTTAATTTGGGAATAATTCTCCTCATGACTTAACACACATTAAAGTCGTTAAAAAGCCACTTAAATAAATCGCAAATAAATGCAGTACTGGTTGAGTACTAAGACTGACTATATACAAACTGCCTTTAGCATTAGCACGAAGCTATTATGGAGATTGTTGCTTGGAGTCTATGGTCTTTTCAGCTCCCCTGTTGCACCAGTTAAATTTATAGATGGTAAGCAATTGCTGCGTTGCACCCATGAACATACAAGAGCTACTGAATCGTACTTCCCTGGTAGATGACGAGTTCCTCGAGCTCATACCATGCCAACCAAAAAAGCATTGATCTCATGGCATCTACATTAGTTATTGCACGCCAGAAAAATTGATTAATCTGCGGCGTATGGTTGTCGACACTAAGATAAAAATTCCCTCATCCGAGATTTCTTGTATGCTGACAACAGTGACTGATTTGTTCATCTTGCGTGTAACATGTAGCATTTGATTTGTTCTTTAATGCTTACACGGATCTGGGATTTGTAATAAATTTGAATAAGCCTACCTCTGGTAAAGAGTCTGTTGAACATTCTGTATATGTTGATGGCCGGAAGTTAAGGATTGCAGATAAGTTTGTATACTTGGTTATCACTCAGAACAATTTGTGCATCCTTGACATTGAGATATCCTAGAGAATTGGTAAAGCTAGCCCTTTCTTTGGTAAAATGAACGATCGTTTGTGGTCGCGACATGGCATATCTCTAAAATTAAGGTATATAAGACCTGCATTTTATCCACCCTTCTCTATCTATGTGAGACATGGGTAATATATAGGAGATACTTGAAGACGTTAGAACTTTTTCATTAACAGTGTCTGAGAAAGATTGCAAGAATTCGCTGGCAGATGCTCATTAGTGATGTAGAAGTCTTTGATAAGTGTAATTGCATGAGCATTGAAAGCATCCTCTTGCAATATAGTCTTAGTGTTGAGAATGAAAGATCAGCGACTTCCAAAACGGCTTTTCTATGGAGAGTTCTTTCAGAGAAAGTGTCCACAGCACAAACTTAAAATGATGTTCTAAGACAGCTTGAAGTAATCACTGACATAATGCAAAAATTGTACACGAGAACTATGATAAAGCTGCTTTTAAATTGTGACAGCTGGGGTCCTTCCTTGAAATTTGGTGCAAGTGCGTTCGAAGATCAGCGAATGAAGTATCAGCAGTTGGAAAGATTTCAGAAAAGGCAAAAATGTTTAACTTTGAACGTCTGTCGGCATTGAACGTGATTTCACATCTCTTTAATATGGTAAAAAAGACAAGCAAGGCAGGTCTCAGCAGTCACCAGCGATGTCACGTTATTAGCTGGAATAAGTATGATCTGAAAACGTGTAGAAATTGTGGGAAAAGACGCGCTTTAATGGGAGTTCTAAAGAGACACATGAAAATTCATAACCATTAAGCAGCGGCAGCACACATCATGACTCTTTGTAGCTAGAACATTTGCGGTAAACAGTGCCGGTCCCCGGTTGGCTTGAAGAGTCATGTAAGGGCGAGGCATGTGTGGATTGATCAAGCGATAATAATACTCGATTACGAGTTTGCAGTCATCATGTGTGTTCTTAAGGAAAAATTACACGACATATTTTCATTGACTGTTGTTACATATTTCATTATATATATATATATATATATATATATATATATATATATATATATATATGGTTAAATAAACAAGAGAAAAACTATTCTTAGCTAACGCGTTTCGTCTAGTGGGGGATGCACCTGAAGCTTGTGTTGTGCATGAAACTCACAGTCGTGCTACCGGTGTAGAAATATATGCATATTTATTAAAGTAAGAGCTTTGAAAGAACGCTTCTTATTTTTTTCAAAACAACACAATAAATTACGTCAGAGTCAAAACATGAAGAAAAAAATAGCAACAGCAGAAACATAAAACCCTTGAGAATTGCCAATTACGGATTATTTTATATTTTTTTCTCACAAACAAAAAGAAAACATGTTCGAATACTCGAAAAATTAAAAAAACTAATAAAACCTCCCTTGTCAGTCGTTGTCAACGAAACATGCTTAACAAATGGTTGCAGCCAAAATATGCATTATATATATATATATATATATATATATATAATGCATATTTAGGTTAAAAAAATATATATATATATATGTGTGTGTGTGTGTGTGTGTGTGTGTGTGTGTATACTCTCGTTATCCGTCTGAGCTCTCTAGAGAGGAAAATTTTATAAACAATATCCGATTCTACGACTTACGCATTACTCTTCGGTCATGAATTGAGTTCTCTTGGCTGTTAGCGTGTGTACACACCGCATATATATAACACGTTAAAAGCTGCTCCTCTCTCAGTCGTGCTTTGGGATAGAATCTCTGTGTGATGTCAAATCGGTCAAGTTTTGATCCCGGCTGGAAACAATCCGATATCTTGCTACACATCATTTAAATTGTGTTAAAAGTATCTGGTTGTCATAATGATGAGCATTCCATATTTTATACGGGGATTGCGTTTTTTTAAGTGTTATTTAAAATAAACGTAATTAAAAACATTAATTTTAAAACATTATATGTAGCATAAAATTCCACAGATGCTTCCACTTAAGATATTTATAACAAGTTATAAACAAGGAGAAAATATACAAGTATAATTATTCGCATGTAAGTATTTATAACAATAATTATTTGTAAGCTAATTAAATCGAGTTAGCTAAAATGTATTCTTAGCTAAAAAAAGTTCAAGCACCTAGAAACCCACACAAATTACATATAAATTAGTTACAAAGGTAGAACAATAAGTTAGAAACTAAATAAACAACAATGACTAATTATAATAAAATAATACAGAATTAATCACCAATAGCATGGCACATCTGCTTAGCCATTATGGTTATATAAATATATATTTAACATGTCTAATTTAATTATAAACAAAAGCTGATCAATAATCTGTCAGTATGAAAAGTATTACAAATAAAAAAAAAATTGGTATTTTCTCATATATTTATCAAACCTTATTCTTTTTATCACTTGAAAAATTATTTTTACTGGATAAAATTTGAATGAAAACGTTATTCTATAACTTTATTCCAAATAACGCTTTGAGTTTGATAAGATAAACCTTTATATATATATATATATATATATATATATATATTATGTGATAGAAGAAAAAAGTACGAGAAGCCGTGAAAGTTTTGTTAAAGTGTAGATATATTGTTGTTATTGTTATTAATATTACTTGCTTATTGTATGATATATTGTGTCCATCATAGTATTTGTGTCGCTACACGTGTTTCGAGTCTAAAGTTGACTCTCTTCAGGCAAATAAACTTCTAGCTTTACATATCGGGATCCGTTTGTTTTTCTGATGGCCAAGATATCGTGTATATATAGGTAAGTAGTGAGCAGATCAGAAAGTTCATATGCGTACGCGTTGGATTCTTTTTCACCCACACTTTAAATCTCTTCCGTCACCTTTCGTTGGCCAGAAATCATTTCACACTGATTTGCGAAATTTAATATCGTCTTTATACTTCAAAATTGTTTTCAACGATTTTGATTCAGTTCTACTCTATGGGTCATTTAGTAATTTTTATTGTTTTCAGAATACTATTTTTTTGCAATTGCTCGCGATTTTTATTATAGCGCTTGAATTTAGTGCGTCTGTGAGTACATAACCTCCTTGCTAGTCTTTAACATTATTTCCAAGCTTGACTCCAATAAAACAAGTCAATTTGATGGAATTTCAGTCATCGTTCTTAAGAAATGTTTCCTTGAACTCACTCCTGTTCTATCCAAACTATTGCCTTAATGTTTCTTGTTTTCTTGCTTATTGGAAGTCTTCCTCTATGTTTCCTATCTTTAAAATTTCTGGAGAGCCCTCCGACTTTTTTAACTATCGACCTATGAGCCTCTTATCGCGTTTTGGCAAAATGTTCGAGGCTACTATCAATGTTGAAATGATTCAGCATCTCACACCCAACAAATTATTTCTAACAGGAAATATGGGTTCCGCTTCGCCAGGTCTACTCCTGATGTGTTAACGGCCATCACCGAGTTCATATATGAGGCCCTTGATAAGTACAGCGAAGTCAGACCTGTTGCCCTGGATATCTGGAAAGAATTTGATAGGGTTTGATATGGTGATCTTATGCACAAGCTACAGGGCTATAATATAACAGGACAGTTGTTCGATTTAATCTAATCGTCCCTGTCAAATCGTAAAATGATGGTCGTTCTGAATGGGGTATACTTCCAAATCCTTTCATGTTAACGCGGTTATCCCTCAAAGCTCTATCCCAGATCCTACACTCTTCCTCATATTCATCAATGATCTTGATGTAGTGATTTCCCAAGTTGTCATATATGCAGCCCATGTACTCCTTTTTCAATATAAAATCTGCCAAGGCTGACAAAGTAGATTTCACTTTTGCTCTTGTAAGGTACATCCATCCTGTGATAGATTAGTGTAAGAAAATAAGAAAATGTTCCAAAATAAAGTTGCTCTTCTTTAATCATCATAGAGAGGCTTTCTTACCTTCCATTAATATGGATCACACTAATCCCCCCCAATACACTAAACATACTCCGTCTCACTCTCTCAGCAGTTCTCAAGTGAAATGAATAGATTATGACATTGAACCAACAGCTATATCAACTGCTAAGAAGGTTGGATTGCTGTGCCGAACCAGGAAATTTTTCTCGTCATAATCTATCTTGCACATCTAAAAATCTGATGTTACATAGACCACAGATCATTTGTATCTTTTCCGACAATTCAGTCACATTATGGTGGGCAGACAGAGGCTGTTTTCCGAGTGTTGTTATCTTCTTGCACCCTTCTATCCCAATTTGTCATGTACCCAGGGTAGTTGTAGTATACTGTCTATACTGATTTCTTTTTCATTTATCTCTTTTTTGCTACTTATGATTTTTGCTCCATGTTGTAAGCAACAAACGATCTCTTTCTTTACAATGGGTGGCAGGAGTTGTTCGGTGAATATTGGATTGCAGTATACGGATGTTTGAACCCATGCTCTGTTTGAGATTTAGTGCATCTATAAATGCTAGTTGTTGTTTTCTTCTCCATTGTTAACCATATCGACGATTTTATTGATTTAGTTCATTTTATTTTAGGTCGTATCAACATCAATCGTTTATTTATCGTCGGCATGATTTTTAGGATAGGTTCGTATGAAGAGAATATGTATTGTTTGTCAGAATTCAGTTTGCAGGTCAGGTTATATTAACATATTTTTGCTAGTGGGTTTTTGTTGACTGTCATATGTATTGATGGTAATATTTTGTTTTTCAAAGACATTTTGCTGGTAATTTTTTTTCATGTACTGCTGATAATATTTTTTTAAAAATCTATTGCTGGTAATTTAAAAAATGTATTTCTGGCGATTTTTTTCAAAAACGTATTGCGGCTAAATGAAAAATGTATTGCTGGTATTTTTACTATCAAAATTTATCATTCATATTTTATTGACCCCAGTTTGGAACTGGGATTTTAACACGTGCTATCCTTCCTTGGTTGCAATTAAGAGATTGACAAAGTTCCTATAAACCTCTCAAACTGTGACCTTGCTGCCAATTTATTGCCATACACAAAATACCTCATTGTGGGGGAGTACCTCTCTGCAGAAGTGCAAGAGGCGGATTCTGAAATTGCATCTGACAGGGCAGATGATCTTATTGAGTTCCCAGGATCTAGTAATAGTTAGACTCCTTTTTGGGGTGTTCAGAATATGAAGGTATCATCTATGTATCTCAGCCATAGAGTTTACTTTAGCGATGTGAATTCAAATGCCATCTCTTCTTTGTACTTGTTAGTTATTGCTGGTGATAATGGTGAGCCCATTGCTAAGCTTTCATCTTGCCGATATATGTCTGATCCCATTCCAAAGAGTAACAACACTCTTTGGAATGGACATGCTCAGAATGTCAGCATCTTCATCAAGTTATATATTGATACACTAGTACGTTTATCTAGGGGTGAGTCTGTCCCTGATTGCCGATAGTCTCTTCTGTATTAGGCTCGCCATCTGGTTAGATTGGATTGGATAGGTGCATCTCTATATGTGAGGAAGCTTGCTGTAATATTAAGACAACTACCTGCTTGTCTTGGTGGGAAAGTGGTCTTTGTTCTTGATTAGGATCTATGCCGGTTGTTCTGTTTTCAACGTTGGATCTTTCTTTACTTTGCTGTGGCTACCATTTCTAATGAGGTTTTCCAGTGTTTGTATATAGTTCGCTATGTCAATCATTACAGTCGCATCGCCTTTGTCATTTGGTAGTATGGTGATGTTCTCATTCCTCTGTAGGGATTTGATTGCCAACCTCTCCAGTTTCGTAATGTTTGATTAGGTGGCTTGGCTTTCTCCAGTACTTGTCTCACTTTCCATCTATGCTCATCCGCGCGACATTAAGGATCATTCAAGGCTATTTCGTCGATTTGAACAATGATGTCCGCCTAATGGTTATTGCGAAGTTGATGCCCTTGTTCAGTACTGACACCTCAGAGGTACTCAGCTAATGTTGACTGATTTTGATTACTTGTTTCACTGGGGAGGGACGGACCTCATGTTTCATCTTCTGATTTTTTAATCTGTCCAATTGACCTGTATTGAAATTCTATCCAGTCTGATTGACTCACTTTCGATTTTATTTGTTCGTAATTCTATTGAAGAAGGAATAGGGCCTCTGGGTGATATCGGAATGCACTTTTTGTTTTATCCAACAGGTGTACTGGAATCTTTCTTGGACATGGGCATGGCCTGCATTTTTCTTAGGCCAGGCGGGCTCTTCCTGAATTGACAGGAAGTCTTAGTTCCAAGTTTGAATGGATGAGTCGTAAGTCTCTGCTTCTGTGAAGGAATGGTAGATGCTTCAGCATTCGTAGTTTTGGCATATCAGGTCCCTACCGATCCTTCAATATTTGTCAATATTTAGGAGATGAGGCATTGTAAATACTGTTTTCCTCATCTTCACTGTCATATTCAACGTCGCACACAAACTGGGAAGTTGAACCGCCGTTTGATCCGATGTACTCTAATCGACTGAGATACGAAGACTTTTTTTTCAATCAGGCAAGAGTGAGAAATGTCTAAGCGAAATTCTTCCCGTTATCTTCTTCCATGTGCCGTATTCATTCAGGACGTAGGCGATCATGGTCTTCCACATCTTTCTATCCTTTGTAGCTCAACACCTTTTTCCTTTTTAATTCTACCAAACCCGGCTCTACCATCCATTTGCTCAAGTTCATCAAGTATATCACACGTTGATTTCCCATGTCTCTCTTTCCCTCTATTCGTCCTGAGAGCATCAGATTCTTCAATCTCTTCTTCCTCATTACATATCACAGAAAATTCTACTGTCTTTTCTTGATGTTAAGTATAAGTTCCCTTTTCATTTCATCAACCTCAAAACATCATCATTGTTTGACTGTTAATGGAATCCTCAGCATCCTTCTGTAGAACCATATTTTGGTTGCTTCAAGCCTTTCCTTCATCTTTGATGAAATTGTCCAGCATTCGCTGCCATATTGAAGAACAAATATCATATAACAACCCAGTACTCTCTTCTTTATTTCCAACGAAATTTTTCATGTCTCTTAATACTCTACTAAGCTTTTGGAATGCTTTCTTGGTCATGCAATTGCACCTTCGGATCTCAGTGTCGCACTTTCCGTCCTATGTTAGTACACTTTCCAGATATTTAAATTCAGTTTTCTTGTAGTTTATATTTAGTACGTTCTTTTCGTTTTCTTTAGCGACCTTCTGTAGGAATTTCATTTCACTGTCTTCTGTCAGCACTGTAGATTCTGTGTCTCCATTTTTTCAGATAGTGGCCGCCAAAGACGAATCCTAGCAGAACTTCTAGTTCTCTCAGAATTTCATCAGTGAATTATCTTTTTGACTTAGTAATGGATTCAATATAGTCTTTCCACTTTATGAAGACACAACCAGTCACTTTCCTGGAGTTTAGCATCAGCCATGCTTATAGAAGTGTAAATGATTAAAAGAGAGTTTAGTTTTGGAGGTTTTAAAATTAACAAGTCATCTTTTGTTTCAGTTAACAACGGATTTGAGTTTGTTTTTTTTGTATCAGCTGCCATTTTGGCCTTGTCGGAATGATCAGTCTTACTATCGAGGCAAGAGTAAATAATTGTCTCATTAATGTAGGTTATTATTTTTGTTATATTTAACTGTTCTAGATACATGAAAGAGTAAATTTACAGTTTTAATGGGATGGATATATTTGAATCAGTTTCCGGCTGGAGACACTTATTAATCCTAGAAACCCCATCTTCAGTAGATTTCGGTTGATTCCTATTCTAGAAATGAAAGTAGGTGATTACGATGAAAAGCCGGCTCTAATCTACTCTATCTATCTATCTATCTATCTATCTATCTATCTATCTATCTATCTATCTATCTAAAAGCCGGCTTTTACTCGCAATCACCTACTTTTATTATTATTATTATTATTATTATTATTATTACAGTTATTAAAAATCGCCTGTAGACACCACTCATGGTAGAAACATGGGTAGCGAAATAACTCGTTTAAAAATGGAATATATATATATATATATATATATATATATATATATATATATATATATATATATATATATATTCCTTTAATTCTATCTCGCCACCAATTTACCATATTTATAATCGCTCTCCTACCGTACGTTTTTAATTTACATCCTGCTGGGACCGTCACCGTGTAGTTTGGGTGCATAGGCATTAAAATATGGTAAACAGGAAACTATATGTTATTGGGTACAATTTTAAAGTAAACACAAGGACGTACCAGAATAAAGCCACGTGGTCGAGTTTCAAAAGCGTTTCTCTTTAAGAGTAAAGTGGAAATCATTTTCTTGTGCCGTGTCCCTTCTAGACGTAGACGCTGATGTCTCTTCACAATTTCCTGTTTGTATGTTTGTTACCTCTTTCAAACATGTTTCGCCATCCGTTCACACAAGTTTATTCTTCTTCTCTGTGCCATGTCCCTTCAAGACGTATACAACGATTGCCCTGCACAGTTTCCTGTCCATTGTCGCTTTTAATGAAGTTTGTCATTTTGTTATCTCTCCTAAGCCTTGTTCTACAATTTATTTACTCAAGCTTTCTAATTTAAACGTTGGTTCCCTCTATTCCTTTTACTTTCAATATCTCTTATGAGTATCAAATTTTCCAAGCCCTCATTATTGTTGTGGAGTTGTTGTGGCAAAATCTTCATCGCCGAGTTGTTGTGGTCTTGGCAGGGGCCGGAGGTAAGACACGAAAACAAGTTGGTAAGTTCAAACAGTGTATTAGGATAACAGAATATATACAATAATAAGTATTAGTAATTAACAAAATAGAAGTATAAACACGAACGGTATTATTACGCTGCGTCACGACTGCTTTACGACTGCGTCTCAGCTGCGTGCCAGTTGCCTTTCCGGAAGTCACTCCGGTTAGTATGTATACAACGATTGCCCTGCACAGTTTCCTGTCCATTGTCGCTTTTAATGAAGTTTGTCATTTTGTTATCTCTCCTAAGCCTTGTTCTACAATTTATTTACTCAAGCTTTCTAATTTAAACGTTGGTTCCCTCTATTCCTTTTACTTTCAATATCTCTTATGAGTATCAAATTTTCCAAGCCCTCATTATTGTTGTGGAGTTGTTGTGGCAAAATCTTCATCGCCGAGTTGTTGTGGTCTTGGCAGGGGCCGGAGGTAAGACACGAAAACAAGTTGGTAAGTTCAAACAGTGTATTAGGATAACAGAATATATACAATAATAAGTATTAGTAATTAACAAAATAGAAGTATAAACACGAACGGTATTATTACGCTGCGTCACGACTGCTTTACGACTGCGTCTCAGCTGCGTGCCAGTTGCCTTTCCGGAAGTCACTCCGGTTAGTATTTATAGCAGGAGGAAGAGTCCATTCCACGGAGAAGGGCACCATAACAATTATGTAACATTGAAATTTAAACTTTCTCTTTTTGATTTTCCTTTCTTTTTACTTTTGTCGTTGCTCCCATGTTTGGTCCATGGTATTATTAGCATCGGTCTGAAGAAGTACATTTCTGTTTCTTCAAGTTTTTTTCATCCATGAGGATATTGTCCAGCATTCGATTCCATACAGAATGACATATATCACGTAACAGCTCAGTACTATTTTATTTGTTTCCATCAAAGTTTTTCTCTCTCATAATATTCAGCTTAGCTTTTGAAATTCACTTTGACCATTCTAATGAATTGTCAGATCTCAGTGTCGCACTTTCGGTCCTCTGTTAAAATACTTTTCAGATCTTTAAATTGATGCACTTGTTTGATTTTGGTATTTCCTGTTTTTAATTTGTACGTTGGGCTCATTCTTTTGCTAGCAACCACGCATCCTGTCTTCTTGCAATTGATGCTTAGTCCTTTGTTCTCGCTTTTTTTTCCCGGTGATATGTCCCAGAGAAAATCCCTAAATGGATGAATGAGGTTTAAAAAGAAAGTAAGTTATGTTTATAGCATATTATTCTTCTACTATGTGTCCTGTCCTTTTTTGAAGTGAGCGGTTTTGGAGCTCCACAACTTCCTATACTTTGAAGTATAGTTTTGTCAATTTATTTGATCATTAGGTAGTTTTTCTCGTTGCTTTCCTATATTTTTCTTGCCTTTAATATGTTCTGTAGGTGTCATATTCTCTAACCCTTATTTCCATGTTATGTGCCCAACACATTTCAAAGTGTCTCTTTCTGATGCTAAGCGTCACCGTCCATTTTCATTGCATTATCATTACTCACATGTTTCAGTCCATAGTAGGTTCAGCATACTTCTGTAGAAGCACATTTCTGTTGCTTCAAGTCTCTGAGGAGAGAATCCAGCATTCATTGCTATATAGAGGGAGTGATATTACATAGCAGTTCAGTTCACTTATCTTTGCTATACAAACTAAAAATAAAACGGATAGTGTTATAAAAGAATTAAAAAATATATAAATCTTAGAAGCATGATCATACCATCTTATAAAAAAAATCATTTTAAGGATTCATTAATAAATTATTCCGCAATCCATTACATGGATCATTGTAAGGGATTTGGCACTATTACATAGATTCAACGATTTTTGTTGAGTTGTTTTTGATGAAGCTCAACAGGCAAAAAGTAAGAGATATGTTGCTTAACGTACCTGTCGAGATTTCTCAGATGAGGAATTATCACTATTTACACTATTTAAATAATTTGGACTGTTGTCTACATCATTATTGCTATTTTCGCAACATTTTGGCCGATGTACATTTCAGCCTTTATCAAGTGATAGACGTTGGAACAGAACCCTTTATTTAGTTCACAGGGGAGACTATTCTCATTCCACGTGCCACGCCTTTTATGGATATCTCAGTTTCATTTAATTTTCCCAAGTAACTACACACTCTAAGTCTGTGTTTTTTCTGCTATGATCAAGTATGGAATTCGCAACTCTTTGGGTCGAGTCACTTCTTGGGATTAAATCAACTAATGCTTTTCTGGGCAATGTGTATTATCTAGTTAGAAACGAAATAAGAGTTTTTTTAATAGCCGCACTTGCGCGTGCATATGTACTTATATATATACATTATATATATTGTTATGGTGCCTTTTTACGTGGAATGAACTCTTCCTCCTGCTATAAATAACCTGCGTGACTTCCGGGGACGCAGCTTTTAGACAGTCGAGAGGCAGCAAATATACCTTTCGGACTTACACTTCTACTTGCTGATTACTAACACTTATTATTGTATATATTGTTTTGTTATTCTAATATACTGTTTGGACCTACCGTCTTGTTTCCGTGTCTTACTTCCGGGCCCAAACAGGCCATAACAACTTCGCGACGAAGTTTCGCCACAACACACCCACACAGCCACAGCCTCAGCCACACACACACACACACACACACACACACACACATATATATATATATATATATATATAACAGATTTTTTGTGGTACAGAACTTGAGTGTTGATTTAAAAGCTATATTTTTTATGTTACAGTGCATAATGAGGATAAAATTTAAAAAAAAAAAAAGAAGCGAAACCAGCTGTTTTCTTTTTTAGTTTTATCCTCATTATGCCCTGTATCGACGTGTTAACGGCCAGTTGATTAGAGGCGGTGTCTGAATAAATCACCGTGGAGAAAGCAACGGTAAAACACTCCACTATCAATCCCAATAAATATCATAGCAATTATCAAACAAAATATGTTCGAGGTTAAATCTACAGGAATCGACTAACCGTCATCCAGCGACTGTTCGCAGCAAATAAAAAATAATCAAACAACTGTGGCCGGTTGAAAAATATAAAACAGGAGATGAGTAGGTTAAATGTCAAAATTTTAGAAGCATATGAAACTAGTTAATCAAACAATAGAGATTTTGTCAGTGACAAGCAGTCAATCAGTTAAGTGCCATACGTGAGTCACGCTTCGGCCACTATGTCTCGAAAGAGACAAGACTGACTCGGCAGAAAATTTTCTCGCAGCAGATTGCCATTATTTTATGTGTTAGACTGGTTGTCAACAAAGGCTATAGAACCCAATCTGTCTTGTTATTTAACACATAAATGAAGGGAACGGACGGATTAGTACTTTTCTTAAGGGTAAAAGTTGCGCGTAAGTGAATGCAACGAATTCAACTGGAATTCGAACTCAGCTTTCTGATTTCTCGTTCCGAGTCAATAGCCACTGCATAAAAAGAATTTGGATTGATAATAGATCACAAAATGATAAATGCGTTCTCGGATACTACCAGTTATTTGAAAAGATTTATCGTAGTTAAACTGAAACGAAGACCTTTGAACCTTTCAACATAGCTATTATAACTGTGTATACACCGAGAGCGCAAAATACGGAAGAAAAAATTAATCTTTCTGTTCTATGCTAATCAATGCCAAGCCTCAGTGTAAATAATAAGAAATTATAATTATCATAGGAGGCCTGAACGCCAAATAGGCAAGGATAGGGAAAGGGGAATAGCTGGCAAATTCGAACCCGCAACGAACGCGGATAAATATGGTCCAATGGTGCACGGTGAATGACCAGGTAATAGCCAAGAGTTAGTTCCAAGAACTTCCAAGACTATTATGGACATGGAAAAGCATGTAGGAGAAAAAAATTGACTATTTAACCATCAACAAGAGATTCAAGAATGCAGTTGTACACTGTAGAACCTATCCACGTGCCAACTGCAGAAGCACATATTTCTCTGTTATATGTAAACTAGGAATATAATGAATCACCGGAAAATGAAGAATCCTAACGCAGCACCCAAATTACAATACAACAAACTCTTAACCCAAATCTGAAGGAAACTTATATGGACAGTGTGAGAAAAAGGATATGAAACACTTAAAGAAGCTTTAGTGACATCAGCAAACGAGATCATCCCAAAGGAAAATAGATGAAGAAAAGAAAAAACGAATGGATGACAAATGAGATTCTTGACATGTTAAAAATAGGACAGAAAATAATGCTAAAGCCAGGAATGGGATACACCACAAAAAATTAGGAATAAATGTGTACAGGCTAAAGAAGAATGGCTCAACGAAACATTTTAGACTGATATGTGATTGGAGTGGAAAAATGTCTTACACTCATATTAAATTATGCTGGCAATATTTTTGTGTAGACAAACAGGACTCGCCCTTAAAATATGAGCAGAAGAAGAATTGCAGGACTTTGTCCGGTAGGAGTTAATAAAAATATAGATATAAAATGATGAAATTTATTTATATTAAGTCTTACCAGCCATGTCTATGTAAGCAGAAGCTGTAGTTGTAATGCTTAAATGTAATTAGCATTTAATCTTTATATATCTATTATGTAATATCCAGTTTTTGATGTTTATCTTAGTCGCTGTGCACATTTCTTGTCTCGAGGAAAGTAACCTATAAGCCGATTGAGATTCTTTTTATTGTGTGTCGTATTTTGATATCCCTTTACGAAAATGTATTTTTTGTCATATTTTTCCTGCTTATAACATATCGCTATCATTAAATTTTGTACCACTGCTAAAATATTTTAAAATACTTTCCTTAAAATGTTTCGTTCAAAAAAAAAAAAAATTTTATTTGTAAAGTTTGTAAATCTTTAGAAAGAGGTTATTGATCGAAATGGCACCAAAGTTCTAATTATGTTTTATGTTTATATGGACAATCAGTTCATGCCTTTTGGAAAAAGAAACAAAGTTAGTCAGTAAATGGAATATTTTGCAACTACTTTCTTTTTTTTAACAACTTTCAATTTCTCCTCCCCTCCTCCGTTCTCCATAAAATGTGTCCTTCAATAAAATAAAATAAAAACTCAGATGGCATGGTTCAAACCTGCATAATAGTCATTTATTAAAGGATGTAAAAAAAAAAATGTGAAAAAAGAAAGAAAGTAAAACGCGAAGAAATGTCGCTGGTTTGTTGGTTATTTAATGTCATGAGATTAACTGATATCATAACGAGGCTAGGCATGACAAAGGAAAAAGAATTAGAATAAAAGTGAATTGGTAACAAGTAAATGAGGGATGAAGAAAACGTTTTGTAAACGGAAAGCGATGTTATATAAAGAGGTGTACACCAAACTGTGCGGAAATATCTTTTAAACGCCATTTTTTTACAGTAGAGTTCACACTTTACAAGGCCCGAGAGCCACTCGATATAGAGGGGTGACGGACTAAGTGGCAATATTTATGCGGATAGGCTGGGGAGATAACGGTGCACCTTATACTTCAGCGCTTAAGACTGTAGTGATCGGGAAACATTCTTTTGGGAATCGGCTTCACAGAGTAGTGAACCGAAGGAATGCAACAGAGAATCGAATCAACCCGATGAAACCCAGAGTTGGCTGCGCGTGGTGCTGTAAGCTTAAGAGTTACGTTCTCTTTCACAATGAGCTGTTGAGAGAGTGCTTTAAATGTACCGAAAAACAGACAAGACGAACACATGGAAAGAGCAGCTTGAGTGGGACTTAGTGGAATACGCAAGAAAGGAGGGTGGTTTGCTACAGTGTGCGTAACATGATAGGTCCTAGTAGTGAAGGTTCGAACTGGTAGATTTGAGGAATGTCGTTCGTCAGAGCACTTTTCATCGAAGTAGCTATAAATCAGTGAGAGGCTTGCTATACCTCGTTTGTGAGAGAGGAATTGCAGAGTGGATAATAATTTATCACCTAGAAGTTCGCGGATACGAAACTGAAAAGCAAGGAGTGATGAACAGCTGGAACTGGCTTATTAAACGATACTTCTTTAATATTTCAAGTCATTTCAGGAAGTTGGATATCACAGGTCTCCATAACTTCCTGCTTTTAGTTGCAGTAAACAACGTTTGCCTTTCAGTATTCCTAACAGAAATGACATCGTTCAGGACATTGATGATCATGACTCTAGAAAATTTTCTATCTCCTGCAACTCTTAGCAGTTTTTCTCTACGTGCTGTCATTCATTCATACAAGCTCCTTTGGTAAGTGGCTCACTACCTTCCCTTATCTATTTTGTCTCATGAGAGATAAGTTTTCCAAATCTTCCTTCCTCATTATATGTCCAAAGATTTCAGCTGTTTTTCCTTGATTTTGAGTATAAGTGTTCTTTCTTTTGCCATTTGAGAAACTTATTTTTCAGAAAAATTGTTTGTTTATCGAATGATTTTATAAATTACAGTTGAAAACAGCGCTGGCTGCTCGACCAATGAATACCAAATATTTCCTTATAGTATAGCAGCATATATTACTATAATCGTTCTGCTAAGCGTTCATTCAACTTTGTTAAGCAGATTAATCCTTTTTTCCCCTGTTTATTTTTATTTAAATATGTCTTGTGAGTATTCAATTTTCCACGTCCTCTTTCCCCATTATGTACCCCATATATTTCAACTATTATTACGTTTTTTTGTTGTTCTTAATTTTTTCTTAATTATCATGTCCGTGGTATTTTTGTCATTTATCGGCTGAACTACATCTCTGTTAAAAAGTTTGCGCTTCTTTATCTGTGAAATTTTCTAACATTCAGGACTACATATAAGGCGAAATACATATATTGTAACAATTTTATATATTTTATTTCGCGCATGCGCGTTGCTTGTTTTGAATTTTGTTGACTGCATATCATAGTAGGATCAGTTATCACAGTCTATTCAACACAGAGGCCTACATCAGGTGACTTGAGAAACTACTGCTGTCCTGGATCAAGATGGCGACTGTTGGAAGAGCAACAAGACTCTGCACCACACCACATAAGCAGGAGAATCTGGTCATGAGTTTGAGACAATTTCTGCAGGAACATCTGACCACCTAACTTCTCAGGCTGCAAACCTCTTGATTATTAAATGTGGGGAGCAGTTGCAGGAGAGATCAACAAAACTATTTGTAACACCAAACTGAAAGCAAGGATTATGGCAGCATTCATCAACTTAGACAAGGAGAGTTGCAGGAGATTCTGAAATCATATGGAGGCCGTAATTGAGGCCGTGATTGAAGTCAATGATGATTTTATTGAATCAATTTACCCTTTACTAATTCAAGAAATTTTTGTATAATTTTGGTAAATATATCTGTTAAAATGAAGTGTTAGTGTTATTTTCATTTTGGCGTCATTTAAAGAGTTATATATCACAGTTTATTGCAGTTAAATAATCTTTTTAAGTTTTCATGTCTTAATACTCAGCTTATTTTTCGCTATTCAGATCCGCCGTCAGAGTTCTATGTCACATTTTTCATATTTCTTGTCAAAATAACTGAGAGTTAAATTTCTGTACAATTTTGACGTTCTCAATACGTAGCTGGCAGCTTAGAGTATCACTTTTGCTAACAACCATAAATTCTCTCAACTTAAAGTTACGAGTTACTCTTTTCTTTTCGCACTCCAGTTTTCTTCATTCAGGATGTAGACGATCATAGCCCCCCACCTCTTTCTGTCATTTTTAGTTTTTAATAGATTGTATCTTTTTGTTATTTCTTCCAAAATCCTGTCCTACTGAAGCTCATTAAATATATAATTCGCTGTTTTCCTCTTTCTCTTTCTCTCAATCTGTCCTCTGAGTTTTTACTGAGCCCTCCTTCCTCATTAGGTTCCCCAGAAATTACAACTGCCTTTTCCTGATAGATTTCCTTTTACTTCCATTTTTTTTCCTAAAACCTTGTCGTTTCTCACATATTCTCAGTATCATTCCGTAAAACCACATTTCTGTTGCTTTAAGTCTTTGCTTCATCTTTGAGGAGATGAAGCAATGTTTACTGCTATATAAGAGGATAGATATCACGTAACAGCTGAGTACTATTTTTTCTGTTTTTAACGATAATCTTCTGTCTATTAACACTCTGCTTAGCTTTCAGAAGGCACCTTTGATCATCCTAATACGTCTTCATCCTCTGTTAGTACACTTCCCAGATATTTAAATTATTGTACTTGTCTGATATTAATGTTCAAGATTTATAATCTGCATTTTGGGTTCACCTTTTGCTGCTAACCATGCATTGTCGTCTAGTAGTTTATAGTTAGTCCTTTCTTCTCGCTTTCCTTCTCTACATTCTGTAGGAGCTTTTGTAGTTTCCTTTCAATGATTTCTTTCAACTGTGTGTCGCCAATGATGAATCTTGATAGGACTTCTAATCCTCCCAGACTCACTATATTGTTTAACTGACCATTGCAGTTTTCATTCTGGGTTTGCCATTAACATTAATGTCGTCCACGTTTTTGAAGCTGCTAAGATTATGTAAGCGGATAATAAACACTGTAGGCTACAGCTATTTCACCTCAGATTGTCTGTGGTTAAACAAATACGGTTAGAAAATGCAACCTTCTTGTCTTCTTGCATCTGTTTTTGTACATTCGCATTCGTCGAAGCTGAAATTACTTGAACGAATAGTGAGGAAGGAAGGTTTGGAAAACTTAAGCCTCAGAGGTATGCCGAGGGCAAGAGAGGTAGGAGGAGGGCAGCTGTCATGGAATTATTAAATGAAAAGAAAGTTAATTACTTCTTCGACTATCTGAATAACGTTTAAACGTTATTCAGATGGGATAATAAACACAATATATCTTTTCTGGTTCCCAACGTTTCCATACGTTTTTTTCTTTTTTATCACAATTGCTTCGATTTGGAATATTGAAATCATGCCCTATTTCAATAATTATATCTAGCAAACGTATCTACATTGGTTTATTTTTATTCGCTCGTTAAAAGAGACAAATATACCTCCAAATACAAGAAGCAGGAAAATCGATTCGCCTAATGGTCAATGCAACTTACAGTGAGAAACATCCAAGGACGCTATATTTCTACTAACGGAGTAGATTGTTCTAATTCCACGTGCCATGCTACGTTCAGAAATCTCAGTATCAGCTTTCTCTCTTAACTCAAATTTCCAAGAATTTGTTCACCCCTGTTGTATCCAGCTATTAAACCCACATTTCCTTGGGTTAAGCCACAACGCTTTTTTCCTAAAAAAGCCTGACTTTTTTATTTCTCCTGGCGTTACGGATTTACGATGATTCTGAAGTTTTATCTTAAGGGGACAGCAAACATGCAAGAAGTAGTTTCAAACAAACGGAAAACGATTAGACCTACTTGCCAATCTAGTACTACACAAAAATTCATGACGTGGGGCAACAAAGAAGGAAGTTCATTAAAACAATTACCATGAAAAAAATATAGAAAAACAAACACAGAGAAACTACGTTACAAGAAAGTAACATGCCAAGTCAGCACTGATAATATTACGGACTATTCCTTGGATATTGTCAAGAATCTCGAGATATATAGCAGAACCACCAGACCAGATATGACAGCAATATTTAATACATAGGTGGATGGTGGATTTATAATTGTGCAAAATGGATATTAAACCAATCATTCTACTATGATGAGATTCAACTGACATAAAATGATGTCAGATTACTCTACTCTATTATTCGTACCATGTAACCCATGCAGGATCGGCTTGTCGGTGACTAATGCACAGGAGAAATTATATTTTAAATTGTACAAAACGCTGATTTGATTTCAGAATTTAACTTTTATTTCAAGTTCTTAATTAGTTACCATTAAGTGCTCATTAAACAAATCATTATTTAACTTTAACCCTTTACCAGTGTCACTATTACAAACTAATTTAATCGTAATGTTATCACACTACGCATGTTACTAGTGCTGTGTAACGCAGTACTATACGCCGTATGATTAGCTCGTCGGCGACTAAAGCAGTTTCAACCACTGGACTTTTCTGATGACCCCAAAGTTAGATTAACCTTCTTGTAGGGTTAATATAGACTTGCATGTTGCCAGTGTGGTGAGGGCACAACATTGCTGGCAGGACTTTCTAGACTTCAGTCTAGATGGTGTGGTGGGGTCATTCGATGAAATCAGCGGTTACATGTCTGTGACCAAAGTGAGCCATCAAGTTAGTGGACATTGACCTGTGGTTTTAACTGAAGAGAGATGTTCTTTTCCATGTCTACATGATCATGACACGCAACACATAAATGGGTACATCTCATGCTTTCATGTCGAGGAAGCAGCTCATGTGTTCAACTGCGCAGTGACCCTACGATCACACCTGGATTTTGGACTGATGATGATGATGATGGTAGTAAAATTTAAAAGATTTTTTGCATGTCAAGATTTTTAATGATTGTTGTTGTCGGCACCCGCTCGCATCCTTGCTTCGGAATCACCATCCTCTATCCCTATTCCCTTTGTCCCCATTCCTTCCAGTGACTGTGACAGTCATCTCTGCCACCAGCAGACGGACTATCGAATGAATGGTCTGACAAGGTCTGACTTCGTTATGTCAGCCGAACTAGCGCTGCTCTCTTATGCCAATTTGTACTTTGAAATCGTGTAGATTTTTGTCTATTCCCCCTTTAGGGTCAAAGTGAATTCAGACAAACAAGATCCGGCAAACCTGGCTGCATCGTTTCAACCTGCGTCTGCTCAACAAACAATTCCCGGTCACAAATGGAAAAAGTTATAAACTGATATTACATGCCGATGGCATTTTCTTTTCTTTTTTTGTTTTTGTTTAAAAAACAAGAAATAAAAACCGGTTATATTGACACAATAAATGTCACAATAAAATAGGTTCTTTTAAACTATTTAATTAGGTGATTAAAATAATTCATATGACATTTTCTGATCGACAAATTTAACTCGCAGTTGCACTATTGTTGTCTTGCATTAGTGTCACTTGAGGTGAGAGGTTGATATTTAAAAAAAATAACTGGTCAAAAATTTCATGTTTATAGTGTTTGATCATATTATGTGCAGAAACAATTACGTGTCATTGAAGTGTTTTTTTTATTTTTAAACTTTTCAGGCTTTGCTCGAAGATCAAAATCCTACTTTGTGTTGTTGATGTCGTTTTCATAGAGTTTTCGATCAATTCTAAAGAGTTCATTTAGTGTACAATTATGAATGAAAGATATTATGGGTGGGAATAACCTAAACAGCGTATGATATAGAGATGTCTCCTATTAATAAGATATCCAGAAAGAAAACTGATGGTGCTTCTAGACCAGTGGTCAACAACCAATGACCTCCAAACCATATCCGGCTCCCGGGCCACATCTGGCCGCGAAGGATTTTTGTCTGGCCCAACAAATTAATACCTGAATAGTAATTATCTAATTAATTTGTAGAGCAAGTAGTAGAAACATTATTTAGTGTTAATCGATATACAATAAGATGAACTTTTTGAATCAAAATTTAATTCCGAATTCACTGCTGCATTCTACAAAAAATATATTTTACTAAGCGGAAAATCTGAAAGCCAATTGAATAAAGCGAAAATGATGGCATCATTCCTGGGAAGTACATATGATTCTGAATAACTTTTTGGGGAAATGAAATATACTAAAAGTCCTTTCAGAACACGTTTGGACGATGACTTGCTGAATTTGCATTTTTTATTGATTTTGTTAGTTGTTATTCTGTTATTTCTGCAGTGGACTAATAAAACCTTGTTTAAACATTAACTTGATTGGTTTTTCTTTAAGGCTCCAGACCAAGGCAGGCCTCGGGGTGTAGCGGTCTGAAGTCGAGACAAGTTATTACAGTGCATTTGATATGGCCCTTCTCCGAGACAGTTCAAAGATTTTTGGCCCGTTCTCACCAAAAGGTTTCCAACCCTTGTTTTAAAAATGTAGTAAAGCGAAGTGATGAAATGAAAGGACTATTTATGTTTTAAGAAGGAATTTATAAGTGCTATGGCCCTTCTCCGAGACAGTTCAAAGCTTTCTGGCCCGTTCTCATCAAAAGGTTTCCGACCCTTGTTGATCGCAACGGAAGATTTGACATTGTTTGAAGCAGACCACTATTCTCCTGATTTGTCTTCACATGACTCTCATCTGTTACCCAGGATGAAACAAATGGCTGGTAACTAGTATCACAGCAGGAAGAGAGCTTCTTCACCAATAGTCTCCAAGCATTGTCACACTGATGGATAAATGTGTAAACCGCAAGGAAGACTATGTTGAAAAATAAACCTTGCTTGGTCTCATTCCATTTGCCAAAAAGATGTTTACGCAATAATAGAAATTTCCCTAAAAAATCAACAAATACAATCAATGATATTTACGCTGCATGTTCATTTTCCTTTAATCTTAAAATAAATTATACCCAAGAACCTAAATTTTGTAAGTTTATCACTAATTAATATTGATTCGAGTTAAATCAACTCTTTCGGCTTCTTCCTTTCCAGTACACTTTGATCAACAAAAATGTAAATCTCTCTTTAATTTCTGTTCTTTTATTGCTCTTTCTCTTTAACATTGATTTACTTTTTTTAAAATATTTTCTTTTAACGTAACAATTCCTGGATTCTTAGTAGATTTATTGCTTTACCTGAAGTGAAGTTACTAAAACATATCACATCAACCATAATTTGCATATAAAGATATATTTTTGGTTCCAAAATAAGTTAGGCTAGGTAAGGAAAGCAATGGTTAAAATGGTCGAACCCAAGTAATTTAAAACGCATAAATGAATGTTTAAATAACTGATTAGCAACTTGTATTTGACTTTCCTACAATTATGCTCTGTCTTCTCATGGATTATTTCTCTATCGTGAGAAGCGTGAACTGGTTTATCAAAAAAGCAATGGAACGAAATGCTTAAGTTTTATTTAATGGAGAGATTTTACGGAAGAAAAATAAATAGCGTTAATAACGAAATAAAATGATATTGAATTGATGATTTTCATCATTCATATTATCAGTTGGCTTTGATTTGCTCGAGGAGAAATATGTCTAAGTGTTTGATTAATTATTTTCCACATTTCCCATAGACGAAACGTCCCAAGACTTTCACTATTCTATAGCTATTATTTACATGGCGAACGTTGTGACAATCTACAGTCATTGCTTTAACTAGTTCAGACATTTACAGTTAAGATTTGCGATAGTTGGTGTACAGGGTGGAATACTTCGAATTCCATTTTGTTAAGATAAAGTATAATTCGGTCAACTTCTTCACAGAAAACGTTACTTGATCGAACAGACTTCAGAAAATGCTTCCTTGACCACTCATCAAATTTACGAAGGTAGCGTGTTCGTGCGTATTTGTCTATGTGCGTCCGTGTTCACATATGATAAACAACGAAAAAGCCTACAAAACTTAAGTTTCTCATACTAAATAGCTGTTTATTTGTTTATTTAGTGAATCAAAGTCCGTTTTTTCCGGTTCAGAAGTAATTTAGAGTAAGTAAGGATAAGAATAGTTAAAATGGTCGAGCTCAAGTCAACTTTGTACTGAGTTGGAACGACCAAATTGCTTACTTCATGAGCAGGGTTCCGAACGCTGTCCTTGGAAAGTGGAAAAGACCTAGATTCTGCACTTTTCGGAAGTGGGGACATAAAATTGCGTAAATGATAAAAAGATCTTTTCTGGTTCCCTTATTACTTGCGTCATGAGAAAATAAATTTCTTTTTTTATTGTTATTATTTTATTTAACTAGTTTTATTTCATTTTTATCACAAACTACAATCTAACTTCTTAACTCGGATTAACCATTATAAACTTTTAGCAACCTCGTCCCCTTTTACCTTGATTAGCACTTAGGCCATCTACTGAGTGAACAACAGTAAAAACAAAACAAAGAAGAAGAAGAAGAAGAAGAAGAAGAAGAACAACAACAACAAAACGTATAAAATTGTTTACATGGCAAATATAAATAATTAAAGAAGAAATGAATTCGAACAAAATTGACTGATATATTTTTAAATTCTTTTAATTTTCTTTCGTAAATGATTAATGAGTTGCCGAGAAATATTTTCTTTATTTAGTCGGTAGAAACAGTTATCTCACTCTGTCATTCCTACCCAGACAGTCATTAATTTCTTCGCCTGACACGTAATTTATTAAACGAAAATGTCTGATCTATCTGATTAATATTTGCCACTGAATTAAGTGCATTGGCAAGGATGGAGATTATGTTGAAATCAAAATATTCGTCATGTAAAACAAATCCTTTTTATCTTTAGATTACAAGGGTTTTGTTTTTGGCCCTAATAATGTTTAACTGGTGTTGATTACCCATTACCACAAAGCCGAGACACTGTTTTATTCGTTAGGAATTTCAGCTTATTCAATGTTGCTAGCAAATAACAATTTCTGATTGCATGAATTCAAGCGTGCTACTAGGTTGGCAACTAGGTCCCACCGTTTTATTCTTGAACTAGCTAGATGCAACCGTTAGTTTCTTTTCTCGCACTAACCACTTTTCGAACTCCCTTCCAATTTATTGCTTCCCTGATAAATGCTATATTGAAATGCAAAAATTGAATGCCAAACTGAAATGCAACTTCAATCGTCAACATCTATCTTCTTCCTCATTCTAAGTCTTTATTCTCTTTCATTTTCATTTTCACCCTCTGTAACACCCCCACTTGCGCCTTAGTGACTTTTTCGCCTTATTTGGAGAGACAATTTAAAAAAATATCTGTGAAGTGTTTTTAACAGAAATCTGAAGGTTTACTGAGGTAGATAAACATGCCTTCCAAAAGTTAAGCAAAATATTAATAATCAGGAAAAGAAAAAGGGTACTGAACTGTTAGTTAGTTAGTACCAATCCTCCTACATGAAAATGAATGCTGGACAATTTCTTCACAAATGAAAAAGAAACGTGAAGCAACATAAGTGTGGTTCTACAGAAGGATGCTGAGAATAATATGGTCCAGACATGAGCAACGACAAAATATAAGAGAAAATAGATACAAAAATGACACTCATACCTCACATGAAAAAAAACAGAGTTGAAATTACGAGGGCAAGTAAGCGGATATTTGATATTCACAGGATAGATTGAAGGCAAGAGGCCAAAAGTAAACAACACATAACGTACATAGCAATCTTGTGTAAATGGAGAAATTTGTGTATTTTGGAGAAATAACAAAAAGATAACATTTATTAGGAAATTGTGGAGAGCCATGATCACGAACACCCTGAAGATATGAGATGAAATATAGGAGATGTTTATGTCAATCCCTTTAATGATTTTAACCTGTCATTTTTTTACATTTGTAATGGAAATGCATTTTTAGTAGGTTATAAAATTCGCCTATGATATTTAAAAGACAAACCAGGCAGGTGCACGAGGAAAATGAAAAAAGGCGAATTAAATGTCTCCCTGCAATCAGCAAATAAAGAATGCATATATGTATTTTTAAAATAAATCTACAAATTCTATAAGTCAACAATTATTAATTAGATTCTTTTAACTTCAATTGCTTTTCATCACAACTCTTAAAACCGTTATTTTCAGTTGTTGATAAATAGGTGAACATCCATTTTCTGTTTGCTGTGTCCCTTCAGGACTTGGGTTGTCATGGATTTCCACAACTTTCCTTTCTCATTATTTCAATTGAGCTTTGAAGATTTTGAATATTAATGATATTTTCATTCCAATTTTTCTTAAAATTTCATCAATTCTCACATATTCAACCCAGGGTAATCACAGTCTCCTGCTGCTGATCCAGATATTTGTAGCCAAAAGTCTTGTCTACATCGGTTAGGAAATCCTAGCCAAAAAATGAACAATACTTGACAATGCTTCATTTAATCAAAATTCCAGATATTATTATTACTACTGATACTACTAGTATAAATATTACAAATGAAATGACAATGCTTCATCTAATCAAAATTCCAGATAACATTACTACTACTAGTGGAAATAAATCAGTTGAAATGAAGATGAAAAATTTATTGAAAAAATGAAGAATACTGACAATGTTTCATTTAATGAAAACCACTGTTACTAATGTTACTGTTACTAATAAGACTAGTGGAAATAAAGTTATTGATATGAAGATGAATGAAATCATAGTCAAAAATGAATAATGCATACCAATACTTTATCTAATCAAAATACAAGATAATATTATGGCTACTAATATTTCTAGCGGAAATGAAGCCAAGAAAATGAAAACGAAAGAAATTCTAGTCAATGAAGCAAAGAAAATAATGAATACTTGTCAATGTTTACCTCAACAAAATTCCAGATAATATAATAGTACTAATATTACTAGTGGAAATAAAATAATTGAGATGAAGATAAAAGAAGTCCATGTAACAAAGTATTTTAAATAAAAATCTGATAATTCTAAATGAAAATAGAATGGTTCTTTTGTTATTATTACTTTGCAAAATTTTACAAGGCAAGGAAGCAAAGATGAACTGCTCCGAATCACCCTAAAGTTTCTTCATTCTTCCATTGATCAGACTGCAATATAGGTAATTACTAAATATTTATATTTGCATTTGATGCACATGTTATTGTACAGTATTAACAAATGAACCATTCTATTTTCATTTACAATTATTCACTTGGCAATAAATACTAAAAAATAGTATGAAATACATCATTTTGTTTATAAACACTGGGGTTGCCTAATAATTATGGGCGGTAGTGTATATATAGAATAAAAGTTCTGTGATTTCCGTTAGACCGACCATACATCACACCTCTAAAATATCCAGACATTGACTGAGCAAAATTAAATTTTGGAGAGTAGTGAAAACCGGTAAGTAGGTGCGGGGTACAAAGTACAGTTCACTTTACTAGGGTGCGTAAAAACCGTGAAGTAGGATTTTTTGCCAAGTATTTTTTTCAACAAACTTATTCAAACTTTATCAATTGGTTTGCGAAACTGAACTAAACGTAGATTTTGTAAATCTCAACAAATGTTATAAGTTCAGCAGTACTAGATACTGTGAGGATTTTAACATATTGCAAAAATTTATAGTGCGTAAAATAACACCAGTTAAATGCATAAAAAAAGAAAAAAATCATTCAACTTTTTAAAAATCTTATTTCAATAAAGATGTTCTTTTAATGAACAGGTAAAGCTAACAAGATTAACTAAATAGGCTGCAATTAAAATTAGGAAACAGATAAATATGATGCATATCTGTTGACACACGTGACATTTTGCTAACAGATAAGGTTCAACTAAATGAAAAAGATTAATTGTAAAATATTAAATTATTATTTTTTATTAATGTAGCAGTGAAAAACATTACATTTTTAGTTTTCATTGTCTTCTATTTATTTACGAAGGACAGAAAAATTCAACATACTTTTAAGTAAATTTCTGTTATGTTAAAGAAAACAAATTATTCATAAAAATAATTTTATACTTAAATATAATCATTGTAGAAGAAAAATAAAGAAAATATTAAATTTAAATTAACTTTATGTGAAAAAATTCTAAACGAAACTCGTGAATTTTGCACCGAAAAGTTTGTTTAAATATAAAATATGCAAAGTTAAGAGAAACAAAACATACTTACTTCAGTATCTTAAATAATAATTTTAACTTAATCCAACAGTAAAAGGTTGAAGATGAAATGAAAAAATAATTTCTTAATCCAATTCCAGCAACGAACTTTTGCCTGATAATTGTTCGCCCCCAGTCGCTCACTGGCCTAAACTCGGTGTAGAGGCATGAGTTAAGAATCGCATAAACTAAATACAAATTAGAGACCCCCTCATAATAGATCATTCATCCATAAATAAATCAACATTGTTTTGTGGCAATTTATAACATTAACGTCAATGTTTTCTTTTTAAAAAGTTGAATAATTTCAGTATATTCAACTTTATGGATAAAAATAGTGAATTTTATTACATAGTTTTTTTGTTTTTTCGAAATTTAGCATAAACAAAACAAATTCACGGATTTGCAAGAAAAAACAGAATGACGTTAAAATAAGCGAAATATTTTCATCCTTTAATAGTCAGTTTGTTTAGTTTTATTTGTAACGTATATAAATTTAAGTATAAAAAAAGCAAATGCTGATAAGATAGCAAAGAACATAAAACACTGCCAGCAGCCGCCAATCAGTTTTAGAGGACTCCGGTCGGGGAGTAAGGGGGTAGCACTCACCGGTCATATGTAATATATATGTGGGCGTTCTTCTTTTTATTAATATTATGCATTAATTAAACGAATTATAAAAATTTAATATTTACATCTCTCTTTCCCTCTTGCTATATATATATATATATATATATATATATATATATATATATATATATATATCTAATATAAACCAGATCTGCCCAAAACGCAAAGTCTAGAAACGACCATGACTTGCTACCGACTTCAATGGGCCGGAGACCTTGTATGAATGCCAGACTCCGTCTAACAAACAAAACCTCCTCTTAAAGTACGCATTTGTCAAGAAACCACGTAATGCCCACGTTGTTAATTTAAGGATTAGTTCAAAAACATCTTGCTGAATACAGAAATCGATCCGTTCAGTTGAGAGACAGAAGCTGCAGAATGAACTAATTGGAGATGGAACAGGCCACGATTAAAACAAAAGAAACACCAGAAGACAAATAGAAGAGACGAAGAAAACCCAAAGAAACCCCGGAATTCTTCATCCCCCAAACTCTGCTACTCTACCATGCTCGGCAACAAGTTCTGTCAACGACTATCTATCTATCTCTCTCTTTCTCTTTCTCTTTCTCTCTCTCTCTCTCTCTCTCTCTATATATATATATATATATATATATATTAAACCTTTCATCCCAAGCAAAGAAGGGAATGAAAAGTGAGACAAAAGACTGGTTACAGGGGGATATTAAGAAAAGGATAAAATGAGATGATTCAAGAAGATAGAAGATGGTGATTAACATTGTATTAAATTTTTTTTAGATTGTGTTTAACAGGGAAGCAAGTAAAGGGAATGTAGTTCATATGAGGGAAGTGCGAGAAAAGAAACTGTTGAAGTAAAAGTGGTAGTTACATTTGACAATTTCAACGGTAAACTGAGGTACATGGTAGTCAATCTAAGAACAGGATTAATTTTTTTGTGGTTTGCACCAGAGAAAAAAGTTCACCATGAAAATATTTGTAGAAAAGACAGTCATGTCATGTCATGTCGGTGAGAAAGTATTTGATATCGAGATGCCAAGTAAGAATCCATTACATAGCAGATCCTTCTTTGGATTTTTCTAGAACCTAGAGATCAATAGCAGCAATACCTGACCAGATATAACAACAGTATTCAATGCATGGATGAATTGTAAATTTATAAATGTGCAAAATAGAATCTGACATAAATAACTTTCTATCATGACACACTGACTCAAATTTTCTTCTTTAGATGAAGTTATTGATTCAATGTCGTCGTTTCACTTCAAGTAGGTTGAAAATGTGATGCCAAAGAAGCTCAGTGGTTAAAGAAGAGTATTTTTGTTTGAGAGGCATTCAAATTTCTAAGCCATTTTCTGCGACAATTACCCACTGATTGGAGGTTCTTTTCAAGAGCAACAGCCACGTTTACTTTGTCATCTCGGGTACAGTTTCTATTGAGATGGGATTTAATGGTAGTGTTATCTTCAAAAATGCCTATTTGGTAAATGATAACATCAAGAAGATCATTGATAGAAATCAAAAATAGTGTAGAATCTTGGATAGAGCCTTGGGGTACACCCGCGTTCGTGTGAAAGAATTTGAATGCGTGCCTGTTCCAAATGACCTTCATTTCACAATTCGATAGAAAAAAAAAACGATTGGACTAAATAAAACAACCGTCCTGTAATACCATAAACCTGATATTGACTAGAAGGCCAGCATGCCAGATCCTGTCAAACGCCTTAGTGATATCTAGAGTAACAGCTCGTGCTTCGCCGTTGTTGTCATGAGCTTGGTATACATATTCAGTGATGGCCGTTAGCATATCAGCGGTAGACTTGGTGAATCGGAAGCCATATCATCTGTCAGAGAGAAGGTAGTGAGATGTGTGGTACTTAACCACTTCAGCATTAACGAGAGCCTTGAATATTTTGCGTAAAAGTGATAAGAGACAAATAATGTCATAGTTAGAAAAGTCAGAGGGTTCTTCAGAGTTCTTAAAAACAGGAACTACAGATGAAGACATCCAACAAATGACAGAAGTAAGTAGGTAGGCAATAGCTGTAGAGATTAAAGATAATTGGGACAAGCTCAGCGGCACAGACAACTCATTTATATTTCCTTCTTCTTCAGTTTTCAAAGCCAAGACATTAATTCGGTTGGATAGATCTGAGCCAGTTAAACATCTTTTACAAGAGAAATGAACTGAGATTCTGCTTCGGAGCAGAGCGTGATCTGAAAGACACGTGCTGTGAAAAAATTGGGTGATGTGTAAATACATACATATTCAGTGAAGGTGAACTTGTCATCGTGGGATTGCAAATTTTGAACAGAATCGCTTCCAACATCTTGAGGCACTCTGCGAACAAAAACAAAAAAACAAAAAAAAGAAGACCTTTTATGCCCATTTTTCAATCTGTGGCAACGTTCAAGTGCCATATTTGTCATTTGTTCTGCAAATTCAAGGCTGGTTTGAAGGCTCGCCATAAACACCCAGAATCCGGGTTTGCATCGGGGACTTCAGATTCCCAAATGGACGGTTTCAAATCCTTCTCTCCAGCCTTTTATGCAAATCTAGATCTGACTTGATGGCGTACATAAGACACAAATATAAAACATGATGTTTTATGTACCAAACGAATTTGACACTCATACGTCGAAATCGACATGACAGTCCATCATATAAATAGGATTTGGAAATAGAATATATATATACTTTCTATTTATAGAATATTACACGTAGACTATAAGTTTCATACCTCAATGTAATCTTTACAAGCATGAAACCGACAATAATGATGGTGCGTTGATTCCTTTGTTCACAATTTATATCTATAAACACTCTATCTTCAGCACTGGGCGCTCTTCTATAAATATAGCCAACTTTAAACAACACATACACATACGCACGCCCGCACACACACACACACACGCGCACGCGCACACACACACACACGCACACACACACACACACACACACACATATATATATATATATACAATTTTAGGAAAACACATTACCACTTATTCTATCGGTCAGAAGTAAGTTCCACTTAAACAGCTTTTCCCCGTCAACCACTGTTTGGTGGAACCGACACCCACAAGGATATTTCCACAATCCTTACAATCTTAAAACGCAGTTTTAAATTCAGACTTTTTCTTTTTCAGTCTACCTTGTAATTTATTGGAATAAGAGATGGATTCATATGTTTTGCAAGGATATTAACACGTAAGTGAACGTAATGAAGTACACTGGGATTCGAACTCGGTACTCCAATTCCTCAATCCGAGCTGTTATCCATTAATTTTCACCGTGACTCTTCTACATGGTGAACCTTATATATATATATATATATATATATATATATATATATATATATATATATATATATAAAGTCAACAGAAAAACGTATCTTAGCCGACTCGTTTCGTCTGTTGAGTGAATTTATCAAGGGAAATGTGAAATTTTATTATTCAACATACATAAATCTAAAAATGTTAAAAAAATAAAAGGTAAAACATATATATATATATATATGTATTAATCGTTTCATCCTGAGCAAGGCGTTACCGCCACTGATAGGCAAGGAGCTACATAAGAGAGTAAAAGAGAGTGAAGAGAAAGACGAACCTGTTACGGGGGTGTCAGAGAAAGATCAAGAGAAGGATGGAAACACAGGTGTGAAGACAATCGCGAAGGTAGACAGAAAAGAAAAGAACAAGATATACGGGGTGATATAGAAAGGACTGGAGTCAAGTGGATAAGAGATGGGAATTGACATTGCAGGACAAAACCCGTCGGCTAAGATAAATTTTCATCTTTTCTTTCTTTATTTTATCCTTTTACAAGTATATCTGAAATTTTCGAATTGTATATATATTTACTAAGCTGTACATATAAAAACATGATGCATGTGTATGCTTAACTTTTCTATAATGCGAAGTATGAGTGTGTAAGCGTTTGCGTGTGAAGTGCCTGTGAGTTCGAGTAGCGACTTTTGTCGACCCTGTCCTTTGCAGGCACGATGCCCGCCAGCTGACTGACAGGAAGCCTCAAATTTGCCGCATTAGTAGTTTCCCTTGCCACAGCGCTCAACATCCGATCAAAGAAGGTCAGGGCAAAATTTTCTCAAATTCTATCTTCTGACTTGTTTGTTCATCTTTCTTTCTTTTTTTTTTTCGGCTGACAACATTTTTTCAACCATAAATGTACTGCTTTATTAAACACGTTTAAAACTGCGAATTTATAAATGCCATTTAGAGGTAAAAAAACAAAACAAAACAAAAAAAAAAACTGGTTAAACCACGCTGACGCAAACATTTTATTTCATGAAATTCCATGCATAGAATATTAAGCATTTTATATATATATATATATATATTATTAGAATGTACAATTTTGTAGTAGTTTGTAGTTTGTACATGTTCTAAAGTAATAATAAATAAATAAATAATAATAATAATTTCGACATTGAATAAACAACCTCTCATTAGGTAGTCAATAATGATGGTACCATCATTATTAACTGCCTGATGAGCAAGAAAGGTAGAAAAGTAACCAGGAAGAGAGTAGAGAGTGTTTGACATTGCATTTACACTTTTGTAGAACAAACACAGTTGGTTGGAAAGCATGGAGCTGGAAGAGAGTTCTACAAGCGAGAAGTGCGTGAAAAGAAACAGTTAGCACAGATTAATCGATAATTAAGTAAATAATAAATAAATTACTAATTACGGAGGCATACATAAACACAAACAAGTGTCATAATAACAAGCAACAACAAAAAATTAAACAATCAATAAGAAATAAGAAATAAAAAATTAACAATCAACACTATAAACGAGACACATAACTTCATCCAAATCCACAGTTATTTCTCTTTGTTTGTCCTAGAATAATACGAAACATAACCCTTACCGCAAGCCAAAAATAAACGTTATAATAATACAATAGGCCTGCCCATCAAGCACGACAACCAATATATATAGCCGCATATATAATATATATAACGCAAACTGCCGCCGTTGGCTGTTAACTTCAATGCCCATATATATATATATATATATATATATATATATATATATATAATTTCGGGTATACAGAATTCTTGTCGAACACGTCCCATTCATTTATGCAGAAACATCTTTGGAAAATGTATGAATAACCCACAAGAAATCAGACTAAACACTGTTGTGGCCTTGTTGGGATCAGAAATAAAGGCACAAAGAAGGAATTTGTCCCCTGTTTGCTAGTCCATGCAAATTTCTTGACTGTTGTTGAGATTGATTTAGAATTTCTTTAAGATTCTGATGTCTGACTTCAGTTTGTTTTTGAAATTCAAGGCGTTCTTTTTCAGCTTACTTTAGCATTTCAAGCCGTTCTTTCTCAGTTTGTTTTTGAATTTCAAGTCGTTCTGTTTTAAATTTTTAGCTGGAGTTGATATATTCTTTTACTGCTTAGGTTGCTTTTCTTGCCATTTAAGTTCCCGTTCGTTTTACTTCTCTTGCCATTTAAGCTCCCGTTGGTTTTGTTATTCAAGTTGGAACTTAAGAATTTTGAGCATGGCAGATTTAAATTCGTCCATGTTTATCAGTGGAATTTGGATAATTTGATACACAAAGGACAGAAAGAGGAAAAGAGAGTCAGAATAAAGCAACGCATGAAATACTTGATGGGCTTGAACAAATGGATGGCACATAGAGAAACGGCACATAGAAAAAGAAGACTGCTAGGAAATAGTTCAGTATATCAATACCAATATCATTAAATTCCATCTTTAATATTTATAAATATACCATTCGTCCTCGTATTGACTACTGCAACTATATCCGGACTGGTGTTCCTGCTATTCATCTCAAGATTCTAGATCAAATTCAAGGAAGGGTTCGTAATATAGTCGAACATGATCGGGCATTTCTACCTTAGTAACTTTCTCATTGTCTTTGTCTTTTCTACAAATACTTTCATGGCAGCCCTTCCGATGAGCTCAATACATCGATTGCAGGAATGTAAGCGTGCTACTAGATTGGCAAAAAGATCTCACCTTTTTACTGCTGAATTAGCTAATTGTAACCGCCTCTTCAATTCTTATTGTTTCTTTTCTCTCTCTTCCCACCTGTAGAACTCGCTTTTGATTTCTTGCTTTCCTCTCAGCTACAGCTTTCAAAATTTAAAATGCAACGTCAATAGTCATCTTTTTTCATGAACCCTGTTGCTTCATTGGGATTTTTTAACCTTTCCTTTTCTCATTCTTTTTCACTCTTTATAATCCTCCACGTTCTACTGGCATTATCGCCTTGTGTAGTGTGTGCTGCAAACCTCGTTCAGAAATTGTCAGCCGTATAGAACCACTTTTCTCAAGTTTAAAATACCGTCAAACGAATGAAGTCTGTCGGTCTATCCTTCTCATAACATTTTGAACTGGCGCAACACAATGGTAATCAAAGATCTTTAACAAAAACCAAATTACTTAAGGACTTTCAACAACAGCAACATCTGAAATGGCTAGCATATATAACTGAAAAAATAAACAAGATGTTGACGTTCCAAACAACTTCAAATAAAAGGTTAGGAAGAAAACTCTAATCATTACTGGAAAGAGTGATAACAGGAACCCCAGACAAGCAGAATATCTTACTGCTACCAAAAAGCAGACTAAGAGTCGTTCCGCGATTTCTTGAGTGATGTCCCTTGGAACAAAGTTTTTAGTCTTCCCATTAATGACTCTGCGTCCAAGGTTTTTTCACTGGTTAAAGCAGGCATTGATGCTTTCATCCCAGCCAAGAAGTTACGACTTAAACCCTATTCGTCCCCCGGTTCTCCCCTGCTTGCTCGGCTGCTATTGCTCACAGGGATCACTTCTCCACTCTTTATCGGAGAAACGCGTCTGGGCATAAAAGGTGCCTTTTCGCCTCTGCTCGTAATAAGAGCAAGAGAATCCTGAATAATGCTAAGCTGCTATTTTCTGAAAGAATGAAACAGCGTATAGCATATCAAAAGTTCGGCTCCAAAGACTACTGGCGACTCTGTAAAAATGTGTTAAGTAACAGCAAAATCTCAATCCCTACCTTTAGTTAATGTATTTGAGGTCCTCACATCTTTAGCAGACAAGGCTGAATGCTTTGCTGGCAGTTTTTTTACTAACTTAACATTTGATTCGTCTAGGGTATCCGCACCCGACCTCCCACCTAGAACTGAGGCTCAACTTAGTGACTTTCACATTATATTCTCGCTAGACTTTAGCATAATTTCAAAACTTGGCCCCATAAGGCGAGCGGAGGTGATGGAATCATTATCCTGAAGAAATGTGCCCCTGAACTCTCCTCTATCCTATCCAAACTCTACAGTTACTGCCGTTCGGCTTCTTGCTTCCCTGCCTGCTGGAAGTCCTCTTCTGTGGTTCAGATGATCGTTAACATATCAGCAGTAGACCTGTAGATGGTCGTTCTTATCGAGAGCTTGATATATATACCAGGCTCTCCATAAGAAAGGCGAAGCTCGAGCTATTGCACTAGATATCTCCAAAGTCTTTGATAGAGTCTGGCATGATGGCCTTCTACGCAAGCTACATGGCTACGGTATACCTGGTCGATTGTTTGACCTAATCCAGTCTTTCCTTTCAAATCACGTAATGAAGGTAGTATTGAATGAGCATGCTTCAAGATATTATCATACGAATGCGGGTATCCCTCATGGCTCTATTATAGGTCCTACGGCTTTTCTGATCTTCATCAACGATATCCCTGATTTAATCAGATTCCAAGTAGGCATTTATGCTGACGACACAACAATTTACTCTCGCCTCGATAAGAAGTCTACCGATGCTGACAAAGCAAATTTAGCTGCTGAGCTTGAAAAGGACCTTCAATCTGTGGTGGTCTGGGGTAAGAAATGACTTATAAATTTGAATGATTCCAAAACGAAGCAGCTATCTACCACAGACAACCGCTTCTACCCCGCCCCCAATCAACATGAATCAGGTTAGTCTCTCTGAAAGCAAAACACTGCGCCTATTAAGTCTAAATCTATCAAACAACCTCAAGTGGAATGACTGCATTGAATCCATAGCTAAATCTACTGCTCGGAAGGTTGGTTCCTTTTGTAGGGCTAGGAAGTTTTTCTCGTCTAAATCTATCTTATATATACATCTACCATCTGTCCATGCATTGAATACTGCTGTCACATCTAGTCTGGTGCTCTTGTTATTCATCTCGGACTTCTTGACAAAATCCAAAGAAGAATTCGTAATATAACTGATCCCGATCTGGTAGCTCAACTCCAGTCACTTTCTCACCGACTTAATGTAGCTTCCCTGTTTCTTCTACAAATACTTTCACAGCTTCTACTCTGACGAATTTAGCTCCCTGGTGTCCCCTCTGCATAATTTACTCGAGCTACTAGACTAGCAACTAGGTCCCACCCTTTTACAGTGAAACCAATCAAATGTAACCGCAATTTCTACTCTATCAGCTTCTTTGCTCGCACTTTCCGTCTGTGGAATTCCCTTCCGTATAATTTCTTCCCTGAAAACTACAATCTTCCAGAATTT
Organism: Ascarosepion bandense; assembly: GCA_037127315.1. Lineage (NCBI taxonomy): Eukaryota > Metazoa > Mollusca > Cephalopoda > Sepiida > Sepiidae > Ascarosepion > Ascarosepion bandense. The sequence goes on from JBBBDQ010001681.1 coordinate 397,244, forward strand.
AAATGCAAAGTCCATTTCCACCTCTTATCTTCTTGACTCACATCCTTTCCATGACAACCTTTGTATAATGTTCTTCACCCTTTCCACTCCACTCTCATGCAGCCCTCTTCATACCTGTATTCTAATCCTTTTCTTACTCATTCTCTGACTCCCCTCTAACTTGTTCCTCTTTCTCATCTCACATCTTCTGTAATCACCTGCGTACTAGCGGCAGTTTTGCCTTGCTTGGGGTGAAATGATTAAAAAAAAATGTTACTCGACATGGGAAACCTAATTTCCTGAAAAAACTGTTTTAAGAGAAACGTTTTAGAAATGTCAACCGACAGTAGCACTGATTGCACGATTCATAAGTTCCGAATGCTTACTTATAATGCAAATGGCTAATATTCTCATTGACATTAGTTTCATATTTACTCTAATTGACAGCTAATAAAATACGGCCAACAATACCATTACCGTTACTATGTATTAGAAGTAGAAGCTAATTAAATAGAGTTGGTTTTAAAGAAGTACGTTGCAGCGCAGTGGATATCGACACGGAACGAGAAATCGAAATGCCGAGTTTGAATTCCAGTTGAATTCGTTGCATTCTAATGCACAACTATTCTTTGGAAAGATATTAATCTATCTCTTGTCCCTCCAGCTATGGGTCAAATTGATTGGCAACCAGTCTACAGCAGATAGTAATGACAATCTAAGGTGGAACAATCTTCTGCCCAGTCAGGCATGCTTCTTTCAGAACATGATCTCCCCGCGTATGGTAGTTGGTGAAACTCACGTAACAGTGTTTTTTATTCGGATCGACATTTCCCCACGAGAGACTCAGACAGTTGAAGATGGGTGTTTTTATCGAGTCATCTCTAGATTGATTTTTGTATATTTTACCTCGAATCGATTTTCGATCAAGTTCTTAATATTTGGAAAATTATTTATTTCCACGTAAGTTCTACTAATATCTAAAACTCACGTGATTCAGTCGATGTTGTCCTAAATCACACAGTGACTTTCTTTTGTTACAAAATGTCTATGGTTCTGACCTAGAGGCTTAACTCGTTCAAAGCCATTTTTAATTAATTCATCAGAGAAAGCGGTTGCATATAGCTGGAAGTCTGGATATTTCTCATTGTTTAGCGCAGTACATAGCATCAATATAAAAGTAACAATCTAACGAGGCTATTTAAGGACCTTTCTCAAGATTTTAGGTTGATGTTTCCGCTATGTAGCAATATGCAATTTTCGGCGAAACTATCCATAAAACAGATTTTTCTATGCTCAACTTCCTTATTTCCTATTCTAAAGTATTTGAAGTGTTTGGTATTTACTAAATCCACTTTCTGAATTTTATCATAGATTTAGTGCATATAGCAGGTCCGCTTTCATTCCAGATTCCAGAATCTGTTTTTATGCTGTGTATTGAAAGACTTAATTTGTTAATTATTTTAAAGATTATTTTACCCCAAATATGAATATTGTTTTTAAACATATCACTCCAAGAATTACGCAAGAGGATATATATATATATATATATATATATATATATATATATATATATATATATATATATATATATATATATATATATATATATATATATATATATATTTTATATATATATATATGTTTATATATATATATTTATATATATATATATATATATATATTTATATATATATGTATATATATATATATATATATTTATATATATATATTTATATATATATATGTTTATATATATATATGTTTATATATATATATATATGTTTATATATATATATGTTTATATATATATATGTTTATATATATATGTTTATATATATATATGTTTATATATATATATGTTTATATATATATACATATATGTTTATATATATACATATGCATATATATATATATAAACTATTACGATCTTATATATACTACGTTCTTATATATATCTTATATATATAAAGAGATAGCCATAGAGGGAGAGTGCAAGGGGTGTAGAACAAAGGATAAAATATGGATAGAATTCACGTAGATAGAAGATGGCAACTGATAGTTCATTTAAACCTTTTGAGGTTGTAGCTACCAGAGAAGTCATTAAAGTGTAGGGAGTTCCACAACCGTGAAGTGCGAAGAAAGCAACTATTCGAGTAGAAGAGGAAGTTACATTAAACTATTTCAACGGTAAGAACGTGAGACCTTGATGCTAATCAAGTAAGACTCTTAAATTCATGTGGCCTGGGTACTAAGGAAAAAAAGTCATCAGAGCAGTTGCCATAGATATATTTGTAGAAAAGACAAAGGGGAGCTAAATCACATCTGTGAGAAAGAAGTCGAGATGCCAAGTCAGGATCGATTACATTGCTGATCCTTCTTTAGATTTTGTCGAAAACTTCGAGATGAATAGCAAGAGCACATGACCAGATATGGCAACAGTATTCAATGCACGAACTAATGGTAGAATTATAAATGTGCAAGATGTATTCTGACGAAAAAACTTTCTGGTCCGACACGCTGCGCGAATCTTCCTAGCATTAGATGCAGCTATAGATTCGGTGAAGTCGTTCCACTTCATGTCAGTTGAGGCTACTTATACCGTCAGTATACCACAAACCCATAATCAGTAAATTGGCTCGGGAAGAAAAGCAGGATCACTATCTTCTATTGGTATATTCGATTTGGATGAAGTATGGAATACTTAAAAGACCAGTACTCATATGGAAGTGTAGGTTCGATCTGAATCAGGAAATATTTTGTTTTAGAAAGACTTCTCGATCAACACATTTTAAAGAAATATGAAAACAAAATAAATTAGATATATCAACTCAAACAGGCATTTCCATTAAATAGTTTTTAGAACAATAAGAAATAATGTTAAAATTAAAGGAAAATTTATATAAGTAGTCATTGAAGTCGACAGTGGTGACAGTCTGTGTCATGCTTAAAAACACTCGTCAGGTCATGTGCACTGTGATTTGACTCGACTATTTATATATGCTGGTCAGTGCAGGCTCATTCAGAGGTCTATTGTAATATTGTAACAGTTATTTAAGTGGGCTGTTAGGGTTATGTTTAACGTATTCTAGGGGCTATTGAGTCGAAATAATTGTAGATCTGAATGCAGTTTTGTGGTTATTTCATATTGTTATTTGCTAACTTTATTATTATTGCTTGCTTTGTTGTTTTTTGTTGATTGTTATTATTACTTTTATTTGTGTTTATGTGTAAATTTATTATTAGTTAATATACGGATTATTGTATCTATACATATATTTGTGTAGTATGTGACACTTTAGTCCCACTAGTAACATGCATAAAAACAAACCGTCAACACACCACAAAATCATCGAAAATCCAACACTTCTGAAAAATCAACAGAATACCAGAAGAAAGCGGAAGAAAAAAAGAAAAAAAAAAGAAAAAGAAAAAACAAAAACAAAGAAATAAGAAAGAAAAGAAAGAAAATAACCAGATAACCTGACATTCATCAAGAGAAAAATCACACAATCATAGACTTATACACTAAAGGAGCAAATAAAACCAGTTCCACAACATTATAACACACAAATATTTAAAAAAATTACAGCAGAAAAACCGGACAAGCGGATGAGTGTGAGCATACGTTGATGAAACTTCGAAGTCGGTATGACGTCAGTGAAACCGATCAGTTGTCACATTTTTCTAAATTAATACTATTAATACTCTATTTCTATCTCTGATATCGAGCACTTTATTGCAACATCTGCTTTCCTTAAATGTTTTTCTACTAGTAAACCATTGAAAGTCAACAGTTTTGGCTTTCACCAGTCTTCCAACTTAACACTATATATAAATGACACCGATTTGTTAAATGAAAAAATGTATATAACGCCATCCGCAGACAGATCTGTTTCGCTGTATTACAGCTCATCAATACGGTTAGACTCCGATAACTCTTAATCCAGGATTGAAACCCGACCGAAATGGCATCAGTCGGCGATTCTACCTCTGAGTTATGGGCGCTAGGTAGAAGGAGGCAGATCTTTAGCGTATGGTGTATCATACGCAAGGGGCCAGAGTGCTTTAGTTCATCACTGAATGAGCGATGCGTAGATGCTAGAGTAGCCACTGTTTCTTCAAGTCTACTATTCCTCCAGAGTGCTCAATCAGGGTGTGAGAGCGTATATCTTAAAGACAACCAAAATAATTAACAGCAAATTTCAGCCCCAAAATTTAAAGACATCCTAACCTCATCGACATTCGAACAACACACAACACACAAAATGCAAAAAAAAAAAAAAAAAAGATGTGGAGTATGCAACATAATAATAGAAGGAAAACTCTTCCAGTTCGAAAACGCAACCACATTCGAAATAAAATCGGATCTGAGCTGCTACTCGGAAAATGTAGTTTACGCTCTAAAATGCGACAAATGCGCAAATATATACGTGGGAGCGACACAATGCTTGAACAATAGAATTTCCCTTCATAGAAGCAATATAAGATTATTACATAACAGGAAATTATATGTTTTCCAACATTTTCACGAATGCAGTGATGGCAAATTCAAAGTTATACTTATATATCAAACACAGATTATGAAATATTAATAATGCAGGAAGAAAGATTCATAAAAAATACAAGCTTTCGCTCAACAAAACAAGATGAAAAACACACACACACCGAAAAATATACAGACACACACACACATACAAACACATACACACACCCACATACATACGCACACACACCAAATTCAAAAGATAACCTCAAACAATAAAAATGAACCAGAAGACCCATAAAAAACAATTCTAAAACATAAAGACGAAATAAAAAACGCTCACACACACACACACACACACACACACACACACACACACACACACACACACACACACACACACACACTCACCAAATCCAAAACACCGTCAAAGCAATAAGGAACACCAACTGACCGATGAAAAGGATTATATATAAGCATAGGCGACTAGAAGATAATTTTAACATACTAAAAAGGCAACCCCAGCCCCAAATCATTTCAAATTTGGGTAAGCACTTGATTCATTCATCAGTTTATTTATATGTTTATCCATTTATGCACATGCTGATGTAAAAAAAACGCAGTCCATTCAACGTGTCAACATTTTATTTATTTTATCTTATTTTATTTTACTGATTTTATTTATTTTCTTATTTTTCTACTTACTTATTTATAAAACAACAAGTTGGACATCAGAAACAAAAAGAACTCGATAAGTCAAGCCACGAATTTATTCACCTGAAGAAAGTCAATTTAAGACTCGAAACACGTGCAGCGTTACAAATACCATTATGGACACCTAATGTATCATAACATGTATAATAACAAAAACAATAAATATACACTTTAAAGAAAACGTTCACGGCTTGTCACACTTTTTATTCTCTCTCTCTCTCTCTCTCTATATATATATATATATATATATATATATTTCAATTTGTATAGAGACACAATACCTACGTCTTCCTTTCTCTTGCACTTCCTTATTCTTTCTCTCTCTTTTATTCTCTCTCTTTCATTCTCTCTCTCTCTCTCTCACTCTGACATATTTTTAGTTAACGATTAGTTTTTGTTTTTATCTTTACCTTTTATTTTATTTTATTTTATTTTTTTTGCGTTTCATTGTCGGAGGAAGTGCATTTCCTGAACACCGCAAATTCGTTCACTGAATTAGCCATTAAAGAATAAATGTGGGGTTACGAAGCCTACTATCCGGTGATGGGATGCTGGCGGGACAAGGGTGATGTTTGTCAATCATATTTTTCGAAATTGACGGAACATTAAAACCTGAAGCATCCGTTTGGTAAAGCCTTTTTATTGTTTCCACTTCGTGAGATATATATGTTTCTGTGTGTGTGTGTGTGTGTGTGTGTGTGTGTGTCAGTGTGCATGTGTGTGTGTGTGTGTGTGTGTGTGTGCGTATGTGTGTGTGCACGCGCGTGTGTGTGTAACTTTATATTTCGGTGAAATTATTTTTTGCTTAGTTTTTTTTCTGTGTTCTTTGCATCTATCTATCTATCTATCTATCTATCTATCTATCTATCTAACAAAAATTTCTATTACAGTATTACAGAGATTTTTTTAAATCTAATTAATTGTCATTATTCAAATGACAATCATAATTTTCACAATTGCTTTTACTTCACTATAAGAAAAAGATGAAAAAATAAGAAAATTTCCTCGTTAAATTAATCAGCGTCTATTCCAAGATTCAAGTATTCATATGTTTTGGCATCAGATTGAACGACAACTGACATATTTCTGCTCACACACGTGTGAATGCGCGTGCAACGGTCGCGGGAGTAGTGGGTAATCAGAGATTGCAACTGTGTCACCATGTTTCCGCTTGAGCCTTTACAGATCTCACGGCCTTGAGAGAGAGAGAGAGAGAGAGAGAGAGAGAGAGAGAGAGAGAGAGAGAGAGAGAGTAGATCTTTTATATTGCCTTTTTTGCTTTTATTTAAATATCAAACTGACTAGTTTGAGTATATATATATATATAGTGAGAGAGAGAGAGATAAATAGAGATACGAATTAATAGATGGAAAGATAGTTAATATATATATATATAGTCATCAGCAGACAGATCTGTTTCGCTGTATCACAGCTCATCAGTACGGTTAGACATCCGATTGCTTTTTAACGCAGGATTGAAACCCGACCGAATTGGCATCAGTTGGCGATTCTATCTCTGAGCTATGGGTGGTCGGTAGAGAGAGGCACACTTTTTAGCGTATCATGTATCATACACCAATAGCCAGAGTGCTCTAATTTATTACTGAATGAGCGATGCGTAGATGCTAGAGTAGCTACTGTTTTTCAAAGTCTACCATTCCTCCAGAGTGCTCAATCAGGGTGTGAGAGTGTAAATAGTCATCAGCAGACAGATCTGTTTCGATGTATCACAGCTCATCAGTACGATTAGACATCCGATTGCTTTTTAATCCAGGATTGAAACCCGACTAAATTGGAATCAGCCGGCGATTCTACCTCTGAGCTATGGGCGCTCGGTAGAGGGAAGCAGACTTTTTAGCGTATCATGTATCATACGCCAATAGCCAGAGTGCTCTAATTCATAGCAACAAGAATATTTGATGACGCTTTTGACCGTTGTATTTCGTATCTCCATACGACTGAATTCAAATTTTGTGATATCCCTCTGACACAAATATCTGTGATTATTTCTTTCCGGAGCAACTCGCTGGAAGTTAGTAGGAGACACATTGACTGCTAAGAGGTTACGCTTCAGCTTGTCTTTATAACTGAGCCCTGCTGTCATGAGGAGTTTAGGTATTCTGCCGTCACCCTTGCAACGCGACCAGCCTAGTGATGTTTTGACTACATCAGGGAATCTCAATTTCACCAGTTTCATTTTGCTGGAAGATCAGCATTGAATACCTATCGTCAAAAGTATAAATATAGATCGCACGGAGACAACGTTTGTTGAAGACGTCCGGTTGATTGATATGGGATTTATATGGGGTCTAGGATTATGGGTCGTACGATAATGTGGTCAAAGTAGCTGATCTATAAACCCGTAATTTGATGCCCAAATAAATACCTCTCTCAATCAGTAGGTAGTAGCATTTGCATTCTTCTTACTAAATATGTAAATGGTTCACATAATTCAAGTTCTTCCAGTTAATGTGCATTGGAATATCTGGGAATCGATAAACTAGTGAAGGTTGTCTGACACTCTGAATCTGCCTTTGACAAGGAAGCGGCAGGTGGATTACCCCCGCTTTTTTATGCTAATGGTAAGGCCAAAAGTCTTGCATGCAACTGATAAGCGGTCGACTATTTCTTAAACTTCCTCTACGTATGTTGCCACAAGTGCAGCATCATCAGCAAACAACAGATCACGAATGACGCTAGTTGTAAAAAGTGTTTTAGTTTAGAACCCCTGATGATTGAAAAAGCTACCACTGGTTAGAAATTGTTATTTAACACCAATGTCCAAATATTACCAAAGACATATTTGAGCATTACTGAGAAGAATATAGAAAAGAGGACAGGAGCCATGACACAACGTTGTAGCGTGCTATTTTTAACATTAAAGGAATCATAGAATTGCCACTCTGATACACCATCAGCTTTCATCTCCCAGTGAAATGAGATTATAAAATTCAACATTTTGTCTGATATTCCAAACTTTTTAAGAGTTTTCCAGAGTGCTTTACGATTTACAGTGACGAAAAATTTAGTAAGGTTCACAAACACCGTATACAACTCCTTGTTCTTTTCGCTCCCTTTTTTGGCTACCTCACGGACATGAAACCACACTTTGGTTTCAGATAAATTTCATTGACGACTTGCCTGATAATTCTGTTCGGAAAAAGTGAAACTAATATTTTATCAGCAAATGGCAGCAGAGATATTCCAATATAATTGTCACAAACATTTCTAATATCTTTGGTCCCGTATAGGTGTTGAATAAGGCACCCTTGTAGTCCTGAGAACCCCGAGCAACCTTCTTTATTACGTTGAAGAGTTTCTGTAGCTTTTTGACTAACTTTTTACCTGTAGATTTTGGGTGGAATAGCATCATCTCAAGGTGCTTTGTCTGAAGAGATTTGTTTGATTGTGTCCAAGACTTCCTGCAAGGCTGACTCGAAAGACATTTATTGTATTTCAGGACTTTGGAAAATGGCTGCAATAACGCATTCATCAGTGACAGATGATGTGTTTAAAAACATATTTGAAATGCTACTTCCAGTGACGCAATATATCAGACTTGTCTGACTGAAGCGTCTGTCCATTTACGGAGAGTACTGGGATGACTCCATTCTCTCGAGGACCATAGATCTTATTAAGGCCATCAAAAAAGTAATGAAGTCCTTCCTATCAGCTGCGTCCTGAACTGATGTAACCTTTGCAGCCACCAATCCTCCTTCATTTTCTTGAGAGATCGCAGAACCTCACTTTAACACTTATCCTTCTTTGATTCTTAATTTTTGTTTTGTCTGGGCTGTGTATTTGCGTCATGAGCAGTTGGACTTGATTATTGCTTTCACCAAACCAGCAGGTGTTATGAAAGGAACATGTGATATTGAGGTACCTTAAGACTCTCTTTTGGTGATGACATAATATAATTATATAATCTTATTTAAGACATTATTGTCCTAGGTATGGCGATAAACTACACCTGAAAGCAAGGCCTCTGATCTGGAGATTGAATGGTTTTGCTGTCGTTTCCAGGTGGTAGCATCTGTTAGCGTTTCAGCTATGGGCAAAAAAGGAAACTCCGAAAAATGTAATTATATGTACGTAGGTGTGTTATATTTGTACATGTGTAAGTATATATATATATATATATATATATATATATATATATTAAATCTCAAAAAGGAAGTATATAGAGATAAAATCATAAAAGCCAGGTACTATTAATATTAATTTTATCAATATTAAAAATGGTCCAGGTGGATGGACTCAATGTAAATAGTATTATGTATTTACAGAGTCAAATATGTATATTATATCAATAAATTTCGAAAATTAACATTCCGTTGAATAGCTATTTCAGTGAGAAAATTCTCACTTCAAAAGAGTTTAAATAATATCAACACAAGAACAGGAATTTTAAATATTTGTAATTGTAGATCCGTGAATATCTGTCCAGTGGAAGGTAAGTGTAAATCTACCCAGGTAATCTACCAGGGCCAAATATCACCAACAAAGAACAGAACAAATTAACAAACTGATATCAGTATCTCCGCTGGGGAATTTAAACAACGTTATTATAATCATAAACACTCTTTTTCTAATCCTAATCTAAAATTGCAAACACCCCTTTCCTATATATTTTGGGAAATGAAGGAAGAAGGACTAAACCCTATCGTTAATTGAAAACTGATAGGCTCGACACGCACCCTTAGAAACCTTTACGATAGATGCAATCACTGTTTAGTTGATGTTTAAAAAAAAGAGTGAAAGAGTAATAAAAAAAAAATAAAGATAAAGGAAAAGAAAGAAGCTTAAAAAGAAGTAAATAAAAAGAAAAGAAGGAAACCAGACACTATAACCATCATTTGTATCTTATGTCACAGGCGATTTCTCGTGAGTAACATGTTAACTTTGTCTAGCAATATGGAAGCCGAATTAATCTTATTAAAATCTAAACATTTATGCAAAGTGTAATTAGATCGAGGAAGTAGACGTATTTTCTCTCTTATCAAATTCCCTGCAGCGTGTTTAACCCCCAAAGCGGATTGAAATAACTCATGATATTTAATATAAACACAGAATGAAAATTTAAAAAAATCGATTATGTTCATCGTGGCATTAATAGATTATTAATTGTTACAGAAGTTACGGGTTCAATTCTTGGTTATGTAGAACGTTGCCTTATTTCGATCTCCGATTGAACCGAATCTCGAAAATGTCTCCGTTGAAAGAAAAATGCAGGTGATGGCTGAACCTTATCGTCAAACAATACACACAACAGTCCATAGAGTTGTGTAATTATCAAGGCGTGTGAATAAAAACAGGGCAATTATTGTTCCTGAAGTGGATTGTTATTGTCTAAAGTTCATACAAAACAATTGTTTCCACAGATGGACAATTTTTTTCTAGATCACTAATTGTAAAGCTATTAACCGAAATTTTTTCGATTTCATTTTTCATTGAATCATTTCAATGGAGGACATTATTTAATTTTGACTTGTTTAATCGAAAGATGTCATTCAAACTTTGTTGCTATTTTCAATTCATGAAAAGAAAATGTAAAGTATACAAAATAATATAATTTTGTTGAAACGCATGGGAAAATTTATTGTTGCTTAATAGTTTTATATAGGGAGTTATCTATTACGAATAAAACATGCTGAAAATGACACAGTTTCAAGATAATATAGCGTTCAGCTTTTGAAATTAGGAACAACATTATCAGTAGACACCTGTTAACATGGCATTGCCAGCCACATAAGGAATAAAGTCGATCAAATGTTTCATTTCTGCACACACGCTGAAGTGACGACAGGTGACTAACCCGGCACTAAATTATAAAATATGCCTGACACAATTAGATATGCTTTGGAATATTTTTTTCAAAATGAATAATAATTTCACTCACAGAAAAACAATCAGCAATGTACACACACACACACACACACACACACACACACACACACACACACACAAAAAGCTCGTCGGAGTAGTTGCATGAAAATATTTGCAAAAAAGACAAAGGGAAGCCACGTCCTTCTTTGGATTTTGTCGAAAATCTCGAGATGAATAGCAGGAGCACCCGACCAGATATGGCAACAGTATTCAATGATATGCCAATTGTTATAACTTCATGTGATCCGTTTCTGGCTAATTCAGTCGTATTCAGCTTAGCAAAAATACTTTTAGGAAAAATATGAATCCATCTCTACTCCCCCAATCTATGTGTTAAATAGACCAGGCGCTTATGCTTTGAGTGACAACCAATCTAAAAGAAGAAAAATACTGCAATTCACAGATTAATTAGGGTGTATCTGGGGATAGTTATAATCGTCCACAACCAGAAAAATGTCTTCAGCAAAAACACAAAAAACAAAAAACAACAACAAAAAAAACAACAACAAAAAACAAAAAACAAATCCTTGAAAGCAATGATATTATTTTACTATGTGATTTCACTATACAAATCAACTGCATTCGTTTTTCTTTATGTCGTGTCCCTTCAAGACGCAAGCGATCATAGCTCTTCACGACTTCCTGTTCTATGCATCTCTTAACGGTGTTTTTCTTTTTTGCTATCTCTCCTGCTCCCTGTTTTGCAAACCATTTATACAAGGGCGTTCGTCTATGTGTCATATTCCTTCAGGAAATTTGTGATCATGGCTCTCCACAATTTCCTTTCCTTTGAGGCTTTTAGTAAAGTTTATCTTTTTGCTAATCCCAGTTCTGCAAACCATGTACACAAGTTTATTAAGTTGTTTCTGCTTTCCTCTGTCCCTCTACCTTCAACATGACGTGTGCGTGTCAAATTTTCTAAGTCCTCTTTCCTTATTATGTATCCCAGAAATATCAGTTGCTGTGTGAAAAGCTCGGTAAATGATTATATCAAACAGCAAATCCAAAGAAATAACTATAACTGCATGTTCAATGAGAATAATACTATCTTTCTCTTGGGCATACCAACGACCCAGACACGAAAGAAAAGAGATGCATACCCATTGAAAGGGCACTTTATTACTCAATGCTATAGTGAAATATCCTGTTCTACCCAGGAATGGGTATGACCCGGGTTATAAAAGACCGGGACAAGAACGAACTGGAAAGTCTGCGTCATTCTATTGACGAATCTATGACACTGTCAAGCCCTCTGCTTTCGGGTAGAGGGCGCTCTCTGCTTCCGAGCAGAGAGCAATAACCCAGTCGTGGTTCCGCCGAAGGGTAGAACCACGACTGGGGAAAAATAGACAGACATTTTTTGGCCCGGCTATATGGCCGGGAATTCCCACTATAAAATGACCATGTGTCACATCTGGCCTGCGTGGGAAGGCTAGTAAATACAGTCTGCGTCATTCTATTGACGACTCTATGACACTGTCAAGCCCTCTGCTTTCGGGTAGAGGGCGCTCTCTGGTTTCGAGCAGAGAGCAATAACCCAGTCGTGGTTCCGCCGAAGGGTAGAACCACGACTCGGTAAAAATAGACAGACATTTTTTGGCCCGGCTATATGGCCGGGAATTCCCACTATAAAATGACCATGTGTCACATCCGGCCTACGTGGGAAGGCTAGTAAAAACAGTCTCCGTCATTCTATTGACGACTCTATGACACTGTCAAGCACTCTGCTTTCGGGTAGAGGGCGCTCTCTGCTTCCGAGCAGAGAGCAATAACCCAGTCGTGGTTCCGCCGAAGGGTAGAACCACGACTGGGGAAAAATAGACAGACATTTTTTGGCCCGGCTATATGGCCGGGAATTCCCACTATAAAATGACCATGTGTCACATCCGGCCTACGTGGGAAGGCTAGTAAATACAGTCTTCGTCATTATACGAGAGTAATCGTGATTAAAGGAATGTCATCGTAATTATACGAGAGCTATTGTCCTTAGACGAGAGTTATACGTCATTAGACGTAAGCATTTTTCACAAGACGGACGCCTACGTCCTATACAGAGACATTGTCTTCTTGATTGTTATTCTTGTCAACTGTTCATTGGTGTACGTGTATTTGGTCTATTGTACTGAGGTATATAAATCTCTATTCCTATATCCTTAGTGTTAAGAATTATTTCTTGCACTATTCTTTCTCTGTTTATCCCCTCCCGTGATATAACAGATTTGACGACGAAGGATTCGCATTTTCATGGGGTACACTAGAAATAACAGATTGGCGACGAAGGATTCGCACTTACTTGAGGTACGCCAATAATAACAGATTGATGAAGTAGACTTCGCACTTACGTGAGGTACGCCAATAAAACAGAGCGACAACAACGTTTTGGGACTCGCTAAAAGACCAGATTGAACAAAGATTAGGCAAAGCTCGTCAAATATCAATTTGGTGAGAATGTTGACGCATAAAAGAATAAGTTAAGGTGAGAAGTATTATTGCTTACCGGTGGATACAACTTATTCGTCAACTATACACATAAATAAAAATATGGAACAATTAACCGAGTTAACTAAAACGCTGGGAGAAGCAGTCCAATTGTTAATGAAAAAACAGAAAGACTAACAAAAAATTCAAGAGGATCTCCAAACACAAATGATATTGCAACAAGAGATGTTGAAAAAATTGGTAATAGAGCAGGGCGAAACGGGAAAAGCCTCTAAAGGTTTCTCTGCAGAAGGTATTGCAAATGCGCTCACAGAATTTGTATATAAGCCTGAGGAAGGTATTACTTTTAATTCGTATTACAAAAGATACGAAAATTTTTTTGCAAGACGGTGCAAAGCATAGTCAGATGACGAAAAAGTAATGCTCCTATTACAGAAGATAGAAACGCAGGAAAGCACAAAATATACAAATTTTATTTAACCTAAAAAACCGGAGGACATATCATTTGACGAAACGATAGAGATTTTGACGAAAATGTTTGGAGAAAGAGAAAGTTTATTCTTCACACGATATAAATGTTTACATATCGAAAAAGAAGAACAGGAAGATTTCGTTACGTACACCGGAAAGGTTAATGCACAGTGCGAAAGGTTTAAAATAAAAGACATTAAAGAGGACACGTAATCTTCGTACAAAGATTAACAGCAAAGAAAGACAAAGACGTACGCTCGAAAATTCTCGCAATGTTAAATCAAGATAAAGAAATATCGTTACAAAACGTTACAGAAGAATGCCAGAAAATGCTAAACATTAAGAAACACAATGTTTGCATTGAAGAGAAAAGCGTGGCTCGTATTCACAAAGTAAAACAACGGGCCCACCAAAAAGAAAAACCGTATTGCGAAGCATCTGGAAAGAATGGCCACTTCACTAGGAAATGCTATTTTAGAAACAAAATATGTTTCGAATTTTTAAGGAAATTTGGCAGTGATGTGTAAAAAAAAAAAGGGACCGAAAGTCCAAAAAGATTAGTACGTCAGTAATGAAAAACGTCACGAACTATTGCAGTACCAGAAAATACGTGAACTTAAAAATGAATGGAAGAACAGTAAACTGTTTATTAGGTACCGGTAGTGATATATCTGCAAGCAACAGACGAGCATACCTGGAATAAAATTGGTCGACCAGAGTTAAACAAAACGAAAAAAATTGCAAGAGGTATTTTCGGAAATAAGCTAAAATTCAAAGGAGAATTTATTGCTAAAGTAACATTTGAGGGAAAAATACAAATGTCGAAGTTCTATGTGATGTTAGGTAGAAATACAAATCTATTCGGCATAGATTTAATAGTGCTATTCAATTTGTGGGAAAAACCCATGAATATGTTCTGCACTAAGGCGTCAAATGAAAGAAAGTTTAAGCAAACGGAAAAATTCATACAAGAATTAAAAAACGAGTTCACAGATGTTTTTTTTCGGAGGAACTGGGTGGCTGTACTTAAACAGAAGTAAAATTTGAAATGAAGGAAAAAATTAAACCAGTATTCAGGACGAAAAGGAAAATTCTATTCGCTGCATAATTTATTCGTTGATGAAGAATTGAAAAGATTAGAAAATAATGACGTGAGTGAAAAAGTAGATTAGCCAGATTGGGCATCGCCTACCGTCTACGTTAAGAAAAAAAAAATCAGGGTGTGCCTTGACTTTTCAACTTGTGGAAATGAATGCTTGAAAGACCATAAATATCCCCTACCCACATCAGAGGAGATTTTTCAAAAGTAAATGGAGGAAAGATTTTCTCTAAGATAGATCTTTCAGAAGCTTATTTACAGGTAAAAGTAGCGGAAGAATGCTCAATGTATTTAACATTAAATACGCACAAAGGATTGTAGAGACTGAAACGTCTGCCGTTCGGGTTAAAAATCGCACCTAGCGCATGTCAGCAAATAATGGACTCCATGTTATCAGATTTGGACTATGCAATGGCATACCTTGATGACATTTTAATCAAAAGCGAAAACATTGATGAACATAAATCGCACGTCCACGAAGCTTTTAACCGACTTAGGAAATACGGGTTCAAAGTAGGACCGGAAAAATGCGAGTTTTGTTTGGATAGGATCGAATATCTAGGATAAATTATTGATCGTAATGGTAGAAAACCAAATCCAAATAGAACTGAAGCCATTAAGAATATGCCAATTCCAGACAATGTAACGAAGCTTCAGTGATTTCTGGGGTTCGCAAACTATTACAACATCTATATTCCTAAGATGCACGACCTTAGAGCACCCTTAAACAAATTGCTCAAAAAGAATAGAAAGTAGTGTTAGTCGAAGCATTGCGATGAGGCTTTTGAAAAGATAAAAAATGTTTGCTGTCAGATTTGGCGCTGGTACATTTCGATCCAAAGAAGGAATTAATCGTGACAACGGACGCAAGCGAATACGGCATTGGAGCTGTATTATTACATAAACTTGAGGATGACACAACCAAACCGATCGCTCATGTTTCGAGAGCGTGGCTACTCGCTGAAAAAAAATTATAGTCAAATAGAAAAAGAAGCATTGGCCATAATTTATGCAGTTAAAAAGTTCCATAGGTTTGTGTTGCAAACTGACCATAAACCACTATTGTCTATATTTAGGTCCAAAATAGGTGTCCCGACCCATTCAGCAAACAGGCTTCAAAGATGGTCCGTAATTTTATTGAATTATAATTTTAAAATGAAGTTCATACAATCAAAACAAATAGCGCATGCGGACTGTCTATCGAGACTGATCCCAAAAAGCCTGAATTACTTAAAGAAACGGTAATAGCGTCGGTGAAGGAAGAAAAAGAACTGAAAGAGGTACTAGTTAACACCGTGAGTGTATTACCAGTAACACCGGAAGAAATGGAAAGGATGCCGAAAACGGACGAATATATTTTGAAAATGATGAAACAAGCCAAAGAAAATAAAGGAGAAAAAATTTCATCATTTTCCATTTGCAACGAAACATTGTTGTATGCGCATAGAGTGGTGATACCAAAGGGTGTTGAGAAAGAGAATTTTAAAGGAATTCCACATAGGTCATCCAGGCATGTCACGTATGAAGTCCTTGATGAGGCGTTACGTATACTGGCCTGGAGTGGATAAAGATATTGAAGAATCAGGGAAACAATGTTAGCCCGTAAGAAGACAGCCGTGGCCTAAAACTGATGTGCCGTGGTTGAGAATTCATATAGATTACGCAGGACCGATAAAAGGTGAATACTATCTAATTATGGTAGATAGTTTTTCAAGATGGCCTGGGGTATTTAAATTTAAGCGACCAACAGCGGTAAACACAATTAAGGCCCTCAATGAAGTTTTTAACCGGTTGGGAGTACCGAAAACTATCGTCAGTGATAACGGGACGATGTTTACTGGAGCCGAATTTAAGAATTATTGCGAAGCTTTAGCGATAGAACATGTTACGATACCCGCATATAATCCAAGGTCAAACGGGCAGGCGGAGAGATTCGTTGATACATTTAAAAGAGCAACGAGGAAAGCGGATGGTATCGACACAGATGAAAAAACCTACAAACCTTTTTGATGGTGTACAGAATCACACCTAATCATAATATCAGTGGTAATCTGTCTCCTGCAGAAGTAATGTTTGCAAGGAAAATTAGGTCAGTCTTTGATAGACTATTACCTAAGGAAAGAAATAAGACCTCAAGAAAACAAAACTCGGAGACGAAATTTTACAAAGAAGGCGAAAAAGTCTTCTTCAAAAATTATCGCGCAAGGAAATGTTTGTAGGAAGATGCTACAATAACTGGAAGGATAGGGAAGGTAGTCTATTTGGTGAAAAGACAAAAATTTGTCTGTAAGAGACACTTGAACCAACTAAGAACCAGATTCGTCGAAACCACAAATAAGGATTGTGACATTCCTATGGAGGTTCTCTACGATATATTCGAGATTAAACCTCCCGCGAACATAAATGTACAGATGGAAGTAACCAATGATTCTCTGGAAATCGAGGACTCTAGGAGAAGAAGCAAAAGAAAAAAAAAGACTAAATACCTATGCCCTGAACCCAAAAGAAAAACGTATTGAGCGAAATTCAATGAAGAATTTAGCTCGTGGGGAGGTGTTGTAGTCCTACCCAGGGTTATAAAAGACCGGGACTAGAACGAACTGGAGAGTCTTCGTCATTATACGAGAGTGATCGGGAGTCTTCGTCATTATACGAGTGATCGTGATTATACGAGAGTTATACGTCATTAAACAAGAGTTATACGTCATTAGACGGAAGCATTCTTCACAAGACGGACGTCATTAGACGGAAGCATTCTTCACAAGACGGACGCCTACGTCTTATACAGAGACATTGTTTTCTTGATTGTTATTCTTGTTAACTATTCGTTGGTGTACGTGTATTTGGTTTATTGTACTGAGGTATAATAAATTTCTATTCCTATATCCTCAGTGTTAAAAATTATTTCTTGCACTATTCTTTCTCTGTTTATCCCCTCCCGGGATATAACACTCAAACACCCTTGCAATTTGCCAGGAGGTTTCATCAGTGATGTTTATTAAACGTTTCGGGCCTCTAAATGCATTTGACCTAAGATTTTAAGTATCTATCCATTCAGTTGCCGTATTCTCTAAAACTTCGTCGTTGTTCGGTTGATTCGTTTTTAATGCTTATCAACCCATTGCAGGTCATTTAAAGCCAGATAATAATTTTACATTGTAATAATTGTTTTTTTTTTGTTTCAGATAATAATGGTTTATTGATAATTCTTAATAATTAACCCATAGTTGTGAATAAGTGGACATATACTTTTTCCAAGGGCATTTGCGCGTAAGTAAATATAACGAACCCAACTGAAATTGGAACTCGGCTATCCGAATAAGAAATGCTAGCCATATGGATTGCATCAACCGCACATTTACGTTTACAGCACCAAGCGAACACCCATCTAACCAGGTTCGTTGTTGTTTTGGTGATTGTGCGAGGAACGGTGTTTCAACGTGTTATGACGGTAAGCCCCGTTGTTTTTTCAGTCCATGCTATTCTCAGCGTCCTCCTGTAGAATCATTTTAAGGGTGCTTCAAATCTCTGCTTTATCTGTGAGGAGATTGTCAATCATTCACTGGTATATAGGAAAACTGATATAATATAACAATTCAGTATTTTTGTTTCAAACACTTTCTTCTTTTTCTTAATACTTTCCTTAGCTTATGGTGGGAGCTTTTGTTATCCTAAGGCGCTGTTAAGTCTCTTTCTTTTCTATACAAACTAAAAGAGCAGATAGTGTTATAAAAGATTAGAAAGAATCTATATACCGTCTGATAAATAGAAGCATTTCAATTATTGCCCAATCTATTACATAAATCTTTTCACAAGTTTTGTTTCTGATGCAGCACTTTATACGAAAACTAACAGAGATATTGTTTAAGGTAACTTTTGTTGTCTTCCTGGACCAACAGACATCAACGATTAGAAAGTTCACACTACGCCCCTTTTTAGCAGAGGGATGAGAGGTGGATTCCTATATTTCCCAAGTATGTTCACGCGTAAGTGAATGTAATGAGCTCAAATGGAATTAGAAATTGGCTCTTCGATTTCTGATTCCGATCCATTAAGTATGAATATCTGGAAATAGAAGTTAAATACAAGAAGGTGGAACCTAAGCTGAACCGTCATTAGAATCGTTGCAGGAGAACTAGGGATGATTATAAAACATACAGATAGATACATTAAGTAATTCGTATGACTCTATCTTATCCGAAATACGAAAGATTAAAGAGTATTGATCAAATATTTAAAAAAAGGTTTCAATCCTATACGCTCAGTATTCGTTCCTCCAAAATAA
Source organism: Ascarosepion bandense (assembly GCA_037127315.1). Taxonomy (NCBI): domain Eukaryota; kingdom Metazoa; phylum Mollusca; class Cephalopoda; order Sepiida; family Sepiidae; genus Ascarosepion; species Ascarosepion bandense. The sequence continues at coordinate 416,600 of JBBBDQ010001681.1, forward strand.
AATAAACAAACAGTTCGCCATAACACTCAGGTGAAAAAATAGGGAAATGGTTATATCAAACAGCAAATCAACAGAAATAACTATAACAAAAGGTTCAATGAGAACAACAATACTAGCTTTCTCTTTGGGCATACCAATGACCCAAACACGAAAGAAAAGAGATGCACAGCCATTGAATCACCCTTGCAATGTGCCAAAAGGTTTCATCAGTGATGTTTATTGGGGGGGGGGGGTCAAGCCTCTAAATTCGGACCTACTTTCACAATAAACCAACCAGTAGCATTCACCGGCTGGTCAGCAACACTACCCACATGTGGTTTTGAATTCATTTTTTATTTTCCTGAACTGGTTGCTAACCACGACTAGAGAGAGATAATCTGGCGTTCAGAAATACTATATGAAAAATCATATCCTTATATATATATATATATATATATATATATGAGGATATGATTTTTCATATAGTATATATATATATATATATATATATATATATATATATATATATATATGCCTGAGTAAATAAATTGCAAACACTCTGTCTGCTTATTTTTAATAAAATTCCTTTCATACTCACGGATAATCTTTCGCGCATTATAATTGAAAGATGTCAGAAATGAGCTGTAACTTTAACAGATCATTCATTTCTCAATGTACCCAAGTACTTTCAATTTCTTTCCAAGATTATATTTGAAGCAGAAAAAATTACAGTAGTTTTTAGCAACACAGCTTTGCAGTTAATTTTGTTACCATAACTTACACCCCAGAAAATGATCTCTAAGTTTTCAGTTCACATCTGCTATAGCAAGGTATTAAACTCACAACACTTTGAGTGAAGCCACTGGGTTCCACAAAGTTCTTATCAATTTGATTAATAATCGCAAAAAACCCCCAAAAAACAAAGAATAATTGTGTATGCGAAAATAATTAATGCTCATATAAAAATGCAACTGGAAACTGGTAGTGATATCACAATAATCGATGAAGTCACATGGAAAGTAAACGGAAAATCTATATAAAAAAGGACTTTAAAAATTGCAATGTAGCGTGTCAGGTAAGAAATTATTTTTTTTAATTTTAGAAATGACTTGTATACTGTTGAAGAAATTGAGTCGGTGTTCCAAATTTAAAGTGAAATTGTAAAAGGATCACTGCCAGTGTTTAAACCGAAGCATAGTGTGTCATTCGGAGCGCTGGATCAATTAAACGAAGAATTAGACAGACGAGAAAAAATAGTTGTCATTGAAAAGATTAATCATTCAAAATGGGCAGCACCAGCAGTGTATATAAAGACATGTTTGTTCTGACTTTTGATAAAGTTAAGCAACTGTTTAAGACCACATAGATATTTATGACATTTTTACGAAATTAAACGGTGGAAAATTTTTACGAAACTGGATCTTTCTGAAGCGTATTTACTAATTCATGTTGAAGAACAATGTTCAGAGTTAACACACAAGGGATTATATAGATTCAACCGATTATTTTTCGGTATAAAAGTGGCTCTAGCCATATATTTTAACAAGCTACGTATGCGATGTTTGCAGATTGTGATTTCGTAGTTGCTTAGCTAGAGGGACTACTATTTTCAAGTGTATCTAAGGAACAACATATCGGGCATGTGAAAACAGTTTTTCAAAAAAATAATAGTATGGGTTCAAACTCAGTGAGAAAAAGTGCGAACTGTTTTTGCATAAAATCATGTATCAATGATAAACCATTGACAAAAATGGTCTTCAACCAGATCTGTCGAGAGGAAGTGCAATTAAAAATATTACTAGGTAACAAGCATTTTTGGGACTAGAAAAATAGTATCAAATTTATATACATAATACGCAGAATTCGAGAGCTCCACTGAACAATTTCCTTAAAAGAAGCGTAGAATGGACTGATAAGTGTCAGAAGGCGTTTGAAGAACTGAAAAAAAAAAAAAAAAAGACTAACGTCATCCTTATCATTAACGTATTACGATTCAAAATCAAAAGCCGTATTGGCTTCAATTGTTAGTTATTATGGCACTGGCGCAGTAATTCTACATAAATATGATGACAGGACCATGAAAACCATCGCCCATGCTTCGCGTTCGCTACTACTAAATCATAAAAAAGAAACTGAAGCCAGACTGAAAAAGAGGCATTAGCAATAATATTTGTAGTAAAAAAAATTACAAATTTATACACGCAAGGAGTTTTCGGTTGCAGACAGACTACATACCTTTATTATCAATTTATAATTTGAAAAAAAAAGAATTTCTACGCATTCAGTGAATAGTATACAACGCTGGGGTACCATCTTATTAAATTACGATTTTAGAATGGAATACCAAGCATCCAAAAAATAAGACATTTAAAGACACTGTAATTGCCGCATTAAAAAGTGAAATAGAAATGAAAAATATGTTATGCAATGTACTACGCACATTACCATTTACGCTGGAAGAAACAAAAGTGAAAGTAAGACAAGACATGTTTTATTACGGAAATAAAAAATTCGAAAAGAAAGTAAGAAAGACGTTTTGTAGAACGTAATCCAGAATTGAACATTATGTGACGGTTAATGATGTTTATGCAAAAAGATGTAATGGCTAGCATATTACAAAAGCGTATATTAAATGAATTTCATAGTGGACATCGGGGAATCTCAATGATGAAATCTCTTATATATAGTTATGTATACTAGACCAAAATGTATCACGACATTGAAAAAGTAGTAAAAGTCTGCAGAGGTTGTGCTCTTGCAGCAAAATTATCTATTAGAAAAATATAACATTGTCCAAAACATATACTCTGTGATTAAGACTGCATATAGATATCGCAGATCTAATAAACGGATCACTGTATCTTGCACCAGGGTAGAGCCTTTCTAAGTGACTTAAAATATGTAAGTGCGAAAAAACAATTTCTTCAGTGTGAGTGGAGGTTTTATATAAACTGTTTGCAAGATTTGTAATTTCAGATGCCATAGTCTCGGATAACAGTGCACGATTCAATTCTGACTCATTCGAAGATTTTTGTAAAAATGTTCTCGACTGGATATATTAATACTCCACTGTATCATACAAGTTTAAACGGACAAGCTGAACGCTTTGTAGAAATCTTTGAAAAAAAAAACAAAAACGAAAAAAAAATACAAGCAATAAAATGTGAACGAAAAAAATTCTTGAGAGTATACACCAAATCCCAATACACCACCAGGCATGTTGCCGACAAAAATGATGCGTGCAAGAAAAATTAAATCGGTGTTTGACAAGTTGTTACGAGTTCAAAAAAGTATAAGAACAGATAACAAAAGAATGTTAAATTTTTCGAAATTGGAGAAAAAGTGTTTTTCAGAATATATGTAAAATGGAAAAGAAATGTTGGAAACATTTCTTTTCCATTTTTATATATTCTGAAAAACACTTTTTTCTCCAATTAAGAATCGGAAAAATGATATATATGATAAAAAAAAACGAATGCAAAAGACATTGTAATCAGTTAAAGAAAAAGTTTACTAAAAAAAGACCGTAAGAAAGGAAGAAGCTATGCAAGTACTATATGTTATCTTTGGCGTACGGACACCGCAAGAATTCTTTGCGCCTAAATGTACGATTACCAGAAAAAGGAAACTATATGATATCTTTGGCGTACGGACACCGCAAGAATTCTTTGCGCCTAAATGTACGATTACCAGAAAAAGGAAACTATATGATATCTTTGGCGTACGGACACCGCAAGAATTCTTTGCGCCTACATGTACGATTACCAGAAAAAGGAAACTCGCAGAAATAATAAAAGTTGACCCAAAACGTACAAAATATAAAATTCACTATGCTGGCAAAATCGCCAGAGTGAAGAGGAGGTGAATACAAATAAATTAAACAAACAGAAATCTCAAAAGGTATGTTGTTGTAGAATTAATAATACACTATGGAATTAATAATACACTATGGCCTTAAATGAAATAATAATACACTATGGCCTTAAATGAAACACTGTGGAATTAATAATACACTATGGCCTTAAATGAAAAAAAAATTAAGTGATTGAAAAAAAGCCTGTTAGATTCCAAGCAAGAACACTTCCAACTAACGTCACGGCGAGTAGCCTAAGCAGTGAATAATATAACCGCTAGAAACGAGTTATAAAAAAGACTAAAACTGTTCCTTTTTGGATCTGATCAAGAAAGGAACTCAAGAACAAATCTGCGAAATCCCCGGTACACCATCTATCCAGAAACCAAAAAATATTTCGAACAACCACATCCCATATTCTGTAAAGACTTGTGTCCATTTCCATTTTCTTTTTTTTTGTTGCTAGCTGTGCTTTGTTTAATTACGTGAAAACAACCAAAGATTACAGAGATAGTACCTGCAACAATTTTATAGGAATTTACAATACACGCAGACATAAAATCAAAGCTAACGGCCTCGTGATCAAAGATCACAAAAAAGAATATGCCTTTTTTTTATTGACATAGCATTCCCTGCAGATTGTAATATATCTTTGAAGTTTTTCACAAAACTATTAAAATACAAGGTTCTTAAAGTGGGAATCTCAAAAATGTGTAGCACATGAGGACATTAATAATTAAAGTCGTAGTTAGAGTCATCAGAATTATTGAAAAAGGTTTCGATATTAGCGCATACCCTAAAGAAATATAAAAAACACAAGTACAGCCCAAAGATTACTAAGAGATTTATCTGTGTAAAATGTGTGTGATGTGTGTTTTCAAAAATAATCTGTTAAAACTGTCATTATGATATTTCTGACATTAGGTCTCTGGTTGGGACCCAGAAGGAAATGAATAATACAACAGAAATGAAAGGAAATAGTTATAATAATAATAATAATAATAATAATAATAGTTATTTTAATTATTTTACGGAAAGCAAGAACAGCATACAAGTAGCCAAGGAAGAAATCAAGAGCATTATAGAAGTCAAATACAAAATATTGCAATGGAGGAACGAGAACAGCTCCCAAAATTACAAACAACAAAGCATAACCTCCGAACTATTAAGCTCTACAGTGCAGCACTCAAGTTAATTTTGAATGAAGAAAACACTCATATAAATCTCAATGAAGCAATATATGCATCAGCAATAGCAGCAACAAAAAAATTGAACATCAAAATAAAAACAAGGCAGTCTCGCAGACATGAAGATCCACCTTGGAAAAGAAAAATAGAAAAAGAAATCGAACAACTTAGAAGTGAACTATCAGTACTGGATGAACTGACAAGAGGAATAAATGTAAGAACTAGGAAAAGCAGAAGAGTCGAAAGAAAATACAACATTAGAAATGAAAATGAAGTCCTATCAACTAAGGAAAAAATAAAGCAAACAATACGATGGAAGGCTCAAAGAATAAGACGCTATGAGGAAAGATCAAGATTCTACAGACAAAACAAGATTTTTCAAACCGACGCAAAGAAATTTTACAGGGAAATAGGTAAAAAAATAATTGTGACAGTCGCCCCCCCCCCGCAAAAATGGAAGAAGTTACACAGTTCTGGGAAAAATATGGGCTTACCCTAAAGAACATAACAAAGAAGTAGATTGGATTGCACAAGAGATAGAACGAATCAAAAATATACCAGAACAGACATGGGCTAGAATTACAGAAGAGGATGTTAAATTTGCACTAAAAAAAGCACACAACTGGAAATTTCCAGGTATAGATAAAATTCATAACTTTTGGCTATATTATTTAAATACAGCACGTAAAAAACTAGCCAAAGAACTTCAAGAAATGGTTGACGATCCCACTAAAAATACTGCATGGATGACCAAAGCAATTACATTTCTTCTACCCAAGAATAGTGACACAAACAACCCGAAAAACTACAAACCAATTACATGCCTTCCGACAACATAGAAACTATTAACATCTATTTTAACAAAACAGACATATTTATTCTTGGAAAGAAATGACATGTTACCGCTTGAACAAAAAGGGTGCAACTGTGGCTGTTACGGATGTAAAGACCAATTACTTATTAACAGAATAATGGAAAACTGCTACAGTACAAAGAAAAATCTTAGTACTGCCTGGATAGATTATCGCAAGGCATTTGATAGTGTGCCACATTCTTGGATTTTAAAGACTTTAAATATATACAAGATATCACTCGTCATCATCAATTTCATCAAACAGTGCATGTCTATATGGAAAACAACACTTTACCTTAACCATATAAATGGAACCTATAAGTCCGGTGAAATAAACATCAAAAGAGGTATATTTCAAGGTGATTTTTTGTCTCCCTTACTATTCTGCATATCATTAATAGCACTAACCAGTCAACTTAATAAGACAGAATGTGGTTATAAAATAGGCCAAATGAAAATAAGCCATCTATTTTACACGCATGACTTCAAGTTGTATGCTAAGAATGATAATGAACTGGAAGTTCTTCTGCAAACTGTAAAATGCTTCAGCGAAGACATTGGAATGAAATTTCATTTTGAATAAATGAGCTAAAGCTATAGTTTTACGTGGATCACTACAAGAAACATCCTCAATTAGCTTAGATTCTGCTGTAACAATAAAAGAATTAAAGCCAGAAGAAGCTTATAAATACTTAGGTGTAAATGAGAGTGAAAACATTCACCATAAAAAATGAAAGAAATAGTGCGTAAAGAGTACTACAGAAGGCTACGAATGATATTAAAAACTGAATTGAATTCTCAGAACAGAATTATGGCCATTAATATCCTTGCAATGCCAGTTGTCCTATATAGTTTCAACATCTTCAACTGGACTCTAAACGATATCAGACGAATGGATTCTAAAACAAGAAAGCTTCTTTCTAAGCATAAGATGCATCATCCAAAGGCTGATGTAGACCGTCTATACATACACTGTAAAGAAGGTGGAAGAAGTCTTATTCAGCTAGAATTGTCATACAAGACAACAACTATTGGCTTACTAACATACATAGAAACAACAAATGGCTGGATGATACAATTAGTAAAGCAACATGAAGAAAGAAAGAAAAAATATTCAATAAAAGAAGGCAGCAAATACAAACAAGATTTACAGTTAGTAGATTCTGTAGAAAAGCAAAACAGAAGCCAAGAACCAACTATTGCGGCAAAAAATATGAAAATGAAAGCCAAAGGTAAAGCTCTTTAACAGATGAAACAACGCTGGCAAGACAAACTTCTGCATGGCCAATATCCAGAACGTGCCAATAAATCCAATGTTGATAAAGTTAATACTCATCGATGGTTACGTGCATCTGGACTAAAGTCTAAGGCTGAAGGCTTTATTCTTGCAGCGCAAGACCGAAGTCTTTTCACTAGAAACTTTCAGGCAAATATTATACATAATAATATGGATCCAAAATGCAAGTTTTGTGATAAACACCAAGAAACAATAGACCATCTAATCTCAGGCTGTTCTGTACTTGCCTCAAACGAATATATAAATCGCCACGATATAGTAGGGCAATATTTACACTGGACAATGAGCAAACACTTTGGAAAATCTGTAAACAAACACTGGTATGAACATCACCCAGCACCGGTGACAGAAATAGAAGATGTCACCATTCTATGGGATTACACCATCTACACAGACAGAAAAATTGAAGCAAATAGGCCAGACATTATTCTTAAAAACCAGAAAGAGAAAACTTGTTTATTAATTGATATGGCTTGTCCATCGGATTTTAACATAGCAACCAAAGAATTGGAAAAAAACTGTCAAAATATAAAGACCTGGAAATTGAAATGGAAAAAAAATGTGCAAATTGAAAACAAGAGTTGTGCCAGTGATAGTAGGTGCACTTGGAATGATAAAAAATGGAACAGAACAACACATTGAAAGAATCCCTGGAAACCCCAGCTTAAGAGATATATAAAAAATTGTCTTATTAAGTACAGTCCACACACTAAGGAAAACTTTGTCTATGTAACGCTAGGGATGATAGGGAAGATAGAAAAAACATGAAATGGAGCCATAACAACACGCCACACAAACTTGGTTGGTAGTGCGACCATAGCAGAAATCGAAATATGATGAAAATGACATAATAATAATAATAATAATAATAATAATAATAATAATAATAATAATAAAGGAAATATATACAATCAGTTATTATATTCGGATTACATTTGATATGTGACAGAGCAGAAATCTACTCACGTTTATGGCGATCCGATTTTGTAGGGTTTAAATTATAAAAAACACCGAATTGGGATTCATAGTCTGTCGGTAAAACTATGCAGTGACCTTCAATGAGTTGACGGGAGGAAAGCATTGCTAAATACACGGCTAGTAATTCGCGCTGAAATTATAATACTTTTCCTGAGATGGTTTTAAACGATTTTTGGAGAGGAAACAAATAGAAATGAGTATCGCATCTATTGTTATTTGGGTTCCCTCATCTCAAGATTTCGTAGATTCTTTTCTACAAAGTCGGGGTTTATTCTGGCCAATCTTTCAATCCGGTGACACATTCATCAATTAGTCTTTGTTGTTTTGTAGGCAATCTAATAAATAGAGTTCAGTAAAAGTCTTGCCTTTATCCAAGTCTGGCATCAAATGTTCCTTCAGCACCTGAATGTATTTGGCAGTATTCAAGCTATCGCCAGTTTTAACCAATTTTTTTGAGCCATGTAAAATCTTAGGTCATCTCACACAAACCAAGTCAGATATTGTGTTTAAAACAAAGAAAAAGTAAGTAATGAAAATTTGATACATACCGTTGATTTCAAGAAGTGGAGCCACATTGTTAATATTTTATGTGGCTTCCTGGAGCTTGAATAATTGGTTTAATGCGATGGGGATGGGATACGTAAACTTCACAATTACTAGATAGCAATCTCTGTGGTTGGGCTCCCACCACACATGGTTGCTTGGATTCTTCAGTTGAATTCTACTCATGGGTTCTGTCAGCATTTGATATATGATTAAAATCAGGGCTCTAATTTGATCATTTTTCCAATTCAATGACACATTCATCCGTCAATTTCTGTAGTGATGCATGCAATTTCTAATATAGAGCTCAGTAATGCAAAAATATTTGACCTTCATTCAAGTCCGGTATTAAATACTCTTTCAGCGATAAAATGTATTTGGCGCTATACAAGCTATCGTCAATGTTAACAAGTTTGTTTGAACCTTCCCTTTTTATATAGCCTACTCGTATCAAACATTTACACCCAAAACTCCACTGTTCTCATTGTATAACGTTTGTTATTCCACTTTTCTGTCGGCCTTTTGATAAATTCCTATTCATTAAAATACAGCTCCATCTTCGTTTCATCGTTGAATGGGAACTTATCCCAAGCGTCTGCATCCCTCATTTTAAAAACTTTGACCAATTTAATATAGCCTTCAAATGTTTCGTTCTCAGTTTAATGTTGGTTTCTTCGTTGGAATGAATCTCTTCAGTTCATGTCCTTGATGAATGCACTAAGCGTAAATCTACCGGTAATATATATATATATATATATATTGTCATCCGCAGACAGGTCTGTTTCGCCGTATCACAAATCATCAGTACGGTTAGACTCCGATTGCTTTTTTACCCAGGATTGAAACCCGGCCGAAATGGCGTCAGTCGGCGACTCTACCCTTGGGCTATGGGCGTTCGGTGGAAGTAGGCAGACTTTTTAGCGCATATCATTATACGCGCCCAATAGCTAGAGCGCTCTAATTCATTTCAGTGATATATATATACAGTATATATAGACACACCACCTGATGAGACATTGAAGTTTCAATGTTTCGACAAACGAACCTTTGTCGTGGGTATATATAGAAAAATTATGTACATGTTCTAAAATATAATTTATAATATATATATATATATATATATATATATAAATGTATTGTAATTTTTTTATTACAATGGTTTATAAACGCATAATATCACTACACAAAATGTTTCATGTTTCAGAACAAAACTGTTCATCTTCAACTAATATGCTAAATAAGGGGTGAAAATGATTTATTTTAAAAAATATAAGATGAATTCATGGTTATTTAGAAAATTAGGGAGTGGTACTTAGAGAAAATACATTAGGTGTGTCAATATTATTCAATCAAAATTGAGAATTATGTAACCATGGAGATTCAATATTTGGGTTATGAAAGTGGGCTGGATGACTTGGATCTAGACATGTCACGTTTTCATTTTATCTGGCCATGTATATATATATATATATATATAATTACGGAAAGTCCCGAAGATTGAGGAAATGCTTTTAACCACCGACATGCTTAATTTATTCGTTTTGAACATAGTAGATGTTCAAATGATAAGTAGATATTCCTTTTTTTTATAATCAAACAGTATATTTATATATTTATTTCTACCGGCCTGATTATTTACGATAAATTTTATTACGGAAATGTGTGTCATAAGTTTCTCCTTTACGTATATATATATATATATATATATATATATATATATAGAGAGAGAGAGAGAGAGAGAGAGAGAGAGGGTGTTTCAAAAATAGATGGCATAACTTCAGAACTGTGTTCCCTATGTCTAAATAATGGAAAAACTCCCCATGAACATATGTCTGGAAAGGCTTGGTTTCCGAGCTATATGTTTTTCAAACATGTGCTAAGCTGAATTCATTTATTTTCCACATCCCACACATAGAGTGTTTTCGTGTGTTCTATAGCAAGTGCTCAAAATGTCCACCCTCTGCCCTAATGCAGGCGTCACATCAACGTCTCATCTACTTGCGAACACGCTTCCAAATTCCCAGCTTGTCTCGCGCCCTGCTACAGTTTGGTTGCGGAGAGTAACTCCATCAGTCGGTGACGATTACACCAGTCATTTTAAATGGCTTCACAGGTAGAAATACAAGAAATTTACTTTCGATTAGCGTGGCTCACATGCAATTGGTCCACTTCTACCTATCTATTAACCAGTAAACCTTCAATCTAGATACCTGCGGACTGTGTGACTGAAGTGTTCGGGAGCACTATCATGCATGAAGTGAAGTTTCCTTTTCCCATATATGCTGATTGTGGAAGTTGACTCTTCTATCCCATGTAGACTGTGCTTCGTCTGTTAAGGTAACGAAAGCAGGAAAATTGGAAATTGCATTGCATTACTATAAGAACTACTAACAGAATACAACTCCTCCAGGGTAATCTCCTGGTGACAACGTCTGTACACTCTGTAGATGATATGGTACAACTCTTATTCTCCCAATATTGTCCAGACATTTGAATGGGGAGTAGCAACTTGCCTTACCAACTCTCGTGTGCTGATTTCAGGAGTATCCTGCACAACATCCAGTATATTCTCTTCTTCCTCATGTATCGTAGATTTCGGTCGTCCTTTGCCACCAGCACAAGGTACGAATGTCCCACGTTCACAGAGGTGGTGATGGATATTTTCAAATGTTTTCCTATCGAGACATTGTCGGTGTGGGAACCTTTCTTAGTAGAGACGATAAGCTTGTCCAGAGTTACCGTCCACCAAAACATAGACGAAGTGCATATCTGCCCTTTCTCGATTTGAGTACATGTCCAATCAACATGCACCATTAACAGTCATCTAGCAACAGTTCATACGCGGGAAATAAGGGAGATGTAAGTCCTGTCCGGTTGGCGGCAAAAATAGCAATCTGACTGGTTGTCTGATCTGCTGCTTAGTGAGTTTGGTGCCCCTGTGGGAGATAAAGGTATTCTGGTTAGGACATGTTTGAAAAGCCTATAACTCAGACACCTGGCGTTTCCATCTATATATTCATGTTCTTTTTTTTTTCACTATTTAGATATAGGGAACACAGTCTTAAAGCTATGCTATCTATTTTTGAAACACCTTATATATATATATATATATATATATATATATATATATATATATATCCAGGTTTAGATAGCGAGTTGTCAGGCATTTACTTTTTTAAAAAGTGCTCATTACAAATAGAGCGTAATATAATTTTAAATAAAAAAGCAATTTGGATGATTTTCACGTTCTAATGAACGCTAAGCGATTTGTCAACCGTTGTATTTGAAGGAAAAAAATTGCAGTAAATTTTGGCAACACAGTCTTGCGGTTATCTTTTGTTACCACAACTCAAACCACTGAAGATGATCTCAGAATGAGATTGAAAGTACTTGGGGACAACAAGAAATGAATAATAAAATCATCTGCCAAAGATACAACTCATTTCTTATATCTTTCAATTATAATACGCGAAAGATCATCCCTGAGTATGAACGGATTTTAACAATAAGCAGACACAATGTTTTCAGTTTATTTAATATGACATGTCTAAAAGAATATATATATATATATATATATATATATATATATATAGCAAGTATATATATATAATCCATATATATATATATATATATATATATAAACGCACGTTGATACTTTGGCATATGTATAAAATGTCACCTTAATGAAAAACATGAAATTGTCAAATTTTTGAAAGTCAACATTTTGATTGTTCGCTTGACATTTGTATAAATCGTTGTCGGGACAAAAATCACACGCATTCAAAATAAAATTAGACAATTTCATATCCACTTATATCCTGAATTGCGTCTGGAACAAACGATGAAATAGTGAACATTTGACAGACGAATGGATATGCATATCCACGAGGTATCTAATCATTTAATAATAATCGAAAATACCCTACATAGGGTAATCGTTTAGTCCACTTTAACGGCATTCACTGAGAACGGGATATGTTTTTAAAGAAACCGTTTATGTCAAGAAGAACCTTGAACAGAAAATTAACATACACTAAAAATGCGTTCCAAGAATAATAATCAAAATAAATCTTTCCAAAAACGAAATTAAGATCTGGAATTAGATTGAAAACAGTTATGCCCCATATACTGAAGACATAAAAATTCAGTAATAGATTTATTGATTAACAAAATCTTCGAAAACATCGGTGTATGTACCAGTTATAACACATATAGGAGATCAGAAAAATGAACATAGAATAAGTTGCTCTACAGTTAGTTTCAACTGTAAAATGAAGAGACATTTCCTTGGTGTGTGGCTCAGTTACAAGTCTAGTATAAAAAGTAAGGACATTGAACAGAGAATCCCGCAGTATTTACATTATTCGGACTATTGTCCTCATCTTTGTTGCAATTTGTACGACGTTTCGGCCGTTGTACGCTCCGGCCTTCTTCAAGAAGACCGTAGCGTACAACGGCCAAAACGTCGTCTAAATTTCAACAAAGATGAGGACAATAGTCCGAATAATGTAATACTGTAAATACTATCTCATCTCAGAAATACAGACAAATACTAAAGAATACGGCCTCCACACAAATATTGGAAAATTGATTAGCTTTTTTAATTTTAATTTTGTAAAAATATTTTACGCCTGCCATTGAATTAAAGTATACATGCGCACACGAATTGGCACATACGCAATGTTTGTGTGAAATTAGAATAGACATCTGTGGCGCGATAGTTATTGTACTTTTTGTCTGGCAGCCAATCATGGAAAACGGGCAAAGAATATGAAACACATCTATTGTTCTTTGAAATATTTTTTTATAATTCCTTCTGTACTTAACTTTAATATACAGTGTGTGACTTAAATAACTCAAACGTGTACTTCCTGCATAATGTTAAGATATTTAATAGATGAAGACATCTTAGCCACTAATGTGTGAAATATTTCTGGCTAGTATATGTAGTAGGCATTTTTGCCGCACCCTGTATTTTTTTAATAAGTATTTTCTATTTTAAATGGATAAATAATTTATATTTGAAATTTGGTCATGTTGTCTGTTTTCGCTATGGTTACTTTGGTCTAACACCAAAAGATACTACAAATCTAGAATATTGACCTGAAAATTCAAATAATTTTTCTTCGTGAGATTTGAACTTGTATATGGTTGCCATGTACAGCATCCAAATCGTTAAGAAATGTAAAACAAATATCCTGTCAATACAACGAATTCAAGTTTTATACTTAAACAGCCTCATAAGATATCGACACATATAATGTCATGAATGGTGTCCAATTCGTTAAAAAATTCAATACTATCCTGTAAATACAACCAATTCATGTTGTAGTCGTAAATAGCCGCATCAGATATATAATTTCATAGTGATGTCATGCAAGACCTTCAATTTGTTCATAAATATCTGAACTATTATCTCTATATAAAACAAATAGACTCATCAGATATAGACATGTAGATGGCATGAAAGATATCTAATTCGTTTAGAAATATCTAAAGTCTCATCTCCATACAACAAATTTAAGCTGTATTCTTAAATAACTTTATCAGATATAGATGTTCATATGAATGTCATACTTGGCGTCCAATTCGTTTTGAAATATCTAAATTATCATCTCTATACAACCAACTTATGTTGCATTTTTAGATAGCCTTATCTGACGCAGACGCCCATATGGCTGTCATGCATCCACTTTGTTAAGAAATATCTAAACTATCATCACAATACAACATATTCATTTTGTATTCATAAATAGCCTCATCAGATATAAAGTCTCATACACAGATCATGCATGGCATCTAATTCGTTCAGAAATATCTAATGTATCATTTCTATGCAACCAATTCATGTTGCATTCTTCAGTAACCTCATCACAAATAGACTGTTATATGGATGTCATGCATGTTGTCCAATTCGTTCAGAAATATCTAAACTATCATATCTATTTATTCTTAAAATGCCTCATCAGATATAGACACCCATATCTCATGTCTTACATGGCATCTAATTCGTTAAGAAATATCTAAACTATCATCTCCGTACAATCAATTCATGTTGTATTCATAAATTGCTTCATATAGACATTCATATTTATGTCATGCATGGTGTCCACTTCCTTAAGATATATCTAAACTATCATCCCTATATAATCAGTTTGTATTTTTAATTTGACTCATTAGATATGGACTCCCTAAAGATGTTATGCATGGCGTCTAATTCTTTAATAAATATCTAAACTATCATCTCTATACAAACAATTCATGTTGTCTTCTTAAAAAAGTTTAATCTGACATAGACTCTCATATGGATGTTATGCATTGCGTCAACTCTATACAACCAATTTATGTTATATTCTTAAATAGCCTCATCGTACATAGACTCTCATATAGATGTCATGAATGCGTCCATTTCGTTAAAAATGTCTAAACTCTCATGTCTATACAGCCGTGTTGTCAAATATTTTTTTTTTAATCATATCACCCCGAGCAAGGCGGTAACGCCACTGAAGCGCAGGGGGCTACGTAAGAGTGAAAAGGTTGGAAAAGAGAAAGCCGGAAACCACATCCTAAACAAGGAACAAGGGATTTAGCCTCTTCACCTGTTCAATAGACGTGGGTGGAGTGTGAACCGGGCGATAGTTTATATAATTAAAAATGGTTTATATATTATAAAATTATATAATTAAAAATGGTTTTAACTGAATTAATCATTTTGGTGTTATAGAATATTTCTTTTGCTACGAAATCATGAAGAACCTAAACAAATAACAAGAAAAAATCTCTTGAATACAATGTTGCTGGAATGTTGTTGTAGAAAACATATGCCTCATAATATATTTTTTGTAACAATTTTGCAGACTCGAATGTAAGTAATAAATGAATAACAAAAAAACATATAAAACAAACGACAATGTCTGTTCCGGGTGAAAAACAAAATCAATAGTTTAAAACAAAGTGACAATGTATGTGTTAACAGATGTTAAAAAAATAATAAAATGACAACAGAAGACATTTAAAATTCCAATTACATAGGAAATATTTTAAACTATAGTATTTGTTTGTGTGTGTGAAACTTGTGTAAAAGAAGACTGAGAGGAGATTAATTCACTGAAAATGAATTGAACGTGCCCCAGCGGGGAACAATCTTTTTCACTTGAGACTACATCTCATAGGCGGAGTTTTAAAAAGAAGGAAAAGGGAATGGGTGATGGTATCATTGATTATTTATAGGCTTAAGGAGCATCCCCTAGCGTCGGTTTTTAGTAAAGTCGAATGAAGTAACCCACAATCTCCATTAGTAACAACAACAAAAATGGGTAGGAAATGTAACTAAAAGAGGTTTTAACATTCAACGATGTCTTGGAAGAAAAAGTTTGGAAAGAAACTGCAATCAACACAAGAAAGAGTAAACATGAGAAAGTTAATTACCGAAATGACTCTTTAAAAAATATTTTATAAATTTTAACCGAAAGAAACGTTTTGTCTTCGTTAAACAAATGTCGAATATTTCCTGTATGGAAACGGATATTTTCACCATTAACGTTTCTATAAGATACTCTACAAGTATTGCAAAATTATTTTTAGTATATATCTCGTTAAGCTACAGATGCACTTATGGAGTAAAAGCTATAAATATTGTATTTTAAATGGGCAAGCAGTTCATATTTGAAATTTGGTTATATTGTCGTCAGAGAAGCGACAGGTAGTGAAGTCATTTAGTATAGGAGGTAAAGAAATTGAATACAAGGTACAATGCTCTACGGTTACTTTGGTCCAACTTTGTTTATATATCCATCTGCTTAACTGTCTCGTTATCAGGCTTCAGTTACCGGATGCAGGTGTTAGGTTAACGTGCTTCTATTTTCAATACCTGGGAGAGACACCAGTTCAATCCTCTATCCTCTGGTCCGTCCGTCTTCTTTGAAGTCTGGTGGGAATTCGATGCCAAGCCAATGCTAATGGGCGGTATATTCATGATACCGAATGGATTAAAAACCCAGCTATTGATAAATATATTCAAGTGTTTACTAATATATTCCGTGTTTTTTGCTGGATTGCCTCCTATTAGTACCAGCCATTTTACGCATTTCATTTTTTCTGGAAAGACAAAATCAAGTTTTATTGATCTAGAACTCATCTCCTGCTGAATCTGAAACAGAATTGACAGTTTCAATATATTTAAAAATACTTTCATGGTAAATGTTCTGACGAACTTTCCGCTGTAGAATCCAGATTTTATAAACTTCAGCGCGATAAGATAACAAGGTCTCATCAAGTTACAGTTAAACAGTCTAAATACAACCGTAAGTTTTATGCTAACAGTTCCTTCTCTCTTTCTACTCAGTTGTAAAATTTTCTTCCGGCTGTCTTTCAACCAAACTTTGATCTTCAAAAAATTAAATGCAGTCGTTATCTTCGGTCTTCTTAATTCATTTATTGTTCTCGTTCCTTAATATTGTATTTTTCTTATTCTATTAAACTCAGCAGCACTTTTGTGTCTTAGTGTCTTTTATATAAATGGTGAAAAATGTGAACCAAACAAGATTCAATATACTTGGCAAATAAGTTATTTCGACTTGGAAACGGGACAACCATTTTCATGTTCACATTGGCACCAGCACCAGATGATATGGTGGTTCCATCCATCTCGTGACTGATTGCATCATCAATTGCAGTTGAAAGGCAAAATCTTCTCTGACTATTCATAATGCCTGCCTTGAAACGAAGAAATTCTCAGTCGACTTTTAGGAAATACCCACAATGGTTTCAGTATCGAGAAATGAGCGAACAATTACCGAAGTGATACTGGAATTTATCAAATGCAATTATTAAACCCGTTTACTCTAAACCGAAACACAAACAGAATAAAAAAAAATCATTCAACGTCGGAATTTGGGTTTTAAATCTATTCAATAACAGAAAACATCTTTAGCTGGTGAGGAGATTTAGCTTGTCAGTCACCTGCTCTTGACGTCATCAGGAAACATAACGGCCACGCCAAGATATCAAGGTATCTAAATATTGGAAAGACGTCATAGCTTCAAAACACACGTCTGTAAAATGATTAGAAATAAAGCTAAAAGCGCTCCATTATAAGAATTCGAACAATATCTACTGTTAATGAACTACTTATAGTTTAGATATTTCAAACATACACTCATTTATAGGTAAACAAGTTACCTAAAAAAAATCCTGTATTGTTTTTAATTAAACATAGATCAATGAAAAAAACTGCTGCCTAAATAAGCTATGTTTATTTTTGTGTTTTTCTTTTATACTGTTATTTTACCCAAAACAAGGATCCAAGTACACTCAAGGTAGAAACTTGCTGAGCAAGATTGTTGTAAGGAAGAGTAAGGCAGGAGTAAGAAGCTCACATTACGAAAATTTATTGATAGATATTGGTAGAACCTAGGCTTCAAGAGACCGGGATTTTAGTTGTCAGGGAATCATCTTCTCGGGAGTTTGTTCTATAAAATAACAATTATGGGGAAAAAGCTGGCTGAGTCGAACTTAAACGAACAAAAAAAGTATAAGTATGGGGATGGTTTGCCACTATGTACATAGCAGGGAATGGCCGGGCGATAACTGTGAAGTTCCGATCTTATTGCTGGTGGTATATTGGCCCGCAAACATATATTGAATGACGGTAGACAACAGCAAACAAAGTGCAGAAAACAAACTCAGTGCTAAGTTCATTTTTGGTAAAGAAAATACATAAGCAAAAATAATGTTACAGTGCACTAGGCAAAAGATGATTACGAAAACTTATCAAGAGGTTTAAAAAATTCGTAGTCCGGAGAAGGACAGATTTGTGGTCGCTTAAGGACGTTGTTCTGAAAAGGATAGTTTATTGCATATCGTTGCTACTGGCGAAAAAGAAGCCTGTTGGAGCTAGAGGCCTACTAGAGACAGCTAGAACGACGACCGATGGCAAGGTGGAGCTGATAATGGCTAGATATCTGGCACTGGTGCTCATGGCTCTAGCCGTGAGCTGGCTATTAGCTGCTGGAACAGACACTACAATTTGATCTTAATCATCTGAGCCGCTAAACGCTTAGGTTTCCTACCCATACCACATATAGGGGTAGGATGCGACACAAGGTCAGTTATTTAAGGTGGGAAATTCGAGGGCGTACACTCGAGTAAAGGGTGTAAATTTACTCTGACCTCTGTATACGCGGGATCGGGCTCTATGCATTGTCTTTGCTTGATTTATTGTATAAAATAAAATTTTGGCACAAGACTGAAAATTGGAGAGGAGAAAAATTGAGGCTGGTCATCACTTACTATCTTATACGCAGATAATCTTTTTAAGCCCAGGTTCTACCAATATCTATCAATAGATCTTCTTAATGTGCGCTTCTTACTCCTGCCTTGACTCCCTTACAACAATCTTTCTCAGTAAGTTTCTACCTTGAGTGGTTTTGGGCCATGTTTTGGATAAAATAACAATATTAAAGAAAAACACAACCTGTCATTCATTACAATTGGCACATTCATCGTAAAACATATATTGTCAACACGGTAATCACATAGATAGACTAAAAAGCAAATTTTTTACTG
The DNA here is from genome assembly GCA_037127315.1 of Ascarosepion bandense. Classification (NCBI taxonomy): domain Eukaryota; kingdom Metazoa; phylum Mollusca; class Cephalopoda; order Sepiida; family Sepiidae; genus Ascarosepion; species Ascarosepion bandense. Next base: position 435,856 of record JBBBDQ010001681.1, read on the forward strand.
TCAACCCTTTCTGAATGTTTGGATGAAAATTTGCTTTTAGATTTATTTTAGAAAAGTTTATATGAATTTCTTGCTTTCGAATCATTATGAAAATGAGATGAGGATTTGCTTTTAATTTGATGCCGAAAATCTGAAAAAATATTTTAATAACTTTCGACTCGAACTATTTCATCATCTCAAATACACACATTTGCATCGCGAAAGGTTTAATCAGTTGAATTTGAATTTGTGATTATTTCATAATCACAAATACATACGTCGAATAGCGAAAGGTGTAATCAAATCTATTTTCAATGAAACGTTTTTCATTTCTCAAATTTTATATATATATATATATATATATATATATATATAATATTGCACACTGATTACTGGTGCTAATAATATAGTGTTCGATGTAGAATAACAGAGCTATAAATTATATATTATTAATAAATATAAATTTTTAACTTCACCAGTAGCACAACTCTGAGATTCATTAACAACACAATCTACAGGCGCCTGGAAATTGTGTATTTGGGCAGCAAATTCATAAATAATCATATTGAATATACTGCAATATTCCTAAAATAATAAGCAAAATTTAACCGCAGTACCTTTTCACAAAACTTGTATAAAAGTGGGATTGCTGCCAATTACACTATTATTAAATTGCATAAACCAGCAGTCAACGAGAAAAGTAACGTTAGAAAAAACAAGTTTATAAATAATTATATTGGATGTACTAAAACATGCCTAAAATAAAAACAAAAAAATAACTGCAGTATATATATATATATATATATATATATATATATATATATATATATATATATGTTGAAAACAGAAATAGAAGTTGTTCCAACGAGAAAAGTTTTTACAGATGAAAAAAGTGTGAGAAGCCGTAAACGTTTTGTTTAAAGTGTAGATTTATTGTTATTATTATTAATAATATTATTATTCTTTTGTATAATAAATTAAGTGTTCATGATGATGATGATGATGATGATGATGATGATGATGTGTGTGTGTGTGTGTGTGTGTGTGTGTGTGTGTGTGTGTGTGTGTGTGTGTGTGTGTGACAAAGTGGACTTGATCAGATGAAGTTTATGTTTACGGTCCTGCGACTACGCTTGCGCATGAACGAGAGACGCTAGGAATTCTAATTTGAAGATGATGTCTAAAACAATGAAAAAATTACCACGAGGAATACATCTAAAATTATCAAGGAATTTATATAAAATATTAAATGAGCACAAATGATATATTTTACAAAACAACACATTAAACACATTAGATGCTCACCGTAACGAGATTGGACATAATTTTGATGTAAAAAGTGATACTTTAATTAAAAACAAAAAATAATTCATTAAGATGAAAATGCTTATGAAATTCTTTAATCGCTAGATCATCCATTCCGCTACGTACTTGTGGTATTCCAGCCTTGCTAAGGTGAAATGATTTTAAAAAGTTGACTCTTTAAATGTTGTTACGTTCTTAACGGACTAACGTGATCAGTATTTAAATTTAAATTTTCAGTCACAAGTTTGGATTATCCTCTTTTCAGACAATTTCTTCTTTAGAATCACTACTTTGTACAAAAGACTCTCGAGTTGGTGCTTACCCGACCCGACCCCTCAGTCTTAAGCTCTTCATATCTAGGTTCACAGTTACCTCCTCCGACTTAACTTCATAACATAACTTCAGTCAGCAACTGCCTACCTTTGTGGTTCTTGGTCATTATATTAGGCGAACATTTAGTAAAAAGAAATGAAACTGAGACTCTTTGAATTTATTTAAGTCTTTCTTTCTTTTAATAATCGTCAAGGATTAATGTCTCAAGTTTACAATTAATTCTTTGTTTCATCGACTCCGGTTCCTGTTTTAATTGGCTATCTATTTTAAGGCTACTTGTGTTGAATCATTTTTAGCGCAAAATACTCTCTTAGCCCTATTCTAGACATATTTATTATGTAATAAGAGTGTATTCTTATAATTTCCCTTGAGTACGTTTCTATTCTTATATAAGCTTTGCACACACACACACACACACACACACACACACACACACACGCGCGCGCGCGCGCGCGCGCGCACGTAAGTATTTCTGGCCATTAAGTACATACTAAGCTCTAATGTGATTTGGTGATATTTGGTATATAATTACGCCTATCATGTAACAACATTGTGCAGAGGACCGGATATGGTCGAGATAAACAAAAAGAAAAAAAAACAGCCAGATATTGGATTTCTTTGTCCCAGGAAATAAATAAATAAATAAATAAATAAATAATAGAAAAATATCTACCCTAGAACTGAAGAAGTTGTGTAAATGAAGTTGATAGTCATGCAAATTGTTATCGGAGAACTAGGAGATCCCAACACCGAGGAAATCGGTGAAGTGTTGAAAACTCTCACTCTTCTGCGTTGGACACAAGTTACCACAATAATAATATTTCTAGATTTAGAAGCTTCTTAAACATTTTACCTCGAATAAAGCAGTAAAGACGCAAGGGGCTACTGGAAGTGAAAGGGATTAGGAAAACGTTATTGAGAAGAAAAAGACAGGTTTCAATGAGACAGGAGATGACGGTTGACGTTGCATTTAAATTTTTAAAGATCGAAGTTGACAGGAAAGCAAGAAGCCGTAAGAGAGTTTCACAGGCGAGAAGTGTCAGAGAAGAAACTATTAGAGTAGAACTTACGGTAATATTACGTAATTTCAACAGTAAAATGATGAGAATGAGAAGAAAGCTAATTAGAAGATTTACCATGAAAATATTTATAGAAATGTTAAGACGGCATGAATGTGAATGAAGCCTTGATGACAGGTCAGGAGTGATATCAATGCTGATTTTTATTCAAATATTATCAAGAGCCTTTGAATTTTGTCAAGAATCTTTAAATATATAGCAGAAGCTTCAGCCCATATGTGCAGCTATATTGAACGCATAAACAAATAGTAGGCTTATAAATATGTAAGATAGATTATGGCGAGAAAAATTGTCTAGCACGACACAGGAAACGGAATTCTCTTGCCACAAACCTAGCAATTGATTCAATGTAATTATTTTGATTAATGGCACTGGGGAAAAACATGATACTGGCTGAGAAGTGGAAATAATTGATGGGTCTAAATGGGCGATTCATTTAAGACAACAGAGAATTACTAGAGGAACAAGTCCGTAACTCAATAAAAAGTAAGCAGAACACAACCACCCGCAATAATGTACATTTATTCAAAATATTGTTATTATAGACAATTTACGTCAACTATCCTCTATCTGTCCTCAGGCACTCACTGCTTTTACTGATATTGGAAATCTGTATTTTTTTGTTCCTGTGTAAACAATTCTTGCACTTTTATTAATCAGTTTACCCCAAGCAAGGCAATAAATCCACTAAGACGCAGGGAGGTTACTGAGTATTAGAAAATGGTTTATAATGGATTTAAATTTTTGAAAAATTTTAAGTTGACTGGAAATGAAGAAGTCAAAAGAGAGTTTTACAAATGAGAAGTTTGATATAAGAAACTCTTAGCATAGAACGTTCAATTATTTTTAGCCATTTCTGTTGTAAAAAGATGATACTTAGTCATTAATCTAGTACTGCGCTTAAATTCATAAAGTCTAGGTACGACAAAGAAAAGGTCATCAGAACAATTAGCATAAAAGTCTTTATAGAAAAGTCCCAAGGAAACTACGTTACAACGGTTGGAACGTAACTGATGGTCAAGATTAATAACATTGCAGTTTTAGTTTTATCAAGAATCTCTGAATATATAACAAGAGCACCAGTCCAGATATGGCAGCAATTTTCAAAACAATGACAAATGTTAAAATATATATACGCCATTCTTTGAACCAGTTAATAACAGATGGTAGGTAACTTTTGAGGTCCTGTCTGCTGAAGCAGAGTACAATTTCACTAAAATAGGATCATTTAATGACATGTTTCATTAAAAACGACCGACAAGGAAGGTTTTATTAATTTTTTATTTATTTTTTCCAGTATTCTTGCACTTTTCTTTTGCTAGAGGTGATGAGCGTAAAAATGTTCCATAATCTTTTACCTTCCAAGCGCTTTCAGCCACTTCCCTAGCCATTTTCAAGTATGTTATTTTCCTATGTTATTATTTTATCCTCACGTTTTACAAGTTTACCACCAATAATGATATCACGCATTAGTTGTATTAGTTGCCCTTTAAATTATTAGCATGCCTTTTTCTGTAGTCAACATTTTATGTATGGAAACTCGTCCAAGTGAAAAGATAAATCAACTCAAGAAAGTGTGTGACTTTGAGGTGCAGACACGGTGGGAGGTGCAGACACGGTGGGAGGTGCAGACACGGTGGGAGGTGCAGACACGGTGGGAGGTAGTAGCAGTCACAAACGAGGGGGTAGTGAAAACATTATTGCACAGATTTTAAAGAAAACTAACAACAGTCAGTCACTCAGTTAAGTACCATACGTGATACACGCTAGGACGATCATGTCTCGAAAGAGATATGACTGACTGGGCAGAACATTATCCCGCAGTAGGTTACTATTACTTTCTGCGGTAGATTGGTTGCTAGCCAAGGCTATAGAACCCAATCTGTCTAGTTATTTAACCCATAACTGGAAGGAAGAGATGGATTAATACCTTTCCCAAGGGTATTTGCGCATAAGTGAATGCAAAGAATTCAACTGGAATTCGAAATCGGCTCCCCGATTTCTTGTTCCGAATCGATATCCATTGCACCACAACGAACATCCAGAAACAACATATTTCTATATAAAGGTAGATTTTATATTTATTTTTAGAAGAGTAAATTTGTTTATGCTATAGGGAACACATTTGATTTGGTTGATATATTTTTGATGACGTATCAAAACAGTGCAGGTTATTTAAAGCCAGAAAATGATTTAGTGATACCACTCTTATTAAATAGGGCATAGCTGGGGGAGAAGAAGTGAATACATATCTTTCCAAAGGGCACCTGCACGCGAGTAAATATAACGAATACAAGCTGAATTGGAACTTGGCTCTCAAATTATAAACACCAAACCATTATCTACTACACCACACACAAATTCAAGCTTACAGCAACTGGTATTCCCAAGCTACCGAAGTTACCCATCTAGGTATCAAAACAACTCGACGTTGTTTAACTTCAATGATCTTACGGGGACCAATGTATGGCGGTAAGGCTGGGAACATTTGTACGTCAACACCAGCAACGCCCTTTAACTGAAACGAGCTAAAGTAAAATATTCAAAGCTATATTTAAGTGAACGTGAATTACTAGAGAGAATGAAATCTTATTAATGATATATGGGGCTGTGTATACCTAATGCGGTCAAGAATTGTATTTTACCCACAAAAATACTCGGCCGTATTACGATGTGCTGTAATGGCTATTCGCCCAGCATGAGAAATCGGAGAGCCGAGTTCAAATTCTAGTCGAACTTATTAAAGTTATCTACGCGCAACGACCCTTAGCAAAAGTATGAGTTTGTCTGTTATCCCTCAACTATGGGTTAAATAGCAGGACATATTATGTCCTATAGTCTATAGTCTACCAGCCTACCGCAGAAATAAACGAAAACTTATTGCAAGAAAATCTTCTGCCTAGATAGTCATGAATCGTAAGAGACATGGTCGCCTAACCCTAGATCACGTTTGGTATTTAACTGGTATGACTGGGCATTCAACTTAATAACATGGCCAACACTTTTAAACACGCCTAAAAAATATTTATAAACCAACAACATGCAATAAAGTGCTTACATCTTTAATTATACCAATTAAACCGTAACCACAGAATACAAAACAGATTGGTTGTTTTATTAATCATCATAATTTTGGTAGATACCGACAAAATATCGCGCAGACGTAGTAGTAGACATACTTTTTCGGGGTCAATTAAGAAGAAATAAAATAATTCTGGAGCCAATTTCTTAGGAATAAATCACGAAATCCGCTTCTAACAAAAGAGACTAACAAATTTCACCAAGGTTCACGTCATTCTAGCTGTTGATATTCAAAACCCTACTCAAGTCCATACGCAGAAGCAACGCTCAACTGACCAAACTAAAAAGAGATCGCCTCAGACTACGGCGTCACCATCCACAGTAAGAACAACATTTTACTTATCTCTTTTGTCCATACTATTAATGCGCACACATGCACATACTGAGTCTTTCACACAAACACACATGTAACCATATTCACTGTCCTCACTAAGAAATTTATTAAAAAAACAAAGCGGAAAGGATATTAATCGCTAATAAATTCAACAGACTTTCTGTATTCTTGCTGATACATAAAATTAATGTTATTTGTTCATACTACGTTGCTTTTCCTACTGAATTATTTACATTGTTCAGACTATGTTTACGATGTTTCAGCCTATGTTCTTCAGATGGTAGGAATTTCGAACCTAACCCTTTATTATGATGACTGGGATATCATTATTATATCATGTGCGATGCCATTTCTGGTAGACATGCAGTTATTTCCTTTTAACTTACCTCTCTAAGTTATTTGTTCACCACTGCTTTATCCTGGTATTGAACTCACAACTGTTAGGGTCAAGTCACTGGAACTAACCAACATATATATCCAATGGGCCATGATACACCCAGTGATCAAAATAAATGGTTGGGTTTGAAATTCCTACAATCCCGAAAAGACCAGAGTATAAATTGGCCGAAACGTCGTAAATATGGCAATAAAGATGAGGACAATAGTCCAAAAATGTAAGTAATGTAAATATTACTTTATCTCAGAAGTTTAGACAAATACTAAATTTTATTCTTTAGATAAAAGTCGTGCGATTATTCTAAACGACGGAATTATAGAATATTATGTTACATCGAACCCGACACTTCGAATTTTGACGTTTAACAAAAACTCGAGTAGAAGAATTGCTATAAATTCCCAATCTCAGTCGAGTAGAGCAAGAAAATCAAATGAATTATTTACTACAAAAATTAAAGCAGCTGAACATAAAATAAAAATTAACAATACAGCATAAGAATCAAAACTACAAAGAACGAACATTATTTACGAGTTCAACGTCCTTTTTAAGGAACTGTTTTTCTGATTAAATTAAACCCATAAATAATTATATTGGTTATACAATTACATAGCTATCTAATCAACTCGCGTTATACTTATCTGACCATAGCTCGATTAGGACTCTTTAAAACACACACGGAAACCTACCAAACTCCATCAGTAACATAATTGTTGAAAATACAATTCACAAGCACATGTAAAAAAGATTAAAAATAATGGAATTGCTAATAATATAAAAAATATTAACTATGAACACGCTCAAAACGTTTTGACCGTGTTTAGAAAATGAAATGTTCCTATACTTCAGATACATAAAAAAAAAACACATTCAGTTAAAAATAAAAATTGTCCTTGATAATGGCTAAAAGATATTCAGAACCTTTTGACATTTTTTACACACTTTCTAACAAGAAAAGAAAAACACTTGTACGATTACAATAATAATTAAATAAAAAGATTAGCAGGACCAGACGGTATTGTAATAGAGATAATGAAAGACTTAGACGATTTCGGCGTAATTACAGAAGTAATAAATTAAATCTGCGACAGTTGTGATATACTGGAAGACCTAAGCAGATTGATTTTCATAGCATCGCCTAAGAAGTCAGGCGAAAAAGTATGTGAACTCCACTGTGCAATCAGTTTAATGGGTCACATAACAAATCTCATGATCCGAATTCTGATGAATAGAGCGCCCAGTAGAAACAGGCGAGAGTTAGGACAAGAACAGTGCTATTTTGTCAAGAACACAGGAATAAGAGACGCAATATTTATGCTTGAAATGCTATCAGAAAGAGCAATATAGATGCAGAAGGACGTGTGCCTTTGTTTCATAGACTACGTAACAACATTCGACATAGTATGCCACAAATACTTAATAGAGATACTACGCAACTTTGACATACTTATGAAAGACATTACATTACAGTAATCAAGAACCTGTTTTCGGACAGGAAAAGGATTTAGTAGATATACAAATATAGAAAGAGGTGACAGCAAATACGTGCCTCCTCACCAGATCTATTCAACCCGTACATGAGCTCTAAAAGTCTTGCCCGGGTTTGTCATTGGCAGCCACAACCTGCACAATATAAAATACCCATATAATAGTGTTCATAGCTGACATGGAAAGGAAAGTACAAGACCTCCTAGAGAAGGTAGCTAAAGAATGCACAAGGAAAGAACTACATATAAACTACAAGAAAACTAAATACATGGTCATCAGTAATAAGAGAAGCCCAAAATGCCAACTACGGGCCGGTGATGCTAAAATCAAACAGGAATAGAAATTTAAATACCTAGGAAGTGTTCTAACAGAGGAAAGAAAGTGAGGAAAGAAAGTGAGACAACGAAATCCGAAGGCGTATTAGCATGGTCAAGGATGTATTCTAGAATTTGAAAAGAATATAAAGGGTCGTTGGAAACGAAGAAGAGAGAATTGGATTGTTATGTCATGTCTCTCCTATGGTAGCGAATGTTAGACAATCTCATCAAAGATAAAGGGAAGTCTTGAAGCCACCGAAATGTGGTTCTACAGAAGAATGCTGAAGATACAATGGACCAAACATGTGAGCAAAAACTAGGTTTTGGAGAGGATGCAAACAAACAGTAAACTGATACTAAACATCAGGCAAAGATAGCTGAAGTTTCTGGAACATGTAGTAAGGAAGGAGGGCTTGCAGAATCTGATACTCACAGGTCAGATAGAGGGAAATAGAGACAGAGGAAAGCATTGAATGATATTTGATAGGCTTGAGTAAATGGATGGCCCAGCAGGGTTTAGGAGGTGTAACACGAAAAAGGGTGTTAAGAGCTACAAGGGATAGGGAGATGTGTAAGGCAATGATCGCCTACGTTCTGAAGGGACATGGCACACAGAAGAGGAATCCCAATACCTTGTCAGTCATCTTTAACAAAACTTGTATATATGCGCGTGTGTGTATAAGTATATATGTGTGTGGTTCCTGTTTTTAAATTGGTATATATTTCCTGTCTCTATTGAATAGTTAGAATAGTTCCCAAATACAAAATCTACATTGTCTTAAAAATAATGTCCGTGTGTTTCTATGTTTTTGGAAAACTTTGAATAAGGAACGAGAATTGGATGAACGCCGCATAAGTTATTTTCTGATTTCTCTTCCTCTTTCAAAATGCTGAAAAGTCATTAGCGATATTCCACTAGCATTGAAAAAACATTTCCAGTTATACCGTTTTTGTTGCATTAATTCATTTTAGCAAAGCGTCTTTAGACAGAGCAGCAGCTACTGTTCAGCTGCTTGATTATGCGAAAAATGGCGTCGTAACATTTTGAGTATCATGCTTTGTAATCTGAGATCATAACTGGATGCAGAAATCCGAGTTTTGTCTGAGATTCCTTCAACTAGTACGCGTATTTTATATGCTAGATTTCAGTTAGGTCGACAAAAAACTTAACGAGAGTGGGAGCCTTTGAAGAATTAATGTAATTATCAGAATCTGTCTAGTGGATTCCCAGCAAATCTATGATAACCTTTGAGTAAAAAAAAAAACGGCTAATTATTTGAGAGGGTTATTACCTGTTTCAACCTTGAGCGTGACAAGAAAGAATATATATATATATTAGAGAAGATTCTTCACTACTCAACGACATAATTATTGTAAAACATAAAATAAGGCACTTTTAAAGAGCAAACATGCGGCAAGTGCCTTAATGAATAGTAGTAAAGTTAACTAAATTGTAGTAAATAGAATGAACTAAGTCGAAGCTGCTTCGCTATTGTCTCTCTCACCATGAGTGTGACAGAGAATATATATATATATATATATATATATATATAAATTCACAATAGTCTTTATTATAATAAAGAGGACAATTACAATTTTGAAACAAAACCAAAGGGTAAGTGGGGTGAGACTGGTCAACATTGACTATGTTAAACCTAACTAATCTGATTCGTGACCCATTCAGTCATTATACCACAAGAACTCATCCATCACCATTCGATCCAACATATACGACTGTATTGCATATTCACAGGGATTCTTCTAAAAACCATGACAGAATGATTTGATAATATACTAATTGTTTTGTTTTTACAAAAATATAGAACAATATATGGCATGAAATGAAGCTGAATGAATCGAATAATGAAATTAAATTACAATTAAACATTTAAAATTATAAAATAAAATATATCAGTAGTATCCGGCCACTTCGCATAAAATAAAAACGCATTAACTAGATAAATAAATGAATCTATCTAAACCAGGAGATTAATTTTTTTTTTAATCATATCACCCCCAGCAAGGCGATAACGCCACTGACGCACAGGGAGCTACGTAAGGGTAAAAAGAATGGAAAAGAGAAAGCCGGAAACCACATCATAAACAGGAAACAAGGGATTAGCCTCTTCACCTGTTCAATAGACGTGGGTGGAGTGTGAACCGGGCGATAGTTTAGACTATCTACTCCAATTGAAAAAAAATAAAGAAAAGAGTGAAAAGATTGGAAAAGAGAAAACCGGAAACCGCATCCTAAACAGGAAACAAGGGATGAGCCTCTTCACCTGTTCAATAGACGTGGGTGGAGTGTGAACCGGGCGATAGTTTAGACTATCTACTCCAATTGAAAAAAAATAAAGAAAAGAGTGAAAAGATTGGAAAAGAGAAAACCGGAAACCGCATCCTAAACAGGAAACAAGGGATGAGCCTCTTCACCTGTTTAATAGACGTGGGTGGAGTGTGAACCGGGCGATAGTTTAGACTATCTACTCCAATTGAAAAAAAATAAAGAAAAGAGTGAAAAGATTGGAAAAGAGAAAACCGGAAACCGCATCCTAAACAGGAAACAAGGGATGAGCCTCTTCACCTGTTCAATAGATATGTCAGAAAGCCGACCCGTTGTGTCTAAAGAAGACTGAAACAGAAAATTAAGGCTGAGCACGATCATACGAACTGGGCTAGTGACTTTCACCCACTATTCGCTGAAATCTGCTGATAACAAGATCCTGATGAGAATAACACGTAATCCCTGTCGTACACCGCCATCTTTGTCAAGGCTAGCAGCGTTAGAAACATCATCTGTTTCACCTGAGGATTCGTGGGGCGACATACGGCACGTTTATTTAAGATCTATGGACACAAGATATGCGGAATCGATATGAACAGTCAACTCGCCGATATATTGCCAGTACCTGAGGACAGTGGTAGAAAGAGTTCACGGCCATTTCTTCTAATTCAAGGTCACACTGAGAACATTTGGGCATATTCGCCCAGTCTGCTCCGAAGAACCCGTCATAAAGCGTTTTGAATCAAACGCCAGGTAAACGAAATCTCAGGGTTGCTGAGGTAATTCACCGATGGTACCTAGAAACAGTAAGAGTGCAAGTCGGTCGCCTATAACCCGATTCGACCACAGAGTGGGTCCGATACAATAAAAGTTCCCAATACAATGCCTTCCTAGGCCATAAAAAGTCACTGTACCGAGGCGTAGCACGACATTCAGTGAAGAAATCGCACTGATTCCGAGGTTTATGACGGGTGAAGTGATTGTAAGATTAGGGAAGGCGTATCGAATACTCCTCCCTTATAGCTAATACGTGTGGCATAGGAAGACTAACCTCGAGACGTGTCAATGATTCACCAAATGAGGCATACCCAGACCTACATGATACGCGCGCTTGCCAAATTAGAGACATGTCATAATTCCATTTTTTCAAATATATCAATACCGTTTTGCTGTAATTTTATTCTTTAGATATTCAAAGTGGGTGAAGAATGGTTTGTATTTTTTTATAGAAAAATGTTAAATTAAATTGGTTTGTTTGCGTTTAGATATGAAACTGAGAAAATCCGAAATTTGAACAGCCTATGACGATAAAGGTTGCGCTTAAAGACTCCGGTCGCTGCCTAACCCAGGATTGAAACACGACCGAATTGGCGTCAGTCGGCGATTCTACCCCTAGGCCACGAGCGGCCAGTAGTAGAAAGTAGGCTAATAATTCTAAATGAAAATAGAATGGTTCTTTTGTTATTTTTACTTTGCAAAATTTTACAAGGCAGCCAAGAAGCCTTAAGAAGAAGAGACTAGCATAAGGGAAGAGAATAATAATAAGAAGAGACTAGCATGGGGAAGAGAGCACAAAATCTGAACACCAGAACAGTTCATTTGATGCACATGTTATTGTGCAGTATTATTAACAAAGAACAATTCTATTTTCATTTAGAATCTGGGCATTGGCTATCATAGTTTAGAAGATAAAAGTTCGTACTGGTGGGGTTTCTCAAACAGGTAAGTCGTAAATATTTTGGACTTTAGGTCTATATCGACATCAAGGAATGGGATTATTAATATTATATTACATTATTATATATTATTTTATTATTATATGTAAATTATAGCGTTGAATTCTTTCAAAAGTTGATTTTAGATTTATAATTTTGTCCTTACAGTTTATCAAAACAAAAATGTCGTAAATATACCTTGTGTACATTTGTGGTTTCTCAGTTGTTTTAAACTCTTTGTTTTTAATATAAAACGTGTAAAATTTAGAGAAAGCAGGGCATTATTGATTTTTTATGTTGACGCCATTAATGTTTATGTAGGTGATGCCATTATGATCATAGAATGGGGCTTTCGTGGTAGGAAAGGCAAAGAGTAGCTTTAGCTTTCGAATAGTTGTTGGTGGATTTTTGGGAAGAGTGGTTGACGGGTGTTTGTAGATGCATTCATTAATTATGCTGACTTTTTCTTCAACTGGGATGCTGGTAAAAAACAATTTCAACACAGCGAAGTTAGTGTCCTGCCTGTTTGATTTGTTGCTTTTAAGATATGGAGAAAATAATTTGTTGATGCGATGCTGTAAATGTTTGGTGTGTATGGAGAAAGTATGTCATTTACGGTTTTTGATTGCTAATTTACTCGTGTAGATATTTTTAGATATGATAGGTCGGAAAGAAAAACCGGGTTTACGGGTTTTTAAGTTACGGTACAGATATTCTGGTTAGTAATCATAGACAATCTTCTGATCTCAGCGTTGTACGTTGTAATCATATTTAGTGATTCAGTGGAAATTTTTTAAGTTGTGAGAATTTATTTGTATCATCTATGATAGATGTCATTTTCTTCGTAAATCTAGTAAATCTTGTCGGTTAAGAACTACATAATTGTTGATTTTGTCATCGTGTCTGATGGTGATATTGGGGTTGTTGTGTAACTCATTCGTGACTCGTGAGAGGACACGGCACATAGAAGAAGTAGAATGGATGGCGGAACAAGTTTCAGAATAAATAGCAGTAATCTTATTAAGAGCTACAAAGCGCAGGGACTTGTGGAGAGCCATGAACGTCTACGTTCTGAGCAGACAGGGCACATAAAAGAAGATAATTTCTTCTAACGAACTGCCATTGACACAGTCAAAAATATTAATCAACTAAATGTTGCACAATAATAACTTGCGGCTTTTCAGATCAACTTGACCCGGAAAGGAACCAAACTATTAAAAATCTTCAAATATCAATTATAACAAAAGTACTTGATGTATTTTATAATATATACATTCCTTTTTTTTTTTGTTGCTTTAACTAATTTCCTATTCCGTTATCATATTTTATAAGTATTTACACTATTTACATCATCGGACTGTTGTCCTTATGTTTACTGTCATATTAAGGACGTTTCAACAGATGTACACTCCGACCTTCTTCAGGTGATATACGTTGAAATTTCGAACCTTACATTTTATTCAGAATGTTCTAATTCCACTTGCCATACCTTTTTTTCGCACATCTCAGCACCAGTTAATTCTCTTGAGTAACTCAGCTCTCCAAGGTTTTGTTCCCTCTGCAGTCACCAGGTATTGAACTCATGACTCTTTGGGTTATGTCACTTTTTGGATTACTCAAACAATGCTTTTATCCACTGGGCCACGAATCCCTAAATAACAAATGGTGTTAATAGTGTAAATAATTACACTACCTTATCAGAGGCATTTACATATAAGTTTTGCTATACTACGTCCACAGAGTCGCTTCGTCTACAATTCTCTTTGCCTTCCAAAAATAAAGCGAAAGTTCTACTTTGACACGTTATATAAATTCTGTCGATTGGAAACATCCTCATTTCCCCCAGTTATTCTCAAACACGCCATGTAACTCCTTCCGAGTCGACTCACACTTATTTACGCCGTCTTCCACCTCCTTCCTCTTTAAGCGTCACAGAAACTCCAGCAGTCTCTTCTCGATGCTAAGTATAAGGTTCCATTTATTTCAATTCTCTACAAAATCTTGCTGTTGCTCACAGTTTCGGTCCATGGTAGCATCAGCATCCTTTTGTAGAAACAGGTTCCTCTTGCTTGGAGTCTCTCTTTCTTCTTTGAGAAGGTTATCCAGCATTCGCTGTTATACAGGAGGATAATTCAGTACTCTTATCTTTGTTCCTAAAGAAATTTTCCTGTTTCTCAATATTTTACTTAGTTTTGGAAATCATTCTTAGCCAACCTAATACGCATTCGGAGCCCTGTATCGCAATTCTCTTCGTTAGTTATTTCCCAGATATTTAAAATTTCTGTACCTGTTGATTGTAACATCCCAGACCTGTAATTGGCATTTTGAGCTCTTTTTTCTTTTTACTATGCATTCAGTTTTCTTGTAGTTTATATTTAGCTTTTTATTCTGATTTTCCTTCGCTACATTCTGTATGAAGTTTGTAGTTTCCTTTCTATGTTTGCTACCAGCACTGTGTTATATGCATATCTTATATTATTTGGATTGTAGTCGCCAATGATGAATCCTGACAGAATTTCTAGTTCTCGGAATCGCCTCGCTGTGTAGGTTAAATAAATCCGGTGAGAAGACGCATCTTTGTTTTATACCTCTTTCTATTCGTGTATATCTGCTGAACTAATTTCCTGTCTGTATGCAGGCAGTTTGCTGCCAGAATAGATTCTTGATTATTCTAATATTTTCCCTGAATATATCAAGGTTGTTAAGCAGCTCTAACTTTGTCGAACGCCTTTGCGTAGACCATGAAAAATAGGTAGACGTTCTTAAGCATTTCTAGTTCTCTTTCTTATAACATTCTGAACAGAAACATTGCGTCCCTTGTTCCGGTGTCTTTGATGAACCCGCAATGATTTTTACTTTTTTCTATATCGGGCCTGAATTGTCGCTCTATTCAAAAGGATTCGAACGATTTTTGTTATGTAGCACATTAAGTTGATTGTTCGGTGAAGTTCATATTCTTATTCTGGTTTCTTAGGCAGTAATATGAAAATCAATCTACTTAGATCTTCTGGTATATCACTAGTGTTGTAGATTTCATTTATTATATCTTTAATCTTGTCTACGCCTTGGTCATGTAAGTCTGTCAGCATCTGTATTACAATCCCGTTAGGTCCTACTGCTTTATTTTAAATCTGGCCAGTGCAGCATCCATTTGTAATTTTATTATTCCCGGTCTGTCAGTATTTCTGTGTATTGTTGGTTGTTCTCTTTTGTCGTGAAAGAGATCTCCCACATATTCGTTCTATCGCTGAAGTATTTTTCTTTCTCTAATATGAGAATTCTATCCTTGGATTTTATGCATCCTGTTAATGAGCGTGTCTTTCGTCCTGTTAGTTATCTTATTTTTATGCATATCTCCTTTATTTGTGAGGCTCATTCTCTCTATTTCCGCACAGTTTTCATCGAGGCATTCTTCTTTATCCTGTCTTCATTTGTTCCTTATTTCCTTGTGTAGGTTTCTGTATTCTTTTCTATGTTTTGACCCTGTTTTATGTCTCCTTTGCATCGTGTCAATAATCTCATTTAAGATCTACTCGTTTTTTTTTTCTACGCCCGTTTTCCTTTGTAATAATGTCGTTTGCTGATATCAATATGGCTTCTCTTAGTTTAGCCCATTTCAAGATTCCGTTTTCATTCTTCTTTTCACACTTTACATATATTTTTCATTCCGGTTCGGGTCGTTCAGAAGTATTGCAGTTGAGGAGTTGCGTTTGGCTTCTACAATTTCAGAAGTTTCATTCATAATTTAAATATAACCGAGGGGTGGTCGCCCCGCCTCCAGATGGCACTTGGGTAGGTTTGGCAGTGAGTAACTGCATTTCTAAATCTCTTATCAATAGTTATGTAGTTGATTTTGTTTTTAGTTTTTCCTACTATAAAAAGGACAGGATTCAGTAAAACAGAATATGGCGATTGACGTTGCATTTAAATTTTTGAAGATTGTAGGCGATAGGAAGAAAAAACTCGGAAGGAAGTTCCTCAGGGGAAAAGAGCGAGAAAAGAAACTATTAGAATAGAACTTGCTGTTGCATCTAGCTAGTTCAACAGTAAAACGGTTGGACCGAGCTGCCAGTCTAGAAGATCGCTTAATTTTGTGCAATCGGGGCACTAAAGAGGAAAGCTCATCAAAATGATTGCCATAAAAATATTTGTAGAAAAGAAAGAGGTAAGTCACTTCATGTTTGTGAGAAAGTCAGTTCTGGATCGATTACCAAGTTTAGCAGGTGATTAAGTGTATAGGCATAATATGCTTCAAGAAAATTTTTTTAACTATTCAAAGTTCTTATATTTTCTAAAACTCTTTCTTTTGTAATTGAGAATGTGTGGATAGAATAATGGATAGTTGCTGGAATAAGAAATTAGAGAATCAAGTTGAAATTCCAGTCAGGTTCGTTGAGTTCGCTTATGTTCAAATAACCTTGGGAAAGCAAAACGATCAATCTTTTGTACAAAATCATTGGACATTAACGAACTTCCTCATCGTTCCATGCTTTCTGATTTAAAACAATGGGAATTAAATAAATTACGCAGTTGCATCAGTAACAATGTTTTATGTGTGTAGAGTCGGGCAAATAATCTACTAGTATTTACTAAACTTAGCCTAGTTTGGTAAAAGCTCTGAAGATTGCCACACAAAATAAGATTTCATAATAATCTGCGAAACTAATTTAGTGATCATTCTTCTGGTACGTGATACCCAGTTGATATTTACAAAGCTTAGCTTATACGACACATAAATCATTATTATTCATTTACTTTTTTAAATCTCATTAACATTTCGTGGGTTATTTAAAGCTGAAAGATGCATGAGTTTTAAGAATAATTCTTTTTTCTTTTTGAGCGAATATTGTATTAATATTTTGTAGACAATGATGTTTTCCAGATACATGTCCTAATATTTAACCCGTAGCCGAGAAGAGAATATATTGATTCATACGTTTCCCATAATTATGGGACATTCAGTGAGAACTACACAATGCCATAGTAATAGTTTTTTATAATTAGTTTTTGTTCATTCTTTTAGGTTAAGACGTCCAACTTAGGTTGGTAATGAATAGACATAGATAGATAGATAGATAGATAGATAGATAGATAGATAGATAGATAGATAGATAGATATGAAAATAAATTAGATAGATAGATAGATAGATAGATAGATAGATAGATAGATAGATATGAAAATAAATTAGATAGATAGATAGATAGATAGATAGATAGATGATAGAAAATAGATAGATAGATAGATAGATAGATAGATAGATAGATAGATAGATAGATAGATAAGAAACAGAAAAATAGATTGAAAGATAATGAACAGGCATAGATAGCTGAATAGGTAATCATCAGACAAAAACAGATATATAATGAAAAAACAAAAATAGATTGATTGAGTGATTGACAGATAAATAATAAACAAATAAAATAAATAGATAAACAGGCATAGATATATAACGAGAAGGATGGATAATATACAAAGATAGATAATGAACAGACAAAAATATATAGAAAGATAGATAACGAACGGACATAGCTTTATAGATAGAGATAGAAATACATGGGTAGGCTGAAAATTTCATAGGCTGACTATGAGAGAGTAATGATAGAATTGTGAAATCTTGCAGACTTTAGTTTCAACTCTTCTTATTAATGATTGAATTGTTTCTTTTCAGGTACAAGAGTGGGTTGAAATATTCATAGGCTGTTTATAAATACGTAATGCTAGATCTGCGCAGTCTGGCATGCATTAATTTCAACTCTTTTTTTATTAGTAATAACTGCAGTTCCTGGGCTGATTATGAAGTAGTAATGCTAGAGCTGTGAAATCTTGCAGGCATTAATTTCAACTCTTCTGATTAAAAACTGACCCTTCAATCAAAACTTCAGGTGTTACGTGTACTGACTACTTTTAAAAATAGTCAAAATCAAATACCTTAAAAAAAAAACGGTGACACGCTCAAGGGCATTCATACTGACATCGTATCTTTATTAGAGGATGTCGTCTTAGTTTTATCAACAGTGCAAATGTGGTACGCTTAAATAAGAAAGGAAATGGAGAATTTTGGAGATGGCGCATAGTCTAGAGGGTAAAGGTTGGAACACGATTAAAACTACTTATTAGTAAAACAATTCACGAAAAAAAAATCATAAATGATTACCACATCTTTCATTCCCTGAACAACCATCTTAATGGGAAACCTTAAATACTAAAATAATTGAAATATTAAATGCTTTAAAAAATCAACAACATTTACTCTCTTTCATTTATTAGACATTAAATTGCAATTGCCTTGATAAGGCCTATCAAAGAATGAAACGCATCGACTAATATAAGTTTTCCTTTTGTCTTTATTACGCACGAATACTCTTGGGAAAGGTATGAATCCATCTCTTCTCCCTCCAGATATGGGTTGAATAGATTAGGTTCTGTAGACCTGGTTGGCAACATCTCTGCTGCAGAAAGAAATGACAACTTACTGTAAGAAAAACTACTGCCTAGTCAGTCATGAATCGAAACAAGCACTATCGCCCAAGCGTATATCACGCATGACACTTAACTGACTGACTCATCAACGTCTATTGTACAGGTGTAGAGGCTCATCCCTTGTTCCCTGTTTAGGATCTGGTTTCCGGCTTTCTCATTTCCAATCTTTTCACTTTTCTTTTTCTTATTTTTTCTTTTTACTTTTATTTTTCAATTGGAGTAGATAGACTAACCTATCGCCCGGCTCACACTCCACCCACGTCTATTGTACAGGTCTAGAGGCTCATCCCTTGTTCCCTGTTTAGGATGTGGTTTTCGGCTTTCTCTTTTCCAAATCTTTTCACTCTTGTGTAGCCCCCTGCAGATCAGTGGCGGTACCGCCTTGCTCGGGGTGATATGATTAAAAAAAAAATATGGTGTCCCAGAATTAAGTATTTTTTTCAGATATCTCCATTTCTAAAAGAATTACTTTTTCCAAAACCAATATACTTATCTATAAAAATGGGGGGCAAAAAAAATAAAGAAAATTCAGTTAAATTCATAAACTTTTAAATTCATAAACTTTTATTTAAAATATATAATACGTAAATTAACCCCAAGCTAAAACAATTTAAATTTTAATTACATTATAAAAAATTTGAAAAAGTCTTTATTTTCTCACTTTTGTTTATTCATAATTTACTAAGACTTTTCTGTTAAGCTGATGAATATACACGAGTGTTTCTCACTTTTGTTTGTAAATACTTGTTGCCAAATAAAATACTCACATTTGTCAGTCAAGAAAGGAAACGCATCGGTTAAGATAACTTTTCCTTTTGTTTATATATATATATATATATATGTGTGTGTGTGTGTATAATCATTTCGACCCAGGCAAGGCGGGATCGCCACTAGAGCGCAGGGTATTAGAGTGAGAGAAAAAGTTGGCAACAAGGGGTATTGAAGAAAGGGTAAAAGATGAACGGGATTCAAGAAGATGGAAAGTGACGTTTAAATTTTAGAGATTTTACCTAATACAATGGAAAAAAGAACTTCTTCTACTAGAAAAGGCGATTACATTTAACTTTTTCGACGATAAAAAGGTGGGAAATAGATGTTAAATTTACGTGGTTACCAGAGAAAATCGCGCGACAGGACAGTTGCCATGAAATTATATGTAGAAAAGACAGAGAGAAGCCACGGTAAGAATGTGAGTGAAGTCGAGATGCCAAAGCGAGACCGATTTAATTGCACATCCTTCTTTTGAATCTTTTGAGAACCTCAAGATATATATATATATATATAATTTTTTTAATTATTTCTTTCCAAGGAAGGCGGACCGTCACTAGTGCGCAAGAAGGAAAGACTGGATATAGGGGCTATTGAAGAAAAGATGAAAGATGATCGCAATTCCACAAGATACAAGATGACAATTGATGTTGCATTTAAATGTTTGAGATTGAAGCTCCCAGGAAGCAAGTAAACAGAAGCGAGTTTCACAAGCCGGAAGTGCGGGAAAAGAAACTATTCGAGTAGAAGGGTTTATACGCGCGCGCGTGCGTCTTTGTGTGTGTGTGTGTGTGTGTGTGTGTGTGTGTGTGTGTGTGTGTGTGCGCGCGCGCGTGTGTGTGTGTGTGAAGAGAGAACGGGTGTGAAGGGAGATATAAGAGAAGGAAATAGAGTTTTTATTCTTATTTTAAGCATATGAAGAAAAAATATTGTGTTCGACGATAAGGAAGGCCTGTTTTAAGAGAAAGAATTAGGCTGCGCCAATCAAGCCACCGGACGACCAGTTTGACTGCAAGCCGACAACTCATAAAAAAAAAAACAAACAAAAAAAAACAGAAAAACAAATAAGATCCTGTACTTTGTTACAAAGGTCACGGAAACACTACAGGCAATGCCTTTTTTTTATTATTTCAATTATTAATATTATTTTTGCTGTTAAGATGTCAGGTGACCAAGTCATAAAACTGGGAAATTTGGAAGTGCTCCAGATTAATTGTATTTGTCCACTTTAAATTATTGAATGAGTAAACAACTAACTAATATGTAAACCATGATATCACGGAATTCCTTCAATAAATTCCCACTCCTTGGTAGCTCTTAGTAATGTTTGTTTTATTACTATCCTTCCTATTCTCTGTTCTGCCATCCAATTGCACAAGCTGGTTAGGTAGATGATCATGACTCTCTATAAGTTCCTATTCTTTGTAGATCTTAGCAACATTTGACTTTTTACTATCACTCTCGCTTTCTGTTCTGCCATCAATTCACACAAACTTAAGTCGGCGATCATAGCTCTCCACAACTTCCACACTTTTGTAACTTTAGCAATGTTTGTCTTCCTACTATACCTATCACTCCATGTTCTGTCATCTACAAGCTGATGACGCAGGTGATCATAGCTCTCCACAACTTCTTATTTTTTGTATTTCTCAGTAGTGTTTTTCTTTTTACTAAACCCCCCATTCTCTGTTCCGACATTATTTTGACCATGCACAAGCACTTTTAGTAGGTAATCATGGCACTCTACACCTTCCACTCTATTAGAGCTCTTAGCAATGTCTGTTTTTCTACTGTCTCTATCGCTTTACTGCTTTGCATGGAGTGATACCAGTTAAAAAATATATTCTTTTTAAATATTCTCATCATTTTCTCTTCGAAATTTGTCTTTCGTCTATACTGCTATCTACCTTCAGCTCCTTGATAAAATCCAAAGAAGTATCAGCAACATTAGTGGTCCAGATCTTGTGGCTCGGCTTCAGTCACTTTCCCATCGCCGTAAGGTTGCTTCTCTGTGTCTTTTCTATAAACACTTTTATGGTAATTGTTCGGGTGATCTCTTCGTTGTGGTACCAAGACATTTTTAAATTTAAGCGCATTATTAAACTGGCATCGGGATCTCATCAATTTCCAGTTGAGCTGAATAAATATAGCCGTAAGTTCTATGTTGACAGTTTCTTTTCTCTTTCCATTTGTTCGCTCATTATTAATGCTCCCGTGACTTCATCTTCTTCTTTATGTGCCGTGTCCCTTCAGAGCCTAGGCGATCATGGACTTCTATTTTTCTTTGTATCTCCTCCAACTCTCACTCCGCCATCCATTTACTCAATCTCATCAAATATGTCACTCGACGCTTTCCCTGTTTCTCTTTTCCTCGATCCATCCTGTGAGTATTCAATTCTCCAAACCCTCCCTACTGTTCCTAACATCTGTAATCCCATGTGTCTTAATGGCTTCACTGCCTTTTATGGGTTGATACCAATTTAAAAACGAAAGAAAAGTAAACGGCGACTATCTTGAAAACCGGTTTGGCAAGATGAAATATTTTAGTATGAAGTTGAATTTATAAAGTAATAAACATTGCCCGTCAATTACTAACTAAGCAAATAATGAGACGGGAGACTTTGACCAAAATAACAAAGTTATTGGTTGGTTTTGTTTAACGGCGTAGCAACGCCTCTATTGCTTATTTAATTAAATCTAAATTATAAAAATTCAAACTTTATCATTAATTGAAGAGATTGTTTTTCTTTCACAATTAAATTATTTTGTTCATTTTTTAACCGAATAATCTTAGAAAATCAAACAAGGAGTGACAACGTGTTTATCCTTCCAGGAAAATAATTGCAAATTCTTTATTTATTGGACAGTGTGTCGCGGCCACAAATAGTCGCTGCCAAAAAAGAAACGACCATAACAGCAGCAGCAGCCGCAGCAGCTATTAGCCGTTCCCTGACCCTTTACAAATAATGGCGGATTTTAAGACCCGCCGTAAAGAAAATCCAGCTACATGTGCGACACAAAACAATTTAACGAATACGCCCGAGCCTAAAACTGTCGTAATACGCATCGAATTAAGCTGCGCTCCCCAAAACACCAAACTTCATGGGGAGCAATTATTATTTAGCGTTTTTCTGCTCCCACCTATCTGGGAGTAGTTGACCGAACACTTTCGCTTATCACCAGCCTCGTTTCGCCCGCCCGCGTTTTGGGCACCGATCCTGTCTCCCGGCAGTCGAATCGGCCATCAAAGTCGCAATACCCGCTTCTGGCATTGATCCTGCTTCCTGGCAGTCGATCAGCCATCGAAGCTGCCACACCAGCTTCTGGCTCTGATCCTGCTTCGGCAGTCGAATCGGCCACTCGGAGTCACAGCCGCGACAACCCAACTTCTACTCGGCCCTGTTTAGGGATTCTGACGCCGTAACGTAACCTCTTGGTACGGTTTCGCATCCGCAACGACCTTAACTCGACTCGGCCCTGTTTAGGGACTCCGCCTCTCGTCAAGTACCTTCCACTGGTACGAGCTCGCTTCCACACTTGCCACTCAACCTAGACCCGACGACAGACACATCCCAAAACAGCCAGGCGACTCTTCCAGCATCTCCAGCCGACCAGCTACCGCTGCGAACGCCCCATTTCGACTCGGCACTGGACGAGGCTCAACGCTCGCCGCACCAACTCCATAGAGGCTACTACCCTCCAGACATGAAGCCTACCCGAACAACAACTTGTACCAACTTACAGAAATAAAAACCAAGGTTGTTATTGTTTTTACCTCTGCTTTTGTCTCCTCATTGTCTTGTCTGTTCACACTTATCAAAATTCAAGTTTGCAGGGTCGACTTCATCCAACGACCCAGCAACAAGTGTGTGCCATGTCTTCAATTTTACGGTAAAATATACAGTTTTACTCTTAAAAATGTATGTTGCTTATTTTACTATAAACATGTATTTTATACTTTTCTAGAAAGAATAACAAGGTGATCAGTGCGAAATCTAAGCATTTTTAATTTCATAAAAATAATCTACAACGAGTATATTTTGTGGCTTTATTTAATTGACACTCGACGTTGCTTTCTCCACCTCTGGTCTTTTTCAAAGGGTACAGCAACAAATAATGCTGCATTCCAATGGCTCAAATAACTTTTTTTTAATTCTAAAACAGGTACAGTTTAGGAAAACAGAAATTCCACTCATCCCTAAAATAAAAGATAACTTTCCAGGATTTTAAATCTTAGTTTTTTTCATCAAGGTAAATGTCGGATCAGAAAGGACGATATTATTATCACGGAAGATCGTAACAACTGAAAGGCGTCTAACAAGCTAAAAAAATTAAAAAATACCATTTTTTAACGTTTTAACCAGCGTATTTTACGTGTAAATATTTTCTTTGTCCACGTGTTCATGCAGAAGTTTAATATAAGGATGGTTTTGTTTTTAATGTAAGAATAATTTTGTGAACTCTGACTTCTTTTTGCCTCTATTTTAAATATTTGAGTTTGACTCTAGCAAAGTTGAATTTAAGTTTCCTAGTTGACTAACAAATTGTCTTTTGTTTTGTGCTAAGTTTAGTAGCATACCTTTTTATCACATTTTAAATATTTCCACATAGGAAAATTTTTTTTTCATGTGTACGCTTCCTATTATTATATAGTTCAAGTGTATCGGACACCTTATAGTAACGTGATCACCGGATATTAACAGTAATTACACTGTTGTATATACATTGTATGACAGAAAAATGTTTTATTATTTTTTATGGTGTTGAATGTAGGATTTTTCAACATGGTCGCTGTCTTTCTTTTCTCCAGCCTGCGTTTGATTTTGGCGCGCTTTAGAGAAGAGTATGCCTTTTACCAACCCCCCCAGTAGTTCATCTACTTCTTTCACTACAAAATATAAAACGTAGTTGTAAACCCCACTTCTTTAGCCAAGTCATTACTTTTACTTAACTACGTAGCAACAGCGGATGTAAATTTGGTGATATTTAATCCAAATATATTTTAATGTATTCACTTGGCCTTGTATTGCCCTCTTATGTTATTTTTCCAGATGTAGTTTACTGTATTGCAGGATATTTACTTAAACCGCCATATGTATAAAGAATTTTACTATCACAGCATTTTACAAAAATAAATCGTTCCATGCGGTTGAATTGTGTCATATGGTTTCAAGCAAGCATTGTGTTTGGCAGTTGACGTCTCTATTACTGGAGTAGTAAATTCACGTGCAGTTGAAACTAATATTTCTTTAAAAAAATTCAGATGCTAAGTCCCGTGGCATTGATTCTTTCCTGCCAAAGAGGCTTGTGCGGACTAGCAATTATTTCTGGACAAGCAAAGAGACTTAAGATTTTCCTGGACTACTTAGCACCTTGTAATTTTCAAATATGCATGTCCTGAAACTGATTTTGAAATAGAGCGCAACTTAGCCAAGTTAAATGGATGGCAGCCATATATAGGATCATTCAATAATTTTTAATTTTTAATAGTTTTTTTGTTTTGTTTTGACAAGCTGAAACCAGCCTTTCTGAATGCTATATGACTACATGGAGATGCACCAGTCGCTACACTATCTTCATTAGCGCCAGATGTCCAAATTCAAACTGTAAACAAATCCGGTAGACACTCGATTGTCAAGACAATTTTTTCTCTTTTTTTCTCTTTTTGCAACACTTATTTTTCATAGAGCATTATTCTGAAACAAGAAGAATTTTGTGTTCAAATGAATGGGCATTGTTTCAATTATATAGTAATTTTCAGTCATATAGTAATTTTTAATATACATTTTAACGCCAACGTCGTAAAGGAGATACAATTCCTCGCAGCTGATCCCTCGCCCGGAAAGGAACATGAGCAACAGGTGTGACTGAACCGTTATCCAGCGAATATTCGCACTAAAGAATTACTATAGAAGCATGGAACGTCAGAATTCTGTACAACTGTGGACATGTGGAGAGTGTCGAGCAGGAGATGAACAGATTAAATATCAACCTCTTAGGAACATGCGAAACTAGGTGGCCAAACAACAGAGATTTCAGTGACAACCACGAGATCATATACGCAGGCGGTAAAAGGAATGACAAGGGAGTCGGATTAATACTGGACAAAGACATCAAGAAATATGTTCTAGGGTACTATTAATTATTTAAAAAAAGTTCTCGTGGTAAAACTACCATTTATCCAAAAAGTTCTTGTGGTCGAACTTCAACATAGCAGTTATAGTTGTGTATGCACCAACAACGCAAAGCACTGAGGAGAAAATAGAATCTTTCTACTCAACAATGGATAGCGCCAAGACTCAGTGTAAATTGCAAGAAATTAGAACTACCATTGGAGACCTGAATGTCAAAGTAGGCAAGGGAAGGTGTAATAGTTGACAACTTCGGACGAGTAAACCGCAATGACCGAGGAGAAAAATGAGCCCAACAGTGCACAGCAAATTACCAGGTAATAACCAACACCTGGTTTCAAGAACACCCAAGACAATTATAGACGTGAAGAAGCCCAGAAAGTGACATGAAAAACCAAATCGAAAACATAACTACAAACAAGAGATTCAGAAATGCAGTTATTGATGGCAAAACCTATCCAAGTGCCGACTATGGAAGCGACCACCTCCCGGTTATATGTAAACTAAGGTTGGAACTTTGGAGGTTGAAGAAGCTTAATGCTGCACTCAGACCGCAATACAACAGACTCGTGAGAAACCTCACGTAGCAGGAAAATACATGGACAGTGTGAAATAAACTGGAAACTCAAAATGGGATTTAC
The DNA here is from genome assembly GCA_037127315.1 of Ascarosepion bandense. Taxonomy (NCBI): domain Eukaryota; kingdom Metazoa; phylum Mollusca; class Cephalopoda; order Sepiida; family Sepiidae; genus Ascarosepion; species Ascarosepion bandense. Next base: position 462,186 of record JBBBDQ010001681.1, read on the forward strand.
TAAATGAAGCGTTAGTGACATCAGCAAACGACATCGTCCCAAAGGAAAACAGACGTAGAAGAAAAATGAGTGGATCACAGATGAGACTCTGTACATGATGTTAAAAGAAACAGAAAAGTATGTCAAGACATGAAAAGAAATATCGGAAACTACACAAGGAAATGAAGACCAAATGTAGACAGAAATGACTCAACAACAAATGTGCAGAAATAGAGAGATTGAGCACGACTAATAAAGGATACATACATAAAAATAAGAGAACTAACAGGACAAGAGACATGCTCTTTAACAGGATGTATAAAATTCAATGATGGAACTCTAATATTAGAGAAAGATAAAGTACTTCAACGACGGGAAGAATATATAGCACATATTTTCCACAACTCGAAAACGTAAGCGACAATACACAGAAATACCAACGGACCGGAAATATTACAATCCGAAGTGGAAGCTGCACTGACCAAACTGAATAGAAACAAAGCAGCAGGACCAGACGGCATTGTAATAGGGATGTTGACAACCTTAGATAATTTCAGTGTAGGCAAAATTACAGAAATAATAAATGAAATCTACAACAGTGGTAATATACCGGAAGGCCTAAGCAGATTAAGCAGATCAATTTTCATAGCATTGCCTAATAAGTCAGGCGTAAAGAAATATGAACTCTACCGAACAATCATCTTAACGAGTCACATAACAAAACTCATCATCCGAATTCTGATGAATAGAGCGCGCAGGTAGAATCAGGCCAGAGTTAGGACAAACACGGTTTTGTCAAGGACACTGGGACAAAGAACGTGATATTTATGCTTAAAAGTTTATCGGAAAGGGCAATACAAATGAAGAAGGATGTGCACCTGTGTTTCATAGACTACACAAAGTCGTTCAAAAAAGTGCACAACAAAGACTTGGTAGAGATACCCGGCAACCTTGACATATTCGGGAAAGACATTAGAGTAATCAAGAACCTCTACTGGCAGCAAACCACCTGTATACGGAGAGGAAACGAGTTCAGAAGATATACAAAGATAGAAGGAGGTGTAATACAAGAATGTGTCTTCTCACTAGATCTATTCAACCGAGACAGCGAAACAGTTCTGAGAACTCTAGAAGTCCTCCCAGGATTATTCATTGGCGGTTGCAATCTGAACAATATAAGACACGCGGATGATAGAAGACATGGAAAGGAAAGTTCAAGACCACCGACAGAAAGTAATTTAAAAAAGCGGAGAGAAAAGACTACGTATAAACTACTAAAAACTGGATGCATGATCCTCAGTTAAAAGAAAAGCACAAAATCGGGGTACTAAAATCAAGCAAATGCAGAAATATAAGTGTGAAGTGTTCTAACAGAAGACGGTAAGTGTGACAGTGAGATCTGAAGGCGTATTGGCATGGTTAATGACGCATTCCAGAAGCAGAGTAGAGTATTAAAAGACAATAAACTTTTGCTCGATACAAAGAAGAGAGTACTAGATTATTATGTGATGTCTGCTCTTCAATATGATAGCGAATGCTGGACAACCTCATCAAAGACGAAGGAAGACTTGAAGCAAGCGAAATGTGGTTCTACAGAAGGATGCTGCGGGGATCATGAACGGAACGACGAGGTTTTGGAGAGGATGGCAGTGAAAAGGAAACTGATATTTAACATCAGGAAAAGACAGTTCAAGTTTCTGGGACATGTAATGCGGAAGAAGGTCTTGGAGAAGCTGATACTCACGGAACGGATAGAGAGAAAGAGAGACAGGGAAAGCAACGCGTGGCGTATTTGATGGACTTAAGCAGGTTTTAGGAAAGGTAACAAGAGAAGGGGTATTAAGACCTACAAGGAATTGGGAGACGTGGAAAGCCATGATAGTCTACGTTCAGAATGGACACGGCACATAGAAGAAGAAGAAGAAGAAGAAGAAGAAGAAGAAGAAGAAGAAGAAGAATATACAATGCATGCATGTTCTTCTTTATATTGTAGTTATTGTAATTTCCCGGGCGCGTGTGTGTTCGTGATCGGCAGCGTAAAAAGAATGAAAAACCCAAAATTCTTAAATAAGAAGGACTGTTCAAATAGCTTTTATTCGGTTAAAAATGAAGTGCAAAATAATAGGAATCTGATGGGTTTAAAAGAGTTTTTTCATTTAGCAATGTTCTAAAGTGTAGTAATTGTTTTTATTGTGAGAGATTTTTCCGCTAGTTTCCATGGGAAGAGCGAGGAATCCAAGTGTGAATTACTAGGAAAGAACTAGTCGCTGACTGCCCCCACCTCTCGTTCTTTTTTTTCTGTTCGGCCGCCAAAATCTTTTTGCAGTATTGAATTGCTTGCATTCACTTACGCACAAATACCCTTGGGAAAGGTATTAACCCGTCTCTTTCCTCCAGTTATGGGTTAAATAATAGGACAGATTGGGTTCTATAGCCTTGGTCGGCAAACAGTCTACTGTGGGATAATCTTTTGCCCAGTCAGTCATGTCTCTTTCGAGACGTGATCGCCCAAAGCGTGTATCACGTATGGCACTTAACTGACTGAATATACTTAGTAACCCAAGCGCATTACTCTTTTTCAGGTCATTTGGAGTTCGACCTTGTAGAAAGCACATCAGATGACTTGTCAAATATCAAAACAGGTTTCAGAAAACGTCTATTTAATTTGTATCGCTTTTTGTATAGACTTGCAAAAAGATTTTCGCATGAATTGAAATTAGTAAGACTTATTTGTAATTGCCTTTCACTTGTTTGTGCTTTATTTATTGACCGTAAAATATTAACTTATTGACGTTATATCCTATAATTTGGATGAGATTAAATTTTATTTTTAAAGGCACTAAGAAAAATCAGTATTAAAAAGGTAATAATAATAGTAATAATAATAATAATAATAATAATAATAAACAACACATTGAAAGAATCCCTGGAAACCCCAGCTTAAGAGACATACAAAAAATTGTCTTATTAAGTACAGCCCACACACTAAGGAAAACTTTATCTATGTAATGCTGAGGATGATAGGGAAGATAGAAAAACATGAAATGAGGCCATAACAACACGCCACTACCTGCCTTAGGTCTCCCCGCAGACTTGGTTGGTAGTGAGACCAAAGCAGAAATCGAAATATGATGAAAAAATGACATAATAATAATAATAATAAAATGGTCTCGTGAGGAGTACAAAGTCGTTATGACTGCATTTCATGAAGCGTTACTCAAACCTCAAAAAAACATGACTCGCCAAACATATGACATTTGGCATGAAAAAGTTGGTCGAGCAAATAGAAAGTATATTGACGAAAATAAATTAGTCAATGTACGAAGGTACATTATTCGTAATAACCGATTGACAGAGGCTGAAATTAATGAAATTAAAAGAATTGTAACCAGAAGAGGGGACTCAACAAAATATGAAAAGGAGCCGGAATCAGAATCAGAAATAAAAAGTAATAACATCAAACAAGCCACAGGTCATAATGTAGAAACCGTGATACACACAAATCACTGTTAAGATAATGCTGTAAGTTTAAAAGTGCTGGAAAGGTGTGATCTGAGTCAGTTAAAAGACGAAAATAAAACGAGTTCAGAACACATCGAACATAATTATTTGACGGAAAATAAGAGCAGTATACAAGAAGCCAAGGAAGAAATCAACAACCATATAAGTCAAATACAAAATATTGCAATGGAGGAACGAGAACAGCTCCCAAAATTACAACCAACAAAACATAACCTCCGAACTATTAAACTCTACAATGCAGCACTCAAATTAATCTTGGATTATACACTCATACAAATCTCAATGAAGCAATATATGCATCAGCAATAGCAGCAACAAAAAAATTTGAACATCAAATTAAAAACAAGGCAGTCTCGCAGACATAAAAATCCACCTTGGAAAAGAAAAATAGAAAAAGAAATCGAACAACTGGGAAGTGAACTATCAGTACTGGATGAACTGAGTAGAGGAATAAATGTAAGAACTAGGAAAAGCAGAAGAGTCGAAAGAAAATACAACATTAGAAATGAAAATGAAGTCCTATCAGCTAAGGAAAAAATAAAGCAAAAAATACAACTGATGGCTCAAAGAATAAGACGCTATGAGAAAAGATCAAGATTTTACAGACAAAACAAGATTTTTCAAACCGATGCAAAGAGATTTTACAAGGAAATAGGTAAAAAAATAATTGAAGTGACAGTCCCCCCCCGCCAGAATGGAAGAAGTTACACAGTTCTGGGAAAAGATATGGGCTTGTCCTAAAGAACATAGCAAGGAAGTAGATTGGATTGCACAAGAGATAGAACGAATAAAAAATAAACCAGAACAAACATGGGCTGGAATTACAGAAGAGGATGTTAAATTTGCACTAAAAAAAGCACACAACTGAAAATTTCCAGGTATAGATAAAATTCATAACTTTTGGCTATATTATTTAAATACAGCACATAAAAACTAGCCAAAGAACTTCAAGAAATGGTTGACGATCCCACTAAAATTACTGCATGGATGACCAAAGGAATTACATTTCTTCTACCCAAGAATGGTGACACAAACAACCCGAAAAACTACAGACCAATTACATGTCTTCCGACAACATATAAACTATTAACATCTATTTTAACAAAACAGACATATTTATTCTTAGAAAGAAATAACATGATACCGCTTGAACAAAAAGGGTGCAAACGTGGCTGTTATGGATGTAAAGACCAATTGCTTATTAACAAAATGATCCTGGAAAACTGCTACAGTACAAAGAAAAATCTTAGTACTGCCTGGATAGATTATCGTAAAGCATTCGATAGTGTGCCACATCCCTGGATTTTAAAGACTTTAAATATATAGAAGATATCACCCGTCATCATCAATTTCATCAAACAGTGCATGTCTATATAGAAAACAACCCTTTACCTCAATCATATAAATGGAACCTATAAGTCTGATGAAATAAACATCAAAAGAGGTATATTTCAAGGTGATTCTTTGTCTCCAATACTATTCTGCATATCATTAATAGCGCTAACCAGTCAACTTAATAAAACAGAATGTGGTTATAAAATAGGCCAAAAGAAAATAAGCCATCTATTTTACATGGATGACTTAAAGTTATATGCTAAGAATGATAATGAGATGGAAGGTCTTCTGCAAACTGTAAAATGCTTCAGCGAAGACATTGGAATGGAATTCAATTTGAATAAATGTGCTAAAGCTACAGTTTTATGTGGATCAATACAAGAAACATCCTGAATTAGCTTAGACCCTGCTGTAACAATAAAAGAATTGAAACCAGAAGAAGCTTATAAATACCTAGGTGTAAATGAGAGTGAAAACATTCACCATAAACAAATGAAAGAAATAGTGCGTAAAGAGTACTATAGAAGGCTACGAATGATATTAAAAACTGAATTGAATTCTCAGAACAGAGTTATGGCCATTAATAGCCTTGCAATCCCAGTTGTGCAATATAGTTTCAACATTTTAAACTGGACTCTAAACGACATTAGGCGAATGGATTCTAAAACAAGAAAGCTTCATTCTAAGCATAAGATGCATCATCCAAGGCTGATGTAGACCGTCTATACATACACCGTAAAGAAGGTGGAAGAGGTCTTATTCAGCTGGAATTGTCATACAAGACAACAACTATTGGCTTACTAACATACATAGAAATAACAAAGGATTGGATGATACAATTAGTAAGGCAACATGAAGAAAGAAAGAAAAAATATTCAATAATAAAAGAAGGCAGTAAATACAAACAAGATTTACAGTTAGTAGATTCTGTAGAAAAGCAAAACAGAAGCCAAGAACCAACTATTGCGGCAAAAAATATGAAAATGAAAGCCAAGGATAAATCTCTTGAACAGATGAAACAGCGCTGGCAAGACAAACCTCTGCATGGCCAATATCCAGAACGTACCAATAAATCCAATGTTGATAAAGTTAATACTCATCGATGGTTACGTGCATCTGAATTAAAGTCTGAAACTGAAGGCTTTATTCTTGCAGCACAAGACCAAAGTCTTTTCACTAGAAACTTTCAGGCAAATATTATGCATAATAATATGGATCCAAAATGCAGGTTTTGTGATAAACACCAAGAAACAATAGACCACCTAATCTCAGGCTGTTCTGTGCTTGCCCCAAACGAATATAAAAATCGCCATGATAGAGTTGGGCAATATTTACATTGGACAATGTGCAAACATTATGGAAAATCTGTAAACAAACACTGGTATGAACATCACCCAGCACCGGTTACAGAAATAGAAGATGTAACCATTCTATGGGATTACACCATCTACACAGACAGAAAAATTGAAGCAAACAGGCCAGACATTATTGTTAAAAACCAGAAGGAGAAAACTTGTCTATTAATTGATATGGCTTGCCCAGCGGATTGTAACATAGCAATCAAGGTATTTGAAAAACTGTCAAAATATAAAGACCTGGAAATTAAAATAGAAAAAATGTGGAAATTGAAAACAAGAGTTGTGCCAGTGATAGTAGGTTCACTTGGAATGATAAAAAAAAAATGGAACAAAACAACACACTGAAAGAATCCCTGGAAACCCCAGCTTAAGAGATATACAAAAAATTGTCTTATTAAGTACAGCCCACACACTAAGGAAAACTTTATCTATGTAATGCTAGGGATGATATGGAAGACAGAAAAACATGAAATGGAGCCATAACAACACACCACTACCTGCCTTAGGTCTCCCCGCAGACTTGGTTGGTAGTGAGACCAAAGCAGAAATCGAAATATGATGAAAAATGACATAATAATAATAATAAAACAGGAATTAAGAAGAAAGAAAGTAACGACTAACATTGCTCTCATGTCATTCCTCTATCTATCTATCTATCTATCTATCTATCTATCTATCTATCTATCTATCTCAGTCTGTTCATCTATCTATCTATCTATCTATCTATCTATCTATCTATCTATCTCTCAGTCTGTCTATCTATCTATCTATCTATCTATCTATCTATCTATCTCAGTCTGTCTCATCTATCTATCTATCTATCTATCTATCTATCTATCTATCTATCTATCTCAGTCTGTTCATCATCATCTATCTATCTATCTATCTATCTATCTATCTATCTCAGTCTGTTCATCTATCTATCTATCTATCTATCTATCTATCTATCTATCTATCTATCTATCTATCTCAGTCTGTTCATCTATCTATCTATCTATCTATCTATCTATCTATCTATCTCATCTATCTATCTATCTGTCTATCTATCTATCTATCTATCTATCTATCTATCTATCTATCTCAGTCTGTTCATCTATCTATCTATCTATCTATCTATCTATCTATCTATCTATCTATCTATCTATCTATCTTCTATCTATCTATCTATCTATCTATCTATCTATCTATCTATCTATCTCAGTCTGTTCATCTATCTATCTATCTATCTATCTATCTATCTATCTCAGTCTGTTCATCTATCTATCTATCTATCTATCTATCTATCTATCTATCTATCTATCTATCTCAGTCTGTCATCTATCTATCTATCTATCTATCTATCTATCTATCTATCTATCTATCTATCTATCTATCTAATAATAATGTTAATAATACAACTAAAACAGTAAGTGAATAATATATTTCAGGTTAGTAGAAATACCCAGAAATACCTAAAGCTATTTGTTTGCTCATTTGATGCCATTCGCAAACCCCGATATCAACAAGTAAATATTGTTGTCTTGAAATGCTACATTATTATTATTTGAAGACGATTGTTTCGCTGTAGATAAAATGAAAAAGTAACAAAGAATATGTTCCAAGTATAGAAAGGAAAAATATATATAACTAAAATGAAAATATGAACGGGAGCAACAAAAAGTGCAACAGAAAGAATACTGAAAAAGATCTTGAAGTGGGTTCGCCATTAACCTGAATGAATTTACTCATTCATATGCTTTATACCTTTACACCAAAGCGTCTGTATTGCCTTGCTTGGAGTGAAATAATTTTAAATTGTTTAATGCTTTTTTAAAAACTTAAAACAATTTAATAGCAGTCATTGCACTTCAAGTGCACAGCAATAATATTCTTCATTGTCTGTTTAGCATTTCTGAGAAAACTGAAAATAAAGAGAAACAAAGACGAAAGCAAAAGAGACACAAGAAAGAAGAAAAAATGGAGGAAGAAGAAAGAAAAAGGAAAAGAAAGAAAAAATAAAGGAGAAGAGAGAAAAAGAAACAAAATAAAACAGAAAAGAAAAGAAAGATTTCTGAAAATGAGAAAGTAGTACTTATCTTATTTGCAAAAAGTAATTAAAACGAGTGCACAGTCATATATACGTGGAAAGTCACCTTTAAAACAAACATTGTTCGTGGCAGGCCAAATGTTACATTGACAGCTTTACACTATTGAGAAAATTAAGCGTACACCCGCGATTCGACTGAGGAATTGTCCCGTGAAAAAAAAAACAAACAAAAAACCCCCCCAAAAAACAAACAAACAAAAAACAACTTCAATTAGATCATTTTCCCAAATAATGAGTAATCCTAAACATCGAAAATTTCCTCAGTATGGCGCAACTCTTTGTCAATACGTTTTACTCGCTGTTTTGTCTATTTGCAACCATTCTACGGAACAACAAATCTACTTCGTTCGCAAACCTTTTTACCCTTGCGTAACCATTCAAGGAAAGCCTGAGCAAAAACAAAATTATATTATATAGTTTTCTCATTCTATTTTCATTGTAGTTCAAATGGTAGATATCTAAGTAAATATTTTTGAATAACTGGTTTAAGGAAAAATTAATACTTCTTTGTCAAATGTTTAGATAATGTTAAATAAATATTGTTCGTTTATAAGACTTAATCAGGGAGTTTTTATTCACACAAAAAGTTCTAAACTAAAACAAACAATTTTCTTAATTTTAACTAAAAGTGTTTTAAATATTTGACTATGCACTTTTAGAAATAATAACTTCTTATCCTTGTACCACCCTTGAAATAGTCTTCATATAACCCCTGCATAGAAAATATTATGGACTATTATTATTATCTGTAGCTTTTATTCAATTATCGTAGTTCGCGTGGTAAACGTAATATATAGACACTCGTCCTGTGTTCAAGTGAGCCACTTAATGATACACGTATCCTCTAATTACAGGTCCTGTTTACTAACCAAGGAAGGTGGTTTCAAACTGACGCCATACAGACATCGGTAAATGCATTCACTATGATTATTATAATAATCCCTATGCATTTCCTATGATGATTATAATAACCACTTCAAGTTGAAAACACCTGTTTCCGTACATTAAGTTAAGCAACGTAGAGCCTGCCCAGTACTTAAATGAGTGACCGATTGAGAATACCAGGCGTTGTAAACTTGGATGTGAGGGTGATGTAATGGATAATGGTTCGGAACTGTTAATCACTGAGCTGAGTTCCAATTCCAGTTGGGTTTGTTGTATTCACTTACGCGCAAACGCTGTTGGGAAAGTTGAGAATCCACATACGCTCATCCCACCTATAGGTTAATTAGTAAGGCTTGTATAGATAAAACCGTTATTATTTCAAAAACAAAACTGCGTAATAAATAGATTTCCGCATACAATGACCCATACATTTGATATGTCATTAAACAAGAAAAAAAAATAACCAAGGATTTTCTAACATTTTGCCGCACGTTTATAGTAAAGTTACAAATATAAAATGAAACAAATATAATCTAAAAATGCATTAAACTATTTAGCGTTTCTCGCAAAATCCCTAGGCACCTCTTGCAAGCGTCTGCAACAGGGGCTGGCTAGTATGCAACGTGGAATAGGTGAAAATCAGTTGATTATTACATATTCTATTCTGTTGCCAACGTTTAGATAGTAAGACCGTCATCTGAACAAATGGAAAAAAATTAAAAAGAAGTCGTTACTACGACAATCTTGCTACCTAGAAATATTGTAGTTATGCAGATTTTTGAAAAAACATTTAACAGTTACTAAAATTGAAAATAAATATCTGTAAACAAATCAATGAGATTTATACATAGAAAAAATGGTTAAAATGTGCTTTTTTGAAGATTGTAGTTATCAGGAAAGCAAGACATTGGAAGTCCCAAACGTGAAACGTGCCATAAAAAATAGAAGCTGAATTTAGTGTGTGTTTTGTGAAGAAAAGGGTTGTATTTTTTATAAATATTTCACCCTGCATTATATATATATATATATATATATATATATATATTCGCCGTATCACAGCTCATCAGTTTGGCTAGACATCCACCTGTCTCCGAAACAAAAACCAACTTTCTCGAGCCATTGCGAAAAATGATAGTTCTGGATTCCGATTGGAGAAAAAACAACAGACGGAACTTATTGATCCGTATCATATTTCTTATCACTAAAAGTATAATTGCACTTACACAAATTTAGATCGAAATTGCTGAAAACAATTTTGAAGAAAAAAGACGAAAGCAAATTTCACAAGCCATTGTGTAAAACTTTCTGGTCAATAAAAAATGAGCGATTCTCAAAACTGAGAAAACTTTAACAAGCCAGTGTAAAAATACCCAACAAACGAACAAGCACGCGTATGAACTTTCTGACCACTTATCTATATATACACGGTGTTTTCAGCAGTCAGAAAGACAAACGGATCTCGATATGCAAAGACAGAAATTTATTCGCCTGAAGAGAACCAACTTTGGACTCGAAACACGTGTAGTGACATAAATACCACTTTGGACACTTAATGTATTATACAAAAGATAAATAATATTAGTCATAATAATAACAATAAATCTACACTTTAAACAAAAGATTCAAGGCTTCTTTCACTTCTCGGGTGCTTAAGCATATATATATATATATATATATATATATATATATATATTGCTATATATAATATATATATATATATATATATATATATATATACTTAAGCACCTGATGATTGCTAAAATATATAAAACTCAGAGTCGTGACTAAAACGTAGAATAATATGTATATTTATGAATATATATTTTTTCTCTATTGTAGAGCATTGAGCAGTGTACCTGATTAATATTTAGATATTGATGTGTATATACGCGTACATAAATGTATATACTTATTTACTCCTTATCTATCTATCTATCTATCTATCTATCTATCTATCTATCTATCTATCTATCTATTCCTTTGGAATAAAATACAACCAAAGGTAAGAAGACAAAGAAACATTGTTGATGCGGAAAAAAAACGTGAATATGTCTTTTTTAAATCATTTCACCCTAAGCAAGGCAATGAAGCTACTAAGGGATGGTTACTGAATGTCTTCGGAGGGATATTAGAAAAAAAGAAAACATTATTAAGGAGAGAGAACAAAAAAGAACAGGAATTAAGAAAATAGAAGTTAAAGATTGGCATTGCATTTAGATTTTTGAAGATCGAAGTTGCCTGGAAAGCAAGAGAAGGGAGAAGAGGGTTCTACAAGCGGGAAGTACGGTAGAAGAAAAGATTAGCACAAAGGGTATTTCAGCGGCAAAATGAAGAGACCTTTCCGCCAATTTAATACTGCGCTTAAATTACTAAAGTTTAGGTACCATAGAGAAAAGTCCATCAGAACAATTACAGTACAAGTATTTATAGAAAACACAGAAAGAAGCTATGTTATTGCAGAGGAAAAAGGATTGTTACCAAGATGCCAGATAATGACGAATAACATTGCAGATTCTTCTTTGGATTTCATCAAGATTTTATAGCTATATAGCAGGAGTACCAGACAACATGTATTGATAATATTCAAAGCAAGGACGAATGGTAGAAATATAATTTTAAGATAGATTTTAATCTATCTATCTATCTATCTATCTATCTATCTATCTATCTATCTATCTATCTATCTAAGCGTTTGTGTTGACTAAAAATATCTACCTACCTTTATTTCATGTGTGAAATATATTTATTAATAGGTATAAAAGAAAGTTAAATTTTGGTTTATTACTGATAGTAATAATATTATAAATAAATCGTATAATACAATCAAAACTTTTACAAATCAACTTGAGCCTTTTACTCGTCCATTATATTATTTACGTGAATTAAATTTGTTCATGTGTAAATTAAAATTTATCTTTTAAACTTCTTAAGTCAGACGAAAGTTTTTTTTTTCAGGAGAAGCTGTTTACCAACGCCTAACATCATGCGATACGATATGGGTGTGATCACATGAATGTGTATCACACTCGTTAAGAAAACTAGAAAAATTCAGGATATTTTCCGCAAGAAAAGCTACAGCAAAATAACAAATAATAAAATTAATAAGAAGAATAAAGACTTGAGTTGGAGATGAATGAAAATAGTGGCTAACAGAAGAAACCTGCTGTTAATAGGCATGTCAGTAGCTTCCACGTGTCCAACCATGTGAATTTTCATCACGTTTAAAAGAGGAACCGATATCAACGCAGAGAAAAGATTATTTTGAAAAAATAATTTCATTTCATTGCTACTATTATTAAAGTGTCACCTATATCAGTAGAACTGCCAAGATTTCCGGCTTTTACAAATCTGACACACTATAGAGTTAAATCACCCATATCCCCCCCTATTCCAAATGTAAGGAGAATGTTACACTCAGAAAATATGGCATTTTTCACTTTACAACTTTTTTTTACTCAGACGCAACGTTATCAGTTTATCGCTAATCTATCGGTATATCTATCGGTATATCGATGGCTCATATTCAAATGTGTTCTATTATTTAAATCTCCCACTTGAGACCTTCACACCGTTTGTAAGGTTCTATATATTCACTTAAGTACAAATAACCCTTCGAAAAGGTTATTTCACCATATTTCATCAAGGGATACGGTATATAGAAAGGTAGTGATTCATTTCTTCCCCTTATTATGTGTAGACTAAATTAGTAAGTCTTGTAACATTAAATCATTATTATCTTCAAAATTCTTACAATCTAAAGATATTTTCTGGTTTTAAATAACCGGTAAAGGGTTGATAACTGTAAAAAACGAATCAATGAATCAATCCACCAGCCTTAACATTGACGGTTATATAACCACCCACCCATACCACGCATATTACAAAGAAGAACCCTCATTCCGTTCGTATCTCATTGATGAAATATAAGTTCCACTCCAGCAGCTTCTTCCCACGAATCACTGCTTTTTGGAACAGACTCCCAAGAGTTTGTTTCCTAGATAACGACAATCATAGTCTGTTCAAGTATACGGTCGACCGTATGCTTTCGCACATATTCTCAAACTTTTACTTTGCAACTTTGGCTCTTGAACTTTTCACATGGTGAATAAAAAATAAGTAGCTCACATTTGAAAGATCACAACATAAATCATTTTCTTATTTAGCCTTTTGCCACACAAAACAAATCTTAGTTAATACAAATAATTCCAAAATTATTTTTTCGGCTTACGACTGTTTTAAGTTTTACTTTCCGATAGATACGAACTTACTAATGTGTGTGTTTTTGTGTGGGTGTGTTTGCGTGCGTATGTATTTGTGTGTGTATGTGTCCATCTGTGTGTGTACGTGCAAGTGTGCTTGCATGTGTGTGTGCTTGTGTGTATGTTTGGGTTATGTTTGCGCGCACACGTGCGTTTTTATCAGTGTATGTAAGCGTGTATGTGTATTTGTGTCTGCATTTATGGATGTGAGTGCGTTTGAGTGTGTGTATTTGTGTGCCTGTGTATGTGCGTGTGTATGTTTTTGTATGCGTGTTTGTGTTTGCGCAGGAGCGTGTGATTTTGTCCCTGTGTGTGTGTGTGTGTGTGTGTGTGTGTGTGTGTGTGTGTGTGTGTGTGTGTGTGTGTGTGTTATGGGTGTGTTTGATCGCTTGTGTAATTGTGTTTGTATGTTTGTGCACGCGCGTGCGCGCGTGTGTATGTTTTTTTTTTTTTTTTTTTTGTAAGGTTCTGCACATACAGGCATACGACACACTATCTTTCCCATCAACGTATAAAGACAGAACAACGAGTAAGATTATTGACGTGTGTTCATAAGAAAAGGAAAAAAAAAAAAAGAAAGAAAGAAAAAAAAGAAAAGATCGCTTAATAATAATAAGTTGGAGGCGCGTTTCAATATTTTCTGGCCATGAGAATCGTCCTCACGTGTGCGTAGATATTCATGCCGAGCGGAGGAAAAAAATAAGAATTTTTTTAATATATATATATTAATATAGATATTTTAAATGTCAGAAACATTCTCACAATGTCAGCTTCCTCTCTGTCAACTTCCAACCGATTCGTTTGTTGTTAGAAACATAACATTTTCCACAATTTTCAAATATAAAACCCGAGGAATAGTAGTGCTGGTAAAGGTAAATGAAACCTTCAACGTCCTTGGATAGAAGCAGGTTAAGGCGAGCAGATTAAGTTACACGCGTATCATGCGACTTTTGAAGACATAATTTTTAAGCTGAATTTTAAGAGTGGGGTAGCATAATAGACGAGATAAAAAATAGCGAATATACTTGCAGTACATACGTTAATTTTATAATATCTCGTGTATAATGCAACCCAGTTAGATTTAGCTTCAAAATTATGTCTTTAAAAGTCGCATGAAACACTATTATATACAGTGTTTTAAATCACACACACACACACACACACACACACACACACACACACACACACACACACACGTTTGCGAAATTCGTTCAAAAAGTTCTAAGCCTCACCCAGAAGGAGTTGACGAAACAAGACAGTATTTTTTAAAGATAGTCCCCCTTGAAAATCAATGCACATAGTACACCGATAATTAAACAGTGAACTCCCATCACGAAAAGAGGTGGCGTCCTGGTCTTCCAAAAACCCTTCATATGATCTCATCATTGTTTCCAAAATGGTGACCATGCGGGTGAGATTTGAGTATAGGAGACAGGAAGAAGTCAAATGGAGCCAAGTCTGATGAGTAAGGAGGATGCGGTATCAATTCGGGGCCACACTTGGCTGCTTCAACCATTGCAGCCTGGTCAGTGTGAGCGGGTTCGACATCCTTGAGCAGTGTTACACTTACCCTCACCTTCCCTCTGCGTTTCGACGTGACTCATTCGTTCAGTTGTCTCAATTCTGAAGCACAATACTGTCCATTAATATTTTCCCTTTTCCCTATGATGATTACACTAGAATCTTTCAAAACAGAAGCCATCATCAGACTTGGACTTCTTCAGGGGCAGAGAACCAGCGAGTTTCCACTCTTTGCCTTGAATCTTTGAAATCGAAATCCTAGGTTTCATTTTGACTTAAAAATCGGCGGTGGAAATTCTTAGGGGCAGCCTGGAAGCGAGTCAGAATTGTTCTGGAAATGTCAACCCTTTACAGCTTCTTCTCTGGTGTCAGCATTCTTGTAGGCACATTGCTCATCCCCAAGATCTCAGTTAAAACTGAATGGACTAAACCAGAACTAATGCCTATGAGATTAGTTATCCACTGGACAGTAAGACATCTGTCATCCAAAACCATGCAGTGAATGGCATCAGTGGTTGAGGTTTTTGAAAGACCTGACCAAGAGTCATCTTCTGTGCTGTCCTTGCCCCGATTACATTCTGCAGCCCACTTCTTCACTGTTGCATAGGAAGAGGACTATCAACAAGTGGCTGTACCACATCATCATGGATTTCCTTTGGTATCATACATTTCTTTTCCAGATATTTTATGACTGCTCGGACCTCTGATCTGTCCATTTCTAGATTTGTTGAACCTTTCACCTTTGTAGGCACCCGACCTGCACAGAAATTAAGACAGAAATCTGAATTAATTGTTCTACTTTTATAAGGAGCGGTAGTGTGTTGGCACAACAAAATGTTAAGCGATGGTTCTTATGGAATGTCAAGTACTGTAAACTTGGATATGAGGGAAGTGTAATAGATAACGTCCAAGAATATTCACTAGTGCATAAATATCCCTGGGAAACGTATGAAACACCTATTTCCCACCAGATAGAAGTTATTTAGTAAGACTTGTATCACAGAAACATTAATATATTAAAAAACCTTATCATCTAAAATTATTTGTTGGCTTTAAATAACATGCAAAGAGTTGATAAACCGTAAACTAATCAATCATCTGATACTAATTTAAAGATTTCTTCTTTTTTTGATGTAAAAGCCATTCTGACTTTAATATAATATGTATTTAGATTGCTGCTCACTCATCTTACTGTAGTTATGGGGTCACTGCTAATCTCCGCAAAGCTATTTTCTTGGTGCTGTACTGCTATAGTAAGCCTATAAAAATTCCCGAGCAGACATTGTTACCCAACATTCTTCAACATTTTAATCAAAAGAAAAGTGGTTTTATTTCTGGCCATGAACCACAGTTAGTACCCCATAGCTTGAGTGGCGCTTTGACCTTGTACTGGGTTAGACAATGAAACGCTCGCGTGCGCGTGCGTTTACGTACTCCCGTGCATGTACGTATGCGCGTGCGTGAGTGTGTGAAATGAACACGTCCGTCGTTATCAACGTATGAGGAGTCAACAGTAATTAGAACAACTTGTTTTCGCGCCTTCGATGACTTCTGAGACCTGCTTGAGATCCATACAGCATGTCATGTATAGGATAAAGAACAGCACCCCCTGAAAGGGCTGCAGCAAATTGAGTGGTGTTCATTATTCTGCTTAGTAGCACGTATATGTTCAATGCATGGCGTTTCAATGGTTGCAACGCCTTTCCTGCACACATATAAGGATAGAAAATAGAACTGATTGCTGATATACCAACACGGAGATTTGACTAAACTGGTGAATACTTGTATGGAACAATCCACACTTTCTGGAATTGCCGATAACAAGCGATTGGTACAAAAATATGCCATGGACCATATGGTCAGTACACGCTTTTCTTATGATACAGACTACATATATAGCTACAGGGACTGGTTTATTTAACGAGCTGATTTAACGCACGCTTGTGTACCTAACCAAGTATTTCTATGTCCTTGCGTAGATGCATATTTCTATGTTAACCTAAATTGTGTGCTAAATCGTCATTGACCATGTAAGAAGGTTCATCCTTCATTTGACAGGTCATGTTTCTTCATTTAATGAGTGTCTAACCAACCAGCTAGACACCCATTAAGATGGAATTAGTATTAATTCATTTATTTTTATGTATAAGTAGACATAAGTAGCAGGAGACAGACTGTTGCATCTGGACATTGACTTCAATGTCCACTTTTATATAGGTATCTCCACTATATCGCCAAAAAACAGCCTAGTATGAATAAAAAAGATACTAAACGTAATAAAACAAACTTTTGCCTTCAAAATGTTTATATTATTATTAAGAGGAAAGATCAAAGTAATTTTTAATTATTTTAAAACAAATTTAATCCCTTCTAACATTTTAGGAATTTTGGTAGAAAATCTTGTTTTGATTTGAGTTAGTTGGTAACCAAAACGTTACGACTGTTTACAATAGAAAATGTAAAAAACCCACTTTTTTCTGTTGACAAACACATTAATTTGGAAATTCTCGCAAAAATCAAATAATTGTCGGATTTTAATGAAACTTTCGGTACTCATTCACAAATGAATGAAATTAGTTTTGAAATTATTATTATTTTAAAAATCTTGGTAAATTATTTTTACCTGTGTTACCCCTCGCCTCCACGTAAATCCATGAAATTTTAATAAATTCAGCGGTCTATAATTTTGTTAGTTAACGCAAGACTCATTGGGGAATGTAAATCATATATTTTTTATTTTAAATTTTCGAACCGTATTCAAAAATCTGCTCCGAAGAATAAAATAAAAATATGCAATAAAACTCTGATATCATTTAATTTGATAATCTTTGAATAAATAATAAAAATTAAGGACATTATAAGTTTGCAGAAAAAAAATTCGATAACTAAAGAAATTTTAAAATAATTGTTTTCATTCTTTTTTTGTTATTATAACAATTTATAAAAATCTTTAAAGAAGTCTTGCGGTTAGATTTTTAGTTAAGAATTGATGATTATATTGCCTATCGAAAATTGAAAAGTTTGATAAAAATCGTTCTGCACGCACATTTATTTTTTGTATGGTAATTTCTATGCGTAAATTAAAAGGTCAGGTTTTCTTCTCTTACCCGAAATTTCGCGCTATAAATAAGTAATACTTTAGTAAATCAGATTAATTTAACATAAAATTTGCTTTTTTTCCAAAAATAATGTCAAAAATGTATAGTTTACTATTGCAAGATTTTTAAAACCGAGAATTAACTTTTGTTTACAAATGTGTCGATCACTCAAAATGGCGGCAAATTCAAAAATTGAAAAAAAAACAAAACAAAAAAAAAAACTTTATATTACAAATCAATATAATTTCTGTTTGAAATAAACCAGAGTATTTTGCTTACTAGAAATATTAGAAATATTATTTCGTAAACACTTGCAAAAAATTGAAATTTTACTCGCAAAAACAACAAAAATTATTGCTTAAAATAAAGACCATCATGTTCCAAGACTTTCTGCCATCGATCTGCAAGCTTTCGGATCTGGTCAAAGTACCATTCAGCCGGCTTCGAATCAAAGAATTCTTGACACGCTTCCTCGACTTCATCAAACGAGTCGAATCGGCGTCCCTTCAGAAAGTGTTGCATTGAGCGGAAAAGGCCGTAACCTGATGGAGCAGAGTCAGGGCTGTAGGATGGACGTGGCAGAACCTCAACGCCGTCCAGCTCTTCAAACTTGTCTTTGGTCTTCCTGGCGGTGTGTGGCTTGGCATTGTTCTGCCGCATCAAAGCGCGCTTTCGGTTGATCAAAGCCGGGTACTTTTACTTCAACTTTTCGTAGACCCGCTCAAGTTGCTGACAGTAAAGTTTGGCGCTGATGGCACGACCATTTGGAACCGACTCAAAATGCACGATTCCTTCAAAGTTCCACCAAACGTACAACATGACTTTCTTGCCGAATCGATCTTGTTTTGGAACCGACGGTGTCTCTTGTCCTTTCTGAACCCATCGCTTGTCTCGATTGTGCTGGACCAGATAGACCCATTTCTCGTCGGATGTCACAATGCGCTTCCAAAAACGCCCGTCCAATGGATTGTTGAGCAATTGACGGCAAATTTCAACTCGTCTGTTGGCTTGTGCTTCGGTGAGTTCGTGCGGATCTTGGCGCGGCTTTTTGTGAACAAAATCAAGCTGCTTCAAATGTCGGTGAATTGTCGATTTGCCAACTCCAAACTCATCAGCCAATTCTCGAGTGCTCGATGAAGGCGCAATGTCCATCATCAAACTTTAATGGCCGTCCCGAATGAGGCTTATCTTCAAGACTCATGTCACCAGAATCGAAACGCTTGTACCACTTTGAGATTGCCGCATATGCAATTGTTCATTCACCTTCGGCAGCACAAATCTCTTCTGCAGCTTTTCTGGTTGAAAGACCTCGCTTCCAGCAGTAACGAATCAAAACTCGCAGCTCAATTTTATCAATTGCCATCTGGAATACAAAGATAAAGATCACTATAACAATATAAACGCAAAATTGCATAAAAATTCAATTTTTCGCAAAGGTTTACGAACTTTTGGGACAACCTAATAGGAAATTTAATCATTTAGCTTTCAATTAAAACTAAAATAAAAGTTTCAAAAACATTTTCATTTTTAAATATTCAGTTTAAAATTAACTATGCAGTTTTTTTACGCGATTTACTGGAGGTACCTACTTTTATAAAAAATTCATTAAAAACGACTGACAAGAAAGATTTTATCAATTTTTTATTTAATTTTTTTCAGTATTCTTACATATTTCTTTTTTGCTGAGGATAAAGAATGTAAAAATGTTTTATAATTATTGACTTTCCAAGCGCTTTCAATAACTTCACTGGCCATTTTTAAGAATGTTACTTTTCTTATTTTGTTATTTTATCCTCATGCTTTGACTGTAACGTAAATTATTTTGAGTTTTTGAAAAGGAGCGTTCTTTAATAGCCATCACGTGACGCACGCGACTGGACATCGCGTGAGCGCCTGTCTATTTTTTAAAAAACTTAAAAACTCCATTTTTACTGTTAAATAATGCAAGGTTGACGGTAGGAAAACATTGTTTGATTTATAGTTCCTCATTTATAGTGAGATGTTTTTTTATATTGTGATTAAAATAGTATTTTTGTATTTTCAACAAAAATTTTTCTTAAGGGTTCTTGCAAATTACACAAAGATAAAAACATTCTCAGCATAGTTAAGATAAGATTTTATGAGAAGATTATATATAATTAAAAATAGACGCTCACGCGATGTCAAGTCGAGCGTCACGTGATAGCTTTTAAAGAACGCTCCTTTTCAAAAACACAAAATCTATCTGTCTATCTAGCTGGGCACCTCGACATGGTGTAATGATTAACAAACTTGACTCGCTAAAACTTATTACAACTGAGTAGTGAGTTCGATCCTCACTGATCCGCACATATGCCATATCTAAGCGGCGCTTAGAAAATTATCTATCTATCTATCTATCTATCTATCTATCTATCTATCTGTATATATGTATGCATATTTGTATGTGTATATGTACGCTTGTATGTATACGTCCGTAAGTGTGAAATATATGCCAGTACAAAAGCTTGAGCATACTGGCGTTGTTCTAACTGCTGATCATACCAGATTGTTTATTTTCTCCCAGAAATCATCGCTAAGGTCTTCCCGACATAGTTACGGTATAACTTAAGATCGGTGGGTGTTGAACAAACAAAATATGCCGAACAGGCGTCTGTAAAAAGGATTGACTAGCCGAAATGTGTGCTCGGAAAACGAGCATATAATGTATACTTTGAGAACGAGTATTCATCAAAAATATATCACCATCTCTTACTTAGAAGTACTTACAATCTATTCTATGTATGACGTGACTTATTTATATTTATAAACTAAATACAACTTTTCCAGAAATGCTAGGATGAAAATAATCAAAATCGTTTCCTATCATAACTGATAGCCTTGACATTCTTGATAATGGTCCTGCGTAGGATGGTAAACTGCATCCGACAGCAAGGCCTCTGATTGGGAGGTTGTGAGGAACATGGAACCGCCTATTAATTGTTGTTGTTCCCAGGTTCATCCTGGCCCGGAATGGTAGTATCTGTTAGGATCCTACCTATGGGCAAATAGTTCACCCGCAAACTGCAATCAAAACAAGATGAAAGTATTAAAATACACTTTTATAGATATATGTACATAAAAATTGAATTTTATCGAAAAATATACATTTTTGAAGGAAAAAATTGCCTTAATATGTTTTTGAAGGAAAAACTTATTGCCAGCAATACATTTTTGAACTCAAAAATGGAAGACATTGAAGATTTCTTAAATAAAAAAAATGTTTTTCATCAAAATCTGACTTAATTAACCTTCTCACTACAACTAAACATTAAAAAATACCTTAAAACCCTACCTTTTTGGCATTACATAACTCACAGAGGTTGATATGCTATTAAACAAAACTCAAACTCAAACTCAATTCTTGATAATAACCAACTATAGTTGAAAAAATATTCGAAAAAAATTTCATGAACTTTGCACGGTAATTTGAGAGGTTTAATACGAACGTGCCACAACTCGTGTCGTGAATGTAAAAATGCCATAAAGATTGAATCGACTTTCCATGTTGATCAAACTCAATAAAAAAGTTCTGAATATATAGACTGTCTCTCAGATTATTAGTCAATGCACCATTTATTGAGATATATGAAATTTATTGGTAGTTCTTGTGAAAATTTCACTGTTTTTCGAATTTAATTTTTGGATGAATCCTACTTCTTAAGTTGATCTATGGAATAACCACTTTCGATTTCACCGATTATAAAATACCCATGGAAATCCCCACACTGCTTCGTTAAATATTTGACCTTAACAAAATATTACAAAAATAATCATAAATATAAATACAGTTCATTAAAGAAGTAAGAGGGAAAAGATTCAAAATTGACAAGGTTTTCCATTTTGCTTAAGCAGACATTAAACGCATGAGAGTGTGATCACTTTGTCTATCTTCTCTTTCTTCTTTTTCATTCTCTACCTTTCTTCAAATTCAGACATCACATTTTATACATTTTTCCGTCCAACCTCGCAATTAAACAGTAATGACCTATTATTTATCTGAGGTAATGACAGGATTTAATGTAGGTTCTAATTAAATTATTATGGAACTATGAAAGAAGAAAAATTCTAAGATAATAAAAATAATAATTTGCCCCAAATGAATATAAAAATCGCCACGATAGAGTGGGGTAATATTTACATTGGACAATGTGCAAATACTATGGAAAATCTGTAAACAAACATTGGTATGAACATCACCCAACATCGGTTACAGAAATAGAAGTCACCATTCTAAAGGGATTACACCATCTACACAGACAGAAAAATTGAAGCAAATAGGCCAGACAGTGTTGTTAAAAACCAGAAAGAGAAAACTTGTCTATTAATTGATATGGCTTGTCCAGCGGATTGTAACATAGCAACCAAGGAAATTGAAAAACTGTCAAAATATAAAGACCTGGAAATTGAAATAGAAAAGATGTGGAAATTGAAAGCAAGAGTTGTGCCAGTGATAGTAGGTGCACTTAGAATGATAAAAAATAGAACAAAACAACACACTGAAAGAATCCTTGGAAATTCAAAAAAATATACAAAAGACTTTCTTATTAAGTACAGCCCACATACTAAGGAAAACTTTGTCTATTTAACGCTAGAGATGATAGGGGAGATAGAAAAAACATGAAATGGAGCTATAACAACACGCCACGACCTGCCTTGGGTCTTCCCGCAGACTTGGTTGGTAGTGTGACCATAGCAGAAATCGAAATATGATGAAAAATGACATAATAATAATGAAAGAAAATGTAACCAGAAGAATGTTAGTGAAGCTCTAAAAAAATTCGAAAAATCGAAATCCCTAGGAAATGACAATGTAGCCATCTGTCCACAAAACTATTGCACAAAGTTTATCAATACTAATTAATAATCCAAATGAAATTTCAGAATGGATTATTGAAGATATTATTTATCTATTAGCAAAATCTGATGATCTCCAAAATTATAGTCTGTCCACCATTAATGGCGATTGCAGAACTCTGAAAGTGTGCGGGTGTATGTGGGAGGGTGGCATTTCAAGGTCGAGATTTTTCTGTGGAGGAAGGGAGGAGGGCAAACTCAAGCAGCGTTTTCATTTTCATATCTATCTAGTCCATCTGGTTGTTTTTTTTAAGCTTATGGGGACATGGGTAATTCTAGAGGAAGCCCTTCTGTCCCACAATCTGTAAAATCGCCACTGTCCATCACATATAAATTAATCAAGTCTGTCCTGACGAACTGTACTCTTTTCTCGATGAAAAAAACATTCTTCCCTTGGATACTGAATGGTTTTATATGATTGCAAAGATCAACTACTAATAAATAAAATTATCATAAAAAATTGCAGGGAGAAAGATAGAATCTCAGCATAGCTTGGATAGATTTCCGTGAAACTTTTGATAGTGGGCCACTCTCTTGTATCCTTAAGGCTCTGGAAATATACAAAGACCTCTTGGTGGTAATAGATTTCCTTAAATATAGCATGGAACTGTGGAAAACCACATTATGTCTAAATCACAGAAATCACACCAAGAGTAATGCCACTTCTTATTGTTTGAATATCTGACGTGAAATCTTTCAAGTAGATTCTCCATTGCTCCTTCTGTTCTGTCTGTCATTAATCCCACTTTCACATAAATTAATCAGTAATCGAATGTGCTTTGTGGTGCAGTGGATATCGGCTTCGAACAAGAAATCGGGGAGCCGAGTTCGAATTCCAGTTGAATTCATTGCATTCACTTACGCACAAATACCCATGGGAAAGTTATTAATCCGTCTCTTCTCTCCAGTTATGGGTTAAATAATAGGACAGATTGGGTTCTATAGCCTTGGTTGGTAACCAGTCTACTGCAGAAAGCAATGGCAACCTAGTGCGGGATAATCTTCTGCTCAGTCAGTCATGTCTCTTTCGAGACATGATCGCCCAAAGCGTGTATCACGTATGGCACTTAACTGATGGAATCAGTAATAACAGTAAAAAAGAGTCTTTAATCACCTATCTTACATGGATGATATAAAGCTTTTTGCCACTGACTTAAAGGCTATGCTTAATACTGTAAAATATTTCAGTGCCGACATACATATGGATTTCGGATTAGATAAATGTGCAAAAGTGACATTCAAGAAAAAATGAATAACAGAAACACACTCAATATCTTTAGATTTTGTCACAACGATTAGGGAACTGAAACAAGAAAAAGCCTATAAAAACCTAGGAGTCATCAAACGAGATGGAATAAAGCATACCTAAATGATTTTGCATTGTTCGTAATAATGCTATTTAATTATTAAATAGGTACATCTACTAATTCATGATACTTAAGCTTTAAAACGAATTTTTTATAAATGAAAAATTATATTGATTGGCAACGATTTTTTTTCCAAAATAGCTGATTACGCCATTTTCTTTTAGTCATCTTTCATAGCAATGGAATTCCCTGTATCAAAAATCTCCGAAATCTTCCAAAAATAAAATATACTTTTCTGAAATTTCATTTTAGGAATATTAGCTAATTTAAAATATAATTAATCTGATTTGAAACAAATATTATTTACTTTAAGTTTAAAATAACAGAGAAATGTATTTTTAAAACAAACAGAAACTGAGATTTTCGTCGACATCACCATGTTTTACGTGAGTGACGAGGCTCTGACAGGTGATCATACAAGTGATTGTTTTTCTACGGAGACTTTATCCGTAAAACATCATTTAAAAAAATGACGTGACCATCTTTTTGTATAATTTTTAAGTACACAGTAATCTTAAAAATGATGAAAAGATTTTTTTAGTAATGTTGATTTTAAAGTTTACGATAATCATCTCTCTTATTTTCTGATAAATTTTGTGAATGCTCTACAATACGTTATAAAACCTATTTTTATAAACAATGGTGCAAATTGATTTATGTTAGGCTTTTTAATTTTTATTTAGTAAATATAGTTTTCACTTAATACCAGTATCACTAACGAAATAAAAATAATGTAGAATTTTAAAAGATTAAAAAATATCAAAATAAATTATTATAATTAAAATTTTAAGAAATTAAAAGAAAAAATTATCTAAAAATTCATTATTCATGGAAACTTTTTTTTCTTAAGAAAATAGTTTATTTAATAAATCTTATTTATAAAAGCAATTAAAAATTTTTCTCATTAAATAATGTCAGTTCTTTTTAAATTTTTTTACGATTCGGAGTAGATTTTCGGGAAATGAGTATTAGTGTGAAAAAAAAATGATGATTTACATTCTCCAAGAAGTTCTGCTTTTTAACTAGTAAAACAGATTTTGGGTTGAAAATTTAATTTCTCGAAATTCATGAAATTAAGTAAGTTGTGGAGTAACATATGTTAAAAAAAAAAAAAGAATAATTCTAAGATTTTCTAAAAGAAAAAATATTGTAAAATAATCTAATTCTTTTTTTAATAAATCCTAACAATTTAATTTAAAATGCGACAATTATTTGCTTTTTGCACAAATTACCAAATCAATGTCTTCCACCTGAAAAGAGACGCTAAATTACTAATCTTAAATATTATCTCTACGGCTGACGAAAATAAAAAAAAAGAAGATTTCTAAGTAAAATTTTGACCGTGCTAGAAATGATTGAAAAATCTAATAAAATACTAAAAAATACTTTGGTCTTTTCTCTAAAAAACATAAACATTTTGACGATAAAACTTTGTTTGCATTAAGTATTGGGCCTTTTACCATCACGCCATGCTGTTATTTTAGTGAAAAATTAGTGACTTTTCATCCACTTAGGGCCATCAAAGATTTATATCGCTAGAAATGTATTTCTCTTTTTATTGTTCTGGTGTTGTGAAAGAATCAAATCGATTTAAGACAATTCATAGTTGATGAAAAGTTGAAAACAATAAAATAAATTAAATATGATTATTCGTCAAAAGGTGAGACAAAAATATCCATATTCTACATAGTTCAAGTTTTATCTGAAAAGTTGATAAATTACTTTCTGTTTATTGACTGTTATTTTAATTTAAAACTTGAAATATTAAAAAATAACAACTTTGTCCCATTTACAATAAATATAAAGCAATCCAGGGGAGAGAATGTATCTAATTTTTATTAGGCTTATTTCCCTTGTAATAATCAAGAGTTTCAATTCTGTTCAGTCGGCAGCTATTTATAATAATTTTGAATAAATAAAATAACTCTTCATTTTCTAAAATCAGATATTTGGTATCACTGATTATTGCACATTCGAAATACTGAATGACCGCCATTTATCACGTCGTGTATTCTGAGAACACATTTATTTCAGCTTCTGTGATCTATAAATTGTTAGGATTTGATTATCATCACGTAATCTCATATTGCGAGGACAGAATTTGTAAAAATAAAAACAAATAGTTGAAATAAAAAAATGGTTTAATCTCTTATCTTTTTTCTTGGGTTTAACATGGCAAGGCCAGTGCATTCTACCCTGGAACCGTCATTTACATGTTCAAAAACTAGGTACTGCCAAAGTATTCCCAAAGTATTTTAAAAATATTTTATTAAAAAAAAGGATTCAAAATTTTAATAAAATAATAAATGATCTTTCCTCTTAATAGTAACATTAACATTTTGACTATAAAAGTTTGTTTTTATCAAGTTTAGAATCTTTTTTTCATGATGCTATGCAGTTTTTCATCGAATTATTGGGGTACCTAGCTAAAAAGTTGTTGCAACGGCTTTTAGTCAAATATACAGGCCGTTTTGTCTTCAATATTCAGTTAAGAAGTATTAATTGTAATCGATAGCTATCTCCCGTGATGATTTTGGTCGGTTTTAGCAGCTCATAATCAACTACATTCAAGTAAATACCACCAAATGCAGGGCAGAAACTTCGAACCATGGATATTCTGTTTTGCCACCGATGTCGAAGTATGGCCGCCGGGCTTACCCCATCATCTTCTACACTTAGGGTTGTCGTAGTTTATCCACATTTCACCACCAATCATGATACGATGCAAAAGACTTTTCCTTTTCTTCCGTTGAAGCAGCTGTTCCCATATGACAAGACGTCTCTTGGCTTTAACTCGTACGGCACCCAATCTACTTGCTTTTGAATCATTCCTAATGAATTCAAATGTTTTGAAATTGTTGTGTGATTAACTTCGAATGATTCTTGCGCCTGATAGGAGTCGCCTCTGGAGTTTTGGGCCCAGAACAGTATTCTTCTTACATATTATTTCGCTTTAGTATGAAGAGTTAAAACCGATATCTTTACCTCTCAAACTCTGTATATATCAACCTGTTCGTTTGTGTGTTTCTTGTTACTTCGTTCCTTCCTTCGTTCCTTCCTACCTTCGTTCCTTCCTTCTTTATAGTTTTGTATTCAAATGTATCATTTACGGCATAGCAATAAAAATATTGGTATAATTCTTTTAACATGATGAACGCTTGTGACGTTTTTTAAATTATTATAAAATTTTGCAATTTTCTACTTAACAGTTTTCTCATCCCGTTCGCTCAGTACTTTTCCCTTTCATACATTTCTATCTGTTTTTAAGGTTGTTCGACCGAAACATGTCATTTGAATCATTTTTTCCGTGCTTACCGCCAACCAAACCCCCTACTCCACGCCAACGTCACTGGAGGAAAATTAATTGTAGATTTTATATATGATTTCCATCGATTTTATCCGCAAAGTCGAGAAGAATATCGTCATTTTGATTCCCAATTTATGCTTCGTCGATAGTATACAACATGGTTATCGGTGAACAGAAACCAGCTGGAGTTAGAGTTGGAGTTAAGTTGCGGTTGGAACCAGTTAAGTTGCAGTTTAAGATGAGAGACGTGTTATCACGTGACTACCAAGCCTGAGAAGAACAGCCGAATTAAGCCTTGTTCCAGACTAACCCAACCAAACTAAATGAAGTGTTGCATCCGATAGGAGCAGGTAGTTGAGCTTATAGTTGTCTGCATGAGGAAGTGATAAACTCAAACCAAGTGCTATACCGAAAGGAACACATATAAAAACTTTTAATTATATGAGGATATTTTTTTCTTCCTTGTGACTTTCAATTCTGCCCGGACCAACTTGATACAGCCAAAGTTATTCGACCATATCAACCCCAGGATCAATCAAAGAACAACGTAGGATAAGGTCGGTTTCGGATCTAATGGGTCCATTATCGATCAGCTGCAAAGATTGATAATTTGGGGGATGAACGGGAACAAGAAGGTCACATTAACCACTAAGCGATTTCTGCTGTGTAGGGATACAAAAAAATGATATTCTCTCTTTGGACCGAATGATGAATGTAGATAATCAATCAGCTAACTGGTTGGAGTGAAGACATACGAATTGTTCGTTTTGCCCGGGTCAGTCAGCTGTCATGTGATACAGCTTACAAGCCTATAGCGCCGTATTCCAAAGGAAATATATCTTCATCAGATAATAGAAATTATATCCGGTTCGCATTCATCAACTTGGAAAAACCACATGACTAACCGCTTTCTCGTTTGCGGAATATGTCTTCACTAGCAAGATAGCAGATAAATTCAACCCACTCGAACCTGGAATCCTAATTATGACAGAAACACAGAAAACTCTCCAGCTACTCTAATTTTAGATAATACGGAAAACACTTTAGTGAAAATTTGAAGAGCACTTTCTGCTTTAACGAAATTTAGAAAAGACATTTCTTTTTAAGGATTGGAAGCTCTGAGAGTTTTAGCTAACTTTCTCTCTCCGCTGTAACCAGCATTTTCGACAACTGTATCATCAGTTTCGACAACTTGTTTTGTTTGCTCCTGTGAACATTCTTTGTAGCTCTCCAGGCGTGTTCGACTTCGTTCATTTATTTTATTAATTTTTTTAGTGCCGCGTTTATTTTTTTTTTTTCTTCAAACCACAAGTGTAAACCAGTGTCCGGACTGGCTCAAAAGGGCGACTACTAAAATTACACGACGCGACCTCTGAGATCAAATCACAACGTGGGACAGTAGCGCGTTGTTGCAAAAGACGTCTTGTAAACCAGCTTTTGTGACGACATCATCGGACGAGAACATCACGACCAGCAACAGCGACCGAACCAACCGGCCAGCCGGGTGGCAGTATCACAACTGGGATCGTCACGACCGTCAATGAGAACGAGCGTCACATTAGACAGACGGCCAGCACTCGGGCATAAAGCGTCACATTTCTTGTGTTCCTCGACGTCATACTTTCTTAAGCAATGAAACGCGACCAAATTTGGTTACGAGAGAAAAATATGAGAATGACAAGAACATTTATATTATTGCATATCGTCTTCGGTGTTGTTGTTATTATCACAACGTTTCAACCTAAATAAATGGAGATTCGTCTGTAAGGTTTTATGGGATTAAAGTTTTTTTCCATACCATTTCTTGTATGAGCCTACGGAATATTTACAAAATGTACATCGTTAAAACTGCTGCCCTCATTTTTATTGTCATATTAACGACGTTTCAGCCATTGTACGCTCTGGCCTTCTTCAGATGCTAGAAGTTTTGAACCGAATCCTTTATTTCGATCACTGGGGTATATCATTCTTATTCCATGTGCAATGCTACTTCCAGATGGTATGTAGTTAATTTCCTTTAACCCAACTCTCTAAGTTATTAGAGGTATTGAACTTACAAAATTGAGTCAAGTCACTGGAACTAACCAACACTTATATCTACTGGACATATAAACCTAATGTTCCAGTAATCATTTTTTACCAGAACTCATATTGCCGTCTTTGAAACTAATGATTTTCTCTGGCACTTCGTATAACTGGTTCCTACATTGTATTCATTTCTATACTTGGCCGGTTTAGGAGATTTTTGTGGCCTATCATATACGGTGATTCTTTACGTTTACGTTGTTTTTAATAGTGTTTTCTATAAATTATTTCAAGTTTATCCGACTAGAGAAAGAAATCCCTTTTTTTCCTTTCATATGTGGTCGGATACGCCTGGTTTTTCTATCTCACCTCGTTTTACGGCCTTGCGATCTTTTTGCAGACTTACCTTAAGGAGACAGTCCGTTTCTCCTTTATATTTCTTTCCACAGCTACATGGAATGGCCAACACGCAGTCATGAGGTCTTATACGGGAGATGTATCTGCGAACTGTTGAACCACTTTTGAAGGTTGTCTTCATTTTAATGGACCACAGATCCTTTGTATTTTCTCCGATAAACCCTTCGCATAGGGTAAGGCAGACCGAGGCTGTTTTCTGAGAGTTGTTAACCTCATGCATCCTCCCTTCCACGTTCGTTGGAGCTGTTGTCATGTATCTTGGGTTTTTATTACATTGTAGGGTACTGCTTATATCAACGATTTCTTGTCCGTGTGTCTCTGGGTCTGCACTTATAAGTTTTACTCGATGTTGCAAGCAACTGATCATCCTTTTCTTTACATTGTATCAACAGTTGTAGTTGAGGTTAATGTTGGCTTGCGATATACGGATGTCTTGAACCCATTCTCTGTTCGAGGAATGCTAATTTGTTGTCATTCTATTTTTTCACTTTGAACGGTATCGATGATCTTATTGAGTTCACATGGTCAGTAGTATCTTGATGTGGTCAGAATATGAAGGTATCAACAACGTATCTTAACCATGGAGTTGGCTTTAGTACTATCTATTCTAATGCCATCTCTTCGAAGTATTCCATTATGTGTTAGCCACCGATGATGATAATGGCGAGCCCATTGCTAAGTATATTATGTCTGATCCCATTCCGTAAAATGTTGTTTGTGTGCAGAAAGTCAGCATCTCCATCAAGTTATCTAGTGGTATACTGGTACGTTCTTCGATGCCCGTCTGTCGGAATATTTATTTAACACTCTTGCTGTAATTTAGCTTCCCTGTGTCTTTTGTATAAATACTTTCATGGCAATTGTTCTGATAAACTTTCCTCTATGTTACCTAGACGTTTAAAAAAAATTAAGCGCAGTACTATATTGGTAACTAGGTTTCATCATTTCCCAGTTGAAATGGCTTTGCTATCAGTTACTTCTCTCGCACTTCTTGTGTATCCTGGGTATGACAAAAAATGGATCCGGCAACAAGGTCTCTGATTGGGTAGTTTTGAAGGGTGTGGTACCATTTCTTAATTGCTGATGTTCAGAGGTCCACCTTGATCCGGGTTGTGAGAACCTGTTATGGTCTCAGCTATGGGTGAATAGTTAACCCCCAAACTGTGGTCAAACACTATGAATGTATGAAAATATATTTTTATCGTAAAATTACCGGTAATACATTTTTGAAGGAAAAATATTACCAGCAATACATTTGACTCTCGGCAAAAATATTCTTTTTCAAACATACGTCAAGTGAAATCTAATCTACAAACTAACGTGTTATGAAGAATGCATTCCTACCTTAAAATTCTTCTTGGCATTAAATAACTAATTGAAGTTGATATGCCGTAAAACAAAATAAACCGAACCAACACCCTTCATGCTTGTGAAACACACTTCTGTCTTCTTCCTTCCCAGTTAACGTTGATCTCCAAAAATTTAAATGCGACCTCAGTCGTTAAATACTGTCATCATAATTATTGTTCTTTTATTGTTATCTATGCTTAATAGTTTTTTCTCTCATTTATTTTCTTACACTCAGTAACGTATTGCGTCTTCAGAGTTTTATTACCTTGCTTACAGTGAAATGATTAAAAGTAACTTCAAACGGAGAAAAGTAGTTACTGATAAACTTACCGATACTTTATTCAACATTCATTAGAGAACAAGATAGTCAAGATTAAGAATATTATGTTGTGGTCGGTGGATATTATGAGATAACGTTTTGTTTGAAGTCACACCGCACCATATTGATGTGTCAGTGATCATTTTAATTCCGCATTCATTATTTGTAGCTTCCGGGAGGCTCGAGAAACGATTATTTATGGAGTCAGGTATCCATATTTTTATTGGGTAGAAAAGTATTGCCATGCTCGAATTGTTCAAGCTATTTTATTTTTACGCCTAACGTAAAAAAATATTTTACTGTTTTGATTCTACCTATTTCTCCCAAATAGATTTTTTGATTCGGTCTACATCACCCAATTACAATTTTTTTATTGCATATCTCGAGCATATGTTAAAACAAATTTTATTGAAAAAAAACCCCAAGGATTCTATCTATCTATCTATCTATCTATCTATCTATCTATCTATCTATCTAATCGTATACTTATTTAATTAACTTTTCAAAACGAATTTAGTTAACTTTTCTCATATTTTAATCGTCAACAATCGCCATATCTTTCTTTTTCGTCTGTGGTTTTCATTTGATGAAATTGTGATATTTTTCATAAATAGCAGTAAAGAAGAATCAATAATGAACGAAAAATAAAACTGTGGCTTTATTTGCTCAAAATATATATTTTATTAACAATCAATTACAATGTTGTGGCAACATACAGTGTTCAGGTTCGTTAAATTTTCTCTTACACGACATTCCTCGTGTAAAGAACGAGTGGGATAATCAAAAGAAGTAAAAGGCAGTTATTGTATATTTTTTGTGCGTTTACTAGAGAAAGGGGAAATCTTTCAACATTTGGCTCGCTAAAATCAACTTTTATGATGTTACAGACTAAGGAAAAAGAC
The DNA here is from genome assembly GCA_037127315.1 of Ascarosepion bandense. Taxonomy (NCBI): domain Eukaryota; kingdom Metazoa; phylum Mollusca; class Cephalopoda; order Sepiida; family Sepiidae; genus Ascarosepion; species Ascarosepion bandense. Next base: position 494,791 of record JBBBDQ010001681.1, read on the forward strand.
GTAGATTCATAGATATATTAATAAATTATTGCAATTTTTTAAATTAAAATTTGAAATGTTATTTTTTATAGGATTTTTGTGGATATTTGTCATGGTAACGACTATTTATTTTTTAGTTGTTTTGATAATGCTCACATAAAAAGAAGTGATACGTTAACAAGAAACTAAAAATGTTTAGCATACCACTTGCTTACATGTATTCCATATTATATTCATTGATATCTAAAATGGTTAAACTAGTGAATCAAAAAAGAGGGATATAATTACATAAGAACTAACAAAGAAGTTGGTTCTTTTCTAAGTGTATCCTAAAAGTGTATCAAGGCGTAAGGCATGGATCACTCAATGAGGATCGAACTCACTTAGGCGTACTTGATCTTGTGAGACAAGCTTGCTAACTATTACATCGATGTGCCTAAATGGTGATTTTCTAAGCTACGCTTAGATGAGACAACAGGCGGAAAGTATGGAACACCCAGTGAGAATCTAAATCACTATTTAGTCGTAATGGAACCAGCAAAACAATCTTGATAGCCATTACAATATGTAGAAGTGCCCAAATGGTGATTTTCTAAGCGTAGCTTAGAAATGTCACAAGGCCGAAAATATGGGGTACTCAATGAGGATCATCAAACTCACTATTTAGTCGTAATCGACCTAGATTGACAAGCTATTATACCCCGGCAAAATGACTAAACTGACGTAGAAGGGAAATATTTAATACTGTGATTTAAAAACAGTATATGTTGTGAGCTTTTGCGTCTATCTATCAATAAATGTATAAGTGTGAAAAGCAGATTTTGATTTTAGTGTTTATACTTCGCATAACTCTTGTGGCTTTATCAATAATTCTTTAGTTCGACTTTTGTAACTTGGACAAGCCATATTAGTTCCACGGAGTCGAATCAGTTTCGATTTCCGAGTGATGCAGTTAAAAAGAGTATATTCCATCTTTGTGGAATATTCTCGAGTATATCTATTCACGGAAAACCCAAAACGTTCACTTTTTAGAGACAAGTGTCAATCGTTATATATCTTCTTTAGTCTCATGAGAATGATCTTAAGCTTTAGTGAATATTAGTGTTTAAAAATAATCATTAATTTCTACCTATTTTTCTGAAAAAAAAAGTTTAATGAGTTCATGTCAAGAGAGAAAGAGAATGAAATGATTGAAAACCCAATCCTAAACAGAGAACAAGGGTAAGCCTCTACTTCTGTTAAAAATTTTTAAAAAAATGGGGAAAAGTGTGAACCGTACGATAGCTAATAAATTAAGATTATTTTTCTTTTAGTATAGAATATAATTTTTTATAAATCATGAACGCTTATTAATAAATTCAGTCATAAATAATTTCCGTTTTTTGGGGGTGGGGAAGGGACCAGTTCTAAACCCCTAATTAAACCTTCCATGAATGTATAATGTGCCGTGTCTGTTCAGGACTTAGGTGATCATGGGCTTCCACTTGTCGCTGACAACACTTTCCTCTTGGTATCTCACCCAGATCATACTCCGTCATCCATTAAGTATACCTCGCGTTGCTTTCCCCTGTCACTCTTTCCCTCTATTTATTCTGTGGATACTAAATTCTGTAGAATCACATTTCGGTTACTTCGAGTATCTCCCTCATATCTGAGGAGATCGTCCAGCATTCGCTGCCTTATAGGAGAACAGATATCACAAAACAGTCCAGTACTTTTTTCTTTGTTTTCAGCGAAATCTTCCTGCCTCTCAGTACTCTGCTTAGCTTTTGAAATGAGTCGTTAGAGATGCCAAGGCGTTTTCGGATCTCAGTGTCGCATTTTCCCCATCCTCTGCCAGAATACTTATGACAATGTTCAGCATAATAGGCAGTGGATAGATTAATCTCCAAAAACCGACCATAAAAGCTGAGCTCCATAAAAGAAAAGTAACGTTGTGTGTGTGGTGGCATCATGGAGATTTTATTCATTTAAGGTTCTAAATGCACATTTATAAGTCCAGCAGCTACAAATTGGTTATAAAATTTGTGTCGAAAAACGCTGTGCGATCGATCGTCAATCGAAAACAATTGTTGTTCCTCTCCATGACAACACAAGTTCGTATACAGAAAGGATAACACAGAAAAACATTTTGGAACTCGGTTGCTCTGTTCTCACTTGGTCTGCAATATTCTCCTGATCTTGTGACAAGAAGTTATTAACTTTTTTGATCACTGAAAGCGCTTTGACGGGTGGAAAAGATTCTCTAATGAAAATCTGATTCAAGATTTGTCGAAAATTTTTCACTTGCGAAATTTTAATAAAAAAGGTATCGAAAAATTATCTGATAAGCAACAAGTGTTCGCAAATATGTAATTGTGCTTTTTTAAAGTTGATAAAAAGAAACGGAAGTTATTTATGACTCATAGCTTTATTGCGGATTTTGTATTCTAGACAGTCGAAATCTGTGTCCTTGTATCATGAATAGTTATGAAATTTACTAGATACTTAACCGGGTGGCGCATATTTTTCTCATAAGATTTTTCAGATTCAGGCCGGTAGATGGATATAAATAAATATGCTGTCTAATAAATAAATAAAAACAGAGGATCAATTTAAATATAAGTATCCATTAAAATAACGTTTAAGTGATAAAGTAAAATATTTCGGATTAATAAATAAAAATGTCCACTCTTAAAATTGTCTTTGTTTACGTTAGAATACAACAGAGCCGACATGAATGTTTCGAAAATAGGGAAAAATATGTTTTCAAAAGCACTATTCGAGGTTTTTATATGCTGTTTTATAAATAAATAAAACAGAGCATCTACTCAAATATAGGGATCCATTAAAAATGAGGTTTTAACAATAAATTGAAATATGTCGGATTAATAAATAAAAAATCTCCTTCTAATATATATATAGTCATCTGCAGACAGATCTGTTTCGCCGTATCACAGCTCATCAGTATGGTTAGACTCCGATTGCTTTTTACCGAGGATTGAAACCCGACCGAAATGGCGTCCGTCGGCGACTCTACCCCTGGACTATGGGCTATATACATATATAAAACTCTAAAAGCTACATTCGTTGTATGGTCATTTCGGAGAGAAAAAAAAATCACGATTCCCCAGCAACAATCAAAATAAAAATTTTATTGCAAATATGAGACAAAAGTTCGCATTCCGGAAGGTCACTTACAATAATTCTATCCCAAGCAGTTTGCATTAAAAGAAAATAGAAAGTAAATAAGAAAAAATAAAGAGAGGGGAAGTTAAGAAAGAAAAAAAAATGAAGAATTTGTCGTCTAGACACTGTAACGGAGGGTAGGGAAGAAAAAGAAAAAAGACACAGAGAAAGAAGTTCAACACTCGATTATACAAGAAGATTTTAGATTACATCTGTATTAAAAAAATCAAAATTTAACGTGTCACAGGAATGGAAGTGGTAGGAAGAAAGGGAACATAAAAATGAGTGAGACAGGGAAAGAGTTAAAGGAGAAATAAAAAAGCGGGGTGGAAAAGAAAGGGAAAGTGACGCAGAAAAGCGACAGATTTAAAAAAAAATCTGTCGCTTTCTGCGTCTACTTGATGTAGACAAACTCTCTCCACAGACGCGTCACGTGATGTAAACAAACGCGTCACATGATGTAAACAGACTCTCTCCACAGACGCTCTCGCGAAATACGTTTCTAATTCGAATTTTAAAATCAATTGTTTCTGATGAAGGACCGAGGACGGTCTGAAATATAAAATATAATAATAGAAATAAACAAATACTGTCAAAAAAATACATTTTAAATCTCACAACGTTTTAATAATTTTTCCTATAAATATTAAGACAGTATATGTGGATCATCACTATGTTATATATATATATATATATATATATATATATATATATGCGCGTGATCTTGGAATTAAAAAGAAACTGTAATTGTTAAAATTTTCTATGGGGGGGAAAATACTGCAGTACAAGCCCAAACTACGTTACAAAGATTGCCTTAAATAGTCACTTGTTGGTCTGAATTACTGGGAGACTCTAGCTGGAGACCAGTTTCTTGGAAAGCTAGTATTGCTAACGAAGTCAAGACCTTCCATGAGCCATCGCAAAAATACGCAGAACTGAAGAAAGAGCGGTCCGAAAGGGATCCCCGAATTGCCATGAGGTGTCAACTTGGCTATGTGCCCAATGCAGTCGAATATGTCTGTCCAAGGCGGGTTTTCTTAGCCATCAACGAGCACACCTAGAGCAGCAGTCTATTGTATATGATGATTTCATAAAAACACGCTTTGAATGCCCGACTTGCACTAGGATGTGCCTGACGAGGCATATGAAAGGGCACATTTTAAATATTGGTGATTAAAGTCAACTTCCACCATCCAAAGATAATTTGATATGCCTTGCATGTGAAAAGAAATGCAGATTGATAGCGGAGCTTTAAGAGCCAGTGACTTTCATACAACCGATTAATGCAGTGTTGAGGTGGGGGTTAATTAAAGAGCTGGACATGTCGGTGATGGTCAAACTCACTTTGTGAGTCGACAGTCACTATATATATATAATTTAAGAATATGTATGCATGAAAGACTCTTCTACCTACCAAATTGTGCCAGATGTGGTAAAAATTTTTCCGGCTAAAAGAGCCACATTCTTTCAAGACACAATGCGTTTTACAATGATGACTTGCCATGATTATACTTGACATGGAGGTGGGGATCTTAATGTATGTTGTATGGCTGTCTAGATATCAAAAAATGACTAAAACGCACCCAGTCTTTGATTCTAGACATTGCTGTCTTACAAAGATACGAATGCAGCAGCATTGAAACAATAATAATCCTCAACTAGATGCGATGGGCAGGACAGGTAAGAATGGGGGTTACAGGGATGTCAATCACCATTTCTACGCATAAACAAAGACAGGAAAGCGCCTAAAAACAAAGGGGACAAGGGATTTAGAGATAATCTGAATTCATTGTACATAAATGTGCAGCATTAGGAAGAACTGATTTGTACATAGTAGACCCGCTTTGTTAGGGATGATATGCAACGCATTTGAGTTTGAGGATGAATATCTCAGGCTTGCTCAAAATGAAGCGTGATTTGCAAACTAATATGCAGTTTTGGAATGTGGTCTGTATGAACGCATACTGTTGTCGAAGACAGGTTATGAAAAAGCATCTGACAGGTCATCGTAGCAACCAGAAACAAGCCAACGATGCCAAACTGCTGTATCGTCTTGCAACAAGATTTACAGATCATCATGTTGACAAGGAAAACATAGATCTGCAAGTTCTACAGCTCTCTTGAGTTGTAGAGCATAAAGATCCCATCAATTAAATCAAGAATACAAGCTATATATAGCTATAAGATAGAACGCTGGTGTCAAGAGTCATCTTCGTGGCTTTCATATGTCGAGATATTAACTTTTCAGTGTGCATGTATCTATGTAGGGGAAAAATCTGCATTCATAAATGCCTGTGCGTGTTGATATTTTGAAGTAATCTTCTTTGTTTCAGCGAACAAAAATATTTAGTTATATTCGAAAGAAAAATCAGTTTTTGATTTCAAAAGAAGTATTTTAATTTTCTTGCATTTTTTGGCGCTATTTGGGGAAAGAGGAATATTTCAAACTAATATTATTGCAAAGGCCAGGTCAGTCTTGCTGTACTCGGAATATATGGTCATTTTATAAATTCTTAATTAAAAGAAAGACTTCCTTTATAATATAATACAGGATTAAATCAAACTCATAAAACGGAACTCTATTTTAAACAATTGTTTCAGGTTTTCTATATTTTCTTTATCATTTTTAAAAGTATTTCCCCAGTTTCACATATTTTATGAAAATAGAATTAATGACATTAAATATTACTTGTTAAATATTTGTCAAGACACCCTCTATTTGTAAAAGAATTTGATCTGATACTTATTCAAATAAAGTTCTTTAACTCTCATCCATCGAAAATCTTCCCTGTTTTTTTAACAAAAAAAAAAGAGTTCGCACCCTGCAAATGTTTAACAACTACCTCATCATTGCTTCACTAAAGCCGTACACATTGCGGATGCTGCTGATAGACAAAGTAAATAATGACTTAAAGGATTTGATTTAGCAAAAAAAAAAAAAAATTGCAATAGAACTGGTAACAGGTAAGGGATCGAAAAAACTTCAAACGGGAAGTCAAAATAGGAAGAAAAAGAACTGCATTGACATTTCCCGAGACAATTAAAAGAATTTGTGAGATGACGTAGAAATGATTGCGAAAAAGAAATCTAAACAGAGAAACCAAAAATAAATGGCATGAATGGGTAGGGAAAGTGTTCTATTGGAAACTGGACCAGCGAGTTCATTTTAGCTATATAGACTAACAAGATTAATCACCTAGTCTGTTAGGGTACAGAATACTCTATCAGCATGTTATAACTCACTACTACCGGTTATAATATTAAGTATGGAATGACTACAACAGTATTCTGACGAGCACTCTATCAGAACTCTGTCGAAACGCTCACACTGACCTCTTTTTCACTTCTTTATTTCCGGCGTCTTGCCTAGTTACTTTGTGTTACCGGAAGTGCCTTATTTAGCCCACAATACATTATCGCCGTGTAGAAGAGTAATCCCGAAAAAAAGTGTCAACTGTTCATCGTCTCCCCTTTCTCTTTTTACTTTGTGTAAAACTTATCCTGTACGCCAAAATTAGGTATTAACCTGGAAAAGAGTGAAATGCCTTTAAACATTGACTCAAATCGACAGGATAGATATCTATCATAGAGAATGGAACTCATTAAATTATTTAAGATTTATAGTTTTCGACAAATTACCCAGACAAGGCCATAAACCCGGATTTACTAATTTCAAAGAAAAAGGAAAAAACGTACCAGGAAATGGATTTTGTTGTTCCGGCAAAGTACAGACTAAATTCGAAAGAAACTAAGGAAATGGATAAATATATCGACCTTGTAAGGAGACTGAGAAAATCGTGAAACGTGACGGTGACAGTCGTATCAGCTGTTATTACAGAACTATGAACAGCCCAGAAGAACATAGAAAAATGATATCAGGTGGAGAATTGATATCATCCAGACAACTTTAGAGAAAATGCCTATAATACCTAGAAGAGTTCTGGAGTACTGATGAGACGTATTGTCACTTAAAATCCATTGTAATCCAACTGTTTTACTCTTGGTTTGAACATTCAGCGAGTGCATAATACTAAAATTTATTTCATACAATCGAATAACTGTAAAAGAAAATTTTCAAAAATATCAATGATGAAATCTGACAAGAACAGACGCCTTTTCAGGGTTAACTCGTTTCGGTGGGAAGAACCCCTCCTGATCATGTGTTCAGGGATGTACTCATCACATTTGGTCAATGGCGGAGTGGTGAAGCTATTCAAGCCATGGATGGAAGTTTTGGATTCAGACTTTTACTGCTAGACACGTTGCCAATCAGTCTGTACTGGAGGGGAAGGGCATTTGCACGTAAGTGAATGTAACGAACACGACTGGAATTCGAACTCTGTTCTCAATCATCAATCCGAACCGCTATCCATTACGCTACCGTGCCTTTATATATAAATATCGCACAAGGAAATTGTGTAAATATAAAGATCTTGAAATTGAAAATAGTGGTACCATAAAATATATATATATATATATCATAATCGGAACCCTGAATGTGATCAAGAATAGTGCAGCCATGAATATTAACAAATTACGTGGCAGTTCAATAGATTTAAAAAAGTAATTCCAACTTGTAATTTGCTCATCTACACAAAGAAAAATGCTGTACATGCATTGCAGAATTCGAACAAACAGAATGCGTATATTTATTTACTCTCGGCTAATGAGTAAAGGTAAAAGAAAAAAATAATAATGATAAAATATGTGAAATGATTAAAACAAAATATATTCACGTTTGTTTCCCGATCAATAATGTTTCCTTGTCTTCTTATCTTTGGCTGAATTTTGTTCCAACGGAATAATATATATGTTAGAAGTAGTACAAAATAATGGGTTAGCGGTTCACTGTTAGTTGTGATTTATTTTTTAAGAGTGTTTGATACTTAGTAGAGCATTATATATAGTTATATTTCCAGTATAAGTGTTTATAATAAAAACATAGTTTACTGTAACACAAGAACCGCTGTGTTTCGATGCCAGCTTATTAGCACCTCGTCAGACTGCCTAATAAGCTGGCATCGAAACACAACGGTTCTTGTGTTACAGTAAATTATGTTTTATTTTAAACACTTACATTAAAAATATTACTATATATATATATATATATATAGGTAAATATATGTATGTGTGTGTGTGTGTGTGTGTGTGTGTGTGTGTATGCGTAAATCTTAAAGTATAACATAATATCAGTGTTGTACTTACCTATAGGCTACCAGGCTGAAGCTTAGGGTCTCAAAATCTGTGAGTACTCTAGCCAAGCTGTATAATATTTTTTACACTGTTACAGTCCTTTCTTATATTTGCTGTCATAACATACTGTAGACTCTAAATAAAGCTTCAGTGTGTGTGTGAGTGTGTGTGTGTGTGTGTGTGCGTGTGAGTGTGTGTGTGAGAGAGAGAGAGAGAGATTGCATAAGAAACATGTAAGAAAACCTTTAAAAATTTAACGTGTCTCGCTTTTAATTGGCTTCATAAATTCTTGGAAGTGAAATTATATAGATTTGTGTTTGTTTTTAACTTCTATGTTGTTTTGCTTCCAATGGCGTCGCGTGTATTTGACTTCCAATAAAAACAAAACACAAATTGAATTGAAAAATTGATACATGCATAAAAAACAAACACCATTAAGTGATATATATGTGACATCTGCACAACCAATAAGAAACAAAAGAAATAGAATTTATAAAATTGAAACATTACTCCGCATTATATATATATATATATATATATATATATATATATATATATATATATAGTGTGGGTGAAAACTTTGTTGCATGTGTCAAATTTTAATTTTAAACTATATATATTCGAAACTGGCTTATTGACATATATCTTGATACAAAGGCATTATATATGGTGAATGTTTAATTCCCATTGAAAATGTAGGAGCAGTCCTTTTTATAAATTTCGCGCTATGTAAATCATACGCTCCTGGGCCTGGGTTATCCATTTTAAATTTAGGGATCCGCGTTCGATCCTTCAAAGAGTAAATGGGTGGTTGCTTAAAAGTGACATACAAAGATGGAACACTATAACCCGCCGGTCCTGGTGTTTTAGCAAAATCATATGAATGACTTGTGTATTCAATACGCTTGTTCATCGAATAAAAAGGTACGCCATTCAGGTTGATTGGCCGGTCACCCAGAATTGATGGAAGAGTGTAAGCGCACGGGGAAGGTGTGACATTTTTTATCGATTTCGGACGGGAAGTGAGACTAAATGCTGGGGCAGTGCGCTCACGTATCATGCGAACCTTTTCCACTGGATACTGATTCGGACCTGGATTATCTTGGATGCCTTCCCACAAATCTGAAAAAAAAGTTTAAAAAATAAGTGGGTAAACATGGTAGTACAGCAACTGTTTTCCAATCTTTTACAATATGGATCTAATGAAAATGCATGCCCTGACGCTACCTCCAAGATACTCGACAAAGTGTTATCAATGTGATAGGCTTCTCCTATACTATACTTACCTGGCACATGCCGGGTAGGGTTTAAAATGTTCTTTTAAGGAACTTTCATCATCATCCCTTGAGAGTTTTAATCACCGGGTGGAGGTAAAAGTAGAAGAAACAGTCATCCGCCTGCAGGATGATCTGTTGACGGTGGCCCTCAGTGGTTCCGGCATTGTCTTGTCCGTTCACTCTTTGATGTCTGATGTTTTGCGCTGCCGTCCCAGTTTGCGTCCACCTTAAACAGTACCTTGTTTAATGGTCTGGAAAGGGGCTGTTACACCGTGTGACGTGGCCAAACCATCACATCTTTCGATACTTAATAGTGGTGAGAAGACATCTCCATCAGGTAACAAGACTTTTGATTTGACTCCATACATAATCACTGGTTTTGTGCTCATTAAATGAGAAGTGAACTAACTTTTTCAAGCATTTGTTCTCGAACACCTTAATCGTTTTTCATGCCTCCAGGAGTGTAAAAGTTTCACACCCGTAGAAGAGCATGGATACGACCGGTGGTTTGTAGAGCTTGAACCCTGAATAGAAGATGACGTTGCTCTTTCACATCCTTTTCATTTTACACTTTCAATATAATTTAAGAAATTTTACACCCGTGTTATATTTTTTTCAGACACTCAATATATAATCATCATTGGATATAACGACGGCTCCCTCTGACCAAGGGGAGGCAGTTTTGTATCCTGTCGGACAGCCCATATATTTCATTAATAGTCATCGAAAATAAATAAATATACTTTTCAATAAAAGCATAGAGCATCTACTCAAATACGAGTATCCACTAAAAATAACGTTTAAAGTACTAGAAATCTGTCGGATTAATAAATAAAATCCATGACCTTTTTTTAATCGTATAACCCCAAGCAAGGCGGTAACGCCACTGATGTGCAGGGGGGCTACATAAGAGTAAAAATATTAGATAGAAGAGAGTGGAGAGTATGATGAACCAGTTAGAAAGGAGGAAGAGAAGGATGGGAATACAGGTGTGATGACAATTGCAAAGGTGGAGAGAAAGGAAAGGATATACAGGGTAATGTAGAAAGAACTAGAGTCAAATGGTTAAGAGATGAGTATTGACATTGCATTTAAATTCCTGGAGGTTGTAGCCGCCAGGAAAGCAAGAATATAGAAGCGAGTTCCACAGGCGGGAAGTGCGAGAAAAGAAGAGTAGAATTGTCATCTGCATTTGGTTGATCTAACTGTGAATGAGAGAGACCCAGTTGTCAGTCTGGTTGCACGAGTAAACACCTGTGTGGAGGCACCAGTGACTTAAATTCATTGGAGCAGAAGCCATGAAAATATTTATAGAACAAACAAAGGGAAGCCACATCCCGTCAGTGAGGATGTGGCTGGAGTCGAGCCGCCAAGTCGGTACCTATCACATTACTGATTCTCCTTTGGAGCCTGTCAAGAACACTGAGATGAACAGCAGAGGCGCCTGACTATATATGGCAGCAGTACTCCATGCACGAAGGAATAGTTGATTTGTATATATGCAGGATGGATCCAGGCGGGAAGAACATCCTGGCCCGACACAGTGACCCAATCTTCCTAGCAGTGGATTTAGCTATTGACTCAATGTAGCGGTTCCACTTGAGATCGGAAGAGAGGGTAAGGCCGAGGAGGCGCAGTGTATTGCTCTCAGGGAGACTCGCTTGGTCCATGCTTATGGGAGGCAGGTGAGGTTGCCTGTGATGATTGACAGGCAGCAGCTTGGTCTTAGACGCATTGAAATTTACAAGCCACTTCTTACCCCAATTCACCACAGAATGTAGATTCCTCTCAAGATCAGATAATGACTCTGTTTACATTTGAAGACGTAACTGAGCAGATAAGAAAATTTGAAGAAGTCTAAGACGAGAGCAATTTCGCTTAAAGGCATTATTCAAACTTTCCTGGGTAGTTAAGTTCTCTTTGGCTCAGTCGATCGACAGCACGTCGGATCTAACGACGTTTATCTCTACGCAGGTTCGAATCCTCCTGTAAAACGCATACTTTTTAAAAATATTTCTCGTATATTTAGGCAGGTAGACGGAAATTTGCACACACATAGACGTTTTAATGTACACCAATTTAAAAAAAATGTTGCCGTGAATTTCAGTGACATATTCAAACAACTGTACGAATTATTGATTTGCACTATTTTGAGGCTTCAGGTTGAGACTTTGAGGCAGCTCAGAAAACAAAGAAGCAGTTTCAAATAATAATAATAATAATAATAATAATAATAATTATTATTATTATTTTGTCTGTTGCCTAACATAACAAGTTATGTATGTCTTCTAGGAGCTGAGGCAGAGTGTATCTCTGTTCAAAAGCGGGATTAGTGGGTGGAGAGAGCATTATGGTTAGGTGTTGTGATGGATTTTTTAAGTGGAGAGGCCCAATCTGCAGTTATACGCTACATTTTTTTTTCAAAATTTCTCACTATATTGATCCCATTTGGCTGTGATACATATGTCTGTTATATTCTTTTCAGGATGGTTGGCATGATGGGTATATTAGTACCTTCGGATATTTGTATTACAGCGTCGCTTTGTTGGCATGCTACTCACTTATTCAATAATAATAATAATAATAATAATAATAATAATAATAATAATGGTGATTTAGGGCTTTACTTATCCCCATCGCGCCCATTTGCTTGTGATGCATATTGATTCTCTAAGTGTAGCTTAGACGTGACACAAGGTCGAAAGAATAGGGCACCCCAATAAGTATCGAACTGATTCATAATTGTTCTATTTAAAACTGAGATAGAATATTTAAAACTGATAGAATGTACGGTCATCTGCAAAATGAACAATCCAAAATACGAACCATTTTTAAAATTATTTCACCCCAAGCAAGGTGACACTGACTAGTTCTACGAAAATACTAAAGAAATTATCTCCTTATCCGAGAAGAGTTATTCGTAATTTGGAAAAGTCAATAAAAAAAGAATTAATTGATGCAAATGTATGTTGATTTTAATAACATCTGCCTTAATAACCATATATATATATGATCTAATCTAATCTAAACTTATTTATAAATGGAACTTTGTATGTATGTGTGTATGTGTGTCTGTGTGTGGGTGCCCGTTACCTATAGACTTCGAAACGGTTGAACCGATATTTTTGAAAATTTACACAGTTGTACTATAAGCGTCTGCGAGTGCTCTTAGCTAGGTTTTGTGTCGAGGTACCCCTGATAAATATCGAAAATCGATAATCGAAAAAATCGGATTATAGAAAGAGTGGTCCGATTTTAATCAAATTTGATACACTCATAGACAGACATAAAAAACGATATTCAGGAGTTTCAAGGTTGCAGTTCTTACACTAGTGCAGAAAATCGATAATATATATATATATATATATATATATATATATATATATATATATATAAAAGGCAAGATGTTTGTGTGCGTGTCTGTTTGTCTGCCTGTATGTCTATTTTCAGCCTATTTATTTTAGTTTTTGCTTCGGGTTTGGCTCTAAGTAGGTATAATTGTAGTTCTTAGTTTCAGCCATGATACCATTTACTTAGAGGACTTATTTAGCCTTCAAAATTCAGTTTACGACGAAAAAACTTATTTGATATCGATAACAGGAAATCCAAATTTGACTTACATCTATTCATTTTTCTTTCAATCTACGGTTTCGCTTTAACTGGAAACAACTATTGCTTTTTAGTATTTCGTGCCAACGTCCAAAGAGTCTGAACTCCAGGACCATGGATTAATTTTAAAGCTTTCATTACACCCGAGCAACGCCGGGCTGTACAGTTAGTATATATATATATATATATATATATATATATATATATATATATGTGTGTGTGTGTGTACTGAACTCGTCCGTCGTTTTCGATGTATGAGGTTTAAGTAGCTTAGTTCTTAGAACCACACATATTTATTTATTGTGATGAAAGCTTACGATGAAACTAACGCACTTTTTGGAAGAGCCGAATACAGAGAACCGACAATTGTTTCACTACAGTTTATATATATATATATATATATATATATATATATATATATATATATATATATATATATATATTTAAAAGACGGTCAGTGTTAGAAAAGTAATCATTTGTATGCTTCTACGTTGTTTACATATTAGCACACACAAAGACAGACACCCTTTTTTTTCAATTCTACGGATACAAAGGGTTATTACTTACAAGGCACTTTGGCTCTTCCGGACAATATTGCTGTAGGAACACCGGACATACCACGATGCGTCATGCGACTATTAAAGCCATAAATTGGGCCGGGACTGTGGTCAGATATTTCTAGTAAATACAAAAATAGAAATAAAAATAAAACATAAAAAATTAAAAAATTAAAAAAAATGAAATGAAGCATTAAGAAAATAAAACAAAGAAACAAAGCCCTTTTTGAAATATATCTAAACAGATTAAACACTTAAATCAGTGTTCGGAAAGTAGTTACATATTTCACTGAACAAAAGAAAAAGCGAGCTTTATGAAAAGTAAGAATGTATAGGATATAAATCCTATATAATCTTACAATTAACTCAAACGAAAAAGTGAAATTGCACACCCGCAAAAATGGATCAAAACGACTAAAAACATTTTGGAAAAATCCAGACCAAGTAAAATTTCACTAGTCAGTGTGAAAGTTAAGATTCTAGATTCTGATTGGATATAAAATTGCAAAATGCTCTGTGATTCCGTCAACTTTTCTTAACACCTAGAAAACGGGCATGTGGTTTCGATCCAGTCACGTGATAAATTTCACTATCTAAATCACGTCACTTGACCGGTCAAATCAGTCCGACATGGGAGTGAATCTGAAGGATTTCGTCGCAATGTGACTAAAGAAAATTTAATTTGCTGACCCGGACGTAAGGGCGCGTCGTGTTTCCTCTCCTAAGTTTCCTTTCTTCATTTTCGATAAGTACAATCTCCTTTATTGCCTGACTTTCCTTCTCGCTTTTTATCCGACCATAGAAAGGAAAATAATACAACTTTTTAAATATTTTTACATACTCACATTCGGCTACTATCAACTGTGAACTCTGAATTTCTGTAGAAAATTTAAATAATTACATTTCTCCTTGAACAATTTATTTACTGTATTTTCTCTTTAAATATTTTTTCTTCTCACAAATATGTTATAGTGTTCAGTTTTAAAAAATCCACTTATTTTTTCAACAACCTTCTGATATTTTAAATTCGGTTGTGTTTGGCACAAGGCCTATTTGACAAGCATAACCGACACCCCTACAAATGTTTTTCGCAAATTAATTCATCATCTCTTTTCTTAACGTTCTCGGTAATTATGTACTTAAGTGAATTAGCACTTAACTAACAAAGGTTGAATGTTAAAAAACGTCTAGAATTAATTTATCACCCCTTTTCTTAACGTAAGTAAAAACGGAATTCACTGATATGAATTAGCTATCAACCAACTAAAGCAGAAACAAGTCTGAACGTTATAAAACTACTTCTAGAAATAATTTTAATCTTTTTTCTTAACGTTCTCGTCAAATAATTGCGTACTTCACTGATAAGAATTAGCATTTAACTAAGGGAGAACCAAGGTTGAATGTTAGAAATCTGTGTCTAGAATTAATTCATCATCTATTCATTTCGAGCCCATAAAGTACGTATTTCAATGATATGTATAAGTCAACCAACGTAGACAGAACCATATAGACGTTGGTTAGTTCCTGTGACTTGTCCCAAAGAATTGTGAGTTCAATACCAGGCTACAGCAGTGGTGAACAAGTAACTTGCAGGGTTAGAGGAAGATGACTTCTAATCGAGGCTTGACGCAAGGAATGAGGATGATATATTCCAGTGATTGTAATAAAGGGTTTGGTTCGAAATTCCTAGCACCTGAAGAAGGTCGGCGCGTGCAACATCCAAAACGTCGTATAAATGGCAACAAAGATGAGTACAATAGTCCGAATAATGTAAATACTGTAAATACTACCTCATCTCATTCGTAGTTGTTCAGGTGACAATTACACCAGGTTGAAGTGCCCATTTGTGATTGACTAAGCATAGCTTAGATGTGGCACAAGATCCGAAGAATGGGGCATCTAGTAAGGATAAGATACTAGTCTGTCATAATTGTTCTATCGAGACAAGCTTGCTCATGAATGCTTTGTGAGTTGGAGAAACATTTGCATTTAAACCATCCGTAGATGAATCAGTCTGAATCACGTTTCTCCTGCCAAAAAAGATGTGTGAATACTGCTGGTGAGATCATCTTTTCCTTTAATATAATTCCTCGAATATTTAAACTGGAAGATAAAAATAAACAAATATACTGTTTAATAAATAAACAGAGCGTTTACTCAAAAATGTAAATGTAACGTACAAGTAAGAAAATCAAATTAATAAATAAAAAAATCCATTATTTCTTGAGATGTTCGTATTTCATTTACAATAAGAGCTTTAGGAATATGAACGATTTTAAGTACTATACCCTATATATATATATATAAACTGTCTATTATAATCGTCATTATGGCGAGAAGAATTACCAAAAGTATAAGATCTGAAATATTGGAACACTTATCGAAATATAACACGTGTTCACTTGTACGAAAACAAAAAGGTTATATTTGAAACTATCATAATCAATGGTCTTCATATATTCGTTTAAACATATTCTATTCCATAAAATAGACAAGAAATTATAAGAACTTATAAAAAAACTTGCCGGGATTTTGCATCATTTAGTTAAGTGTCATACTTGATACACACTTAGATAATCATGTTTTTTTGTGGATCCATGACTGACTAGACAGAAGATTTTCGCACAGTTGGTTATTTCCTTCTACGGTCGACTGGTTGCCAATCAAGACTCAAAAACTCAGTATGTCCTTCTATACAACTCATAGCTGTGGTAGATGAGATGGATTCAAATCTTTCCGAAGGGTATATGCGTGCAAGTGAATGTAACAAATTCAACCGGAATTCGAACTCGGCTCTCCGATTTCTAATTCATAGGCGATATCGATTACACCACAAAGCAATTAAAATTTTGTGTAATGTTGCGATGACTTTCGGTCATCGTTAGTCAATTTCCACAAAAATTACAGAAAGTTGAGAAACAACCACAATAGTACTTGTATCGTTCTGACATAAAACAACTTAGTCGACAGCAGGACGAGACATCTTAGAAGACATATCATGATCATGATTATCATTAATACCAAGATCAGGTGTAACCGTAGTGTCACTGAGCACCCGACCACCTAACCAGCACCAAACATACTTCTCGGTTGCATGTTAATGTCTAAATCCCTATGAATGACCTTCCGTTTCAATCAGTGACGTCGTTAGCATATTCTACCTCTTCTTGTTCCCGAGGTGGTATCTTGTAATGTCTGATTAATTGAATTGTTTTTACGGTGTATCAACCTTCTGTGGCTTATTTTAAGCCAAAACATACGTATATTTTGAAATCGAATTTAATCCAGGATAAGCTATAAAGCCACTAAGACACAAGTGTGAAAGAATTAGAAAATAGAAACTTTGTAAAGGCGCGAGAAAAATAAGAGAGTAATCAGGAGAAGAGTATAAAGCGATTGATATTGATTTAAATTTTTAAAGATCAAAGATAGACGGAAAGCATGGAGCTGGAAGAGAATTCCACAAGCGAGAATTGCGAGAAAAAATGTAAGCATAGAACTTACAGGTACATCTCAGCAATTCAACTGTAAATTGATAAATACTGCGCTTAAATTAATAAAGTCTAAGTACAAAAGGGAAGAACTCATCCGAACAATTATTATGAAAGTATTCATAAGAATGAAACCGAGGCAATCTTACGGTGATGGGAAAGTGACTGAAACCGATTTGAAGATCAAGGCCACTAATATTACTGATTCTTATTTGGATTTTATCAATGAGCTCAAGGTAAATATCAGGGACAGCGAACCATATATGGCAGTAATATTCTAAGCATGAACGAATGGTAAACTTATAGATATGTAAGATAAATTCTGAAGAGAAAATCTGTCCAGTATGTCACAGCGAACCAACTTTCTTAGCAGCTGATATAGTAATGGATCTAATGTAGTCTTTCTACTATAATTCAGTTGAAAATATTAAGAAGACGCAGAGAGTCAATCTGCTGAAGGTTACCATCAGTCATCAAGGTGAAAAGGGTTTCTCATATATTGTAGGAATCATCCGCAGTCATTATCAGTCTCATGACCGGGTTTGGCGGTAAGATCAATGCACAGCTGAGCGCATGATCAGCCTCCTTCTTTTATCTTAGTTGCATGATAAGCCCTCTTCTTTTGAAACCTATGACCTTAGACATGAAGGGTATATAATGGAATTATCAGGAAAACATCCACTCCGAAGTCAGTGTGGATCCTCTTTCTAGAGAATAAGATAGACAGACAGATTGACAAACAGATAGATAGACAGACAGACAGAAATCCTGCGAAAGTAAAACTCGAGAATGATATCTATTCAGTTTTTTAATCAAAAAAACTATAGCACTTCATAAAAAAAAATGTATGCTCCAAAAAATGTATCCTCTTTACTTACTCCAATTTTTGGGTCGGATACTGTAGGCGGGTCCTTGCGTTCTAGTTTTATCATTGTTAGCGCCAATTGTCGTAGGAAGAAAGTACTTGTTAGGAGCAGGTCCTGCAGCAATAATAATAATAATAATAATAATAATAATAATAATAATAATAATAATGATGATGTACATGCAAATTAATGGTTTATGTACAAAACTATATCCATTCCAATGAATAAAAAAGTATAAAATTATTCGTGATTTTATTATTACTAATATTAGATACTACACTGCCTTTTTTCAGCAGACCAGCTCTTCTTCTGTGTGTGTAGTTTCCACATCCAGGACGTAGGCAATCATGAACCTCCAAAGTTTATGCCCTGTGTAGCTCTGAATAAATTTTCTCTTTTTGTTATTTCGCCTAAACCCTATTCTACAATCAGTTTACTCAAGCTCATAAAATGATAACACTTATAAGTGTTTCTTAACTCCTACTTCTTACTCCTACTCCTACCAAGAGAAACGGTTCCTTATTTTGCCGCCCAATTTTGAATTCTTGGCATCAGTGTGTCTATCTTTATTTTATAAACATTAACAGAAGTTCCCCCTTTAGAACGGAGTGTACTAATAATAATAGTACTCGTTATATTTCTTTCAGGAAACATTTCGACCTGAACGAGATTTTGTATTTATCATGGGAGAATCTTCTTTTTTATTTCTTGTATTTATTTCTTGTTCTGAATCACTAAGCGTTTTGTTTTTATACATCTTTTCTTCTACTTGTTTCTTTACTATTTGTTTTTGTACTTCTATATATGGTTTCAACCTGTCCACAGAAACTTGAGTATCCATATCATTATTTATCTTAACCATAAAATATTTAGGTGTTCGCTTAAGGACTGTGTAGGGACCTGAATAGGGTGCCTCCAATGGTCTTCGAACACGATCCACTCTAATCCAAACTTTATCACAAGTTTGAAGTTTTTCTGGGACATTAGATTTTGCGGACTTATTAACTCTTTTGGTGAAGACTCTCATATCAATATGTGACATGATTTTATGTAAATCTCTTGTGAAGTTTTTAGTTATAGCCTCCTCGCTTGTGCTATCTATTAGTAGCTGTGGTAGCAAACATTGTGTGCCTGTAACAGCATAAAAAGGAGAAAAATCAGAGCTATTGGGTATACTGCGAATCCCAAGAAGTACTGTTGGAAGAGCTGAGAGCCAGGACTGCTTTCGTGCTATAATAACAGTTTTAATGGTCCTGTGCATTCTCTCAATCAAACCATGACATTGAGGATGATAAGCTGTCGTACGTAGTCTATAAAAACCAATTATTTTTGCTACTTCACTAAACAACTCACTTTCAAATTGTCGGCCTCTGTCGGTTATAACATGCAGCGGGACACCCCAACGTATGACCCACGTATTTATAAAAGTCTCAGCTACACTAGCTGCAGTGATTTCGCTGATGGCTTGTGCTTCTACCCAACGAGTTGTGCGGTCAATATATGCGAAGATATATCTATACGGGCTGATGTAACTGCTATTTGGGATTTTTGCTGGTGGGAGTGGTCCTAGTAGATCTATGTGGACTGTGTGAAATCTAGCTGATGGTATTCCTAATGTCTGTATAGATGACTTTGTATGTTTGTAGACCTTTGCTTGTTGGCAGGCTGTGCATGATGCTCAAAGGTCTTTGATTGATTTAGCCATGTTTGGCCAGTAATATCTAGATTTAACCATCTTAATGGATGATTTAATGCCAGGGTGATTTATGGAATGGATACTATAGAATATGGACTCACGCAATTTAGATGGAACAAAAGGTCTGAGGTAAGACGTTGATAAGTCACGCCATATAAATTGGTTATCTCCAGGTATGGTGAATTTTTTAAGTCCTGAAAAGATTGAATTTCTGTATCAGATGCCTGTGCTTCTGCAAGTGCAAGTAAATCATACGCATCTATTTATACAGCAAGAGGAGTTGGTCGGGATAGACAATCAGCAACTATATTCTGACTACCTTTTACATGTTCAATATCTGAAATAAATTCTGTCAGGATAGCTAATTGTCGTTGTTGTCTGTCTGATTTAGCGGGATTTAAACTATAAAATGCACCACACAATAGCTTATGGTCAGTTAAAAGTAGCACTTGGCGACCTTCTATGAGGTGACGGAAGTGCAGCACTGACAAATAAGCTGCTAAAAGTTCGCGATCGAATGTAGAATATGTCATTTGTGTTTGTGTTAATTTTTTTTTTAGAGAAAAATCCGATCGGTATTGGATTTCTTTCCACCATTTGGTGCAATGCCGCACCGACAGCATAATTACTACTGTCAGTGACTAATTGATAATTTGTACAGTTAGGTTCAGGGTGAGCTAATGAGGATGTATCATTAAGTTCCTTAATTACAGAATTGAAAGATTGTCGTTCAGATTCATCTAATGTGAACGGCCCTTAGGGGGTAACCTCATTCACTCAGATAGGGGTAAGACTATTTCTGAAAATTTTGGTATTAATTTTCTATAAAATCCTACCATTCCAAGAAATCTGCGTAGACCTTTTGCGTCTTTAGGGTAAGGAAAAGATTTTAATTCTTCTATTTTAATAGTTGTAGGTTTAATGCCATCTACACTAATATGAAAACCTAAAAAATCTAGGGAAATCACATCGAAAACAGATTTTCTGGCTGAAATTTTTAAATTGTGTTCATTTAAAATATTAAAAACAGTTTCAATGTCTTTTTTATGAGAAATCTCATCATTGCTGAAAATTAAAATGTTATCAATATATATAAAAACACAATCAATGTCTTCAAAAACTTTGTCCATAAACCGTTGAAATGTAGCTGACGCATTTTTTGATCCAAACGGCATATAATTATATTCATAAAGACCAAATGGGGTGGTGAGAGCAGTTTTTGCTACATCGTCCGGAAGCATTTTAATTTGGTGGTAGGCTGAAATCAAATCGATTTTGGAGAATCGTCGTTTGTTCGCAAGTTTTGCTGAAAAAGAGTTTATATTTGGTAAAGGGTACCTGTTAGTCTTGGTTATGCTATTGAGCGAACGATAGTCTCCACAAAATCTAAATTCTCCGCTTTGTTTAGATACTATATGTAGTGGGCTAGACCACACGCTTTTGGAAAGGGAGATCATTCCGTCTTTTTGTAGGGTTTTAAATTCGCTAAGCGTGGCTTCCAGTTTTTCTACATTAAGCCGCCTGGCTTTTGCAAATACTGGCGTATGACTTCCTGTGTCAATTCTGTGGTAGATGCCGCAGTGTTTTTTGTTACTGTTCTTATGTAGTGTGATTAGGTTCGGGTATTTTTCTTTATGTTCCGTATGAATGACGGGAGGTCCGTTTCATTTACGACTAGATTCACCGCTGATGCAGATATTTTTAAACTCTTTCTCTGATGTTGTTGTAGGATCGTAAATGGTTTTGTTACTGCAGTCTACTATGAGACCAAACTTGTTGAGGAAATCCAGTCCAAGGAGTGGGTTGGTGATATCAGCGATCACGAATGTCCAAGTAAAAGATCTCCTTAAGTTGAGTATTCCAATTTCCAAACTCGCTTTTTTTTTAATCATATCACCCCGAGCAAGGCGGTAATGCCACTGATGCGCAGGGGGCTATGTAAGAGTGAAAAGATTGGAAAAGAGAAAGCCGGAAACCACATCCTAAACAGGGAACAAGGGATGAGCCTCTTCGCCTGTTCAATAGACAAGGGTGGAGTGTAAACCGGGCGATACCATTTGCAGTGGATAGTGATATGGGAGTCGGTTTTAATGTAATACCATTTACTGCAGAAGCTGGTAATATTGAGATACTTGCGCCAGTATCTACAATAAATTTTAATTTTTGGTAGCCCCTAATTTTGCGGTAATTTGTAATAGCGGCGAACCTCGTCGGACTGAACTTGTTCGCCCTATTAGTTTTTCGAATCACTTCCCGTAGGTGTTGCTGGTCGGGAACTAGGCAACATTTGTAGATTGTTCTTTTTGAGCCATTTACACCAAGGTTTACATGTTCTTGCTTCATTGGCGAAATAAATATGTGCTCTGCAAATTTTTGTCCGTTGGTTAATTCCGATACGGCCTGACATTTAGTGGCACTGAAGTGTCTTGGCTGTATTTTCCTTTATAATTTGTTTGTGAGTTATTCTTAGTAGATAAGGGTCGCTGAACAACAAATGCCTTATCGTTATTCAATAATGGCATCAGTTCATCTGCTAACCTGCCAAGTTGGGTATGGTTTAAATCTTTTTGCGAGGCTATTACTGCAGCTATTGTGGACGGTAATGCCTGCAGGAATTTGTGTCTCGAAATGTCGTCGCTAATACCTATCCGTTTAGCTACGGATAGCATTTCGTGCAAATATGTCGACGGTCGTCCTTAACTAAGTGTAGCCGACATTAATTTTTCTAGAAGCTCCGGTTTTGTTTGTTCGTGAGCTTCTATCAGTGTCCGTTTTAATTCTTCGTAGTCTTGTGATACGAGGGTAGCATTTGGTAATTTACCCACTTCTTCGGCTGGTAACGACAATATCACTGTATACAACTTTGTTTTCGACGCTGTCACATTTCGCAAGTGAAACTGGGCTTCTAATATCGTAAACCATCCATTTCCAGCAGTTTCCATGAATTCCGGTGCCTTGATATTGACTTGATGAGTCGTTTCCTCTCCTGTCTGCTCCATTTATCTTTTTATATGTGTACATATATATTTTGTATATGAGGTTGCTTTCTGTTCGTATGTCGAGGTTACCACTCTTGCTTTCTTCGTTTTGGTATAATTACAAGATAACACAAACTTGAATTAATGCTGTTTATTTCTGGTATAAAACTTTAGGTTTTTACATCAAGTTACAACCTTTAAATTTTGTGTGGATACAGGAGCAGACTAGCTAGATTCTCTTCACTGTGGGATGCTAGTAGTAAACGAACCTATCCCTAGTGGACTCTAGTGGTCAACTGACTATCGTCTTTCCTTTTTCAAATCTCCTACACAAAACTACTGTCCTTAACTCCTATTTCTTACTCCTACCCCTACCAAAAGAAACGGTTCCTTATTTTGCCGCCCAATTTTGAATTCTTGGCGTCAGTGTATCTATCCTTTTCTATTTTTAGAACACTCGCCATTTTATAAATCATAACAACGCTTTCGGCTCACATGAACCATATTCAGAGAGGTTACAAAGACGTTAACACAAAAACATCCACCATCAGCGACGATTTTATTTTGTGTTGCCATAAAACTCCGCTAAGCAACGGCAACAGTTACCAAAAATAGCAAACGCAGTTCGCAACTTTGTAATGCGGTTCTATGACGTCACACCGCGTGAGAGCTCGAAATGATAACAGAACCATATAATTAAATGCAATGTAATGTGTTATAACCAGATTTAAACGTGATTTTATTAAGTGTGGGTTGTTTGGGTTTAACGTAGATGGCCTCCAATATCTGAAGGTTCTTTTTACTATGTGTATTAGTTAGGATTATTGTATTGTCGACTAATATATATATATATATATATATATATATATACTAGTTATATCTGAAAATTTATACACATACGCACACATACACACACATATATCTCTCTGTATATATAAGAATGTATACTCAAAATTTGTAACCATGGTTGCTAAAGACTCTCTCCCACTTAAAAGCGGAAATAAGGTGATCCAAAATTTCCGTGTTTCTCGTTCATAAATGATAACCCGGTAAAAAAAATTTGGAAGAAAGACAAGAAGCTTCAGAAAAATCGACAAAGAGAAGAACACACAGGAGATAACGAATTCCGGGTCATAACTATTCAAGCCAACATTTTCCTGTTTAGCAGTTTTTCTTATAAGATCGAAATACTTCGGAAACCTTGTAGTTCATGCGCGTGTTTATTTCAGTCGTATTCTGAATTGTATTAGGAAGTCATAAATCTTTTTTGGTTTATTAACTTTATTCCTTTAATAATAAAATACAATAACATCATGTTCAGTCAAATATTTACTAATATTTACAATGACTTGATATTGCTTATTACTTAATACCGAATCCGTTTTCTCCATCAAAGTATTTTGAAGCGATCGAAAATAGTAATAATAGGCTGGTTCAAGGTCAAATGATTATGGCGGGTGAGAGTAGAACAGACCAACCGAGCTCCAAAATGTTATCTTGCGTTATTCTTGCTCTATGTGGCCCTGTCGTCTCACGGAGGAGAGCAACATTCTTCTTTTAATCCGCTGTGTATGCTGGCAGTGTGATGCAAAACTAAGGTATGTTAGTATAATTCAGCTTTACTCTGAGCTGTTACGTAGTTAAGGTAATACATTCGTCATAACAACTAGTTCTTCAAAATTATGAACAAAACAATAATTTATGATGCCAAATTTAAAAGGCATGATCACGAAAAAGACATGATGGCGAAAAGTGAAGACAAATTAAAACCGACAATAACAGGGGAGTTCTTCTTCTGCTATGTGCCGTGTTCCTTCAAGTCACAGGCGGTAATAGCCTTCCACATCGTTCTATACTTTACAGCTCTTAACACCCTTCCTCTTGTTAACCCTCCCAATCCCTGCCCTGCCATCAATTTCCTCATAACCATCAAGTATCTCATGCGTTGCTTTCCCCTGTCTCTCTTTCCCTCTATATTTCCTGTGAATGTCAGATTCTCTACTCGCTGCCATATATATCTGGACGACAGATATCATATAATAATCCAGTACTCTCTTAGTTTCCAACGAAATTTTTCTCAATGCTCTACTCAACTTTTGGAATGCGTCCTTTGCCTTGCCAATAAACCTCCTGTTCTTAGTTTCACACTTTCCATCCTCTGCTAGATTTATTCTGAGGCACTTACAAGATACACAGGTCAGTTAATTCTGATAATTACTGGTCAAATCTTTGATTTGCAGTAATGGGAAGCATTTCTTGGCAACTAGGGCATCATTACTCGTCCTTGCAAAATTGTTGTCATCATATTCAGAAAAAGGGGAACAAAAAGACAGAGTGAAACAAATGAAGATTTATGGAAGATGTAAACAACAACAAAAAAAGACACTTCTTATTTGTCTATATTTCTGAGATGATGTGGTATTTACACCATTTACATTATTCGAACTACTGTCCTCATCTTTGTTGCAATATGTGCGACGTGTCGGCCGTTGTACGCTCCGGCCTTTTTCAAGTGCTAGGAATTATCAGCTATCCAGGGTACATGACAACAACTCGAACAAACATAGAAAGGAGAGTGCATGAGGATAACAACTCATCTGTCTACCTGATGTGAAAGGGTTATTCTGTGGTCCATATAACATCAGGATGATCTTCAGAAGTGGTTCTACACTTCGCAGGTGCCTCTCCTGAGTAAGACCCCCAACAGAGAAAGACATGACTAAGAACTGCGTGTATGCCATTCCATGAAGCTGTGGAAAAAAATATAAGGCTACAAAAACATTGCAAGGCCGTAACACGAGGGGAAATAGAAAAATCAGGCGTAGCTGACCACATATGGAGGGAGATCACGGCCCCTATGAGATGAAGTTGAAATAATAGATAGAGAACACAACTGGAAACTAGAGAAACTTAAGGAATCAGCGCATATGATAGGCCACAAAAATCTCCTAAGCCGACGAAGCAGAGAGATAAATACAATTTGAGAACCAGTAATACGGAGTGCCAGAGAAAATCATTAGTGTCTACTTACAACATGACCTCTGGTAACTAATACTAGAGAAAACCATTAACATAAAAAATACTAGGGAAAACCATTAACATAAAAAAATTGCAATATGAACTCTGGTAAAAATGGTTAATGAACATTAGATTTATAAGTTTCAGAAATTCTGTTGTTCTAGTCCTTAAGGAGACATGGCCGAGTGGACATATATGTGGGTTAGTTTCAGTGATTTTTATTCAAAGTGTTGTGAGTTCAATACCAAGCTACAACAGTAATTTAGAGAGTCCGGTTAGAGGGAGATAATTCATGACTATCAAAAGAGGCTTTTTTTTTTATCCTTTCACTCCAAGCAAGGCAGCCTCACCGCCACAGGTGCGCAGGGGGTTGCATAGGAGGAAAGTGATGAGAAAGAAAGACAGGTTATGTGAGGTAGTGGGTCAGAGAAGGATGAGAATACTGGTGTAATGAGAGTGGAGTGGACGAAGAAAAGAGTACGAGAGAATGTATGCAAGTCAGTGAGATATTGGAGACTGTAGCTGTCGGGGAAGGGAATTCCACGGGCGGAAAATGCGAGAAAAAAGCTGTTAGAATAGAAGTTGCAGTTATATTTTATTGGTTTTACTGTAAAAGGGTGGGACCTAGTTGTTAGTCTAATAGCTCGAGTAAATTTATACATAGAAGACATTAGTGAGCTAAGTTCATCGGAGCAGAAACCGTGAAAGTATTTGTAGAAGAGATATAGGGAAGCCATATTACGCCGGTGAAAAAGTGACTGCATCTGAGACACCAAGTCGGGATCGATCACATTAAAGGTTCTCCGTTTGATTTTGTCAAGAACCCCGAGGTGAATAGCAGGGGCACCCGACTAGATGTGGCAGCAGTATTTAATACAGGAGCGGATGGTAGATCTATATACGTGGAGGATGGATTTAGACGGGAAAAACTTCCTGGCCCTACCGACCTTCTTAACAGCAGATTTAGCTATGGATTCTATATAGGCGTTCTACTTGAGGCCTGCTGAGAGAGTTAACCCGAGGAGGCGCAGTGTTTTGCTTTCAGGAAGGATAGCCTGATCCATGCTAATGGGTGAGGGGTAGGAGCGATTGTCTGTGATGGTTAACAGATAGCTGCTTCGTTTTGGAGGTAGTAAAATTCACGAGCCATTTCTTACCCCAGTCCACCACAGATTAGAGATGCTTTTCAAGCTCAGCAGTGAGGTTCGCTTTGTCATTCTCAGCAAATTTTTGATCGAGCTGAGAGTAAACGGTGGTGTCGTTAGCGTATATGCCTACTTGGGATGTGATTACATCTGTAGTTAATGAAGATCAGAAAAAGCATAGGACCTAGAATAGAGCCTTGAGGGACACCCTCGTTCGTATGATAGTATCGGGAGGCATGTCTGTTGGCTGTTGGCTATTACCTTCATTTTCCGTTTCGTAAGGAATGACTGGATTTGGTCAAACAATTGTCCAGTTATACTATAGCCCCACAAACATTCTAGCCTCTTTATTCAAAGATAGTAGTAAAAAACTACCGTTTAATAAAAAACTTAAAATCCGACTTCCTGTTAAAAATTATTGTCTACCCATTTAAAAAATCTATGGTCCAATTATGTATCTTATCCAGACAAAATTAAAAAGTGACATTTCTAGACACTAGGCCTTCCTGCTTCCTTTCGCAACCCAGATCTTCAACACCATAGTTAACTAATTCTCATTTTGATTGAACAATATTGACACATACAATAAAGCATATTTTCCAACTCCCACTCCCTAATTCTTTAAATAACTATGAATTCATCGGTAAATTTTCGTTGTAAGTCCCGACGCTTTCCCCCTTCAAATTTATCCAAAATAGCATTATCTCTGTGCAAATGTATATGCTGAACTCAAATCAACTGTTAGTTATTGACGAAACAGAAATAATGCTATTTTGGATAAATTTGAAGGGGGAAAAGCCGTCGGCACCTAAAACGAACATTTACCAATTCATCTCATATTTTAAAAATAAATAATTTTCACCATTTATTTTAATATATCATCTGAAGAAGAACAGTATTGTTCTGAAACATGAAACTTTTTGTGTAGGGATACTTTTTATAAACCATTGTAACAATTTTTGTGTAGTGATGCTTTTATAAACCATTGTAATAACAAAATTAAAATATTAAGCTCTACTCTGTATCGAGCACTCTTTATAAAAGTAAATGCTTGAACAGTGGGTTTTAATCTACG
The DNA here is from genome assembly GCA_037127315.1 of Ascarosepion bandense. Classification (NCBI taxonomy): domain Eukaryota; kingdom Metazoa; phylum Mollusca; class Cephalopoda; order Sepiida; family Sepiidae; genus Ascarosepion; species Ascarosepion bandense. Next base: position 522,843 of record JBBBDQ010001681.1, read on the forward strand.
TGTTCTTTCTCTTTTTTTGTGATATATTATGAATATTCTTTTAATATGTCTGTTTTTTATTGCTGTAACAAAACAAGTAGGTCTTTACCATGACGATAGACTTATATTTATCCCAAATAGCAATGGCCCTCTATCATCTACAATGCATAAAAAAATTATAACAGCTTTCCAATATCTAGGTTATAAAATCGAGATCTCTTCTAACTTCAAAATAGTAAATTTCTTAGATATCAATTTCAACCTTTCCAACAATACATTCAAACAATTTTATAAAGGAAATCAACCTCCTATTTACATGAATGCCAATTCCAATCACAGTAAATCAATAATTAACCAAATTCCTAACACAGTAAATACGAGAGTTAATGGATTATCATCCAGCAAAAAATATTTACCGAGAACAAATCAATATATAATGAAGCTCTCAAGAAAAGTTATTTAAAAAAAGAATTAGTCTACCAGGAAACTTTGAAAGACAAAACAGCTAATGCAAACAAAAACAGGATAAGAGAAATAATATGGTTTAACCAACCATTCTGCAAGTTGTCCAATATAAATATCGGCCGATACTTTCTTAACTTAACAGAAAAACACTTTAACCAAAATAACAACCTAAAAATAATTTTCAACTCCTGTACCATGCAATTCCGATAAAGCAATATATTAAGCTACCATTTATCCGGAAGACGATCCAAACAGAAAAGAGACATACATAAAAATATTCGTAGGAAGTTGGTAACAAAGATTCTACAATCCCTGACACTCCTTTTCCAACACTTCCTTGAAAACACCAAACCGCCCTATCAAAACACTATTGGAAATTAAAAGACGGAGGACTCACCCAACAAATTAAATGGAGGATCATCGGACATGCACAAACTCCCAACAACTTCAGGGACAGATGCATTCTATTCTTGGAGGAAAAATTGTAATAATCACATAAAAAATCCCACTGAACTCTGGAACCAGATGAATGTACACATTTTTAAATGTAGACACAAAATAGATTTAAAATTCCAAAACAAAATGGAACTTACACTTAAAGATTTTATTCGGTTTAAAACTAACATAAATTGGCTAAAATTCATAATCTTTGTTCATCTTTAACATTGCTATTAGACTTGATAGTAATATTATTGTCATAAAACCAAAACAATTATTATTTATAAGATGAAAATATTATTGCCGTCGGAATTAATATAAAAATCTAACAATTCAATTCTTCTACTTAAAATACGCCCCCTAAATTTACTGTCCTGTATTTGAAAATGGCCAACTGAAAGTTCAGTTCAAGATCATCTTATCGCCTGGGATAGAAATGCGGCATTCTATGTGTGACATCCGTTAACCCCCCCCCTCTCATCGATAAAATGTTTTTCTCCTCCCCCCTCCACTACGATTCCTTTCATCTGGATAAATCTAACCCATTTATTTTTGTAAAAGAATTCTGTCTGAGGAGCTGAATATTTTTATATAAAATATTCACGAAATAAATTATCAGCCATAGATTTGTAAATCCACTCAATTTATTTCATTATATATATAAATATATATATATAGTTTGGAAGAATTCTTTCAGGTATGTTTGAACAATATCCATATGTTTTGTCCAAGTTTTTATTAATACAATTGTTCATTATTAATTTATTTGTCTTATATAATTGTTTAAATTTATCGAAATTCATTTTAATATTATTTTCCGAGTACTTACTAATATTACTACACTCGTTTTCAAAGATTGCGTTTTGTGTATATTTATACAACTGTTTGTTTTTTTTTTTCAATTTTCCCTCATTTACTGAAACCAATTTTAAATCAGTTACATAAACATAGCCAAAACACTTGAAAAAGAAAGGTGTCAGAATTCGAAAGTACACGAAAAAAAAAAAAAGAAAACGAACTTTGGCAAATTTAGCGATTATATAAAATAATTATATAAAATTTTATAAAATTTGATTATATAAGTAGGTTTTGAACTACGACAGGTTACTTATACACAAGTTGTACTGATAACAAGTAAGATGCGGACACTTATCGGAACAAATCAGTGTTTAATAAAAAAAACTTTTATTTTTTAATATACTTTGTGCTTTTCTGATAATACACATTTTCGAGCGTTTTTGTGCTTAAGTAAAGTAGATCAAATTGTAAATAAATTTTTAAAAAAATCAAAGAAACATTTTAATTTTTGAAAAAGAAAGACACAAACAAATAAAAAAATAATAAGCATTGTTCTACCTAAAACAAGTACACTTTAATGCTGTAGTGGGGTTAAACATACTTCCATGCCTGGTGAAAAAAATGGACGCCTTAAATAGAGAACCTAAAAAGAGTTCAGGGCAAGGTTTTCTCTGCGAAGTCTACCAGGTCAGATTATCTGCCTATGAGATGAGAGGAATTAAGATGAGCTTCATCTAAAGGGCAGTGCCTCATCCGGGGAAAAATAGTCGGGTGCCCGACCTAAATTTATTATAAAATGGCTTTGTGCCACATCCAGCCTCAGTGGAGTGGCCGGTAGATACCCAGATTTCCATCTTGAAGTCTACTGTCACGGGCTCTCTGCTACGTTTGGGAAAAATTAGACAGGAGCCCGACCTTACCTTGTGTAGAGTCTACTGGAATTTTTTGCCTAGGCTTAAGGGACGAAGTTCTCACTATAAACTGGTCTTGTGCCGCACCCAGCCTGAGTGGGGAGGCCAGTAGACACTCACAGTTACACCCGAATATGCAAATTGTAATGAATGAATGGATCGTGAATCTGATTAGCTAGTTATAGGATAGTTAACGATGAGCAGCCTTACCCCACTTCCCCTTAGGCCTTCTGTCATATTGTTGTTTTTGTTTAAGAAATGAATGAGTTTACATTTGACCTCGGTAGACAAAACAATAATTCCGAATCCCGACACCTGCATGAAAACCCAATAAAATCCATATTTTTTCAAATATCAAAATATATGTGCTACCAAACAAACCCCACTGGCAAAATTTTCACGCCAGCCAAAAGCATCACACCAACGAATATTTAAGACTAACACTACAAGAAATATCAAACGAATGTCAGAGTATCTTAAATCTAAGATGCGATACGGAGGAAACTGCATAAAAATATATGTATCTCGCCGACTATCTTAGAAAGTTAAAGTGCTACAAGTGTGCAAAAGTAGAATATAAAAGGCACTTTGAAAAACTAAAGCAAGAAAAAGTTCTCATAGAAAAGTTCGTACCCAATATTGAAACGGAAATAATCATTACAGAAAACCAAAATTAATTTGTTTATGTGAAAATTAATAATGTGGATGTAAATAAACGAAGCAAATTGGAAAGCAAACAGACAGCCTATATTGAAAAAGAACTTCGAAAATACGTAGAATTCGTAGAAAGTACAGGTATAAGTACAAGAAAAAGAAAACGTACGGCAAAAACTAGTCGCTGACCCAAAACGAAAGCAACACAAAGCTCAGTACGTGGCGAGTTCGTCAGAAAAGAAGAGGACGTATATTAAGAAATAAAACAAAATATTTTAGGAAATTAAAAAAAAATCTCAAAAATGGGGAATGTTGTGGAGTAAATAAAACACCCTCTCTAACACAAATGAACCTTAAATAAAAAAAAACTCAAAGTGAATTCAGTGACAGAGTACTGACAGTTTGCTATCGAACTCACCTCATTAGACTAGCTGCCTCTGGGCAACGAAGAACCCAGACGATGCTCAGCCGAAGGGCAGAGTTTTAGCTGGGGAAAATTAGACGGGTGTCATACAGGATATATGTATAAGAGCTTAAGGGCTCAGAGATCCCACTACAAAATAGCCTAATGTATCTAACCTCAGTGGTGAAGCTGGTAGATATCCAGAGTTCCGAGAGAGCTCAACTTTGTCAGACTCTCTGTCTCTCCAAGCAGAGAGGAACCTAGGCGAGGCTATGCCGAGGAGCAAAGTCTTGTCTGAGTTAAACAGACAAAATCCCAACACTTTTATGCAAGATATACGGGAAAGTTTTGCCCGGGCTTAAGGGTTCGGAATCCCTACATTAAATAATTGGCCTCGTATCACATCCGGCTTCTGGTATATATCCATTGAGTGTTAATGAGAATGCCATTGGAGTAATTCCAGACAAAATATTATAACCGTCATTATAATAAATGTCCACCGTACCATTTTCTGTCTTGGGTATGACGATAAACTACATCTGGCAGCAAGGTCTATGATCAGGGGGTTTTGAGGAGCGTGGAACCATCTTTTAATTTTTGTTGTTCCCAGATCCACCCTAACAAAAACAAAACAAAACAAAAAAAAAACGAAACAAAAAAACAACAACAACAAAAAAAACAAAAACAAAACAAAAATACAAACAGGGGTCAAAACACGATCAAAATGAAGAAATGAATTTTTATAATAAAAGTACCAGCAATATATTTGACTCTAGACAAGAACCCTCTATACAAAAATTCGACAATGAAACTTGATCGCCAAACTTATTTCTTACAAATAATACCTATTCTATTTATACAAACTTATCCTAAAATATTGTTGGAAATAAATAAACCATTGAGGTTGATATGACGTAAAACAAAATAAAGGCAATCGAGGAAGGCGATCGAGTGCTTGCTGTCCACTCTCTTATGGGGTGGTCACCAGGCAAAAGTCAACAGAGATACCTGCACCAAACTTCCGTGTCATGGAGGTTGGGAATAACACACGTAGAGAGTGACCGACACGCCTCGAGGTTGGCTTTCCTGTACCATCCGTTGACAGAGGATCTGAATTTGGAGAGCAGTGTTAGGGAGACTTTCTCTAGCCTTACCATCACTCCTCCCATTTCGAGGGTTTAGCGCCGACGTAAGCCCCGGAATCAATCGGAATTCTTACTCGGGTGTCGAGCGGCCTTGTGGGTCATTCCTCGGTCCACTGACCTTTCTCAGCCTTGGAGACTATTGTATCGTGATTTAGTTCAGAGGGTTGCGACAAAGGATCCTCCCTATGGGCAGATAATATTAATAATAATGGTTTACATCAAAATAAACATAACACTATTAACTTATACTATTGCAACCAAATACATAATAATTATAAACAAGATGAAAATACTCTCAAAAATATAATACGTAGAAATGTTAAACCAGTGGAAAGTAATAATCAAATTAAACTCATTATATATTATAAAAAGTTTAAAACAATTGACCTCATAGTCTATAATAACCCAATAAGCACTAAACTAAATTCTCTACAAAAAACCAATGTAGTGTACCACTTTACATGCCCATTCAGAGATTGCATCTCTGATACTAATAAAAAACCTAGTACATATATTGGTTTTACTAAAACCACGCTCTTCCGTAGACTTACATGTCATCTTTCTGATCAGATTACTATTAAACAACATTTCTCTGAAAAACATAAACATGTAGTTAATATCAGATAGATTTTGATCAACAATACGGTGATCCTTACTCATACACACAGTAAGAGGAACCTGCAGATATTGGAGCCATGTATGTTAAATCTAAACAATCAACACGCAATAAAATCAATTTTAAAACCGGAAATAACATATTACATTCCATTTGACTACATTGTATTGTTGTCATTTCGCGCTATCACGAGGTGTGGAGTCATAAAACCGCATCGCAAATTTAAGAACTGCGTTTATTATTTTTGGTAACTATTGCCGTTGCCAAGCGGAGTTTTATTCAGCACAAAATAAAATCGTCGGTGTTGGTGGATGTTATAATATTTCAGTTTAAACAACCTCTCTGAAGATGGCTCATGTGAGCCGAAAGCTTAGAAGAAAATCAATAATTAATTATCCAAATGTTGGAGAATTTTTGTCTTTATTTTCAACTGAAATTAAAGCAAAAATACGACGTTTAGAACGGCTCATGATTAAACATAATAAACATTCATTGTCTCTTATATTTAACAGCATATGTTTAGAAAATTACTTGCTGCCTCGATATATTATATATATTTATATATATATATATATATATTAAAAAAGGATTAATTCAAAGATGTTGAATGGCCATTTCGATATGAAGATCCCCACGGGGGACGACACATCACCTCAGCAACAGAAAAAACCTTTCAGAAACTGGAGAAAAATTAGTCTACTTTTCCTTTTTAAATAGATTGCAAAGAAATTAAAAAATAAATAATAAAATAAAATAAAAAGAAAAATAAAGGGAAAGAAAAAGAAAAAGAAAACGAAAAAGAAAAAGAAAAAGATAGAATAAAATCAAATAAATAAGAAAAGAAAAAAAATTGACATCGTCTGGGTTCGCAAAAAAAGGGAGAATGTAACTAAAAATTAACAGACAGCCGTGTTAAATCGACGTAAGTTTAAGCAACACGGAAAAAAGGTGGTAAGAGAGATAAAAGAAGGAAGGGAGGGAAAAAGAAAGAAACTAAAGAAAAAAATTTTTTTAAATATTACAGACGCTGGACAAATTCAAAAACCTAATTTCCCCAAAACGTTGAAGTATTAGAAAAAGGCCTTTACTTAAAAAGGCATAATTATTAATAAAAGGGAATAAATGGAATATGGAATATATATATATATATGTGTGTGTGTGTGTGTGCGTGTGTGTGTGTGTGTGTATATGTGTGCATGTATGTGTACACATGTATATTATGTGTATACGAATTTTTTGTATATAGGTGTGTACACACATATATATGTGTGTATGCGCATGTATATGTATATAAGTGTGTAATACATTGAATGTATGTGTGTGTATGTGTATGTATATATGTATTCTATGGAATATGTATATATATATATATATATGTGTGCGTGTGTGTGTGTGTGTGTATATGTGTGCATGTATGTGTACACATGTATATTATGTGTATATGAATTTTTTGTGTATAGGTGTGTACACACATATATATGTGTGTATGCGCATGTATATGTATATAAGTGTGTAATAAATTGAATGTATGTGTGTGTATGTGTATGTATATATGTATTTTTATTCGTAGAATTGTGTGTGTATATATATGTATGTATGTGTGTACTTCTATAGGTATGTATATAATAATTGTAATTAATTTTTTTTTTTTTTTTACCTAGTGTTGTCTTTATTTAGTTTAATTTCAAATGACCTAATTTTTTAAAAAATAATTTTATTTTAAATCCTATATCTTTTTATTCCCTTTTATTAATAATTATGCCTTTTTAAGTAAAGGCCTTTTTCTAATACTTCAACGTTTTGGGGAAATTAGGTTTTTGAATTTGTCCAGTGTCTGTAATATTTAAAAAATTTTTTTCTTTAGTTTCTTTCTTTTTCCCTCCCTTCCTTCTTTTATCTCTCTTACCACCTTTTTTCCGTGTTGCTTAAACTTACGTCGATTTAACACGGCTGTCTGTTAATTTTTAGTTACATTCTCCCTTTTTTTTGCGAACCCAGACGATGTCAATTTTTTTTCTTTTCTTATTTATTTGATTTTATTCTATCTTTTTCTTTTTCTTTTTCGTTTTCTTTTTCTTTTTCTTTCCCTTTATTTTTCTTTTTATTTTATTTTATTATTTATTTTTTAATTTCTTTGCAATCTATTTAAAAAGGAAAAGTAGACTAATTTTTCTCCAGTTTCTGAAAGGTTTTTTCTGTTGCTGAGGTGATGTGTCGTCCCCCGTGGGGATCTTCATATCGAAATGGCCATTCAACATCTTTGAATTAATCCTTTTTTAATATATATTTGCTCTGTAATATTTTATTACATGGAGCTCTCTTCCTGTATCATTTTTTAATATTAAAATACATTTTTAATATTAATTAGGATCCGGTTTTTTGGAATTTACCTTCCTGCTTTTTTCCCTTGGATTGAAGTATCTGAATTAAAATATATATATATATATATATATATATATATATATATATATATATATATATATATATAAGGAAAGAAAATGTAAGATAAATTATTAATGAATGCTTCTATTCGACAAGATTCAAAATAGTGGTTTTACATAGAACTAATAAAGCCTTTTCATCCATCTCAAATAATATTGACAACACTTTCGTACCTGCTTGCCAAAACGTTTTGCTTACGAATCACCTTGAAAGATTTGTTCAGTGAATGAAAGAAAGCTCATTATTTAACATATTGACAAATAAACATTTTAGCCGTTAAAAAATGTAAAGTATCAAAGGTATTTTAAATGGTCTTGACCTACTTTGTACTTTAAGGGTTGGTGTTTTGTGTAGGAATTAACGATAAGATTCAAGCCTGAAAATAGATAGATAGATAGATAGATAGATAGATAGATAGAGAGAGAGAGAGAGAGAGAGAGAGAGAGAGAGAAATGTAGAAATGTTAAGAGTCAAGAACGAAAACAACTGAAATTTAACAAATAACAACAAAGAACATGGAACAAAGTTACAAGCTGTTGAATTTTATAATGTTTTTTAAAGGTATTAAAAGAATGTTAGCCTTTCTGAGAGACCTTATAAAAACAGTTTGTTTCTTCTCAAGAATATTCTACCCTCACTCCAGTACTGGTAATATTAAAAAAACAATATTTACAATAAAAAATATTTGAGCAACATATAAACTTTGTGTTACAAATCACATTTTGTGGTTAGAGGATGTCAAACCAGTTGGGATTGATTGAAGAAAATAGTGTTTTTGCTTTTTTATGTTTTTCTATTAGCAAAAGATTCTATGATGGATGGTCATACAACAAAAGATGAATCTCGGATTTTTAAAATATTCCAAAAATAAAGTAATTAACGTTGAAATTTTATTCAAAGAAATTTCGTTCATTTAAAGTTTAACCAACTGATATCTAAAGAAAATAGATTTTCTTAAATTAGAAAAATAAACTTATTTAGAGTTGGGTCGACTTCACAGTTATACAAGTAATATGATCATGGAGTGTTATTCTAGAGAAGTAAAGAATGCGTTATGTTTTTGAAAAATATTTTACAATGGAAGAAATGTAAGAGTTTTTTATGTGCTATGAGAGAGCTATTCCTTAATGTCTAATTGCAATAAATAAATCGCTAGAAAAGATTTCTTTGGAAGAAGCTTAGGGTCAGGAAGCGTATTTTTTGTTTTAGAACTCACCCTCCCGAGAGTTATTTGTTGTGAGCAATTCTATTTTTGATGCTGATGAATAAAAACTCTTTTCGGGTTTGTTAAAATCGGAGGTATCCCAATGGTTTATTTAAAGTAATAACATATTTTTTGCATTTTATTTTAGCACTATAAAAAATCGATGGAAAAAATATCAAGTTTTGACGATGCATATATAATGATGCCAGACATTTTAACATAGACCTGAACACTAGAAATGTAATATTTATGCTATCAGAAAGAGCAATGCAAATGCAATATAATGTATATTTAAGTTTTAGACATCATGTGAATGCGTTTGATAAAGTACGACACAAAGAACTGATCGAATTGCTGAGTAGTCTTGATTTATTTGAGAAAGTATAATTCAGATTTTATACGCGGATTAAACCGCCAATATATGGATATAACATGAATTTAATAAAAGCACTAAATATAAAGCGGTGTAAGATAGGGATGTCTCTTTTACATAGTTTATTCAACCTATGACGTGAGTCAACTCTGAGAGAATGAGAAATCCTAGCAGATGACACAGTGTAGATATCAGTTATATAAAAGAAACTATAAGAACTTTTATAAAAAGTAGTAAATGAGAGCGAGAAGAAAGGACTAATCATCAAGTGTAAGAAAAGAGAAGGAATGATTGTCATCAAAAGGAACACTCCAAAGTGGGAACTACAAATTAGATATTTGGCTTAATTTCGATTTTCTCAAAGTGGGGAATTAATTTCTGTGCCGTCGACCCCATTAACTAAATGATAACTGGGATAAACATTTGTCTGAACGATAATAATATATGAGATATACAGTGGGATAAATAGTGATCTGAACGTCTCACATATCATTATTCTTATTATTTTTATTATTATTATTGTTGTTGTTGTTGCATTTGTTCTTTAACGCGTACATTACACCCTGTCATTATATGAGATAAATAATAGACCATTTATTGAACAGGTGAAGAGGCTCATCCCTTGTTTCCTGTTTAGGATGTGGTTTCCAGCTTTCTCTTTTCCATTCTTTTTACCCTTACGTAGCCCCCTGCGCATCAGTGGCGTTACCGCCTTGCTTGGGGTGAAATGATTAAAAAAAAAAAAAAAAAAAATTTCTTTTTGGTTGCGCGGAAAGACGGTAGAAAAAATGAGACGCTGTTTGCTTTGAATGAGAAAAAGTAAGGTATGCCGTAAAAAAGAAAGAGGAGAAAATAATTTATTCAGTGAAAGGAAAAAAATCTTGTAAATATTTAATCTTTTCATTTGTACCTTCTTACTTCTTTAAATAATAACATGAATTCCTATTTATGATAACTATTGCAATATTTTGTTAATGTTGTTAGAATTAAATGTTGAACGATGTAATTGGAGGAGAATTTTCATGAATGTTTTAAAGTCTTGCAACTATTAAGATGTTTATTCAGTTATTAACTTAAGAATTAAGACTCATTAGAAAATTAAAATAGAAGACAGTGAAAATTCCAAAGTCGATACAAGTTATTATTGATATTCATTTTACTTGATTAGAAATGTTGTAGATTGTAGAGTTGGACGAGGAAATCTCAAGCCGACCAGAATTGATAGATCAAATTGACCGCCATTTCCTTATAAAAGGATTGTAATAAAAGGATGCATAATAAAATATATTAATGCTAAACAGAAAAGTAAAAAGTCTAGAGGGAATGTAAATTATGATTGAGATGAGAGATGAGATATTTGATGACAACAACAATGACAGTAAAATAAAACATTGTTAAATATTTTATCCACTTACGTTATGCTCTATATCGCAGAGACTGTCGTTTTGAAAAATGTTGGTTTTTACGACATTTGCTAAGGAATGAATACAAATTTTTGAAAGACGTAATATAGTTACCAGCAAAAAATGAATAAATAAATAAAAATAAAAAAATAAGTAAATAACCAAAATATAAATAAGCGATACCCAAATCAAGTACAACAATTTAGATATCTGAGAAATATTTCGTAATTTTCATGGGTAATTTTCAGACGTAATTATCAAACGTTATTTTTCAGAAATAAATTTTCAAGTGCAGTTCAGGTGTAATTATCATATCTGATTTTTAGACGCTATTTTGAGGCATTTTCTCAGACATCAGGCTCCGTTATTAAATGCAAAACGTGCGATACTGAAATCTGAAGACTTATTGGGATAGCCATAGATGCATTCTAAAAGCATTCCAAAGAAAAAAAAGGAAAGAAAAGATTGTTTTTTACGCCTTCTCTACCCTTTTCAGATTATTTAACATCAAAAAATATTTTACATTGCAAGAATCTTTTTATAGGTAAAATGATTTAGTAATACAAGTCTTACTAATTAGTCCATAGATGGGGGCAGAGGAGATGGATTTGTACCTTTCCCAACTGTATTTGCGTATAAGTGAATATAACGAAATCAACTGGAATTTGAACTCGGCTCTCCCATTAACAAATACTAGCCATTATCCATTACACCACCTGCACATAAAAGGTTACAACACCTGGTATTCCCAAGCGATCATCCATTCAGGCAAAGAAAATTTATTTTGAAGGCACACCCAGATACATATTAGAAAGAAATACTATTTCGCTAGTTTTGACTCTCTCATTAACTTATTTTAAACTTCCTGTTTTAATTTCCTGTTGTGCGTTCAAAATAAAGCGTTAGGAAATCACTAGTCTATAACGCTTGACGATACCGAAAGGTTGAAACCATGGTAGCGTAAACGGCTGTTCTTCCTAATCTTAATATTTAAAAGATCTGCATATTAAAACTTCTTTTATGTGTATTTCAATATTGTATGCATATAGTTTGGATATATTATGTGAATTTGTTTTAATTTTAATCCTCTCTTTCTTGGTATTTTTAATCCCCATATAAAATAAATCACCATACCAAAAAGCAGTGGTGATTGCCGGAGGAGTAAAAAAAAAAAGTACAGCACGTATAAATTATTTAATCAAACATGCCCAAATGAATATATATATATATATATATATATATATATATATATATATAATATTTATTAATAAATTATAACATTGATATGTTATAATATCACTACAAAAGTAGCTATTTTGTTTCGACACTTTTTGTGTCTTATCAAGTGATGTGGTTATTTCAAAATCTTATATATATATATATATATATATATATATATATATAAATTGTTTTTTTGTTTAATATATATATATATATATATATATATATATATATATATATATATATTAAACAACTGAAATTAAATACATTGAGATTTTTTTGTGGATTATTTGTAATAGTTCATAACTTTTAATATAACTAGGATCAGCTTGGATTATTTAATAAGGTAAGTTTTCTTACCACGGATCGTCATTATATATATATATATCTATATCTCTATATATATATATATATATGCGTATACATAAAGAAAAAGAAACTTACCCACAAACTTTGCTGCGATCTTAGGATGCTGTCTTTTTTCTTCATTCATTTTTCTTTAGAATGTTAAATAATGTCTGTCTACACACTGTTTGAAACTATCTGCAAATTTTCAAAATTCCTGAAGGAAACTATCAAATATCACCAAACAAAATACATTTGTACTTAACTTTGTCGTTAATAATGATATTATTATTATCATCTAATAAATTAGTCGCTATGTCTCCTTAGTTTCTTTTTGAATTTTTAACCGTTATTCTTTGGTGAGAAAATTCAACTCGCGCATTCTTCAAGTGTCGCAATTTTTTTATTGCTTGTTTAGACAAACTTTCCGTGACCACAGTGTTCCGATATGCTTTGCTGTGTATATAGTTCTTGTTTGTGGCTGAACGTCCGATTGGTCAGGCGAGAAGGCAACTACTGATCCTGCGCATGACTAGTCTCCGTATCATTGGCAACACGACTATTTCCCTCTGTCAACAACCATCGAGAAACTCCGTTACAGCCATCGATCCAAAATACCTCCTTTAATGTATCGTTTAATCTTTTATTTATGTATCGATGTTGGCAAACTCTGTGTCTTCATTCACATCGCTGTCTCCGTGAGTGCCTTTGATACCTCGTCATCATCATCATCATCATCATAAATAAAAATAATAAATTTGCCGAAAATACTACAATATATCATCATAATCGTCATGAGTAACAACATAATCATTATAATCATAATAGTTAAAAATGATTATCATACGTCGTCATCATCACCACCGATAGTATCAATAGTATTTGCGGCAACGTTGCAGTGATAACATCTCATTTTAAAAAAATAATTTATCATATTAAGATAAATACGAAACTAAGAGGAAGATTGTGATGCGTCAAGCTTGCAGGAATTCAAAAAATTTCCGATTCTGACTCTTATATGGGGTAAGACAACATTTTAAAGCATCATGAGGTAAAGCCTGAAGAAATTAGAGTAAGAAGATGCGTTTTGCGTCAATCTTTTAAGTGGGTAAGGAATTTAAAATTCTGAATTTTACTTAGTATCAGACATCAACAGCAGTTTAAAGGTAAATTATAGATAAATTGGTATAGAAGGATTGTGTTGCGCAAATCTTCCGAGTGGTTAATCAATTTCAGATTCTGTCTTTGACCTAATTTCAGATTCTGACTTTTATCTCTTCTTAGACACCGACAGCTGTTTAAAGGTAAATTCTAGAGAAACTGTGATAGGATGATATTACTGCGCCAATCTTCCAAGTGGATAAAGAATTTGAAATTCTGTCTTTGACCTAGAATCAAATATTTGTTTATAATGCTTAGCATACTCTCATAAGATTCATATTGTTATATGGGGTATATTTTTGCCCCAGTGTTACTTTATTAGTATGCTGCTCTCATTCCTAGTATAATAATAAATTCGAAATTTAAAAAAATGCTCTGTCGATGGTATTCTCAATATCCTTCTGTAGAACCTCATATCATGTCTCCACTTTATCTGGGCATTCACTGCGGGGATGATATTACATAGTAGTTCAGCAATCTGTTTCTTACGAACTTTGTTTAAAAGTTGGCAGGCATCTTTCGCTATTCAACTAAACCTTTACAACTGTAAAACATGGCGTAGACCCATATCATCAAAGATGAAGGAAAAACTTGAAGCAACTGAAATGTGGTTCTTCTGAAGGATGCTGCGAATATCATGGATCGAGCATGTGAGCAATGATGAGGTCTTAGAAATGATGGAAACAAAAAGGAAATTAATACTGAGCATCAGGAAGAGACAGCTGAAGTTCCTGGGGCATGCAATGAGGAAGGAGGGCTTGGAGAATTTGATACTAACAGGCCAGATAGAGGGAAAAAGAGACAGGGGAAAGCAACGGATAACATATTTGAAGGATCTAATCAGGTGGATGACGGAACGAGGGTTGCATGGTGTAAAGGAAGAAGGCATGTTCAGAGCCACCAGGGATAAGAAAACGTGGAAAGCCATGATCGCCTACGTTTTGAAGGGACAGGGCACATAGAAGAAGAAGAAAAAGCAGACCCATTTAGAAATATCTAAACTCTCAGTTCTATACACTCGAATCGCAAGATTAATTTTGAATATTATGGATATTATCGACTGGCGCTATACAATTACAAAGAACTGTACCAAATAATAGAACTCTCATCAATTTAGGACTACAGACTTAGCGGCGGCGTAAATTGATAGCACACGTAACTCGAAGAGAAAATAAAGAATCCTGTACTGCGAGCTCCTCCCACGTAACCTGCAAATTGATTCTGAAAAGTACTGCTCGCAACTAGACAAAATAAAGACGACAATTCCATAAAAAATGTCCAGAATTGGCGAACAGGAAAGGTGTTGTTTTAAATCAGGTTAATGCTAAACTTCAATATGTTAGCATTCCATACCACTTCAAATACAAGGTTAGGAAGGGAAATTCCATTAGTACTGGGAAGAGCGATAACAGCTACTGGACGTGGGAAAATTATTTTCCTGAAAAATTGTTTTTATAGAAAAGTTTTATACATTTCAACCAAAAGCATTACTGATTGTTCGGTAAATGAATGCCAAATATTTCCTTATAGGGAAACGGCTAATATTACCATTTGCATTACCATTTGGATTTATATGTTATATTTTTCTCCGAATGTTCATTTTATATATTGAGTTATTCGGAAAGTCCATGGCGAGTTTTAGTCGTTCATGTTCTAAATACGTTAGAACATCTAAAATTTATCGACAAATATGTTTATTTCCAATCAGAGCACACTTCAGACTATCTCTTGAGAAAGAAAGTTTAAAATTACCTAATTTGTGTCAATTTCGTATCACTATGACAATGGAATATTAAAAGGTGCAGTTTAGACGCTTGATGCTTTGTTATTAAACAAAGGTAAAAAAGTCTTGCAAGCAATAAAAAAGATATTTACTGTATACGTTGCATTCACTTATGCGCAAATACCTTTGGGAAAGTTATTAATCCATCTCTTCTCTCTTTAGCTATGGATTAAATAGCAGGGAAATTGAGTTCTATAGCTTTGGTTGGCAACCAGTCAAACGGAGAAAGTAATGGCAATCTACTGCGGGAAAATCTTCTACCTAGTCAGTCATGTCTTTTTTGAGACAAGATAGCCCAAGCGTGTATTACGTATGTCACTTAACTGACTGACTGTATACGGTGAAGATGCTTTAGCTGACAGAACTGTACGGAAGTGGTTCGTTTTGAGTTGATGATTGTCGTCTTATTGATGAAGATCCCCCACTAACGATGACGACCAAATCAAGACATTGATTAAGAATAGCTCGTATTAAACAACGCGAGAATTGGCAGAAACACTAAATTTATCAAAATCCACCATCCAGGAGCACTTAATGAAGTTTGGGTACTCAATGTTTGGGTACGATGTTTGGGTACCACCTGCTTTGAAGGAAAATAATCTTTTGGAACGCATTTCTATATGTGATTTGCTGTATAAAGGCAGTGAAAATTCCTTAGCTACCCAGCAAAAATTCTTTTAGCCTGGACTGGATGTGTTACCCCAACACCCATATTCACCAGATATTGCTCCTTCGGATTTTCATTTATTCAGGTTTGGAAAATAATCTCAATAATAAAAATTTTAATTCTTTGGGTGGCATAAAATCTACCTTAGTTCTTTGCCAAGAAACTACCGAAATTCTAAGAAGACAGAATTTTAAAGTTGAATGAAAAATGGATAAAAGATGTCCAACAAAATGGTTAAAAAACACACGAACTTTCCGGATAACCCAATACTTGATTCTGTTTCTTGCATTTCGTAGCACGTATTTTGGGTTGTACATTTGTTATGTTACTTTTGATAGTTTGTCCTTTCTTCATGCTTTCCTTTATTACCTTCCCTAGCAGTTCCTTCAATTTTCTTTTTGTGTCAGCCAACAAGATGGCATCTACAAATATTACGTTTTTAGCTTTGTATAAGTTACATCGTGTTTTTTATTACCATGAAATTATTAAAATTCTCTTAATATTTAGTTGCAAACTTGTTCCTTTTTCTCCTTATCACTACTCTCCCGACTCAGTAGGGCGTGTAGCCTGCAGTGTAGCGCACTTGTAGCTTAGTTGTTGTGAGGGTGCAGGCGCCAGGGGACTATCCAGTTTCGGAAATCCGTATATGTTGAATAAGTCCAGTGAGAAAACACATAATTGTCTGACGCATTGTTCTATTTTTAGTAGTTTCTGAATTCATCTTCTATCCGTATGCAGGCGGTTTGTTTCCGGTAAATGTCCCGGGTTTTTCGAATAGGTTTCCCAAATCAATCGAATTTTCCTCGCCGTTCAATTGCACAATTGTTTCTCCTATGATCAACATTTTGTTTAAATGATTTATATAATTGAGAGCAAACTCCAATTTTGATATTTTTCATGAGTAATACGATAAACTACATCTATCAGCAAGGCCTCTGATTGGGAGATTGGAGGTTGTGAGGAGCGTATTGCTGTTGTTCCCAGATCCACTCTTTAGAGTCTTAGCTATGAGCAAATATTAATCCCACCATAAAAAAAATCAACAGTACATTTTTATGACAAAATGACAAACAATACATTTTTATAGCAAAATCATAATTGATGCAACATTAAAAGAATATAAAAAATATAAAAATATATTTTTATAATAAAACTACCAATAATACATTCTATGAACTACAAATTATATACATTAGCCCTGAAAGTATAAAATTATGTATAAAAAATCTGTAGTTGAATACATAAAATTACGTACAAAGTATATAAAATCGGCATTAAATAATCCGTAGAGATTGACATGCTGCTAAACAAAGTCAATCAACCAAACAACAAACTATTTCATAACAGCAGTCTATATATTCTACAATTTCTTTAAGTAGTCAAACTGTATTCCAAAATATAATTTCAACAAAGCTACAACATAAAACATACATATCACCACTTTGAGTAATTATGTCTACACAAATATGTATATGCAAAAAAGCTGAGTATCATCTACCATGTATTCAATTGCGAATGCGGAATAACATATATCATATTTTTACTACTTCAAAGCTCCAAAGAAAATGAAATTTTGCCATGAAATGACTCATAAGGTGTTGATGTGCAGCTAAACATCTCAATCAATCATTTTTTTCTCATAGATAGTATATTTATAATAATAAATTAAACATTAATGTTTCTTAAGGTATAAAAAAATATTTATGGAACAGACAGATGTAAACAAGCGATTTGTGTTTTTTTATACTTAATGTTCATCTAATACAAGGCCAAAAAAACATTCAAGCTGGATGGTTACTGTATTTTGTTGAATGAGCGTGACAAAGTGAAAAAACGAGGTTTATAGGTTTATGCAGGAAAAGTAGTGGTTAATCCTAGACTTGAAGTCAAGATTATAGCGAATGAAAAAACATTCTACCGAGAGTCTGTTCTACAAAGCAGCAGTTACTGGAAAGAAGCTGTCCGAATGGAATTCGTTCCTTACTAATGGAATACGAAAGAAATAGAGATGATTCATGCTTGTTTATATGGCTCATACATTCAATATTTGTACGAGATAATAACAGTCAGATAGATAGATAGATAGATAGATAGATAGATAGATAGAGAATTAAGTAGATAGATAGATCGATACGCGCAAAATTAGGAACTATTCTATATCTATCTATCTATCTATCTATCTATCTATCTATCTAGTAATGTCAAAAGAATCTACTTCTTCTATGTGCCCTGTTTTTTTGTGTACGTAGTCGATCATGACTTTTCATGTCTCCCTATCCCTGGTGGCCCTTAGCACGCTTTCTCATGTAACACCACGCAGCCCTCGTTGTCATCCATCTGCTCAGGCTCTTCAAATATGTTATCCGCAGCTTTCCCTTGTCTCTTTTCCCCTGTATCTGGCCTGTTAGTATCAGGTTCTCCAAGTCCTCCTTCCTCATTGCATGTCCCAGGAACTTTAGCTGTATGCTCAGTATTAATTTACTTTTCGTTTCCATCCTTTCCAAAACCTCTTCATTACTCCCATGCTCCATCCATGATATCCGCACTATCCTTCTGTAGAACCATTTTTCAATTGATTCAAATTTTTATTTCATCTTTGATAATATTATCCAGCATTCACTGCTATATTGAAGAACTAACCTCAAATAGCAATCCAGTACTCTTTTATTTGTTTCTAGCGATATTTTCCTGTCTCTTAATACTTTACTCAACTTCTGGAACTCGCCCTTCTCTTTAGAAGACCACAAAACCACTCAAGAGCGTAAGAGACAGCCAACTGATCACAATAGGCGCCTGTTCACATCCGCTCGCAGTGAGTGCAAGAGAACCCTAAATGACGCCAAACAGTTGTTTGCGGAGAGAATGCGACAGCACATAGCTGACCGCAAGTTCGGCTCCAAGGACTATTGGAGGATTTGTAAACGGGTGCTCAACAATAGGAAATCCTCAATACCTCCCTTAATCCATGGATTTGACGTTCTCACGTCATCTGCTGAGAAAGCTGAGTGCTTTGCCCGCAGATTCTCATCCAACTCCACACTCGACTCGTCCGGAGTGCACCCACCCGACTTCCCTATTAGAACTGAGGCCAAACTGCATGACGTATATATTACCCCGACAATAGTATCCAGAGTAATTTCAAAACTCGACCCCCATAAGGCGTGTGGAGACGATGGAATCCCGGTGATAGTCCTTAAGAGGTGTGTCCCTGAACTTTCCCCTGTCCTCTCTAAACTGTTTAACTACTGCCTTTCTGCTTCCTGCTTTCCTGCATGCTGGAAATTCTCCTCAGTCGTTCCTGTCTTTAAGAACTGTGGTGAACCCTCGGACCCATCCAACTATCGCCCGATCAGTCTTCTACCAATATTCGGGAAAGTGTTCGAGGCTATAATAAATGCTGAAATAGTTCATCATCTCACCGCCCACAAACTGTTCTCCGACAGGCAATATGGATTCCGATTTGACAGGTCCACAGCCGACCTGCTAACTACTGTAACGGAGTACATGCTACAGGCCCTTGATGAGTCTGACGAGGCTCGCGCGGTTGCTCTGGATATCTCCAAGGCTTTCGACAGGGTTTGGCACCCTGGCCTCCTATGCAAACTACGCGGTTATGGTATTACCGGTCGCCTGCTTGACCTAATCCAATCTTTCTTAAATAACCGCAAAATGAAGGTCGTTCTGAATGGGCGTGCCTCTTCGTCCTACAGCACGAATGCTGGTGTCCCACAAGGCTCTATCCTGGGCCCAACGCTCTTCCTTATTTTCATCAACGACCTCCCAGATGAGATCAGGTCCCAAGTAGGCATCTACGCAGATGACACTACAATATACTCCCGCTCCAGTAAGAAACCTGTCGTGGCGGACAGACAAAATCTCGCTGCTGACCTTGAGCGGGATCTACACTCTGTGGTGAACTGGGGCAAGAAGTGGCTTGTCAACTTCAATTCCTCGAAGACCAAGCTGTTGTCTGTCAACCATTACAGGCAACCTCTTCTGCCTCCCATAAGCATGGACCAGATGATTCTCCCGGAGAGTAATACACTACGCCTCCTCGGACTTACCCTGTCCTCAGACCTCAAATGGAAGCACTATATTGAATCCATAGCAAAATCTACTGCTAAGAAGATTGGGTCACTATGTCGATCCAGGATGTTTTTTCCACCTGAATCCATCCTGCATATATACAAGTCAACCATCCGTCCGTGCATGGAGTACTGCTGCCATTTATGGTCAGGTGCCCCTGCCGTTCTCCTCAGTGTTCTCGACAAGCTCCAAAGGAGAGTCTGTAATGTGATAGGTTCTGATCTGGCGACTCGTCTGCAGCCACTTTCCCATCGTCGAAATGTGGCCTCCCTCTGTCTCTTCTATAAATACCTTCATGGCTTCTGCTCGGATGAGCTTAAGTCACTGATGCCTCCTCAACAGGTGTTTACCCGTTCAACCAGACTGGCAACTGGGTCCCACCCATTCACAGTCAGGTTAGCCAAACGCAGACGACAATTCTACTCCAGCAGCTTCCTCTCTCGCACTTCCCGCCTGTGGAACTCACTCCCGTATTCTTGCTTTCCTGACGGCTACGACCTCCAGAAATTTAAAAGCAAAGTTAATACTCACCTACTAACCACTGGCCTCTAGCTCTCTCCCCTCCCCTGTATAACCTTCCCTTTCTCTCCGCCCATGTACCTGTCATTGCACCTGCTTTCTCAGTTTTCTATTGTTCCTTTCTAACTAGCTTGTACTCCTCACTCTTTTCTAATTAATCTTTCTACATTTATGTAACCCCCTGCACATCAGTGGCGTTTCTGCCTTGCTCGGGGTGAAATGATTAAAAAAAAAAAAAAAAAAAAAAAAAAGAGAAAGTAGGATTTGCAGTTCATAGGGTTATGCAAGAAAGATAACGGTTAACCCGAGACTTGAATAATATCCTACCTGGAGTCAGTTCTGCAAAGCAGCAATTATTGCTAAGAAGCTGTCCGAATAGAATGTATTCTTTACTAATGGAATACGAAATAAATGGGGATGATTCACACTTGCGTACGTGGCTTGATAGATCCCAGTTGTGGTGGAATTAAGGAATGTTGTGCATCAAAACACTTCTCATGAAAATTGACGTTTTGCCTCTGGGAAAGAAGGGTGAGAAATTATTCATCATGCACAAATCATCATAGACGCTTTTGAACTTTATCAAGACAAGCAAATAAGGATCGGACAGCTTCAACCCTCATATGACAGCGAGACTACATTAAAATCAGTCTGTCAAAAGATCAGTATTCAATTCATTATATAAAAAATTATGTGAAAAAATGACAATTCTTTGCCACTTTTTTTCTTCAACTCAGTGTGTTTATTCAGGAAGTTGCGATTATAGCTCCCTACAACTTCCTGTTTTGTAGCACTGGAACTTGATGACACATGACCCAGTGGATATAGACGTTGGTTACTTCCAGTGACTTTACCCAAAGAATTGTGAGTTCAATACCAGGCTACAACAGATGTGAACAAGTGACTTAGAGAGTCGGTTTAAAGGGAGATAACTCACGACTACCAGAAGCGGATCACAAGGAATTAGAACAATATACCCCAGTGATCGTAATAAAGGGTTCGGTTCGAAATTTCTAGCATCTAAAGAAGGCCGGAGCATACAACGGCGATACGTGGAAATGGAATCTAAGTTGAGGACAGATTTATTGAAAATCCAGATCGGAAAAGAACTATTTAACAGTAGCTGGCAAAAAAAAAAAAAAAAAAAAAAAAAAATGTACAAACCATCGCTCTCCAGTAGAAGCTGAATATTATAACCTAATAAAAATAAACTCTTAACGACCAAAGCAACCAGTATGACAAGTATTTTGCATCATATTTTATGCTCTGACGAAACGAATTAGGATTCGTACTATTGAGCATACATCATTGCAACATGAAGAGACATCAGCACGCTTTGCACATCATTAAGTAATCCTACCAAAGTGTCTTAAAAAACAAGTTTATATTATCTATATTACTGACTATTCTTTTATTTTAACCTTCATTGTGAAATAAATCAGATGTTTATTGAGAAATCCTCACACAATCCCAATGCTCTACGCATTTACCGACGGTATTGAC
The DNA here is from genome assembly GCA_037127315.1 of Ascarosepion bandense. NCBI lineage: Eukaryota > Metazoa > Mollusca > Cephalopoda > Sepiida > Sepiidae > Ascarosepion > Ascarosepion bandense. The sequence goes on from JBBBDQ010001681.1 coordinate 544,959, forward strand.
ACTATTAAACTGTTAAGCCAAACATTGATTCTGCGAAAATAAATTAGTGTCTGTTTAATATTGTTTGTACTCAAGAGGTTTCTTATCATTTTTGTTGCCAATTGCTGAAAAAGTGTAATTGATCTGTATTGATTGTGAAAAGCCACTAGTTATCTTATATTTTATAGATTTGCTGTTCACGATAATATAATTTGATATTTAAAAAAAAATGTTGATTAATTTTTCCAAGTTGAAAGCTACTTGCATATTTTCTTTGTATGGCATCGGTTTCTACTTCATTCATTTAATAACGTGATACATTCTTAGGCGATCATGTCTCGAAAGAGACATAACTGACCGAGCCGAAGATTTTTCAGCAGTAGGTTGCCATGACTTTCTGCAGTAGTCTGGTTGCTAACCGAGGCTATAGAACCGAATCTGTCCTGTTATTTGCTTGAGGGGAGGGTAGTTGCGTATAAGTGAATGCAACAAATTCGGCTTTCCGATTTCTCGTTTCGAGATGATTTTTGCTGTCTTATATTGAAATGGTAAAGGATCTCATTTCCCAAAGAAGAAAAGACAACGAATAAGAACAGTTGCTGAAAACAAAAGAAATATAGTACTGTTAAGTAAACAACACAAAGAAACATTGCTGAGATGAATGTAGAGCTAAACAATATAGACTGCTCTGAGAATTTGGATTCATCATATGGAAAGAGTGAAACAATTTTTTGATTGTGTGGGTTCACTATTTGCCCATAGTTGGGACCCTAACAGGTGGACCTGGGAACAACAGCAATTATGAGATGGCTCCACGCTTCTCAAAATCACTAATCTTTCGATTATAGACCTTGCTGCCGGATGTAGTCTATCGTCATAACCAAAGCACATTTTTGAAGTACATCAGTAGAAAAGTTAACAAAATCAATACTGAAGGACAGATGAAAGTTATAGAATGCCAAAGAGTTCATATTAAGATGCAAAATAATAAAATAATCTTTGATCTCTGTATATAGGAAACATCGCAAAAGAAATAACACACAATATCTTATTCGGGTTAAAAGAAGAAAACCAAGAAATCTACTTGCAGTGCGCTGATTTAAAACCCAACAGACATCAAGGGATCGAATATATATACCGCTCATTCAGTAAAATGAATTGGTGCAAGCTAGCTATTGGGCGCGTAATACGACATGTGCTAAAAAGACTGCATTCTTCTACCGAACGCCCCGTGACCCAGGGGTAGAGTCGCTGACTGACGCCAATTCGGTCGGGTTTCGAGCCTGGGTTATGTAGCAATCGGAGTCTAACCGTACTTATGAGCTGTGATACAGCGAAACAGATCTGTCTGCGGATGACAATATATATATATATATACATAAACTCTGTCTCTAACATTTTGCAGTTTAACCCATAAATATACTATATCATAAAACTATATATATATATATATAGTCTTGAGTTGTGATATTGTTTACAGCCAAGTTTGCTGTTTTTTCAGTAGTTTTAAAGATGAAATGTGTTTTGACACGCAAGTGTTTTTTTTTTTTAAAGTTCAATATTGGGTAAATAGAGCGTTGATAAATTTAATGCAAAGAATTTGTCGCATTAACTGAGCAGGTTTCTGAATCTATTCATTTAAAGTGACAAATTCTTTTCATTAAACCTATTTTATTTTTATTTTTTAAGCGGATCTTTTGATCTTTTTTGATATCCTCTCTTTCTATTTTTTAAGCGATATTATTAAAACTTTTTTTTCTATAGTTTGTCATTTTTCACCATAGTCCTCCTACTTAAGTGTGTATTAGCATTTTGTTGTACAAGAACATATATATATATATACATATATTCTATGTAATCATGCCTTCTATGCAATCATGGCCTTCCACATTTACCTATCCTTTGTAACTCTTAACACGCTTTCACCTATTACCCCACCAGACACCTCCTAAACCCAGCTCTGACATCCATTTACTCAAGCCCATCAAGTATGCTGCGTGTTGCTTTCCCCTGTCTCTTTTTCTTATATATGACCTGTGGGTATTATATTCTACAAGCTCTCCTTCCTCATTGCATGTCCCAGGAACTCCAGCTTTCTTTTTCTGATGTTAAATATTAATTTTCTTTTTGTTTCTATTCTCTCTAAAACCTCACCGTTGCTCATATGTTCCATCCATAGTATCCTCAGTATCCTTCTGTAGAGCCACATTTCTGTTGCTTCAAGTCTCACTTTCATTTTTGAGGAGTTTGTCCAGTATTCACTGTCATATTGAAAAAACAGACATAACATAACAATCCAGTACTCTCTTTTATTTATTTCCAGTAAAACTTTCCTTTTCTCAATACTCTTCTCACCTTCTGGAATGCATCCTGGGCCATCCCAAGATGCCTTCGGATCTCAGTGTCGCACTTTCCGTCTTCTGTTAGAACACTCCCCGATATTTAAATTTCTGTACTTTCTTTGTTTTTAGCACACCCAGCTTATAGTTGGCATTTTAGACTTTGCTTTATAGTTAAAAGTACAAAAACTCATTCTTGATAATGCCTAAAACATTGTCGAAAGCACTCAGATTACCAGGACATTCGGACAATGTCTACATAATTAGAAGGACACTAGCAAAATTAAATAAAAACTTAGCCGCAATACGTTGTTAGTTGTTTTTAATGAAACTTATATATATATATATATATATATATATATATATATATATATATATATATTATATGAACCGACGAACACTTTCTGGTTTCTGGTTAACTAAGCGAATGTAATTCATTAACCCTCTTATCAAAAAATAAATAAATAAAATAAAATAAAATAAAATAAAAATAAAAACATAAAAAATAACTATATTCCCCGCGCATTTTCCTTACACGAGGTTTTGACTTTCATTCCAAAGTAAGTAAGTAGTCGAACTTACATCGGCGACACGCGTCGTTTAAAAGTTTTTCAACATTGTCTCATCATTTACAATTTTCTTTCAGATTTTATTGCACATGCATCAACTACGTATACAGCATATTGTTAATTAAATATACCTCTCTACAAACTAAAGTGTCATTCAGAATAATTTATAAATATGTAAAAATTGTATTTTGTTTGTATAATAATACGTGACACATGCTGAAAATATTATCAATATTTTTTTAATAAGGTCCAATATTATAAACCGAAACTTTGATATATTGCTTATCAAGTAGAAACTGAAAATATTGTAAGCATCATTTGGGTAACAGTAATTACTTAAAAGTCATAATATACGCTGACATGTAAAGTTCAAGTAGAATTATTTATTTTATCAGTGTTTTATAAGCCAGGCGTATATTGATTGTGACAGAGCGAGGCTTTTTACACAAAAGGGACAATATAGATTTTATTTTGTGGGGGACAAATGTATGAACTATATTACGCATATCAATATTCAACAACGGTTCAGAAATATCATTGAACAAACCTAAAAACCAAATAAAAACAATAGTATCACACAGAAAACAAACGAATTGAATGCAACGTTGTTTCACTCAACTGCTGTGCGTTTTAGTGCAGTGGATATCGGATCGAAATGAGAAATCAGGGAGCCGAGTTTGAATACCTATCGAATTTGTTTCATTTACTTACGTGCAATTATCCTTGTGAAAGGTATTAATCCGTCTCTTCTTCCTCAAGCTACGGGTTGAATAGCAGGTCAGATTGAATTCTATAGCCTTGGTTGGCAATTTGCTACCGCAGAAAGTAATGGCAACCGACTGCCGGAAAATCTTCTGCCTAGTCAGTTATGTCTCGAAAGAGATATAATCGCCCAAGCGTGTATCGCGTATGGTAAATAACTGACTGACTGTTAACAAGTTAAAACTAATTTAAAATGAACAACCAAAAAGTTAGAGATAACAGTAAACAGTTTAATTTCAACCTACCCTCATTTTAGAAATGATTACCATCGGGTGTAGTAATTGTGCAGTGTAGATGTGGCGTTAGAGTCCTGGCAGCTTTGCTATGAGAGCCATGGTGCTGGCATAAGATTTCAAATTGTTTAACCTTTATAAAAAGTATCTATCAGCAATGTGTAAATTTAAGGAAGACAACAACGTCATGTAAAAACTGCCAGCTCCCACGGTTGATGCAAAACAGGACTGTTAGCAACAAAAAACAGATAGTAATTGTAATATTCGTTACACTAATGGTAATATATGTCACACTAAGATAACATCTGTTATCGTCATTTTTAATGGTAATTGTAATATTAACCGTTTACTTAGGAGGAAACGTTTAACATTTATTGACCGAGCAGCCAGTGCTATTATTTATAGAATGTCTCTCTTAATATATATATTTTTAAAGAAAAAAAGCTTTACTGTTATCGTGCTTTATGAGAGTTTCCTTCCTAAACCTCTGGTCCGATGAAATGTTGGACGTAACCATTTTGATTACATCATTATTATCTTTATATAATTATATGTGACATTGTTGTTGTTGTTAAAATCCTAAATTGAAGTTATTTCTTCTATTTGGTTGATTGCGATTCTGTAGCGCCATTTCATCAGGTATGAAGAATATTTTACGTTAATATTTTGGTTCAGTAGCACCTTATTGTATTCTGCAAAACTACCCCTACCTCTATGATTTTATATATATATATATATCCGCAGACAGATCTACTTCGCTGTATCACAGCACATTCGATTACTTCTAGCCAGGATTGAAACTCAACCGATTAGTTGGCGATTCTGAGCTATGGGCGGTCGGTAGAGGAAGGCGGACTTTAGCGGGCTATATACAATGTAAATACACGCCATTACTGAATGAGCGATGCGTAGATGCGTGAGTAGCTAAAGTTTTTTAAAAGTTTACCATTCCTCAATAGTGCTCAATCGAGGTGTGGGAGCGTATATATATATATATATATATATATATATATATATATATATATATATATATATATATATATATATATATATAGATAGATAGATAGATAGATAGATAGATATAATGAAAAAATGATATATAATTTTTAGATATCAGAATAAAAGATTATATAAGCGCAAATTAATAAAGTAATCCTTTACAAAACAACACGTTCAATGCACACTGTAGTGAACCTGGCTGTAATTTCAATTTAAAAATGCCAGTTTAATTATGATAGAGAGCAATTTACTAAGAAGATGTATAGAATGTTTTTTAATTGTATATCCTTCACTGTAAATTTTCTTTCAGGTTCTTACAACACTTTGCTACGTAAATCTTCTATTATCAAAATGTGGTATATTTAATAACAAAAAACATGAAAATTATAAACAACAAGAAAAAGAAAAGAAATGAAATTGATTAAACAATATATCTAAATTTATAATTATAAAATAAATTTAAAAGTGTAAAATTGCCAGTGTCTCATCTCCTTCGTGCGGATGTGTAGTGACATCAACCCAAACATCACTTTAACCCGATGACGTCTTAGAAGACAAAGCGCTAGAAAAAAAAGTTCTCTTCGATGTTAATTTTCCTGTCTTTAGCTGTATTTTTGGCCTTTAAATGCAAAATTTTTAACAATTTTCCAAGAACGCATGATTTAGATTTAGAACAATTTACCCTCGTGGACATCTGAAGAAGGCCAGTTTGTACAACGGCCAAAACGTTGTGAATATGGCAATAAAGATGACTAGAATAGTTCAAGTAATGTAAATAGTAGAATTAATCACCTACATAGCAATGATTATCAGACAGTTTCAACGCACTCAAGAAGAATCTTGAAGCGATCGTATGTATTTGTCTATATTTCTGAGATGAGGTAATAGTTACGGTATTTACATTATTCGGACTATTGTCCTCATCTTTGTTGCCATTTGTACATATGTTAGACTTAAAAATCTCCTAAGCCGGCCAAGCATAGAGATGAACACAATATGGGTACCAGTAATACGGAGTGCCAGAGTAAAACATTAGTGTAAAAATTGCATTATGAGCTCTGGTAAAAAAAAAGAAAGAAAACAAATAATAGAGAATACCATTAACATAAATAATACAAGGGAAAACCATTAACATTAAAAAATTACAATATGAACTCTGGAAAGAAAGGCTTACTGGACATTAGGATTATAAGTCCCCAAAATTCAGTTGTTCTTGTCCTTATGGACACATGGATATAGACGTTGATTAGTTACTGTAACTTGACCCAAAGAGTTGTGAGTTCAATACCAGGGTGAAGAAGTAACTTAGAGGGAGATAACTCAGACTTCCAATCGAGGCATTATTACGCAAGGAATTAAAAATTCCTAGCACCTGAAGAAGGCCGGAACGTACAACGGCCGAAACGTCGTACAAATGGCAACAAAGATGAGGACAATAATCCGAATAATGTAAATACGATTACATATGGTTATACCAAAAGATTCTGAGATTAACATTGAGCAGAATATTCAAGCAATATAGCGGTTAACACGTTCGAGGTTAGCGAGTGCATACAATAGAATAATAATAAAATAATAAAATAAGAAAAATTAAGAAGACAGGAGATAAGATTGACATTGCATTTCAATTTTTAAAGATCAAAGTTGACTGGGAAGCACAAAACTCAGAAAAAGTTCCACAAGCGAGAAGTAAGAGAGAAGAAAGAAGCTTAGAACTTACTGTTATATCTAGCCGTTTCAATTGTTAAATGATGAGACCTAGCCGCCAATCTAGTACTGCGCTTAAATTTATAAAATCTAGGTTCCATAGCCGAAAGTACATCAGAATAGTTACCATGGAAGTATTTATAGAAAAGCTACAGGATGTGCCTTGTGGTACAGTGGATATCGGCTCGGAACGAGAAACCGGGGAAGCCGAGTTTGAATCCATTGAATTCACTTACGCACAAATACCCTTGGGAAAGGTATTAATCCGTCTCTTCCTTCCAGTTATGGGTTAAATAGCAGGACAGATTGGGTTCTATAGCTTTGGTCGGCAACCAGTCTACCGCAGAAAGCAATGCCAACCTACTGCGGGATAATCTTCTGCCCAGTCAGTCATGTCTCTTTCGAGACATGGTCGTCCAAGCGTGTATCACGTATGGCACTTAACTGACTGACAGGAAGCTATGTTACCGCAGTCGAGAAGTGATTGAAAGCGAGATTGCAGAGTCACAACCAATGACATTGCAGATTCACCATTGTGTTTTATAAAGAATCTCTAAATATTTCGCATGAGCACCAGAACAGATATGGGAGCAATGTTCAAAATAAGGACTTATAAATATGTAAGATAGATTTTGGCGAGAATAATTATCTAGAACGACACAGGGAATCATTCGTCTGTGAATTGAATACTGTTGCCGTATCTGGTCCTATGTTCCTGCTGTTCATCTCGAGATTATCGACGAAATTCAAAGAAGGATCTGTAATGTAATCTGTCCTGACTTGGTGTTTCGAATTCAGTTACTTTCTCATCGCCTTGACGTGGCTTCCATTTTTTACAAATATTTTAATGGCAACTGATGAAATTTCTCCTTATTGCCCCGTCCACTTGAATTTAAGCGTGCTACTAGATTAACATCTTGGGTCTACCCTTTTACCGTTGAACTGTGCCGTAAATGCAGCCTCTACTTCTACTCGAACAGTTTCTTTTCTCGCACTTTCCGCTTGTTCGTTTACTTGCTACCCTGATAGCTACAATCTCCCAAAATTAAAATGCAACCTCAATTGCCATCTTTTATCTCCTTGAATCCCACCCATCTTTTATCCTTTCTCCAGTAACATCTGTACCAAGTTTTTTCTCTCCCTCTAACTCTATGTGCACTAATGGCTTGAGATGAAATGATTAATAAACAAAAACAACAAAATGCGTTAAAATTCCTTTTGCGAAATGCTTTGACAAGCTAACGTACAATCAAGAGAAATACAAGTAAATCTGATCTTTCATATTTTGTAGTTGGGCTTAAATCATCGGATATAACTACCAACCCCACTTTACACTCGTCAATAAACTCGTTTCCTGTATCTCATCAATTATGGACGCTGGGTTGGGGCCAAAATATCCGCTTATTTATATTGATAGGCTAATAGCCAAGATTATACGCCTTAACCCATAGTACACAAAAACAACAGGTTTCTTGAAATCAATAAATCCAGAAAAGGTTTAAAATAAGCTCATAAAATTTTATATCCTTGTAAACATTCTAATATTAAAACTTGTACAGGATACATTTCAATGAATATGATTTATTTAAATTTAGCAATGGTCATGTAAAATTTGAAGGAGGTTTTTTTTGTGGGGTTATAAAAGTAACTCTTTATTTCAAGTCATTGTTGTTAATATAAAGAAATTAACCAGGTACTCACATGAGTGTTTGCATTGAGATTTATTGGTGGAAGTTTCTCTCTCATGTTAACCAATAAAATGTGTAAAATCTTTTACATACCTAGAAAGTGAAATAAATTTTACATAAAAGTTTTTGAGAGTTTGTATTACTAAAAACTGGGACATCTTAAATAAAATGGATGTAATCTGAAAGTCTGATCGACTAGACAACCACAAACGAAGATTTTCTTGCATGATTGTAGAGTAGGTCTTAATGTACAGTTCCACTTTTTAGACATTAACTAAAACACTAAAATCTAAGCTTGATGGAACCTACACACGGATGCTGAGAGCTACTTCCTCCAACCCATGCGCTCACATATTTGTATTCAGAGATCTTAACGCCCATCATACTGTTACTGATTTGGCTGGCATCCAAGCCATGAACTTTGCCATTTCCCAATCCCTTGCACAAGTGGTGGATTTCCCCACACGCTTTCCCAGCATTCCCTCAGGACACACCTCTTTACTAGATCTATGCTTTACTAGATCTAATGCCAAGTCTCGCAGCTTTGCGCTCTCAGCAACTCCGATCATGCTGTTGTCTCTCTCACCACTCTCACCCCCTCCCCAGGAGACTCCTACATATAGGATCTCCTACTACTACCAAAGAGCTGACTGGGACGTCCCTTGGGAAAAAGTGTTCGATCTCCCAGATGATGATTGCGCCTCTGAGATTTCTTCCTGGGTGAAAGCTGACATTGATATCTTCATACCTACCAGGAAGTTTCGTCTCAAATCTCATTCTTCCCCTTGGTTCTCTCCTGCCTGTTCGGCCGCCATTGCCCACAGGAACCACTACTTCTGACTATTTCGAAGACATTCATCTGTCCACAATAGGCACCTATTCACGTCTGCTCGTAATGAGTGCAAGAGGATCCTGAATGATGCCAAGCGGTTGTTTGCTTAGAGAATGAGACAGCGCATAGCTGACCACAAGTTAGGATCCAAGGACTATTGGCGGCTATGAAAATGTGTGCTGAACAACAGGAAATCCTCCACAAATTCTCCATCCCTCCCCTAATGAATGAATTTGAGGTCCTCACTGCATCAGCGGACAAGCCCGAATGCTTTGCTTACAGATTCTCATCCAACTCCACTTTTCACTCGTCTGGAGTACCCACACCCGACTTCCCTATTAGAACTGAGGCTAAACTGAACGATGTATACATTACCCCGACACTGGTATCTAAGGTAATATCAAAACTCGGAACGAGAAATCGGGGAGCCGCGTTCGAATTCCAGCCGAATTCATTGCATTCACTTATGCGCAAATACCCTTGGGAAAGGTATTAATCCGTCTATTCCTTCCAGTTATGGGTTAAATAACAGGACAGATTGGATTATATAGCCTTGGTCGGCAACCAGTCTACCGCAGAAAGCAATGGCAACCTACTGCGGGGTAATCTTCTGCCCAGTCTGTCATGTCTCTTTCGAGACATGATCGCCCAAGCGTGTATCACGTATGCCACTTAACTAACTGACTGATAATGGATCATTCGGTTTTAAAGAAATCAATGATTTTTGGAGACAATTTTTAACATCTACTTAAATTTTTCTTGTTAATAGGTGGAAGAATTTTAACGCATTCGACATTATGAATGAAGCATAGTGCATTATATATATATATATATAGTGAATTTATAATGAATTGTGCATTTATAGCGAATTAATAAGTGAATTAATAAGTGATATATAGGTTGACTGAAAAGTAGGTTTTTATTTTATGTATGATGTACACTATCGTATAACTAAATTATTTACTAGACGGGTGAGTCTATCATACAATACTTTTCAATCACACTGTATAACACTTTTAGTGAATTAATAATTTATAAAAGTATTTATATAAATGATTATTATATAGATATTTTATTTTTTATTTTTTTGCAAGACTTATCATGAACAAAACAATTTCACGGATTTGGAAGAAAAAACGAGCTTAGTATTGTGTCAATAGTTAATCTTGTTAATTTGTTAAGTATATACATGTAGGTAGAAAAAAATCAAATATTTATGAGATCGTGAGGGTCAATAAACACTGCAACGGGCCTTAATTAGGCCTCTCACCTGGTCGGATGTTTCGTTGGTACTACGTGCAGGTCCTGACTAATATCTTTATATTTTATAATTTTCTTATAACAATCGTTTTCACCAACCTTTGAAGCCGTCAAGGGCTTCTCATGAAGAAGCTCTGTTCAGTTTATGACTGATTTAATAGAAAATGAAGCATTATGGTTGTAAAATATGCAGTGTAATTTATTACCTTCTTTTTGTTACAATATCTTCTATGTGCCTTGTCCTTTCAGGACGTAGGCTTATCAATTTCTAGAAAGGCATCAGTAATCTGGATTTTACTAAAGGAAAGCTTGAATACTTAAAAAGAATTAAGTTACCAGTGATTTGGATTTATCATTGCATTATACGAATTTTATTCATATGTAAACACACGCACACATGTTATCACAGTATACACGCAAACACATACAGATACGCACATATAGTCATAGTCTACACAAACACACACTCACAGACGCTCACAAACATATACAGGTCCAGTTTACACTCACGTCTCACACACAACCCCCACACAGATAGTTTCAGTTCACACACACATACACACACATAGTCTCAGTCCACATACACACACACATAGTTTCAGTTCACACACACATACACACAGTCTCAGTTCACACACACACACAAACACACACAGAGTCTTAGTTCACACGCACACACACACATATAGCTTCAGTCCACACACACACACACACACACACACACACACACACACACACACACACATCGTCTTAGTTCACACACACACAAACACACATACACACATACACAAACACACAGCCTCAGTCCACATACACACACACGCGCATAGTCTCAGTTCTCACACACACAGTCTTAGTCTACAAATACACACACATATATACACGCACATAGTCTCAGTCCACACACACAGTCTGTCTACACACACACACACACACACAAACACACACATAGTCTCAGTTCACACGCAGAAACAAATACATAATCTCACTCCACACACACACACACACACACACACACACACACATAATTGTGTCAATCTACACATACCCACACCTACACAAATAGTCCTAGTCCATACAACTACACATATACAGATAGTCACAGTCCACACACACACACACACACACACACACACACACATATATATATATATATAGAGAGAGAGAGAGATTCCTAGTTAACCATGTATTGTACTTTTTTTGACAAGATGATGTAAAGAAATGTAAGTTAAATTCTAAACAAGAGTTAAATATTTTTATGACGAAACACATTTTCTTAAAATTTGTTTTGTGAAAGTTTTGACACAACAGTATATGAATCCTTCTCTTCTCCCCACCTCAACATCTATGACTAAATAGCAGGACAGATAGAGTCATATAGCTATGGGTATAAAACTTTGAAGGTCGACTATTGCTACATTCTGTGGTCTTGCCATGTCGGTCAAGAGAGCTTGGGCAGTGCCAAGCTATCTGAAAGCCAATGAACAAGAATAAAAGACTTTTTTCAGCCTTCAGTTCCCCACTCTTAGCGACGATTGAAGTAATCGAGGTACCAATGATGATGATGATGATGATGATATGTTGTGCTTTTGATAGAAAGAAACTGATTGTTATTTTCGACTGAATCTCGTTCTATCTTCTAAAAACTGGAAAGACGCATAGAATTCACAGATAACAATAACAGAGTTGCGAAAATGATGCTCTTCGCGACGAAGCAAAACAAATGAAGGGTGACAAGAACAACTCGCTTCGTTTATTAACAGCCCCTACCATAAGGCCAAAGGAAAATTACGTTTTAAAGTTCGGGTGGGAGAACTTATACCAGGATTCACCATTAGCGGGCATAATCTAAACTACATAAGACACACAGATGATGTGGTGCTGATAGCTGACACAGAAAGAAAACTACAAGACCTCCTAAAAAAGGTAGATGAAGAAAGTCAAAAGAAAGGACTACAAATAAACTACAAGAAAACCAAATGTATGGTCATCAACAAACGGAGAGGCCCAAAATGCCAATTACAGGTTGGGGATATTAAAATCATGCAATTACAAAACGTTAAGTACTTAAGAAGTGTTATAACGGATGACGGAAAGTGCGACACTAAGATCCGAAAGCAAATTGGCATAGCCAATGACGCATTCCGAAAGCTGAGCAGAGTATTAAGAGATGGAAAAATTTCGTTAGAAACAACGAAAAGAGTACTGGATTGCTATGTGATGTCAGTTCTTCAATATGGCGGTGAATGCTGAACAATCTCATCGAAGATGAAGGAAAAACTTGAAGCATCTGAAGTGTGGTTATAGAGAAGGATGCTGCGAATATAATGGACCGAGCATATGAGCAATAATGAGATTTTATAAAGGTTGGAAACGAAAAGAAACTTAATACTGAGCATCAGGAAGAGACAGTTGAGGTTCTTGGGACATGTGATGAGGAAGGAAGTCTTGGAGAATGTAATATTCACAGGTTAGATAGCGGAAAAGAGCAACAGAGAAAAGCAACGGATATGTTATCCGTTGCTTTCCTCTGTCTCTCTTTTATTTGACAGGCCTGTGTATGGCAGAGCGGGATCGGGTGCGGTAACAGGAAAAAGCGTGCTAAGAGCTTCCAGGGATAAGGAGACGTGGGAAACCATGATCACTTACACCCTGAAGGGACATGGCGCATAGAAGAAGAAGAAGAAGAAGAAGAAGAAGAAGAAGAAGAAGAAGAACAATTTAGTGAAATTTCCCGAGAGACCAACAGTAGTGCTTTCACAAGTGTGAGGAGAGTTCATCGTTGGTAACTATTATTCTTCACACACTAACTTTACCGACAGAAAACATAAATTACATATAACATCTAAATGCATTGATATTGTAAATAATATTTTATTAAATAAATTACAAGTAATTTTATTAGAGACAAAGAATAAGGACAAAAAAAGAATAGATTGTTCAGTCATTCAGTCATTCAAGTGTCATCCATGATACACGCTTTGGCGATCTTGTTTCTTTCGAGACATGACTACGTAGAAAACTTTCCCGCAGTAGGTTGCCATTTCATTCTGCGGTAGATTGGTTGCCAAACAAGGCGAGAAAACCCAATCCCTTCTGCTATTTAACCCATAGCTAGAGAGAAGAGATGAGTTGATACTTTTCTAAGGGTATTTGCGCGTAAATGATTCTGAGTAAGAATTGAGGCAGAATGTATGGTGAGACGATGTCTTTTAATCACGGTTGTAAGAAGGCATGAACCGGATCAGTGCGTTTATAAAGAGTTGCTTGAGAATGACATGTATCGTTAGGAAAATTCCTTCATGTCAGTTTCAATGGAATTTTTTACAGCTTATCAACCATTTGTAGGTTAGTTAAAGCTAGAAAATATTTTTACATTATACAAATTTTTAGCAGAGATAAGCAATCTTTCCTAAGGGTATTTGCACGTAAATGAATATAACGAACACAACTGTTAAAAGAACTTAGCTATCCGATGAAAAACTGAAGTTATTATCCGTTACAACAACAACAAATTCAACCTTAGAGCACCTGGTATTACAAAGCGGTCCCATCTCTAGATAGTGGCCAGATGTTGCTTAACTTCGCTGATCGTACAAGAACTGGTGTTTCAACGTGACGTGGTCGTAAGCTGGCAGTTGTACGGCATACAATGAACCAACTAGAATTGGAACACGCCTCCCCTGTGTGTGTGGTCCCTCGGTCGGTATGAAAGAACAAACTTGTGTGACTTTTGTATAAGAGCCGTTATTTTAAATTTATGTTCTTTTCTTTTCAATTTTCTTGTTTTCTCGAAATTTGTTTTTATAGCTTTTCAGCATTTAATTTAGGCAAATATTTATCCAATTCTATTCCCGATTTATACACAAACCTATAGTTTATACTGGATCTTTATTAAATTATAAATTTTCAGTTGAATTGGCTAGATGCAAACGTAATTCATATGTTAAGAGTTTATTTTCTCCCTAGTAGAACTCTCTTCCGACTCTATGCTTTCCAGTTAAATTTAATTATCAAACAGTTAATCGCTATATACTGTCTTCCTGATTACTCTTTTCTTGTTATTGTTCCTTAGTAATGTTTTTGTTGTTTAATTTTTTCACACCCAGTAACCCTTGAGTAGACTTACTTGGGGAGAAATCGATTAAGAAAAAATATTCTGACTTTTTTTTTAATAATTAATAACGGATTTTACGGTGGCCTTTTTAAAAACAAATGCCATGTTCCTTCAGGAAAATGGAGACATGACAGTGATCGAAATAAAGAGCTCAGTTCGAAATTTTAATAACCTGAAGAAGGCTGGAGGATACAACGGCCGAAGCGTTGTGAATATGACAAAAAATAGATGACAACAGTCCGAACAATGCAAATAATATAAATACTAGATAATAGTAAATAATAAAAGAAAGTAAAAATATAAAATAAATAAATTGATAAATCTCTGAATAAATAAATTAATTAATAAATTTCTGAAGAAGCTTGTTATAAGTTAAACATGTTAGATTAAAGACATTTTTCCTACTTGTTCTTTACTTATTCTATTCATCTTGTCAGATACCGATCCATATATTCAACTCATATATATATATATATATATATATCAATGCCAAGACAATCCTGTAATTGCAAGTGTATTTGTTACGAAATGAAAGATGAAACAATGTCACGCTTTCAGTTAAAGAAATACGCAAAACAAAGAATATAAAAATTTAATTATTATGGGGGTGACGTTATCGAAGGTGATACGGAACTGATGAGTGATGGGAGCGTCAAAGCGAATTCAGCATTATGTGATACACTTATTATATTCAGGTTTATAATCGAAACGCTATACGGTTGAAGAGATTTATAGATTTTAGACCAACGCCCAAGTGCCTGTCATTTCCTGATACAAAAGCGTAAAGTTGAACAGAGCAACCTCTTTCTTTCATCACAACAGACACGACCCAACGTGTCTTGCCTTGGGTGGTAAAACCGACGATGCCTAAAGAAGATTAAAAATGAATAAAAACCTTTAAAGAACATGACAATACACACACACACACACACACACACACACACACACACACACACACACACACACATATATATATATATATATATATATATATATATATAATTATGAATTAAAAGTACATTGCGACACGGAAATTTCTGTTTCGAGATAGAACCTTGTCATCAGGCAATGTTGTATTTTGGTTGTGAAAATTATTTACATTTAAATGTAAATAATTTTCACAACCAAAAAATATTTATTGTATTGAGCACTGTTTATATAAAAAAAATAAATGCCAGGAATCTCAAAATCGAAAAGCCTCTTTACCTATATATATATATATATATATATATATATATATATATATATATATATATAATGAGACATGCTTCAAAGACATCGATAGAAAATGAGGGTATCTATTTCTTGCTTCACTTGCTTGTTAGTAATCGAATTTAATTTTGGTGTCTTATCCTCAGACAGAAACTTCTTTTCCGGCTTTTGCACGCACCCGGATATATATATATATATTATTTCTGAGATGAGGTAGTATTGACAGTATTTACATTATTCGAACTATTGTCCTCATCTTTGTTGGTATTTGTACAACGTTTTGGCCGTTGTACGCTCCAGTCTTCTTTAGGTGTTAGCAATTTCGAACCGAATCCTTTATTACAATTACTGTGTATATCATCTCCGTATCTTTTGTGTAGAGCCTCTTTTTGGTAATCATGATTTATCTTACTCTAATTCTGTAAGTTACTTAAGAACACAGTGGATATAGACGTTGATTAGTTCCTGTGACTTAACCCAAAATGTGGTGAGTTCAATACCTGGCTTCAGCAGTGGTGAACAAGTAACTTACAGGGTTAGGCCCTGCATCTTAATCTGTAACCACTCTAAAAAATAAAAGAACAAAATACTTAAGAAATAAATAATAACAACAGAAAAAAAATGACAGAAAACACGTGATAGTATTTATTGTAACTGCCTTCCAATTTGAACCGCTTTAAAAATGTTACGATACTCTATAAAAATACATTTAATACAGTTG
Source organism: Ascarosepion bandense (assembly GCA_037127315.1). NCBI lineage: Eukaryota > Metazoa > Mollusca > Cephalopoda > Sepiida > Sepiidae > Ascarosepion > Ascarosepion bandense. The sequence continues at coordinate 561,377 of JBBBDQ010001681.1, forward strand.
TAATAATCCTTTCGAAAATGGACAATAATTCGTTAAGAAACGTTAAAATTAAAAATAGTTTCTTTTGTGTAAAAACGAAAGATTCTGTTAATATTATTAGAAAAAAGAAAAAAAGAGAGAAACAAACAAGCAAAGATTAGAAGTTGATTATATCTCATTTTCTACTCAACTGCTCACAGTTCTTCTTCTTCTTCTATGTGCTCTGTCCCTTCAGGACGTAGGCGATCATGGATCTCCACGTCTCCCTATCCCTTGTGGCTCTTAGTATGTTTGTTCATGTTGCTCCTGGCAACCCCCGTTCCGTCATCCACCCTGCAAATATGTTATCCGCTGCCTTCCTCTGTCTCTCCTCCCTTCTATCTGTCCAGTCAGTATCAGGTTCTCCAGGCTCTCCTTCCTCATTGCATGTCCCAGGAACTTCAGTTGTCTTTTCCTGATGCTCAGCATCAATTTCCTTTTTGTTGCCATTCTTTCTAACACTTCGTCGTTGCTTGTATGCTCAGTCCACGATATCCGTAGCATCCTTCTGTAGAACCACATTTCGGCCGCTTCCAGTTTTGTCCTCATTTTCGATGATATTGTCCAGCATTCACAGCCGTATTGAAGAACTGACATCACGTAGCAGTCTAGCACTCTTTTCTTCGTTTCTATTGAGATTTTCCTGTGTGTTAGTATTTTGCTCATCTTCTGGAACGCGTCCTTTGCCATGCCAATTCGCCTTCGGATCTCCGTTCACTCTCTAGAAAAAAATGGCATCCAATAATCTCGTCTTGGTGCAGTGGAGAATACGCTTGGTCCTCGTTAATTTACCATTGTAGCGATTTCGATCTTCATGGGGTCTTTTAAAAGACGGCCTGGTTTTTAACCATAAATAATTTATAAACATCAATATCCATCTCGATATGTTCTAGTGTCTGACGGAAACTTAGTAAAACATTTCAGTTTTTCGGTCATCTTCAGATGTCTCTAGGCAACCTTAAGTGTAGGTACCTCTACTCCATTTTCTATACCTAAGTTTTAAATTGAATTAAAAAAATCACAAAAACCTTTTTCTTGAAACTTTAAGTTTTAGCTTAATTAAAATTAGATGATCAAATTTAGTTTTTCCTGTAAGCAAAATACTCTGGTGTATTTCAAACAGAAATTATATTCATTGGTATCTAAATTATTTTTTAAATTTTAAATTTTTTGGCCATTTTTTGACTATCGATACACATTTGTAAACAAAAGTTAGTTCTCGGTTTTAAAAGTCTTGCAAAAATAAAATATAAATCTTTCACTCGTTATTTTTTGAAATTTAACAAATTTAAAGTTAAATTAATCTGATTTGAAATGATTTAGAATAAAAGTATTTTTTAATCACAAAGGTCTCACTCGTTGACCTTTCAAGTCGGCGATGATCAATCAATCTGGAGGAATAGTGACCTAAAATTGACATTATCTGAGTGAACGTTTCGTAAGAGGAACAATCGTTGAAACACGTGACCTTTTAATGACTAGTTTCTTATAAGTTTCCACAGTAAAAAAAAGTGCAGTTTAACATAAATAAAAAAAATTAGAAATTATTTAAAAAATCTTAATTCCAAATAAATTGCATTTAGCTTTTGAATTTTCGATTTGTAAATAAAGTATTTTTTAATGCATTAATAACTTAAGACACTGAGTAACTGGATGAAATATAAAAGATGTTTGAAACTTTAACTAGCAAAGAAAAAATAAAAACAATTTTTGTAAAAATTCATTATTCATCGAGTTTTTTTTCTTCCTTAGAATGTGATATCCTATTTATAAATTCAATTAAAAGTTTATTTACATTAAAAATTTAATGCATTTTTGGTTTTATTATTCGGAGTAGATTTTCGGAAAAATAGTCTCTTAATTAAAAAATATATATACTTTACACAAGGAGTTCTGCATTTAAATAAAAAAAGTTGGTATATATAATATATTTCTTGAAGTTTCATGCAGGTAATTAGAGTTGCCAGCTCCAGTAGGTCTTTTCCCTTCTAGGCGCGAAAAAGATTTTTTTGACTGACGTCATATATGAATTTTCTATGTTTTATCCAATCAGGATCCCGAATTTTGCTTTTCACACTGACTTGTGAAATTTGCTTTGGTTTGGGTTTTTCCAAACTGTTTTTAGTCGTTTGAATTCACTTTTAAGGGTGTGCAATTTTACTTAGTTATAGTTGGGTTTTTCCAAAATGTTTTTGGTCGTTTGGAACCGATTTTGCGAATGTGCAATTTTACTTTGTGTGTTTTAGTTAGTTGATGGATGATATAGGATTTGTATCCTATACTTTCAATGCCAAAGAATACGACTTGCGCAATATTACATTTTGCTTAATAGTCATATTATATAAACATGGTGTGAGTCACTGACGAAAAACAAGAAAAAGAGAATTTAACTAAAATTTCGAACGTGTTAGAAATGTTTAAATTTTTTTTGAAAATAATGACAACTAAATATGATCTCTCCTCTTAATAATAGCATAAACATTTTGTTATTATAAAGTTTGGGCCCTGTTTTTTCGAAATATTTTGTGTAGGGGCCTCGGTGATGCTTATCAAATTGGCCTTGTGCCAAACGTAACCGAAGTCTCTACACTTTAAAATATCAGAAGGTTGAAGGTTGGATATTGAAATGTGGAAGGATAAAATATTTCGTTTGTACATTAAAGTAAAATTTTTATTATCTAAACAGAAATAAGGAATTTGTAAAAAGAAGTGAAATTGTATTTACGGAACTGATTAACATAAATGTGTAAGAATAAAATGTTCAAAGAGAAAATGTATGTGGTCCATTGTTCCACCGAGATTCAGTGTTCATAGTTGATAGTAGCAGAATATGTGTATGTAAAAATATTAAAAAGGCTGCGAATAAAAGTCTATGTTCTTTTCCATAAAAATATGGCCGGCGAAAAAGTGTAAAAGAAAATCAGGCCATAAAGGAGATTGTATTTATCGAAGTCAGTTGAAGTATCTTGTGTGTTTTTTTTTTTTTTTTTTTTTTTTTTTGGTGGTGTAAGGGTATAGACGAAGAAAGGAAAATAGGAAGTAGAGGTAGAACGAATGCATGTCGACGAGACACGAGAAGTTCGGCGTCTTGAAATTTCTTCCTTACATTGTGTGAGGTCCTTCAGATTAACGCTCCCATCTCGGACTGATTTGACCGGTCATGGGACGTGGTTTAAGTAGTGGATCTAAGACTAGATCGAAACCACATACCCATTTTCTAGGTGTTAAAATATTGACCGGGGTCATAAATCAATTTGCTATTTCCTATCCAATCATGATCCAGAATCTTAACTTTCACACTGACTTGTGAAAGTTGCCTTGGTCTGGGTTTTTCCAAAATGTTTTAGTCGTTTTGATCCATTTTTGCGAGCGTGCAATTTTACTTTTATTTGTATCCTTTACGTGGAGGTACCTACTTAAGGGAATTTGAAAATTAACCGTTTGTTTAAACTACAGGTGTAGATACTTTTCGCCTTCCGTTGTCCATGTGTGTATTTAGAACTGCTCATTAAATGCTCGTCCTGTTTCCACTGAATCTAAACCTTGTTACCAGTATTAAATCAAAATCTCATCAATTTCATAAACCAAAACTTTAATCCACCAGCAGAGACATCTCTATTTTCATCTTAACCCACCTCGTGCAACAATTTCTATTTTCATATTTACAAATAAAGTTAGTGAAGCGTAAGTTCATTTTGTGTCTAAGGGAAAAAGCATTACTTGCTGCAAAAATAATCATTCAAAACCATGTTACATGCTTTGACTCTGACCATTCTTCCAATCACAAATAGTTACACCCAATTGATATTTGACAAATTTAGCTTGGCCTGAAACGAAGCTAACCAGTAGGGAATAGAGAGGACTATTGTGTCAGCTAATATGTTAAGTTCCTTCTTAAACGCTCTTTGATTGACATCAACATTCTCTTTATGGCGAAAATCATTAGTGTCAAAATTGCAATATAAGCTCTGATAAAAAATACTAGAAATTATTAGTGTCAGAATTGTAATGTTAGCTCTAGTAAAAATATTAGAGAAAATCATTAACATGAGAAATGGCAATATGAACTCTGGTGAAAAGAGTTACTGATCATTAGGTTTATAAGTTCCAGAAATGCAGTTCTTGTCTTTAAAAATACATGACCCAGTGGATATAGACTTTGGCTAGTTCCTGTGAGTTGACCCAAAAAGTTGCGAACTCAATACCAGGCTTCGTTATTGGTGATGACCATGTAACTTAGTGGGTTAAATAGAGATAACTCATGACTAACAAAAGAGGCTCTACGCAAGGAATGATAATGATATATCCCATTGATTGTAATAATATGTTCGAAATTTCTATCACCTGAAGAAGGCCGGAGCTTACAACGGCCGAAACGTCATACAAATGGCAACAGAGATTAAGACAATAGTCCGAATAATGTAAATAGTGTAAATACTACCTCATCTCTGAAATACAGTCGAAAGTATTGCTAGAAAGATTTTTTGTTCAAATTTTTATAGTTAGTAATATTTTTTTCAAAAATATATTGCTGTCAGTGTTCATATAAGAATATACTTTCATAGTGTTTTGACCTCTGTATTGGGGTTAAATATTTTTCTAAAGCTGAGAGGCCAAAAGGTGATATCAACTCGGGTCAGGGTGGATTGGGAACAACAATAACCAAGAGGTGGTTTCACGCCCCTTCAAACCTCCTGATCAGAGACATTACTGTGGGGTATCATTTATCTTCACACTCAGTACGAGAGATTTTCGTAGAAAGCGTACGCGTGGCTATGATTTTGATACTCGTTTAAACCAGGCATATGCCTCTCTTTATTTATCATCGTTTAAGCCGGACATTATCTACAATTTTGATTATTCCTCTTGAATACGAGAGTGAATAAAGTTTACACGAGATTACAAAGAAAACGAAAAAATGAAATTTTCTCTGTCTCATGATTAAAATAAATTCGTATTTCCTATGCATTGTTGACCGATCTTTAAGAGAGTGGTGAAAAAAAGGTAGGCCAAGTTTAGGCGGTTGTGTAAACCTGGCCTATTTTACCTTTTTTATTCTAGTGTCAACCGGTCCTTTACCTTTTTGCTTTTACTACACTCCTTGCTTTCTTGACTCTAGTGTAAACTGGACCTATGTTTCTTATTTTTACTCTAGTGTAAGAAAATGCAGACAGGGTAAAGAGGAATGGCTCAATGACAAATGTGCAGAAGTAGAAAGACTGAGCAGGCATAATAAAGCAAACATACATAAAGAAATAAAAGAATTGATAGGAAAAAAAACCTGATCTTCAACATGATGTATAAAATCCATGGATGGAGCAATCATATTGGAGAAAGAGGAATGACTGCAACGATGGGAAGAATATATAAAAGATCTTTTCCACGACAAGAGAGAGCAACCGACAATACACAAAGATATAGACGGACCAGAAATATTAAAGTCTGAAGTGGAATCTGTAATAATCAAACTGAACAGAAACAAAGCAGCTGGACCAGACGGCATAGTCATAGAGCTGCTGATAGCCCTGGAAGAATTTGGCATAGAGAAAATTACAGAAATCATAAATGAAATTTATAATAGTGTTGTAATACCAGATGACCTCAGCAAGTGGATCTTCACAGCGTTGCCTAAGAAGCCAGGAGCAAACGAGTGCGAATTCGACAGAACCATCATTTTAATCAGCCATGTAACAAAACTGATCGTCTGAATCTTGATGAATAGAGCAAGAAGCAGAATCAGGCCAGAGATATAGCGAGAACAGTGCGGTTTCGTCAAAGACACTGGAACAAGGAACGCCATATTTATGATTAGGATGCTTTCTGAAAGAGCAATACAAATGAAGAAGGACTTGTACCTATGTTTTATTGATTATGCAAAGGCGTTTGACAAACTAAAACACAGGGAATTGAGTGAGATGCTTGGCAGCCTCGACATATTTGAGAAAGACCTAAGAGTAATCAAGAATTTCCACTGGCAGCAAACTGCCTGCATACGGACAGGCAACGAATTCAGCAATTATACTAAGATTGAAAAGGGCGTAAGACAAGGATGCGTCTTTTCAACAGATATATTCAACTTATACAACTTATAATAGTCTCGCTGTATAAGTTGAATATATCTGAGAAGCCTAGAAGTTATGTCAGGATTCGTCATCGGAGGCCACAATTTAAACAATATAAGGTGCGCAGATGGTACAGTGCTGATAGCAGACACAGAAAGAAAACTACAAGACCTCCTAAGAAAGGTAGCTGAAGAGAGTAACAAGAAAGGACTACAAATAAAGTGCAAGAAGACCGAATGCTTGATCATCAGCAAAAAGAGCAGCCCAAAATGCCAGTTACAGATGAGGGACTCTAAAATCAAGCAGGTACAGAAATTTAAATACTAGGGAGTGTTCTAACAGAAGACGGAAAGTGCGACATTGAGATCCGAAGGCGAATTGGTATGGCGAAAGAAGCATTCCAGAAGTTGAGTAAAGTATTAAGAAACATGACAATTTCACTTGAAACACAGAGGAGAGTACTGGATTGCTATGTGATGTCGGTTTTTCAATATGGCAGTGAATGTTAGACAATATCTTCGAAGATGAAGGAAAAACTTGAAGCAGCTGAAATGTGGTTCTACAGAAGGAAAATAAATAGCAATCATCATTTGATGAAGTTGAAATAATAGATAGAGAATACCAGTAAAAATTACGAAAACATAAGGTATTAGCGCATATGATAGGTGTTGTGGAATCTCCTCTTTTTCTAAGACAATGGACTCGACTTGAGTATAAATATACTCGGAATACACCTACAATAGTGAAAAGATCATTGACCGAGTATGTGAGCAATGCCGAGGTTTCGAAAAGGATGGAGACGAAAAGGAAATTAATACTGAGCATCAGGAAGACACAAGTAATGTTCCTAGTCCATGCAATGAGGATGGAGGGCTTGGAAAACCTGTTACTAACAGGCCAGATAGAGGAAAAAAGAGACAGGGGAAAGCAGCGGATAACATATTTGAAGGACCTGATCAGGTTGATGACGGAACGAGGGTTGCATGGTGCAACAGGAGAAAGCCTGCTAAGAGCCACCAGGGACAGGGAGATGTGGAAGGCTATGATCGCCTCCGTCCTGAAAGAACATGGCACATAAAAGAAGAAGAAAGCGGTGCTGTATCTATCTATATATTTATTCATTGTTATGCTTTCTCTATAAGACTTTTGTTCGATACTAAGTTTTTTTCTTTTTTATGAGTCGCGTTCCTTCAGAACCTAGAAAATCATGGGCTTGTACTTACTCCTATATCTTGTCACTCGTAACATATTCCTTCTTGGTATCTCTCGAAAACCCGTTCCGCCATCCATTTGCTCAAGTATGTCTCAGAATGCTTCCGCTGTCTCTCTTTCCCCCTCTCCATCTTGTGAGTATTGAATTCTCCAAACCGTCCTTCCTCATTACTTATCTGAGAAATATCAGCTGTCTTTTCCTGATGTTAAGTGTGTTTCCTTTTCGTTTGCGTCCTCTTGTACGTATCTCTCGTTGATCACATGTTCTATGGTATTCTCAGCATCCTTCTGTTTCTGTTGCTTCGAGTTTCTCTATCTTTGATGAGATTATCCATCATTAGCTGGCATATAGTAGAACAGGTACCACGTAACAGTCCAGAACTCTTTTCTAAATAATTTTCTCAAAGTTTCAAAGTTTCAAAATTTATGTTCATAATATGATTTCGGAGTAGTTTTTAAACGTATTTGTTAAATTTAATGACTTTTCATAAAGTATCAAAAACCCCTAAAACTTTTGAAAAGCTAAGTGTTTTCAATTGATAGCAAGTGTTTTCATCATGTTTCCATAATGTTCAATAAATTATTTTGAAGAAAAAAATTTTCTGAAAGTTTCAAAATTTTAAAATTTACCTTCAATCGTGTTTTCTTGATTTCGTCGTAGTTTTTCAACGTATTTGAAATTAAATGTTATAGTATTTTCTACAGTTTGTATGGTCCGTATCTGTGAGAAGATAAAACGAGACACCTTATAGTGAAATTAAACCAGAGATTATTGAAAGATTGAACGGGCCTTTAAAAGAATCAAATGAAGTTACTGGAATATCAAGAAAGTCGACTAAAATTATTATTTTTTTTTAGTAAAGAGCGGTTAAAGTTTATAAATATCTTATCGTATTTAAAAAACAATAAATAGCAATCATCATTTGATGAAGTTGAAATAATAGATAGAGAATACCAGTAAAAATTACGAAAACATAAGGTATTAGCGCATATGATAGGTGTTGTGGAATCTCCTCTTTTTCTAAGACAATGGACTCGACTTGAGTATAAATATACTCGGAATACACCTACAATAGTGAAAAGATCATTCAAGCCCGATGAAAAAGTATATTTCAAAATGTTTAATAAAAATATGGCGTATTGGGAGCCAGGAATATTTATAAGTAGAATTGAAAGCGTAATGTATACTCTCAAAGGGAAAAAAATTCACGCATAGAAGACACATGAATAAAATCCAAAACAGAAGAGGTGAGGAACCAAGCTGTTCACCTTTAGAATGTGAAGATTCTATGGAGGAAATCTTCGAAGCTGATATCCAGAAACCAAAAGCTAACAAGGAGATCAGAAGAACCAAGAGGAAGCGAAAGTTTACAGAGTCTTTGATTATAGATCCAAAACAAAAAAAAATATTAACTTTTCCTAAAAAGAAGTTAGGGAGAGGGGTGTTGGGAAGTCACCCTTTTTCACACACTCTATGGACTCTTCCATGGTATACAAATAATCCTTCCTACACAGAACGGGTTGGTGTTGTTAGAGTTGCTGAGACTCTTCAACTATAACACTGTCAGCTCTCTGCTTCCGAGCAGAGAGCAATAACCCAGTCGTGGTTCCGCCGAAGGGTAGAACCACGACTGGGCAAAAATAGACAGACATATTTTTGGCCCGGCTATATGGCCGGGAATACCCACATTAAAATGACCATGTGTCACATCCGGCCTTGCGTGGGAAGGCTAGTAAATACAGTTGTTGTTAGAGTTGCTGAGACTCTTCAACTATCACTGTCAGCACTCTGTCTTCGGGTAGAGGGTGCTCTCTGCTTCCGAGCAGAGAGCAATAACCCAATCGTGGTTCCGCCGAAGGGTAGAAGCAAGACTGGGCAAAAATAGACAGACATTTTTTGGCCGGGCCATATAGCCCGGAAATCCCAGTCATAAACTGACCATGTGTCACATGTTGCCCTTACTGGGAGGGACAACTAAATATAGTTGTTGTTAGAGTTGGTGTTTGTCAGAGCAGTTGAACCGCCGCTCGTTGGTCAGCAAGAATATAGACTATTACCAGGACTTACTACTTGTATATATTTGACTCCTACTAACAAGTATTCCTGAATTTGCTAACCGTGTACAGGTTGTATATCTTTTGTTCAGTAGACTTACCTTTTTTCTCTCATAACTGTTTTTGTTATTATTATATTGTGTGGTTTTCTAAACAAGAATCCACAAGAAGTAGTCATAGTAGCTCTGAGCTCCACTCAGCCAAAATAGTATAACATGGACATACTAATTCCAGCACTGCTTCACTTCAAAGGCTTGTATATATATACATATTCCTTATTAATCGTATTCCTGAATTACTAACCTGCGTTCTAGTTGTATCTTTGCGTTTAATATAAACTATTTTCCCATCCCAAATATCTGTTTTGTTGTTGCTTATTTTGTGCGGTTCCTCACCCGGAATCCACAACAATAGGCAACAAAAACTCACTAATCCGGCTAAACATAGAAATGAATAAAATATGGGAACCAGTAATACGCAGTCCGAGAGAGAACCAACAACATCAAGATTGTAATATGAGCTCTGGTAAAAAATGTTTACTGAAATACTAGATATATATATGTCCCAAAAATACTTCCACTGATGTCCTCAAGGACACATGACCCAGTAGATAAAAGCATTGGTTAACTTCAGTGACTTGACCCAAAGTGTTATAAGTTCAATACCTGGCTACAGCAGTGTGGAACATGGTAACTACAGAAAAGTAAAAAAAAATCTAACATTGAAAAAACAAAAAACAACAACAAAAAAAACAAAAAAACAAACGAAACAAAACAGAACAACTATCGTAGAAAAAAGAAAAACACAGAGCGCCTAACTTATGGAACATGAACAAAAATACCCCATTGAGTGAAATAAAAGGTTTGGTTCGAAATTCCAATCATCTGAAGAATGTTCGCACAACAGCCGAAACATTGTAAATGAAGCAATACCTATGAAGATAACAGTCCGAATAATGTAAATAGTATAAATAATTACTAAAATATATATATGTATATGACAACGTGAATGTGGACAAAAAGAAAACTTGTCTCAGACGACTTATCTTAACTTGCTACAAAATAAAATCCTATTTCCAGATATTACTAAAATTATATATCTGTAAAAGGACAATCTATACTATTAGAACCGTGTCCGCCCGTCACACGATTCAATCAGTAATAAAATATCCAGCATTTTCTTTAGCAATAAGATATACAGTATTTCTCTCAGTAATAATTTAATTTAAACTAAAACTTAAATATCAAATTGAAAAGTAAATTCTTAGAAGTTGAATTAGTAGATAGTATATTTCTAGGGTAGATTGTATACGCTTTGAGTCTATGGGTCAAGGTGGATTACTCATGGATTTTATTTACAATCCGATATTCCTTCTTACTAGAAATACTCATGAAAATTTCACAGTTCTCCTATATAAATTTTCTGACGAATCTTAACTCTTAAACTCATGTCGTGTTTTATGAATTCATGGCGAGTTCTACGACAGTAAAATATCTGTAGAAATTTCCCTATCGCATCGTTAAATAGTTTAGCTTAACAACTTTAACTAAATATTGCAATAAATATCAAATATAAATGCTGGTCGTTATTTAAAAACAATGGTTAGAACTGAAATGATTTACAGAATTTGACGAGAATCACTACAACAAACATCTTCAATTAGCTTAGAGCCTGCTGTAACAATAAAAGACTTAGAGCAAAAAGAAGCTTATAGATACCTAGGTGTAAATGAGAGTGCAAGAATTCATCATAAAACATGAAAGAAATAGTGCGTAATGAGTACTATAGAAGGCTACGACTGATATTAAAAACTATATTGAATTCTCAGAACAGAATTATGGCCATTACTAACCTTGCCATCCCAGTAGTCCAATATAGCTTCAACATCTTGAACTTGACTCTAAACAACATCAGGCGAATGGATTCTAAGACAAGAAAGCTCCTTTCTAAACATAAGAAGCATAAGATGCATCATCCAAAGGCTGATGTAGACCGTCTATACATACCCCGTAAAGAAGGTGGAAGAGGTCTTATTCAGCTAAATTTGTCAGATACGACAAGACAAACCTCCTCATGGCCAATATCCAGAACGTGTAAATAAACGCAATGTTGATAAAGTTAATACTCATCGATGGTGACATGAATCTGGATTAAAGTTTGAAACTGGAGGCTTTATTCCTTCTGCGCAAGACCAAAGTCTTTTCACTAGGAACTTTCAGGCAAATAATGTGGATCCAAAATGCAGTTTCTATGATAAATAACAAGAAACAATAGACCATCTGATTTCAGGCTGTTCTGTGCTTGACCTAAATAAATATAAAAATCGTCACAATAGAGTAGGGAAATATTTACACTGAACAATGTGCCAACACCATGGAAAATATATAAACAAACACTGGTATGAACATCACCCAGCACCAGTTACAGAAATAGAAGAAGTCACCATTCTATGGGATTACACCATCTATACAGACAGAAAAATTAAAGCAAATAGACTGGACATTTTTTTTTAAATCAAAAAGAAAAAAAAACTTGCTTGTTAATTGATATGGCTTGTCCAGCGGATTGTAACATAGCAACCAAGGAATTCGAAAAACTGCCAAAATATAAAGACCAGGAAAATGAAATAGTAAAAAATGTGGAAATTGAAAAGTATCGTACCAGTGATAGTGGGTGCACTTGGAGTGATAAAAAATGAAAAAAACAAAAAAAAAACAAAACAAAAAAAAACACACACACACATTGGAAGAATCCCTGGAATCCTAGCTTAAGAGATATACAAAAAGTTGTCTTGTTAAGTACAACGCTAGATGTTAGGGGAGATAGAAAAAATATGAAATGGAGCCATAACAACACACCACGACCTGCCTTAGGTCTTCCTGTAGATTTGGTAGGTAGTGCGACTGTATCAGGAATCGATTTATAATGGAAAATGACACAATGACAATAACAATAAAAGCAAGAATATAACATTAAATCAAGCAGAAATATAAAATGAAACAGAAGAGCAAGAAGATCAAGTGGAAATTTAAGTAGTAAATAAAGTTCCAATAATCAAGGAAATACCTAAAGCAAAAAACTGTAATAAATGTTTAAAAAAAAAAGAAGTTATGGAAAGCGTTGTAGATTCTATCGACAAGATATGATATTCCAAACTGATCTCGATCAGTTTTACATGGAAATTAGAAAAACAGTTACAGAAGACAAAAAGCCACCATCTTTTGAAGAAATGCAAAAATTTTGGGAGAATATTTGGAGCGACTTAAAGGAATATAATCCCACTGAAGATAGGATCAAACATGAATGGAAAAAATATAACCAGAAGTAATTTCAGGCACGCTCTAACAAAAAACAAAACAAAAAAAAAACAAACAAACAAACAAACAAACAAACAAACAAACAAACAAAATAAAATGCCCTAGGAAAATACAATATAACTATGTAAACAGAATATCAGTCATAAGCACCTTGGCTATACCCGTAGTGTAATACAGTATCTACATCCTTAATTGAACCATAGCTGACATTAAGCGAATGAATGTCAAAAGTCTGATGTTGATCGTCTGTATGCGTACAGATTGGAAGGAGGCAGAAGATTCATTCAACTAGAATTGTCTTATAAAATCATCGGTTTTTAAAGAGACCTGAAAATCATAAAATACTGGCTGATGATCTGTGTCAAAGAACATGCAGCTATTAGTAAAGAAGATTTGAAATTAATACATGCAAGATTTCACAGCTCTAGAATAATTCCTTCATGATCAAACTATAAATTTTCATCCTACCTTCGAACGCTTTCAACGCAAACAATCTCTTGGGCAAAAAATTACAGACACAGAAGGAAACATTTTTCAACACACACTTATAATCATCAAATAACAAAATATTTTACGTCTTATTTCGAAGATTTCTAACTCTACCACTCTGTTTATCTGCATTTACAAATGCAACTAAATTTGTCTATATTTCTGAGATGAGGTATTTTAATTATTTACATTATTTACACTGTTCAGACTGTATGTCATTTTCTTTGTTTTCATATTCACAACGTTCGGATGATTGAAATTCAAGCCAAACTCTTTATTTCTTCTACCGAGGTAGATTGTTCTAGTTCCACTTGCCATGCTTCTTTTGGATATCTCCGTTTTAATTATCTTCCTTTAATTCAACTCTTCAGGTTTTTGTTCACCTTTGCTAGTGTCAGGTGTTGAACTCACGTGACACTGGATGACTCCAATCAACGCTTTTAACAACTGGGCCATATGTTCTTGAGGAATATGACAACAAAGATGAAGACAACAGTTTGTCAAAATAGTAGATGTGTCATTTTCTTTTTTACACCATTTTATTCTTCCATGAATATGAGAAATGCAACCTAAATGAAAACTTTGTTCATGTAAATTCGTTGTTGAACTCTTCCTTTTGAAATTAACCCTCGCCTGTAATCAATATACTTCTGAATTCCCCCCCTTGTTTTGAATCCTGCTTCAAAATGCTTCTTTTTAATAATCTTTAGGAAGCCAGGCATACACGTCTTGATGTCCTTCATTCAGTAGAAATGTATCCTTTTGAGTCTTTCATTTCAAATTGATAAACAATCAAATATCGATCATTTTTCTCGTATATTCTCTTTATTTCATAATGTCCTTTCATGCTGATTGCAACGCCTCAATGGATGATAAAAATTTTGTTTAGTTGGACTAAGAATCAATTGGCAGAAAGTTAATGAACCGAAAGGAATAAAATAGTCAACTTGAGATCTGAATAAGAACAAAGTTGATACGAGAAGAAAGACGACCTATTATTATTATTATTGTCATAATAAATCGAGAGAAAAGAGAATATATTCTCATTGTTTAAATGAACATGAAACAAGATACTGTGAAGATTCAATTCAATACAGGAAAAAAACAAGAAATCAACAAGAACTTGAAAAATAATTCATTATGTGATCGTGAATATTGAATTCACAGATGAGGAAGATTTCAAGTAAATGGATTGTCGTTCAGTTGAGAATAACATAAAGCAATATGACGAATGAGGAAGTTTTAAGGAGAATGGCAACCACAAGGAAACGTTTGCTTATGTAACATTATCGTTACGAATACGAATAAGAGCGTATTGCGAAATCTTAAAAACATATAATCATTGCTTATTTACTTCAGGATTTCATCAGTTATTATCGTCATATTGGCATTGAATGCATTCTTCAAACGTGGATGAGTTTCTCAAGAGGATGAAACATTTACTTAATTGACAACCCCATTCTTATCTCTATAATAGAAGCATTTTACATTATTCCTATGTACAGTGAATTTTGTATATATATGTGTGTGTGTGTGTGTGTGTGTGTGTGTTAGCGTGTGTTTGTGTGTGTGTGTGTGTGTGTGTGTGTGTGTTAGCGTGTGTTTGTGTGTGTGTGTGTGTTGTGTGTTTGTGTGTGTGTGTGTGTGTGTGTGTGTGTGTGTGTGTGTGTGTGTGTGTTAGCGTGCGTGTGTTAGCGTGTGTGTGTGTTAGCGTGTGTGTGTGTGTGTGTGTGTGTGTTAGCGTGTGTTTGTGTGTGTGTGTGTGTGTGTTAGTGTGTGTGTGTGTGTGTGTGTGTGTGTGTTAGCGTGTGTTTGTGTGTGTGTGTGTTAGCGTGTGTGTGTGTGTGTGTGTGTGTGTGTGTGTGTGTGTGTGTGTGTGTGTGTGTGTGTGTTAGCGTGCGTGTGTTAGCGTGTGTGTGTGTGTTAGCGTGTGTGTGTGTGTGTGTTAGCGTGTGTGTTTGTGTGTGTGTGTGTGTGTGTTAGCGTGTGTGTGTGTGTGTGTGTGTGTGTGTGTGTTAGCGTGTGTTTGTGTGTGTGTGTGTGTGTGTTAGCGTGTGTTTGTGTGTGTGTGTGTGTGTTAGCGTGTGTTTGTGTGTGTGTGTGTGTGTGTGTGTGTTAGCGTGTGTTTGTGTGTGTGTGTGTGTGTTAGCGTGTTTGTGTGTGTGTGTGTGTGTGTGTGTTGCGTGTGTGTGTGTGTGTGTGTGTGTGTGTGTGTGTGTGTGTGTGTGTGTGTGTGTGTGTGTGTTAGCGTGTGTGTGTGTGTATGTTAATGTTGGAAAGGAAGATCAATAAGAACGCAAGATTAAATCTTTCATGCATAAAATTATTATTTTTTAAGCCTCCGGACTTCAGTTATCTACGTGAGAATAATATGCCTCCGGTTGCTTTCTCATTAAGTGAAAATCTGCTTCTGGTAGATACGATGTCACCTTCTAGCTTAACCTTCTCATTCATCTGGCACCTCTGATAATCTGGTGTGAAAATGAATGCAAAGACTATTTTCGTACCTCTTAGAATGACTCTGTTACGTATTGGGGAAACCAAACAAGAACAAAGGTTCCTTATTGACATTAGATTTGATTGAGACCATCTTGGCATCAATCAAATTACATTAATGATTTTGGAAACACGTAACAAGGAAAGGAATGTTTAGAGAATTTAACACTCACAGGGCACTTAAAGCGAATGTGTTGTGGATGTTGAAAAGACCATTAAGTTAAATGTGAAGACAAATAAGAACACAAAATAAAAAAAAAATTCTTTATTCACCTTCAGACTTCATCAGTCATAATCTGCATGAGAATGTATAGATTTGGGTCCTTCCTTTCAATGTGGATCCCATTCCTGCCAGATTCTCAGTTATTCATTTTGGGTAGGGACATTTACATAAGTTCCCATCATCCAAATGTCCTGTTGTATATCTTAAGCTTATGCTGGGTTGATCACTTATTTTATATAAGAGGCAGAAGTTGATGTTTTTTAAGACCAGGTTCCGCACCTAGTGTTAATGAGATCTTCTTCCAGATCAACCTTCTGACGCACCTTGATACGTTGATTCTATGGCGCAAAGACTATTTTTAAATCGATAAGGGAGATCCCAGTATATATTAGAGTCACCACAAATTAACACACCTGATAACAAAATAACCTATATTAACATTATAGGTGACGGGAACCATTTTGTAACTTTGATGTAAATAACATTGCACTGATAATTTTGGACATACACTCAAAGGGCACTTTAAGCGAATGAATTATAGTTGAGTTGAATGTTTGGAATATCATTGAATATTATGACGAATGAGGAAGTTTTAAGGAGAATGAGAACTGCAAGAGCATATAACATTGACACGAAGACGAATGAAAATACAAAACTAAAGGTCTCATGCGTCAGATTACCATAAATGTTGGTATAGTAGCAGCAGAGCCAAAATCAATTTAGGCCAGATTCAGATAAAGAAGAGTTTACTTTTTCAAGACTACGGTGTGCCAGGTTCTGCATTAATGCTGAGAAGAAATGTAGAAATTTGAAGAAATATGTTAAGAAATATCTCATACAATAATCCAAAAACATTAATAATAACGTTGAACAAAACATATTTTGGTGGAAAAATGGTGACATTCTTTCTTAGCTAATTTAAAGGTAGTGGATTGAAAGAAAATTAATTGATCAATTTGAAGATGGTCATTGTTTCTTGGTTAATTCAAATAGGAGAACTTTCTCTTGGCTAAATTGAACTGAAACACTCTTTATTGCCCAATTTGAAGTTGGTAAAGCGAAACAGTCTTTCCTAGCCAGTTTAAAAGATGGTTATTGGAAATATTTTATTTTCATGTTCATTTGATTATGTTGATTGGAAACTCTCTTTGTTGGCCAATTTGTTAAATAATGAATGGAAAACTCTTTGTTGGCCAATTTGAAGACTTTTGAATTCGAAGCGTTTTTTCATGGCCAATTTTAAAATGGTGAATGTAAAATAGAAACCCTCTTACATGCTAATTTTTTGATGGTGACTGGAATTTTCTATTAAATGTATATAATACAAAAGATATCAACTTTATTTGGATTCATTCTTAACATTTTGAAGTCAGTTTGTAACTAAATTCCTATAGAAATGAGATATTTCTGTACATTTTTCAGATTATCTTTAAAACTAAATACTCGAAAATTAGTAAAAGGTATTAATCTGCTATTTGGTGTCAGTACTTATCATATCAAACCACAGCTTTCACTTTGTTGATTTTCTTTGAAAAGTGAAAAATAAACCTGCCTTAATTAATAATAGAAAGAGCAATAACAGTTACTGAAATTGAGAAAATATTTTTCAGAAAAATGTGTAGAGAATAATTACATAAATTTCGACTAACTGTAGCACTGGCTTCCCGAGCTTTTACTTATCAGCAAACGGTAAATATTACGATTACCGTTAGAAAAGAAAGACCATTTACTACACTTTGATCCCAGCGTCATGGCTAGGAAGTGAAGTAAAACCTAATTAGAGTAGTACAGGCTGCTCGCTCAATGAATGAAACCAAATTAATGAAATTCCATCATCAGCAAGCGAACTATGTATTTTCACATGGTGAGGAACGGGTGATTTCTCAGGGAGACCCCGTCACCTGACCGCCTGTTGAGACTTAAACTGAGCCTAGACCTCATTTGGAACATACATACAATCCATCGTTAAAGATGCTGGAAGAATGGTCGATTTACTCTACTTCTCCAACACCCCATGCTACCCCTATCGTTATAAAGAATAGATATAGCTGAAAATGAAGTAATGCTGACAGATATGGACAAAAGCTGTCCAGTCTTCACTTTCAAATTTTCATAGAATTCAATAACGTCTCCATATCCTTGTTGGTGATTAATGATTTTTCGACTTACAACCATTTTATCGCAGCGTCGTAATCATCTCGCTGACATATCATCTTCACCTTACAAAGTGTTTAGAAGAACTACATACCATAGTTCAATCAGATCTAAACTTCATGATGAAGACCATCCATGCTGTGTGCATTGTAGCAAACCATACTCATCCCCTTTCTCACAGACATTCCAAGACCCTCATTGCCCTCCCTATCACTATTTCCATAGAAAGTGTTTAGATAAACTACATTCGTTCGACAAGTTCTCACCTTCTTAGCTTCGATCAACCAAGCTACGCACATAGTAGCGTACCATCCGCCTTTTCACAGGTATCGCAAGACTCATTACTTTATCGCTATTTCTATGGAAAATGAGCAGATAAACGACATTCCTAAGTACAATCAGTTCCAAGTTTCACGGCTTAGACTAACCATGCTGCGCATATTGTAATGAACTACCCTTATTCCCTTTCTAACAGACGTCGCAAGCCTTTCATTGCTCTATCGCTATTTCCATCGAGACTGTTCAGATGAATTACATTCCTTAGTTCCACCAGTTCTAAACTTATAGCTAAGGCCTATCATGCTACTCACATTGTATCGAACCATCCTCATTCCATTTCTCACAGACAAAACTCTTGTTGCTCTATCGATGTTTCCATGGAAAGAGTTCAGATAAACTACACCTCTTAATTTCACCAGTCAGGGTTCGAAACTGCATTTCACTTTGTCGGAGAAACCATCGTTGGATCCGACGTGCTTTAACCTGTTCAGTTACAGAAGGCATAAACTATCGTTCAGAATTTTTACATGTATGGTATGTAATTCGTCAAAGACCATGTTTGCCTAGTTTCGTACTCAAAATAGCTATGAGTTAATCAGTAATTCTTGTATCACTAAAACATTATTATCACAAAAATCCTTACAAGCTACAAAGATAATGTGACTTTAAATAACCTACAAATGATTGAGAAGCCGTAGAAAACAAATCAGTCAATATGACGGCAGTTAGATTAAATGACTTTTCGTTTCAAATCAGCAAAACAACTAAAGAAAATAACTCTTATTTCAAATCAAAGTTTTGTTTTTGAAGACAATTTGATAGATAACGTATATGCCAATCACTGCATTTATTCCTCTTTTATTTTTTAATCATTTCACCACAAGGAAGGCAATACAGCCACTACGACCCAAGGGCTTTAGAGAATATGAAAAAAATACTATTAAGTAAGCTAGGCCGATTAAAGAACAATAATTAAGACAGAATATAACGACTGACATTGTATTTTTAAACACATACTTAAATTCAGTCAATTGTTGTCAGATTTTACCTAATATGTAAATGTTTCAGAAAAATAATCTGAATAAGCCAGTAAAATATGAAAAATTATATAACATTTCTCAGTCGAAATTGACTTAAATCATGAATTTTTCTAGAAATGATTTTTATTATTTTATGCATGACCTAAGCACATCGCTTCCGATGGAGCATAGGCCATGGAAAAGGGGGTCGTCCATAATTCTGTAACTTCTGTCTTTGTTTTTACAGGTAGGGGTGTTGATCATAGAAAAACAGCATAGGATGAATAGAAAGGGCCTCAAACTTAATAAAAACGAAACTTTGCCATCAGAATATTTATAATATTATTAAGAGGAAGGATCAAAGTAATTTTTAATTATTTTAAAAGATTTTTTAATCCTTTCTAACATGTTCGAAATTTGGGCAGAAAATCCTGCTTTGATTTAAGTTTGTGGATAACCAAAATCTTATGATTTAATTGGAGTAGATAGTTCCTACTATCGCCCGGTCTCACACTCCACCCCCTTCTTTTGAATGAGTTTAGAGGTGATCGCCTTGTTTCTTGTTTAGGAAGGGGTTCCCGGTCCATCCCCCTTCTCCGGTCTTAGTGTTAGTTCAGCTGGAAGCTCTTTGCAGTTACGGAGTATGGTGGCAGACAGGTTTGGGCGTTTTCAATGACAGTTTCTAATGGAAAACGTAATATTACATAACTCATTTTTTCCGGTGACAACCCAATAATTTGAAAATTCTCGCAAAAATCAAATAATTGTCGGATTTTAATGAAAGTTTCAGTACTCATTCACTCGTCATCTCCGATAACACTGATATAAGAGGACTACCGTAGTTAAGAAAAGCTTTTATCGTACATTTCAAGCAGTAAGAAAGTACAAATTGTTTGAAATCAGATTAAGATAAGTTTCAATTTAAAAAATTGACTTAAATAATCTGTCAGCGAGGTATATTTTTTGTGTAATTTTTAAAACCGAAATTTGGCTACTGTTTACGAAATGTGTCGATCAATCAAAAATAGCGTAAAAAATTGAATTTTTTTTTTCAGAAAAATTTTTGATTTCAGGCAATATAATTTTGGTTTAAAATACACCAGTGTATTTTTCTTACTTGAATTACTAAATTTGATCTCTTGGCTTTCAATTAAAGCGAATTTTAAATCTAAACAAAAAAAATTATTTAATTTTAAAATTCAAATTTAAATTCAGGTATCGGAAATGAGCGAAGGTATCTAATACACACACACACACACACACATACGCATATATATATATATATATATATATATATATAGCATAATGATGATCCATGTATATTGTCCTAATGTGTATAGGAAAAACTACTAAAAAGTTGTAAGTTTACAAATGTATTTTTTTTTACAGTATTTATTTATTTCTATTATTATATATATATTTGATATTTCAGACCGGCCTCGGCCTTCCATCAGAAACAAATGATTTTAAAATTTAAACTAGAAGTGTTCGTCGCGAGAGCGTTCGTCGCGAGAGCGTTCGTCGACAGATGTTTACATTACGTGATGTAGAAAGCGATAGAGTTTTTTAATATTTGTAAACGTAAACCTATCTCTAATAATACTTTTAAATGTTGTTTTAAAGAAAATGTTTTTAAGTGTATCTAAAAAGTGTTTAACTATTGAAATATTTATAAAGATTCAAAACACCTAAGTTCCTATTTAACCCTAGCCTATATGTATTTAATTTTAAAATCCAGTATTTTTCTTTCTTTCTGCGTGAGTATGTAGAACTAAAATCGGAATCTGTCAGTAAACATTTGTAGTTTTCTAATGTGTGTCTCGGTTATATATATATATATATATATATATATATATATATATATATATATATATATAAATCAAAAACGAAAATGGCATGCAGATGATATACTAAAACAGATCGTATTAGTATTAATCTCATTAATATTAAAAATGATCCTGGTAGAGGGCACGATGTATTGTAATTAGTACTATTTACAGAGCCAAATATGTATATTTTCAAATAAAACTCCGGAAATTACATATGCCGTATCGCCAATTAAGCGAGGAAAAACTTCACTACTTCAGCGGCAAAAAAAAAAAAAAAAAAAAAAAAAAATAAGTAAAGAAAAATAATTTATTATGCAAATACAATACAAAATTCATTTACCGGAAGTTTAATCAAACAAAAGCATACCCGGAAGTTTACATGAAAGAAGAAAAAAATAAGATAAAATAAGAAAGAATAATGGGAGGAGTGTTAAAAGAGAGAGTAGATTTTGTTAGAAGATTGTTGTCTGTACATTTGTACGGAGGGTAGTGAAGAAGGAATAAAGAAAAGATAGACGGCGTAAAGGATTCAAAATATGATCATTAAGAATGACTTTTAGATGACATCTCTGTTAAGAAATAAAAAATTAAGCGTGTTACAGAAAAATAAGTTGGGGCATTGGGAAAACGTAGAGAAGGTAAAAAAACATAACAATGGGGTAGACGCGGAAAAAGAGAAGAGATGGGGAGGGGAAAGAAAGAAGAAAAATCGCACCAGACAGCCATCGCAGCTAAAAACGGGTGGGAAAAAGGGATAGATAGATAAAAAAAATAAATAAATAAATAAAAATAAAAAGGAAAAGGGAAAAGGAAAATAGAGAAAAAGTTAACTTTCGGCTCTGCCAAAAGTTTTTAAAAATCTTTCCATTTAAAATAATATTGTCTTACTGTTGTTGGATAAAATTATTTTTTATCTACTGGGATAAAAAAGAAGAGCAGAAAAAAGAAAATATTATATTTTTTCTAAAATAAAAACGAAGATTTTTTAAAAAAATTAAATTTTAAAAAATTAGCAAATCCACCAACCTTACAGCATCTGTGAACTAGACCGAATGCTTTGCTCGCAGAATTTCTTTCCAACTCCACATTTGACTCATTTGGAGTATCCGCACCCGACTTCCTCCTTAGAACTGAGGCTCAACTGAGAGATGTTCACATAACCCCCTACCTGCTATCTAAAATAATTTCAAAACTTGGCCCGCATAAAGCGAGCGGAGGCGACGGTATTCCAGTCATTGTCTTGAAAAAAATGTGCTCCTGAACTCTCCTCTGTCCTTTCTAAACTCTACAATTACTGCCTCTCTGCTTCATGTTTTCCTGCCTGCTGGAAAGCCTCTTCTGTGGTTCACGTATTTAAAAACTCAGGGGAACCAGTGGACCCATCCACTTATCGCCTTATCAGCCTCCTACCAATTTTCGAAAAGTATTCGAGGCTATTATCAACGCTGGAATAGTTCAGCATCTTACTGCACAAAAATTATTCTCAGACAGACAGTATGGCTTCCGCTTTGCCAGATCTACTACCGATATGCTATCGACCATCACTGAGTACATATACCAGACCCTCGATTAGTCCGGCGAAGATCGAGGTATTGCCCTGGATATCGCCAAAGCATTTGATAGGATCTAGCACGCCGGCCTTCTGAGCAAGCTACGAGGTTATGGTATCACTGGCCGATTGCTTGGTTTGATCCAATCTATTCTATCAAATCGCATATTGAAGGTTGTCTTGAACGAGCATGCCTCCTCATCTTACCACACAAACTCTGGCGTCCCCCAGGGCTATATCCTCGGCCCGACGCTCTTTCTGGTCTTCATAAATGATCTCCCTAATGTGATCAAGTCCCAAGTACGCATCCACGCAAACGACAACATCATTTACTCCCGCATCATTAAGAAATCTAGAGAGGCGGACAAACATAAACTCGTTGCTGATCTTGAGAAACACCCTCACTCTGTGGGTTAAGAAATGGCTTGTAAATTTCAATGCTTCTAAAACGAAGCTGCTATCTGTCAATAAACACAGGCAGTCTTTCCTGCTCCCAATAAGCATGGACCAAGCTAGTCTTCCGAAAAGCAATATAGTGCGCCTTCTCGGCCTCACCCTCTCTTCTCTCTTACATTGAATCAGTAGCTAAATCCACTGCTAATAAATGTAGGTTACTGTGTCGGTCCAGAAAGTTGAATCCATTTTGTACATATACAAATCAGCCATCCGACCGTGCATAGAATACTGTTGTCATATCTGGTCAGGCGCCCCTGTTGTCAATCTCAGGGTTCTCCACAGGTTCCAAAGGAGAATCTGCAGTCCTTCCCTTGTCCTTTCTACATCACTCCGTGTATCTTTTTCTTTGCCTTTCTCATTCTAACTTTGCAACTGACATCACACCTGTATTCCCATTCTTCTTTTGTCCTTTCTCTGACCACCCACTGTAACTGCTTCGTCTTTTTCTTCGTTCTTCTCCTGCTTAAAACTTTACTGCGCATCAGTGGCGGTACCACCTTGCTTGGGGTGAAACGATTATATATATATATATATATATATATATATGTGTGTGTGTGTGTGTGTGTGTGTGTGTGTGGACACTAAGTTGAGGGCAACAGCCAGCAACAGTCTGTTTTATGCTTAAACGCAATCAAGTATGAAGTATGAAATAGACTGTCGCCGTTGACTGTTGACTTCAATATATATATATATATTATCCTACGTTTATAGCACCTCTGCCTATATAAGGCGGATCAGACTGACAAGGTTAAATTGCGAGACGATGGTCAAAACAGCCTTAAGACCATAATTAACTAGGGCAAAATATGGCTTGTCATTTTAATCTCTCTAAAACTAATCCTCTATTAATAATCTGAGAGAGCCCTCACTGCTTCTCATCACCGTCAGAACTCAATGGGTCCTCAAGGACACGTGGCCCAGTGTTTAGAAGCGTTGCCTAGATTCAGTGACTTGACTCAAAGCTTTGTGAGTTCAATACGTGGCTACAGCAGTGGTGAAAAAATAACATAGACATTAAGTTAAAAAGAGATAACTAGGACATCTGGTAGTTGTATGCTCATGGCAACGGGAACAATATTCCCCACGGATCGAAGTATAGGGTTCAGTTCAAAATTCCAATCACCCGAAGAAGGCAGGAACGTAATACAGCCGAAAGGTCGTGAATAAAGCAATAAAGATGAGGACAATATTCCGAACAATATATATATATATATACTGAATTGGAGCTATAATCCCTAGTGCTTTTTAAAAGATAGCGTTCAAATATGTTACTGAAACTGATGGCATATACACATATTAAAAGAGTTATTACAATGTACTTTTTATACGATTTGTGGGTGGATAGTGGATTTAATATTTTTGATACGTTAAAAGTGAAAATGGTAAAAAATTAGAAGTATTTACATCATCTGATGCTCTTCTCTTTCTGTTTTAAAAACTTCCGCCAAGCAGCTAAACACGATATGTTTTTGACGAGGATGGTGCCATAGTTAAGTATACTGTTTGCAAGTGATTTCTTAGGTTCAAATGTGAAAATTCTGGTCTGGTAAACGAGAACATCCATGAGGTATTCCTCACATGAGCGTTGTAAGACATTTTAAAAGAGATGGATACGTGAATCGATGCGATGTTTGGGTGTATCAAGATTTAGCGAAAATATTTAATGGCCTCTCGTTTCAAAAGGGAAAAAATGACTGATCTTTGAAAAAACATTGATTGTTTGCAACAATGTATTACAAAAAATCCTGTATAAAACAAGCCAAGCCACCTTCCACCTCTCTGAAATCTGATCTCCACCCGAAGTAGGTGATGATGTGCATCTTTGGGATCATAACTTAATCAATATGACATTATAACTTAAGAAAATAATGAACTCATTATTTAAAAAACTTCGACATCATTGTATCTATCAATTCATTTCCACTTTTGATTATTGGTCTTAATTAACTTGATACATGGGGACTTGTATGAAGAATCTGTTAAGTGTCGAACTCACCACTAATGTTTAAATATAACTGATTTTCAATTTTGATTGTTTTACAATAATAACGTCTTATAAAGCAGAAATTTCCAAATTGACACAATTATTGTTATTATTATTATTATTATTATTATTATTATTATTATTGTGTCATTTTTCATCATATTTCGATTTCTGCTTTGGTCTCACTACCAACCAAGTCTGCGGGGAGACCTAAAACAGGTCGTGGCGTGTTGTTATGGCCCCATTTCATGTTTTTTCTATCTTCCCTATCATCCCTAGCGTTACATAGATAAAGTTTTCCTTAGTGTGTGGGCTGTACTTAATAAGACAATTTGTTGTATATCTCTTAAGCTGGGGTTTCCAGGGATTCTTTCAATGTGTTGTTTTGTTCCATTTTTTATCATTCCAAGTGCAACTACTATCACTGGTACAACTCTTGTTTTCAATTTCCACTTTTTTTCTATTTCAATTTCCAGGTCTTTATATTTTGACAGTTTTTCAAATTCCTTGGTTGCTATGTTACAATCCGCTGGACAAGCCATATCAATCAACAGACAAAGTTTCTCTTTCTGGTTTTTAAAAATAATGTCTGAACTATTTGCTTCAATTTTTCTGTCTGTGTAGATGGTGTAATCCCATAGAATGGTTACATCTTCTATTTCTGTAACCGGTGCTGGGTGATGTTCATACCAGTGTTTGTTTACAGCTTTTCCATAATGTTTGCACATTGTCCAATGTAAATATTGCCCAACTCTATCATGGCGATTTTTATAATCATTTGGGACAAGCACAGAACAGCCTGAGATTAGGTGGTCTATTGTTTCTTGGTGTTTATCACAAAACCTGCATTTTGGATCCATATTATTATGCATAATATTTGCCTGAAAATTTCTAGTGGTCTTGTGCTGCAAGAATAAAGCCTTCAGACTTTAAACCAGATACACCTAACCATCGATGAGTATTGACTTTATCAACATTGGATTTATTTACACGTTCTGGATATTGGCCATGCAGAGGTTTGTCTTGCTAGCGTTGTTTCATCTGTTCAAGAGTTTTATCTTTGGTTTTCATTTTCATATTTTTTGCCGTAATAGTTGGTTCTTGGCTTCTGTTTTGCTTTTCTACAGAATCTACTAACTGTAAATCTTGTTTGTATTTACTGCCAACTTTTATTATTGAATATTTTTTCTTTCTTTCTTCATGTTGCCTTACTAATTGTATCATCCAATCCTTTGTTGTTTCTATGTATGTTAGTAAGCCAATAGTTGTTGTCTTGTATGACAATTCCACCTTCTTTACGGTCTACATAGACGGTCTACATCTCTATAGACGGTCTACATCAGCCTTTGGATGATGCATCTTATGCTTAGAAAGAAGCTTTCTTGTCTTAGAATCCATTCGCCTGATGTCATTTAAAGTCCAGTTTAAGATGTTGAAACTATATTGGACAACTGGGATTGCAAGGCTATTAATAGCCATAACTCTGTTCTGAAAATTCAATTCAGTTTTTAATATCATTCGTAGCCTTCTATAGTACTCTTTACGCACTATTTCTTTCATTTTTATGGTGAATGTTTTCACTCTCATTTACACCTAGGTATTTATAAGCTTGTTCTGGTTTCTATTCTTTTATTGTTACAGCAGGGTCTAAGCTAATTGAGGATGTTTCTTGTATCGATCCACGCAAAACTGTAGCTTTAGCTCATTTATTCAAATTGAATTTCATTCCAATGTCTTCGCTGAAGCATTTTACAGTTTGCAGAAGACCTTCCAGCTCATTATCATTCTTAGCATATAACTTTAAGTTATCCATGTAAAATAGATGGCTTATTTTCTTTTGGCCTATTTTATAACCACATTTTGTCTTATTAAGTTGACTGGTTAGTGCTATTAATGATATGCAGAATATTAAGGGAGACAAAGAATCACCTTGAAATATACCTCTTTTGATGTTTATTTCATCAGACTTATCGGTTCCATTTATATGATTGAGGTAAAAGGTTGTTTTCCATATAGACATGCACTGTTTGATGAAATTGATGATGACGAGTGATATCTTGTATATATTTGAAGTTTTTAAAATCCAGGAATTATTATTATTATTATTATTATTATTATTATTATTATTATTATTATTATTTCCTTTGATTTCTTGGGTATACCCATTTCCTTGCATGCCCAAACTGGAGACGTAAGCTCAGAAATGGCTTCATCACATTTTCCACTGATCATTTATAACAAATCAACAATAAAAAAAACATAACATATTTTATACAAATAAGGTAAATTGTGACCCATTCTTGTGAGCATATTTTTTTGTATTTCTTAAAGACATTGGCTGCCCCGAATTTTTTCAGTTACTTTATTCGTACTTTTTCCAATCAAAGGGAGAGTTCTAACTACAACTGAAATTTTTGAGTTTGGATATTTTTTTAATAATTTCAAAGATACGTTACAATCTGAAAGTGAAAATGATGTCTTTTAAAATCTAATCTTAATAGTATTAAGAAAAGGAAAATGTTTTTGGAAACAAAAGAAATGTAATATCAATCATCCTGTATAGCAGTGACTGATAGACTATGATCACATAGAAGAGACTCAGCACAAGTGATGCGCATCTCCAGAAAGAGAATATCATGGACGGAACACGTGAGCAACATGAAATTCTTTAGAGAATCTAAGCGGACAATTATATTGAGAATCAAAAAATGACTGATAAAATTTTGGGCTGGTTGATGAAAGATAGTTTGGAAAATTAAACACTTGCGTTACATATCGAAAACAAGAGTTACAAAAAAAACAGCCAGTAATCAGCCTAACAAAACTGGGGGCTTGGATGACAAGAATAGAAGAGAGAGTCAGTCAGTTAAGTACCATACATGATACACGCTTTATGCGATCATGTCTCGAAAGACTGGGCAGAAGATTATAACGCAGTAGGTTGCCATTGCTTTCTGCGATAGACTGGTTGCCAGCAAAGGCTATAGAACCCAATCTGTCCTATTATTTAACTTATAACTAGAGGGAAGAGACAGATTAATACCTTTCCCAAGATAATTTGTGCATAAGTGAATGCAAGGAATTCAACTGGAATTCGAACTCGGCACTACGATTTGTCGTTTCTAGTCGATATCTACTGCACCACCACGCACATCCGCGATAGAGAGAGTAAAAAAGACAAATACTCCGCGAAGGTAGAGTAAAAAAAGCCAAACATTCTTAATAGCTACAGAAGATAAGAAATCGTAAGGAGCCGTGATCACTAATGGTCTCAATTTTACGCAGAAGATTCAGAGCTGTTTCTTATTTTAAAAAGTGCGTCATATAAGCCGGGCATATGAGAAAGTTTAGTTACTTAAAAAAAATGTGGAAATGATTCTGAAAGAAAAAGGTAAATTTCCAATTTGTTTTTCTTTAGCAAATGTCTAAGCGATAAGATTTGAATTGTACTTGAAAAAATAACCAAAATAATTTGTTCGATTGTTGAGCAGAGCGAAATGTCCCCCCTTCTGCGTTATTTGGTTCGAAAATGGTGATGTTTCTGAAATTACCTGCAATTAGTGTACTAGAAACATTGCTGTTCAGTTTTCCTACTTCGTTTTCGCGCCCAATGACATTCAACTTTTGACGATGTACTTAATAAATAAAATAAAATGAATAAATAAATATAGATAACCAGAGAATGGACAGAACAAGAAGGAAATAAAAAATGATTCGATAAATGGATTTATACTGGTTGCCGTGTATACATTTACCCATTATTTATTTGATAAAATAAAATGTTTTAGGTTCTGGTCAATGAAAACTTATTGGTTGATTGCGATAATTAATAACAATACATTTTACATCTATTTACATTTAAAAATGATCAGCGTTTAATTTCACCGTAGAGCCTTTTTATCTGTTCTCAACTGAAGTTCATATCTTCTTCACTACCACAAAATATACCATGACTCCTTCAGTTCTGGCGCATTAGTGTATGAGAAAGGCAAAACTTAGCTCTACAATATGAAACAAAAATTCCATAGGATTAATATCGGAGTTTTATGAAGGCCAAATTGACTTGCCCCCCAAAAATTTGGGGGATTAAAAAACTCAACTCGTTGTGCTTCTCATTTACTTCTCAGAGACGCGTTTATTTTTTAGCACGTCGCTACCAAATTGACACATGTTTGAGGTTTAAAGTGAGTTTAACAGCAATACCAGGTAAAATTTTCCATCGGAACTTCCAATTTTAGGCATGTCTCAGGTCCCTTCCAACAAACCTAGTTCCCTCTCGAAGGAGCGGTACTTTTTACGCGAATCCTTTCTAGCTTGAGCTTAAAATGACCAATAAGCGCAATTTTTCAAGACAGATATTGAAGGACGGAAATCGAGTAAAGCAATCGCCAAAAATCCAGTTACCATAAATAAAATAACAACTTTCGGAGAATTATATTGAAATTATTATTAAGAGAAATGTTCATAAAACGGAGATTTGCTTAGTGTACATAACTTTATTAAGAGGAGTAAAAAAAGTACAACTCGTTTCAGTAGGGGACACATAGTAATGTCGTAAAAATAGTATTTAAACTATAAAATAAGTGTCTGTTTTGGTGGGCTCACGTCACTACCGAATGTGACAAAAAGTCGTGGGTTTAACGGCAACAGCGTAGAAAAATTGCTCATGCTTTTGGGGCACTTCCACTTTTGGGCACGCTTCAGGCGCTTGTTAATGAGATTTCGCTTTGCGGGATGAACCCTTGATGTTTTAGGTTAATACTATTTTGAAACTATACCAGCCGAAGCTGGAATAAAAGAACTCAAGGTCAAATGAAAAATAGAAGTGCTAGTGTCGGGCTAGAAAGTTCTTCTCTTCTGAATCCATCATACACATTGACAAATCTACCATTGGTCCGTGCATTGAATACTGCTGTCAGTTATTTAGGTGAAGCTACTGTTGCAAATTCTCAAAACAATGGAGAAATCTGAATATCGTGTGTTGATAAAGCATGACTTTCTGATGGAAAAATACTGTTCAAGCAAAGCAATGGCTTGATAAGTGTTATTCGGGCTCTGTTTCGTCGGAAACAACGGTTAAGAGGTGGTATGCTAACTTCAAACGCGGCCGTAAAGACACAAATGATTCTGAACGCTCAGGTCACCCAAAATTGGTAGTTGCCGGTAAAACACCTCACCCCACAAAAAAAAACTCGTTTTGGCTAATCGTAAATTTAACTTGCCTGAGATAGCAGAAGACTTGAATATATCACAAGGCAGTGGATTAACCATCTTGCATGAACATTTGTCAATGAGAAAGCTGTGTTCACAGTGAGTGCCGCGTTTGCTCACAGTCGAATAAAAACAACGCGTCGACGATTCAGAATGTTATTTGCAACTCTTTCAACGCAACAAGGGGTTTTTATGTAATTTTGTAACAATGGCTGAAACATTGATCCACCATCAGAAGCATTATTAGAGTGTTTGAAGGAAGAAATCAACAAAAAAAGGCCACAAATGATGAAGAAAGTTATTTTTCAGTAAGACAACGTACCGTGTCACAGGTCGATCGCAACGATGGCAAAACTATATGACTTGCCCTTTGAACTGCTTCCTCATCCACCCTATTCTCCAGATCTGGCCCCAAGCTGGCTGTTTGCAGACCTCGAAAGAATGTTCCAAGGGAAGAGATTTAGCTCCAATAAAGAATTGATATCAGAAACTGATGCGTATTTTGAGGCCAAAGATAAATCGTTCTACAAAAAATGAATCGAATTGTTAGAGAATCATTGGAATCAGTATACCACCCTAAAAGGAGATTATGCTGATGAATAAGGTCAAATTTTTAGTTTTATGAGTTACGACCGGGATTTATTGAGTGATGCAATTAGTATTCAGGCAAGTTCAATTTACGATTAGCCAAAACGAATTTGTTCTGTTGCTATTTAAGTTCCTGGTGTTTTTTATGTAATTTTCTAAATTACAAGTAATTTGATTGGATTTCTATATAAAATTGAAATATATAGTGTTACTTTACACACACACACACACACACACACACACACACGCGCACACACACACACACACACACACACACATATATATATATATATATATATATATGATTGGGACAACGGTTCGTAATTTTTTCAATAAGTGTGTTGTATACACCTGTGAATCAATGATGACGATCGTCTTGACATCAACGACGGGCATGAACAACGAGTATATAAAAGTATTAACTTATTTTATTCTCTTCGGAGACGGTTGTGTGTAGAGTGATAGCCATGGGGAATCACACACATACGCACATACGAGGGAGTTGATTGACTGGAGTTGTCTTCCTTTGTATTCTGTATGATACCTCTAGTTTTTCTTAACGTCACTCGGGAAAAAATGATCTTATATAAGTTCAGATTCATTGAACTCTGCCCAATTGTGTCATCTTTCTCTAGGCACATTTATTTATCATTTTCACATTGTTCTTGCTTTTGGTCAGCTGCCTTTGACGTCATCACATTCCGCTGCTATTGTTTTTTATTTTCTGTTTGACCAAAATAACATTCTGTGGGTCACAGAATACATTACGGGCGGAGTTATCTGAAAATTGAAACTTTTGATCTGGAGGACTAATAACTTTCTGTAATCCTGTATGATGACCAAATCAAAACTCTAATTAAAATGATCAAAGTCTCACAACACAGTTCACCACAGAGATACTCCAGATATCTCATATGAAGCTTGTAAGGCGTTTGAAAACATGTTTACGTAAATGATTGGGTTCCATACAGTATAAGATAAAAAATAAATTGTTTTCATAAACTTTAAACATTTTCAGGTCTTCTGATATTTTCAGAGGCATTAAAATAAAGTATAGTAATTTAAGATGGCCGGTAAAAATGATGTTCAGAAGCTGAAGTACTGCGCTGTTCTGGTTTTATTGGTGTGGTAAGAGATTGCGACGAAGAAAGTATTGAAATATGTGTGCGCCGCTTGACTGGAGAGAAGAACATTTTTCTCAAAATGGTATTTGGATGGCGAAAATTAAAATCATTTGTCCAAACTAAAAATAAATACGCTATTTTTTTGTTATATATATATATATATATATATATATATATATATATATATATATATTTGCCCAGCTTCCTCACTAGAGTGAGTTGTGAGAGGAGGTCGTGATATAATGTGGAGAGACCAAACGCGTGCGAACTGACAGAGGCCAAACATGGCCCAGTCCCGCAACCGTCACGTAATCTTTATCTAATGCATGTCTGTCCTCTGACAGAGATACAACGGATCTACACTCTGCCTGAGAACAGAGACTCAAGTGAGAGATGATGTCAACCCATCAGTCAAAAAAGCCTGGATTGTGTAGCAATCGGAGTCTAACCGTACTGATGAGCTGTGATACAGCGAAACAGATCTGTCTGCGGATGACAATATATATATATATATATATATATATATAAGAAAAATTTAAGCAGGCACGTTATTTCATGGTAAATCGGGGTATAGGCGTATTTCAGGCGAATCATCATCAGCTTCCGTCTTTGTTGTACAGAAGATTTTAACGTGTCTGCCTAAATCTTTTCTTATATTTGCTCTATATGTATTTATATACATATATATTAAGAGCTCTCTTAGAGAGTTATCCTACTACTGAATGTACAGGATACTCCTTTGGATTCTTCTATATCTACACCGCATGCTTATATATATATATATATATATATATATATATATATATATCTGTGTGTGTGTGTGTGTGTGTTAATATCCAAAATGTTCTGGCTTTATTGATGGGTCAAGAGATTATAACGCAGGGTTATCGAATTAGATGCATCAGTCAGTTAAGTGCCATAGTGATACACGCTTGGACGATCATCTCTCTTTAGAGACATGACTGACTGGGCAGAAGATTATCCCGCAGTTAGTTGCCATTTCTTTCTGTAGTAGACTGGTTGCCAGCCAAGGCTGTAGAACCTAATCTGTCCTGTTATTTAACCCATAAATGGAGGGAAGAGACGGATTAATACATTTCCCAACGGTATTTGCGCGTAAGTGAATGCAGGGAA
This sequence comes from Ascarosepion bandense, assembly GCA_037127315.1. Classification (NCBI taxonomy): domain Eukaryota; kingdom Metazoa; phylum Mollusca; class Cephalopoda; order Sepiida; family Sepiidae; genus Ascarosepion; species Ascarosepion bandense. The sequence goes on from JBBBDQ010001681.1 coordinate 594,576, forward strand.
TTCAACTGGAATTTCGAAGCACGATAAATATAGCCAAAATTAAATTGCATGAAAATATGAATTTAACTCTTCATGCATTATGCAATGAATATTTCAAATCAGAATTCACTTAGTTTCTCAGCATGTATAACTTTTGATACACCTCTGTGTACAACATAAATATCGTCAAAATTGAATTCAAATAATTATATAAATCCCATAAATTAAGCAATGAAATTTCTGGATCAGAATTCAATTAATTTCCCAGCCTACATAACATTTAATACATCTCAGTATACACAGTGAAGACCGAAAAAATTGAATTCTAATAAAGAATAGAAATCCCATGTGACATATATTTTAATGAACATTTCAGATCAGAATTTAATTAATGTCGCAACCTAGATAACAGTTGCTAGCTTTTAGTATACACAGTAAATACCGACAAATTGAATTTAAATGGACGATTTCATATTAGAATTCAGTACTTTAATAAATCTCAGTATACAGCATAAATAACATAAAAATTGAAGCTAAAGAAGAATATAAAACACATCGGACAAAAATTGTATAATGAAAACTTCATGTCATAATTCACTTAATATCTTATTCTACATAGCCTGTAATGTATCTCAGTATATTCAAGAAAAATGTCTCAGCTTACATAAGTATTGAAACATCTCACCATAGTATCAAGAAATTTGTTTCAAATGGAAATATGTTCCGCACCGCCCTGTATATCCTTTCCTTTCTCACCACCCTGCAACTGTCATCACACCTGTATTCCCATCCTTCTCTTGCTTCTTTCTAACTGGTTTGTCCTTCTCTTCACTCTCCTCTAATCTTTTTACTCTTATGTAGCCCCCTGCACATCAGTGGCGTTACCGCCTTGCTCAGAGTAATATGATTAAAAAAAAATGAATTCCGTTGATTATAGTTATAAAATGAAATTTCATATAGTATAAGTAATATCTCAGCCTACATAATTTTTGCTACATTTCAGTATAAAATAGTAATTATCATCAAAATTGAATTCAGACAGTACTATGAATACTATACACCATATATTATACAATAAGATTTTCAGTTCAGACTTATTTTGTCTCAGTTTAAATAACTTGTAATACATTTCAGGAGATAACATAAATATCATCAATATTATTTTCAAATAGAAATATGATTCCCATGGACTATAAATTATACAATGATAACTCCAGATCAGAATTTAATTAATGTCTAAACCTTCATAATATTTATACACCTCAGTAAACTACGTAAATATCATCAAAATTGAATTTAAGCAGGAATACGGAGCCCATAGTTTATACTTCATGTAATGAAAATACGAGATCGGAATTCAGTAAATATCTCAGCCTAAGTAACTTTTGATACATCTCTGTATATCCATAATAAATATCGTGAAATTGCACTCAAATGAAAATATGGATCCCATATGTCATATACCACAAATTAAAATTTTCAAATCATAATTCAATTAATGAATCATCCTACATCAATTTTTAAATATCTCTGTACCTATCACGCATATCGTCAAGATCAAATTCAAATGGAAATATAAATAATATAGTTAAGACATTAATTATTCTATGAATATTCCAGTTCAGAATTCAATGAGTGTTTCCGCCTGAATGACATTTGATACATCTCAATATACAACATAAATATCTTCAAAACTGAATTTAAATGGAATATGAATCTCATAAACTATAAAAATTTCAGATCAGATGTCTCAGCCCACATAACTTTTGATATATCTCAGTATACACCATAAATATTATCGAAATTGAATTCCAACCAAAATATTAGTCCCATATTTCACAGATTAATCAATGAAAATTCCAGGTCACAATTCAAATAATGTTTCAGTGTATATAAACTGTTATACATCACTGTATCAAAATTGAATCAAACGGAAATATGAATTCCATATGTCATGTATCATAAAATGAAAATTTAAGATCCGGATGCATTTAATGTCTCAACCCACATAACATTTGATGAATCTCAGTATACACCATAAATATAATCAAAGTTGAATTCAAACAATATATTAATCTTATATGTTATATATTATACAATAAATATTTCAGATCAGAATTCATTTTAATATTTCACCGTACATAACTTTAGAAACATCTCAATTTATACCATATATATCGTCAAACCTGAATTATAACAGAAATGTGAAATCTAAAGTTGGTACATTATAAAATGAATATTTCAATTCTGGATTCAGTTAGATATAGTCGACATTTGCCCTCTTTCTATCTATGTAAAGTTATTATGTCGATTATATCCAAAATTTAAGTAAAACACGTGACATCTGTAATGACAGCGAGCATAAACCTCTCAATGTCATTGTATATGTCATTTGTAAGGTTGTCTTTTTCAAGTATCATGATTAACGATAAGATTATTGCAATGAACGCTTATGTTCCATTTGACGATAAAAGAGTTCGATAAAGATTTAATTTACTCTAATCAGAGTAATGCATTGCAAACCGATAAGACTTCAGAAACAAACACCTCTCTTTCTCTTTCTCTTATTTTATTTATTGAATTATTTAAATATATTTATTTATTTCATTTACCTTCCTTGAACTTTCACCCATGTATCTCATGTGAAAATTATCCCAAGTAATGACGCAAATCTCTTCTTCAAGTTTTAGTGTATTATTTTGTTTTGTATTAAGTCTTTCATTGTTTTAGACGGAGATGTGATAAATCTTATGTTGAGCTTAGATAAGTTTTTTTAAAAGTTGTATATAGAGTTAGTGAATAGGAAAATATATTTTGATTTGTTTGGTTTGGCAGGAAGGACCGTTTTTTTTTTATTTCGTAATGTATTATAAGCCTTTTGTTTCACAGTGAATATGAAAGAATTTGGGTATTGGAGAAGTAATGTATTCTATCACCCGTAAGAAAGGAAACTGAAAAAATTATATTGAGGTATTTGCTAGGTCTCCTATTATAAAAGTTGGCTCATTGTGTCTTAGTGGCATTGTTGTTATACTTCGGAGTGAAATGATGGAAAAAGAAAAGTAAACCATTAATTTCACTTAAGAAAATACTGTCAATTGTTTTTATGTATTGCTTAAAACCTAAAATTAAAAAACATTGATTCAGTCACAAGCAAAATTATGAAATTCGAAATTAGCGAAAATAAAACAAACAAAAATGAACAACATTTTTATTTTAAATCAACTTTTAATTTTTTTAAATCTTGATACATAATAAAAATGAAATCGGTTTTTCGAATCAAACAAAGTAACAGATTTCTTGATTTTTATATATCATCAGAGGTTGTGAGATGGTCTTTTGCATAGTGATTTGTCTTTTTTTAGAATCAGACTATGTAAAATAATATAACTTTGTTTTGTTTTCGCTACTCGATTAAGAACGTGATTTTCAGCTTTAACCATTTCTGTTGTATTTTTCTATTACTGCTAACACCGAAAATTACTGGTCAATCTACTTCTTATACATTAATACCGAAAACTTTAAACAATACTACATCACTAAATCACTAATCATTACAATCGTTATATCTTTAGCTTAATCATCTGGATTAAGATATGCCTTTTTAAACATCTCGTTATAAGTGCTGAGAGGCAGTTTGCTGAAAAGGTAATGCTTCGACATATCGGCTTTATACCGGAGAGACGGCGGGGATTTACCGAGAATTTCAGCTAAATGTCGGAAGTATTCGGCATTGTTCCCACAACAGAGACCAACGTACTTGATGCCAATATCCTTACAAGATTGACCAAAGTATTCAATCTCATTCATGCTACAATGGAATTGAGTCAAGTCGGTAGAAAAACAGTATTTACCTGAATAATAAGAGAATAAATTAAGTAATTAATTTTAAATGATCAGGTGTGAAACTCGGAAAAATGCTAAGTCTAGCGATTAATAACAGTTTTTTACAGGTAGAGGTTTAAATTAACTGAGGCATTAAAAGTAAGTAAATTTAAAAACATGAAATTCCATGCAAAGAGAAAAGACATAGAAATAATAATAATAATAATAATAATAATAATAATAATAATAATAATAATAATAATAATATTGACTTGGCTACAAAAGAATTCACATATTTATCCTTTAATTTTAGGTTAATTGAAAGCTAAATCATTAAATGTACTATTTCCAGTAAGCAAAATACTCGGGTGTATTTCAAACAGAAATTATATTCATTGGAATTTAAAATTTTGAAATTTAAAAGAAAATTCAATTTTTCGCCCATTTTTTGAGCGATGGACACATTTGTAAACAAAAATTCATTCTCGGTTTTAAAAATCTTGCAAAATAAAATATACAACTGTCATTGGTTATTTTTGAAAAATTACCAAATTTAAAGTTAAATTAATCTGTTTTAAAAATATTACTTGTTAATGGCATGAAATGTAGAATAAATGTATTTCTTAATTAGAAAATCTGACTCGTTGACCTTTCAAGTAGTAAATCAAGCGGTAAATCAGTTCACACATCTGGGAGTATGGTGACCAAAAATTGACATAACCAAATTTAACATTTCGTAAACATGTAACCTTTTAATGATAAGTCTCTTATGTGTTTCCATAGTAATGATCAGTCTCTTATGAGTTTCCATAGTAAAAAATGTGCAGTTTGACATAAATAAAATATTTGGAAATTATTTTTAAAATCTTAATATAAATGATTAGTATTAAGTTTTTCGATTTTTATTAAGCTTTTCGATTTGTAAGTAAAATCTTTACAGTATTTACATTATTCGGACTATTATCCTCATCTTTGTTGTCATTTGTACAACGTTTCAGCCGTTGTACCCTCCGGCCTTCTTCAGGTGCTAGGAATAGAGAGTTCAGTTCAAATTTCCTAGCACATGAAGAAGGTCGGCGCCTACAACGGACGAAACGTCTAACAAATGCTAACAAAGATGAGGACAATAGTCCGAATAATGTAAATACTGTAAATACTACCTCATCTTAGAAATATAGACAAACAGTAAAGCTTTTGTTTCATAAATTAATGACTGAAGACACTTAGTAACTGGAAGAAATTTAAAAGATGTTTGAAACTTTATATATAGTAATAATTAGCAAACAAAAAATGAAAACAATCCTTATAAAAATCGAATCTTTTTCTTCCTCAAGTTATGATATCCTTAAGCTATATTATTTATAAAATCAATTAAAAGTTTGTCTAAATTAAAAATGGCATAGTTTTAATGCATTTTTATTTTACAATTTAGAGCAGATTTTCGGATAAATGGTCTCGTAAATTAAACGAAAATTACATGGTTAACATTTCCCAATGAGTCCTACATTTAACTAATAAAAAATTGTATAGATTATGTATTTCTAGAAGTTTAATGCAATTAATTGGAGTTGGAGCGTAACAAACGTAAAAAAAATCATTTTTACCAAGATTTTCTAAAAATAATAGTGGCATAAATAATTTAATTCATAATAATGTTTCATTAAAATCGGACAATTAGTTGTTTTTGCAAGAATTTTCAAATTAATGTGTCTTTCAACACGAAAATAATGACTCGTGTAGTAGTACGTTTTTTTAGTAGTAGCATTAAGTAAAAATATCGTGAATCGCTGACCGAAAATAAAAAGAAATTTTAATTAAGATTTTGAACGTGTTAGAAATGATTAAAAGTTTTAAAAAATAATGACGACATTTGATTTTCTTTCTTAATAATAACATAAATATTTTGATGATGAAATTTTGTTTTTATTAAGTTTGGATCATGCTATGCTGTTTTTTGCATGAATGTATTTACAGTAGTGTATAAAAATAATTCTAATACTGTGCATTCACAGAGGAAAATCAATACCAAACAACATCAGATGGAAACCACAGATTGAACGAGAAACAATTCCATGTGGAATTTAGTTGACAAATAAAAGAAACAATATACGGTATGAACGGGACGTGGCTGTGACTACATACACCATACCCATTTAAACTTCAACATCGGATTAAAAACACAAAATAGTTTTTAATAGAAAGAACTTCAATTCTCTGGAACCCTGTAAACACTACATAAATCAGTTTTTTATTCAAAAAGGTGTCAACGTCTGCGCGGATAGAATCATGAAGGTGCCTTAAAATAGTCAATGTTTCTAAAACAACATGACACCAGTTGAATAAAAGAAGGCTAAATTATCGAAATATTGCTATTGAAATTAAGTAAAATAACGCTATGAACATTTGTTATATATATATATATATATATATATATATATATATATATATAGTGGTAAAAATTATGAATTTATCTTCCATAGTTTGGTAATTATTGCTTTATATAAAGTGCTCAGTACAGAAGTAAAGCTTTTATAGAGATATAGTTATTCTTCTTCTTCTATGTGCCCTGGCTCTTCAGGACGTAGGCGATCATGGATCTCCACGTCTCCCTATCCCTTGTGGCTCTTAGTATGTTTGCTCCTGTTGCTCCTGGCAACCCCCGTTCCGTCATCCACCTGATCAGACACTGCAAATATGTTATCCGCTGCCTTCCTCTGTCTCTCCTTCCTTCTATTTGTCCAGTCAGTATCAGGTTCTTCAGGCTCTCCTTCCTCATTGCATGTCCCAGGAACTTCAGTTGTCTCTTCCTGATGCTCAGCATCAATTTCCTTTTTGTTGCCATTCTTTCTAACACTTCGTCGTTGCTTGTATGCTCAGTCCACGATATCCGTAGCATCCTTCTGTAGAACCACATTTCGGCCGCTTCTAGTTTTGTCCTCATTTTCGATGATATTGTCCAGCATTCACAGCCGTATTGAAGAACTGACATCACGTAGCAGTCTAGCACTCGTTTCTTCCTTTCTATTGAGATCTTCCTGTGTGTTAGTATTTTGCTCATCTTCTGGAACGCGTCCTTTGCCATGCCAATTCGCCTTCGGATCTCCGTGTCGCACTTTCCATCTCCTGTTAGAACACTTCCTAGGTACTTAAATTCTTGGACTTGTTTGATTCTGTTATCCCCCACCTGTATTTGGCATTTTGGGTTGTATCTTTTGCTGATGACCATGCACTCAGTTTTCTTAAAGTTTATTTGTAGTCCCTTCTTGTCACTCTCCACTGCTACTTTCTGTATGAGATCTTGCAGTTTCCTTTCCGTGTCCGCAATCAGTACTGTATCGTCCGCGTATCTTATGTTGTTCAGGTTGTGGCCTCCAATAACAAATCCTGGTGTGTCATCTAGGGTCCTCAAAATATTCTCGCTGTATAGGTTGAACAAATCCGGTGAAAAGACACATCCTTGTCTTACGCCTTTTTCTATCTTTGTGTATCTACTGAGGTCGTTACCTGTTCGTATGCAGGCCGTTTGCTGCCAGTAGAAATTCTTGATTATTCTTATGTCTTTGCCGAAAATGTCGAGGTTGCCTAGCATTTCCATCAATTCTTTGTGTCGTATTTTGTCGAATGCTTTCGCGTAATCAATGAAGCATAGGTACAAGTCTTTCTTCATTTGTAATGCCCTTTCAGAGAGCATCCTAATCATGAATATGGCGTTCCTTGTTCCAGTGTCCTTGACGAACCCGCACTGTTCCTGCCCTATCTCTGGCCTGATTCTGCTTCTCGCTCTATTCATCAGGATTCTGACAATCAGTTTTGTAATGTGACTCATTAAGCTGATAGTTCTGTGTAGTTCGCACTCGTTTGCACCAGGTTTCTTCGGCAGTGCTATAAATATCGACTTGCATAGGTCGTCTGGTATTATTCCGCTGCTATAAATTTCGTTTATTATGTCGGCAATCTTTTCTATGCCATATTCTTCTAAGGCTGTCAGCAGCTCTATCACTATGTCATCTGGGTCAGGTGCTTTGTTTCTGTTCATTTTGGCCATTGCAGCTTCCACTTCGGATTTTAGTAATTCCGGTCCATCCATATCCTTGTGTATTCTCGGTTGTTCTCTCTTGTCGCAAAAGAGATCCTTTATGTATTCTTCCCATCGCTGGAGTATTTCCTCTTTCTCTAATATGATTGTCCCTTCCTTGGATTTTATGCATCCTGTTGAGGAGCAGGTTTTTTGTCCTATCAGTTCTCTTATCTCTTTATGCATCTCTGCTTTGTTGTTCCTGCTCAATCTCTCTACTTCTGCACATTTGTTGTTGAGCCATTCCTCTTTGGCTTGTCTGCATTTGTTCCTTATCTCCCTGTGAAGTTTTTTGTACTCTGCTCCGTGTCTTGGCGTTATTTTTTGTCTCCTTTGCATCATGTGGAGGATCTCTTCGGTCAATAGCATATGGGGACTGCAACACAAAAGCTTTCAGGTTTCGGTGCTAAGTGTACCATCATCAGGCAGTGAAACATTGTTCAGTTACGGGGTCATCTATAAAATGTTATGGAAATTTAAAATAAAAAACATAGATGCTAGCATATTAGATAAAATTGTTTGAATTGGAGGTTATTAGAATATAAATGATTTGAGTGTGTAAACCAATGGATATTGAGACATTTATGTATAGCACTGTGAGTAAGGGTAGGCATATAGACAGAACTGCAAGTGTCAGTTATATTATATTATGATGGAACAAAGATGTAAATATAATAATTGAAATGTTACGACATTGTAAATTAAAACAATAATATATTTGTCTGAAATGATGTTGTTAACATAAAAACTCAAGTCTATGGAAGGAAACTCTGGTAATGTCATGATTGTATTGACTTAAAAAGGAATTACAGGATTTAAAAGTTAACTAGTAATTAAAGTAAGGGTAAACGACAATGTAATCTTTTATTAAGTTTAGGTTGGAGTTATATATATTTAATAATAGGACTATATAGTATACATACAACGGTTTGTGATAATTTTTTTTATATATCTAAAAGTGTAAATTATCTTGTGTTGGCAGTTGTTATTTCGTTACGTTTGTTTAATAAATTAGTTTTCAGGTATTTAATCTTTTGATTTTTTCTTGGAAGCAAAGAAAACATTTTTCAGGTAAAGATTTACATATTCTAGCCTTTTTTAATACCTTCCATTTTACTGTGAATGTTTTATTTGCATCTTTTAATTGCCAACAATATTTAGAAAGTGAAGTTGATTTATTATAAATTTTATCATTAATGGGTAGCGTATGCTTATACAATCGCAGCTTGAATGTGTTTTTAGTACTTCCAATGTAATGTTTGATACTAGTTGGATTTTCTGTGGTAGAAAGGGTAGCTTGGTATACTATGTAGTCTGTGAGACATCTATCTTGCAGAGGACATTCGTTTGGGTGATGACAATTGCAAGTATTAGTATTATAGTCATTATTTATAATAGGGTGATTTTGATTGCTAATCTTGTATTGTTTTAGGATTTTATTGATTTTTTTTAGTACCATTTCTAGGTTATCAGTACAGCTATAACTAAGTTTCAGTGCATCCTTATTAAAAATTTTGCAACGGGGGTTATTAGTTGGGAAGTGTTTCTGAGCTAAATTAGGAAGTTCATTGCCTAAGTTTGTACTAACAATTTTGTTAAATGGTTTTGTGTACCAAATTATTTTCTATTTCTATTATGTTTGGTATTATTATTTTGTTTATTATACTTAATGCCGTTTTTTAGGGCAGTATTGTAATATTGACCGCATTTATAAAAGATATCTTTAGTTGAGGAGATGTTGATTATTCTATTTTCCACAAAGTAGGTTATATGTTTAATAATAGATGGAGGGTGATTTGATTTATGATTGATGTAAATAGGTTTAGCATTATTTTTTTACGTAGGGTGAGTATACATTATAAGCTAAATCAAAAGTAACATTTAGGAAGTCAACTTCTTTATAGATTAGTTTCTAGTATTAGCTAAAGAATGAGAATTTTCATTTCTCTATATAATAATTTACGGGTTCTATCTACTTTAATATTCGTAGAATTATTGACTATTATAAGACTAATAATAATTCTCTCTCTCTCTCTTTCTCTCTCTCTCTCTCTATATATATATATATATATAAATATTGAATTTTTATTTGTTTAACATTAAAAATAATAATGTTAAACAAATATATATATATATATATATATATATATATATATATATATATATATATAGAATATATAGATCATCTAGACTATCTCAATGTCTCGACCCTCCAGAACATAAAAACTTTCTCAACCCCTAGACTTTCTAGAACGTCTAGACTATCTAAAGGCCAAGCTCTAGACACACTAGGTAGTCTCTATGTTTTGCTTTCTCTCTGTACCTTCCTCTCTTTATATATATATATATATATATATATATATGTGTGTGTGTGTGTGTGTGTGTGTGTGTGTGTGTGTGTGTGTGTGTGTGTGCGCTTCTTCATGTAGGTTTCACTACATATTATGGTTGACTTCTCGTTTCTGATTTCACTTGTCTGCCATATTAATTAGCTAATAATTGCTAAATTATTTGTGTCTTTATACTGGAGCTGAGCGAACGTATTTACAGTTTTGGGGAATGTCAGATCAATCTGGCATGATCCTTGATTGGAAAAGACCAATGCGTTCACACTTGCAGCCACGAAAACTTGTCATGGACTTCGAAACAGTTTTACTCCCAAGACGTCAATATCATTATAACTATCAAAACTTGTAAAGCAGTTTACAAGTGCTGGCACATACAACTTACCCGTCGTTTTGTCTTTGAAGGTCTGAAAGGTTGGAAATTCCGGGGTAGTAGCATAGCCCACAGGCAATGCTGCAATGGGACCCTGAAATATCAAGAAAAATTCAAAAGTTTTCTATGCGCATTTTTATACGGTAAACATGTTAATATAAATTCGTATAAGTATTAGAAATGAATTTCAAGAAAACGATTTTCCTATAGTAAAATATAAATTTAATTTATAAAATAACACTCAGTGTTTGATATTATGGATTAAATAAGGGTTTTAAGATTAAACCATGAGATAAGTTAATCAGTATAGCTGAGTCTACAGAATGTTATTATATTATGGGTAATATTAATGGCGGTCTTCTAGAAAGCAAATTTCAAACTAGAGAGAAGGAAAATAGTAAACATGTTGCGGAATGGAAAATGTCTTCCAGAAAAAGAGTGGGAAAGAGCAAATTTGAGTAGAGAATGTGCTAGAAGAATAACGACGAGTACGATTGGAAAGGAAGCCTTAAAGAGATAGGAAGGTTTGTACCATATCAATTCGATATATCTTCTATACCAAGACGTATACAGGAGTAACATGTGTTGTGTAACCTGAAAAACCAAAATGACCAACGTGTTGAATAAACTGAAGCCAATGATGACGAAACTGCAGCCAAAACATATATGCTGGATATACTTCAGTGGAACGACGATTAATTATTCGATGAAGGGGTCCCAAAACTTGTTATCTTCGTTTTTATAAAACCGCTTGCATTTTCCCTGCTGATAAAATGACGATATTCTCACAATAAAATGAGGACTATAACACGTACATATAAACAGATGTAGATAGCATATTCGCTCATCAGGTGACGTGTCGTAGAGTAGAGAAGAGGGATCAGCACACACGCACCGAGACAGCCAGAGACCTTGGACTTGTTTGCGGTTTTCTCTGTGTCTTTCTCGTCTGGTTTCCGATATTAACTCACGACCAACTGACTGTTACTACTACTAATCTTTGTCTCTTATATGAGCGATTATGTCATATCCTGACACATTGTTTACATAATTCCAAGTTCTATATTATCAGGTTTCAAAGCAATCAGATATTTTTCTGACATGGAGAATTTTGCTCGCATTCTTAATTTTGACAACAATCTAATATTTATGAAAACAATGTCTATTTTTCTTTTGCTAACCAATTTAAATATTTTTTGCTGTTTCATAAAAATATGCTTCTCCACGAAATTATTCACCAGCTCAGATAATCTACAACAGAGAAAGAGAGGAGTAATACGATAGGGCTTTTAATGACGGTTATCTTGAAATCAGTTTTAAAGACTAACACAATATCTGTACATTTTCCAACTCTGATTTCACATCCATCAGAACTAGATGCGACAAATGCATAAGTATGGGGAACACAGTGAGAATCGAACTCACTTCTTTTATGTACCTTGTCCCTTCAGGACATAGGCAATCATGGTCTTTCACGTCTCCCTATCCCTGGTGGCTCTTAGCACGCTTTCTCCTGTAACGTCTCTTAGCCCCCGTTCTGTCATCCACCTGCTCAGGTCCTTTAAATATGTTATCCGATGCTTTCTTCTGTCTCTTTTCCCTCTATCTGGCCTGTTAGTATCAGGTTCTCCAAGCCACCCTTCCTCATTGCATGTCCCAGGAACTTCATTTGCCTCTTCCTGATGCTACTTTTTGTTTCTATCATTTCCAAAACCTCCTCATTGCTCATATGCTCATATGCTCGGTCCACGATATCCGCAGCATCCTTCTGTAGAACCACATTTCAGCTGCTTCTAGTTTTTCCTTCATCTTTGTTGATATTTTCCAACACTCCCTGCCATATTGAAGAACTGACATCACATAGCAGTCCAGTACTCTTTTCTTTGTTTCTAGTGAAAGTTTCTTGTGTCTTAATACTTTATCAGCTTCTGAAACGCGTCTTTCGCCATGCAATTCGCACTTTCCGTCTTCAGATAAGAACACTTCCCAGATATTTAAATTTTCGTACCTGCTTGATTTTAACACCCACCACCTGTATATGACACTGCTCTTTTGCTGATGACCATGCATTTATTTGTAATCCCTTCATGTCACTCTCTTCAGCTATCTTCTGTAGGAGGTCCTGCAGTTTCTTTTCCGTGTCTGCAATCAACACTGTGTCGTCTGCGTATCTTATGTTGTTCAGATTGTGACCATCGATGACAAATCCTGGCATAACATCTAGGGTCCTCAAAATATTCTCACTGTACAAGTTAAATAGATCCGGTGAAAATACACATCCCTGTCTTACGCCCCTTTCTATCCTTGTATAACTGCCAAATTCGTTACCTGTCCGTATGCAGGCAGTTTGCTGCCAGTCGAGGTTTTTAATTACCCTAATGTCTTTCCCAAATATATCGAGCCTGCTGAGCATCTCCATCAATTCTTTGTGGCGTATTTTGTCTAACACTTTTGCATAGTCAATAAAGTACAGGTATAAGTCCTTCTTCATTGTATTGCTCTTTCAAAGAGCATCCTAATCATAAATATGGCGTTCCTTGTCCCACTTGTTTAGTATTGCACAGATTAGCTTAGAATTTTAGATCTGCACATGTGTTAGTGTTGTCATATCATGTGCCAAGTTTCACTAATTTTTATTAAAAACTGTCGGAGTTAGAATAAAAAATCGATTTGCATATAATTCTGGCACGGAGCAGGCTTTTTGTCCTGTCAGTTCTCTTATCTCTTTATGCATGTCTACTTTATTAGTCCTGCTCAGTCTTTACCTCTGCGCATTTGTCGTTGAGCCATTCCTTTTTTGTATGTCTGCATTTGTTCCTTATTCCCTTGTGCAGTTTCCTGTATTCTCTTCCATGTCTTGGAATCATTTTCCGTCTCCTTTGCATCATGTCAAGGATCTCATCAGACATCCACTCGTTTTTCTTCTGCGTCTGATTTCCTTTGGAGCAACGTTGTTAGATGTTGTCACTCTCGCTTCCTTTAGTATGTCTCATTTTGAATGTCCTTGTCCAATTTTTTCATATTTGTTTTTCATACTGTTAGTGTATTCTTTTTGCAGTTTGAAGTCATTCACGAGAGTGTTGTATATCAGTCTTGGTGCCGTGATAGGATTCTTCATTTTCCGAAGTTTTACCCTTAGTTTGCAGATGACTGGGGCGTGGTCGCTCCCGCAGTCGGCACCAGGGTAGGTTTTTGCACCACTGCGTTTCTAAGCCTCCTGTTTATGGTTATGTAGTCTATTTGGTTTTTTGTCTCACCTTCTGGGCTCCTCCATGTCCATAGACGTCGTGGGTGTTCTTGAAACCAGGTGTTAGTTCTTACCTGGTCATTTGCTGTGCACTATTGGACCCATTTTTCTCCTTGTTCGTTCCGGACTCCTAATCCAAAGTTGCCGGTCGTGTCTCCTCTCTCATTGCCTACGATGGCATTCAAATCATATATCATTTTTCTGATTTCTTGGCTTTTGCACTGAGCCTTGGCATTGTCCAGTATGGAGTAGAATGTTTCTATCTCTTCCTCAGTGATTTGCATTGTTGGTGCATAAGCTACTATGATAGATATGTTGAAGGGTCTTCCTCTCAGCAGGCATAATTTCCTTGACGTTAACCTCTTATCAAGCATGACAAAAAAAAAGAAAGAAGAATGAAAAATAAAATCTATGGAAACCTCGGCATACGGTCACATGAAGCTAAAACTGTGGTTCTTGCGCGTTCACCAAAAGTATAAACGTTGAGCCTGGTAAGCTCTTAGATGGGTAACTTTTTTTAGTTGGGCCTTTGCCGCTGTAGCAATATTTTCCCTTACATTTACTGTTTCTCTCAGTGAAACGTCCATAAATAAATAACAATTTAAAAGTTCCAACTGGTATTTACGCATTCGATCTTGCATATTATAATATTAATCATTTATCAGAAATATCGACTTAGATGAGTCATTATGTCATAAATGAGGATAACCATTTATTTTACACAAAATTTATTTATTATTAATAACATTTCTTTCATTTATTTGTTTCGATAATCGATTTTACTCCATCCAAAACGAGTAGAAAACACAAGGGGTTATATGGTGTGAAAGAATTAAGAACAGAATCATTAATAATGAGTGAGGACAATAGACGAGTAATCAGGAACAAAAGAAGAGTCATCAGAAGTACAGTAGATAACGTTTGATATTGCATTTAAATTTTTGTATCTTAATATTGGCTGGGAAACATAGAACCAGAAGAGAGTTTCACAAATAAAAACTACGAGAAAAGAAACTGTTATTATATAATTTAAGGTTACATTTATCCATTTCAGTTGTAAATTGATGAAATCTCGACTTCAGTCCCGTATTGCTCTTGAATTCAAAACGTATAACTATTATAGCGAAGAGATCATTCGGACAATTGCCATGAAAGTATTTATAAAAAAGACACAGGGAGGCAATATTACGGTGGTGGGAAATTGACTGTAGTCGAGCCACCAGTTTAGGACCAATAATATTGCTGATTCATTCTGATTATTATTAGGGCCCTGAAGGTAAAAAGCAGGGGGACCGGGCCATATGTGGCAGCAATATTCTAGGCATGGATGAATGATAGACTCATAGATATATAAGATACAATTTGGAGATAAAAAATATCTCACACGACACTGTGAACCAATTTTCTTAGCAGCTACTTTAGCAAAGAATTAATTCAAATAGAATAGTAATCCCAAAGTTTATACATTATAGTAGGAAAATTTCAGATCAGAATTCAGTTAATCTCTCAGCCTAAATAACTATTGATGCATCTTTGTATACACCAGTTAATTATCGTCAAAATTGAATTCAAACTTAAATATTAATCCCTAATCTCACATATTATACAAATAATATTTCAGATCATAATTCAATTAATGCCTAAGCCTACATAACTTTTGATACATCTCAATATAAATCATAAGTATGGTCAAAATAGAATTCAAAGGAAAATATGAAAAAGTTGTTATACATTATACAATCTACATTTCAAATCAGAATTCAATTTATGTCTTGGTCTATCATAATTATTGATACATCTCAGTATACAACATTATTATAGTCAAAATTGAATTCAATTGTAAATATTAATCCCAAAGTTAGTACACTATAAAATGATCATTTTAGTTCTGAATTCAATTAATTCTGCCATCGATATAGTTGACATTTGATCACCTTCATATGTAAAGCAATTATGACGATTATATTAGAAATTTAAATAAAACACGTCACAACTGTAATGACAGCGAACTTAAACCTCTCAATGTCAGTGTGTCATTTGTAAGGTTGTCTTTTTCAAGTATCATCATTAACGATAAGATTATTGCCATGGACGCTTATGTTCCATTTGACAATAAAAGAGTTCGATAAAGATTTAATTTACTCTAATCAGAGTCATGCGTTGCAAGCGATAAGACTCCAGAAACTTCTCTCTCTCTCTCTCTCTCTCTCTCTCTCTCTCTATTTATTCTATCTATCTATTCCAAAGTTAACATAAGTGAAGTCTAGGTGTTTAAGTGTTTCACGGTTCCAGACTAATCTTCAGATTTATTCTTCAGTGTCTAGAATCAACGTGGCGTCCAAAATGACAGAGTAACAGTTGGACTGAAAGCTCTTAAAAAGGAATGACTTTCTTGCACTTAATAGCACTGGTCAGAATTGAACCGTATCCTTATCCTCAACTGATTAACTCTCATGTCTAGAAAACACAGTAGATTAGACTACTTAACCCACACAATTTAATCCGATACTTTAAACTGCTTGGGAGTTTGTGAGGAGCATGGAACCACCTCTTAGTTGTTGTTGTCCCCAGGTCCACCCTAACCCGGAGTGGTAGCACCTATTAGGGTCCCAACTATGGGCAAATAGTTAATCCCCAAACTGTAGTCAAAATACTATGCAAGTATAAAAATAGACTTTTATATAAATATATACATAAAAATAGAAAAATATGCTTTTTCGAAGGAAAAATATTAGCAACAATGCATTTTTGAAGGAAAAAATTATTCTCAGCAAAGCATTTTTTAATACAAAACTAGAAGACATTTTCAGTTTTCTAAAATAAAAAAGAATAAAAACAAAAAAATTTCATTTAATCTGACTAGATCAACCTTCTCATTAGAATCGAACATTAAAAAATACTTTAAAACTCCACCTTTTTGGCATTAAATAACCAACAGAGGTTGATATGCCGTTAAACAAAACTTACTCAAACTAATCCGATGCTTCAGGGATTTAAAGAATATTTCTGTCAGTATATTTTTATAAATTGTATAGAATGTTCTGGAAGAAAAATTCGAGAGCTGATTTTGAATTCCAGTCAGATTCTTCACATTCACCTGAGTATAAATACCTTTGAGAAATGTTTGAAATCAACTACAGCTATGGGTTAAATAGTGGGATTTGTGTTTAGAAAAAATATTGTTATTTCAAAATTTATAAATGCAATAATTGCTCGTAAAAAAACAAACAAATTCGGCTTTAAATAACCCACAATAGTTGATAAACCGTAAAAAATGAAACAATAAAAACAAATCTAATACTGGTCTGGAAAGAATTTTACTAAATCAATTCGTGGAATCACATTTCTGATCCAATCTCGCTGCTACCAATGAAATATTTGAAACCTTACACAGCTATGGGTTAAAAAGTAGCATTTGTGTCTGGAAAAATCATTGTTATTCTCAAAATTTGTTAATGCAATTGTAAAAAAGAAACAGTTCATACAATTCAAAATCTTTCATCTTACAAAGTCTACAAGGGTTGATAGGCCACAGAAGATCAGTCTATTAATCAATAAAAAATCAAATTTTATACTCTTCTTCTTCATGTACTCTGTCCCTTCAGGGCGTAGGCGATCATGAAATTCCACTTGGCTCTGTCTCTTGTCGCTTTCAATCTATAATTTTTCTCTTGGTATCTCTTGTAACCCCCTACTCCGTCAACCATTTACTCAGATCTAACAAGTAGGTCACGCGCTGTTTTCCCCTGTCTCTTCTTCCATTTATCCGCCCTGTGAGTATCAAGTTCTTCAGGCCTTCCTTCCCAGGAAACTCATTTATCTCTTCCTGATATTTATCAGTTTTCTTTTCGTTTGCATCCTTTCCAACACATCATCGTTGCACTTGTGCTTTGTCCATGATATCCTCATCATCCTTCTGTGAAAACCACATTTCTGCTGCCTCAAGCCTCTCCCTCATCTTTGATGAGATCTATGCAGAAGAACAGATATTACATCGTAATCCAGCACTCGTTTCTTTGTTTCTAGAGAGATTTTCCTGTTTCGATTCATGGAATTAAGTTTCTGATCCAACTCCGCTGCTGTCAATGAGATTTTATCTATTTAATTATTTTTTATAATATTGATTTTCATGTTAGTTAGTTTATAAACCATTCAGTCAAAACATGGAACAGTATTGCTTTAGTTTTGTGAGAATTAAACACACTCGTCTTGCAGAAGGTTACTAATTTAGCGAGTCAAATCTCCACTAATGGCCACCCACGTATGGATTTGTATTTATTATTTATTTAGAATTATTAAAACCAAAACATTAATTTAAGATTTGTCTATTAGACTCAATTTGCTAAATACTTGAAACGAGCTCGATCCTCACTGGGTGCCATATTAGTGTAACTCTCAATAGACATATGTAGTCCTTTATAAATATCCTAAGTGATGCAAAGTTATTCTTTGCTGATAGAAAGAAACAACGTATTACATCTCGCAAGTTCGACTCTAGAGATTACTGGTGGATTTGCAAGAGTGTGCTGAACAATAGCAAACACTCAGACAAATCAATCAAATAAAAATTATCCACAGTAGACAAAGTTGAATGTAGGTATCTCTACTTTTTCGGCAGGAATTTTCGATACGTAAATTTAAAATGAAATCTTTTAAATGAAAAACATTCTTGAAGATTTCATTTTAGATTTAATTAAAAACTTAATGATTAAATTTATTATTTCTATTAACTAAAAATTCTGGTGCATTTCAGATAAAAATTATATAGATAGGAATGTAACATAAAATTTCGATTTCTTAAAATTTTCTTAAATGCGGCCATATTCTTAATTTTAAAAAAATTTCTAAACAAACAAAAATTCATCGATTTTAAAATATTACAAAAGACTTTTGACACTTTATTTTAGTAAAATTAGAAAATTGAAAGTTAAATTAATCTGATTTGAAAGAAATATTGCTTACTTATAGCATAAAAAAATAATATACAACCAATTATTAACGATTGGTTGTGTTCTTCGGATAGAACGTTTGATCGACTGTTGAATGACGAAGCGATGACAGCTGCTATAGATGACCATAAATGGCAATTTTCATAAATCTAAGTGAAGAGACAAAACTCTTAGATTACGAAACCTTTTCATAATAATGGGAATTTCTGTCTACCATACATGAAAATAAGAAACGTATTAATTAAAAAATACAAAATAAAAAATTATTTTAAGAATAGAATAGCGCAACTACTTTTATTAATCTTGCAATTTCGTTTCCACTTAATTACTATATCACACCCAATAAATAGCCCAATACAGAATTTTACACGATTTTAAACTGTTATAAATTATTATAATTAAAGTAGAAAAAAAGAAAAAATTCTTGTAAAAGTTCATTATTCATCAGAAAAATTTTATTTCTTCAGACAATAATATCCTTAATATTACTTATTTACAAAAGCAATTAAATGCTTTTCTAATTAAGTAATGTCATAGTTTTATTGGATTCATTATTTTTCAATTCAGAGCAGATTTTCTGTTAAATAGTACAAATTTGAAAAACAAAGTAGTTGATTTAGAATCTCCAGTGATTCCTACTTTTAACAAAAAAACAAAACAAAAAAACAAAAACAAAACAAAACAAAAAACAACAAGAAAAAAATCAATAAATAGGAAGGTTCTGTGCGAAATTTCATGAAACTAAGTAAGTAGGAGGTAAAATACTTTAAAAACTTTTAATCCAAAATTTAAAAAAAGCATGTCAAAAATAATTTCATTCATTTGTAAACAAGGCCTGAAAATTTCATTAAAATCGGATAATTATTTTTCATCCCTTATTTCCTGTTTAGGATGTGGTTTCCGGGTTTCTCTTTTCCAATCTTTTCACTCTTACGTAGCCCCCTGCACATCAATGGCGTTAAAGCCATGCTCGGGGTGATATGATTAAAAAAAAAAACACGCGCAAAAAAGTCAATCTTAAAAGTTAGCACGGCGATGACGTAAACAAATCAAGCATTTTAACCAAAATTTCGAACGTGCTAGAAAAGATTAAAAAATTTCAAAAAATAATGACAAAATATTTTGGTCTTTCATCTTAATAATAACATGAACAACTTGACAATACAACTTGACTTTCGTTAAGTTTGTGGCCTTTTTCATTACACTATTCTGTTTTTCCGCGAAAAAATGACGCGACCTAGTTGAATGCTTTCTCGCAAATTCACTTCTAACTCCAGACTTAACTCGTCTGGTGTTTTCTCACTTAGACAAAGACTCAACTGAGTTATATATGCATTACTGCATTACCCTGTTTCTGGTCTCGAACATCATTTCTAAATTAGGCTCTCATAAGGCAGGTGGGTGGAGGTGATAGAATCCCAGTTATTGTCCTAAAGAACTGTGTCACTGAGCTGCCTCTAGTACTTGTCAAAGTCAACAACTATTGCCTTCCTGCTTTTCTGGCTTGTTAGAAGGCCTCATCTGTAGTTCCTGTTTTTAAGAACGCTGATGAACACTCTGACTTCTCTAACTATCACACAATTAGCTTCTTACTGCTTTTCGGCAAAGGATTCAAGACTCTAATCAATGCTGAAATAGTTAAGCATGTCGCCTCTAATGATCTACTCTCTGACAAACAATATCGGTCACTGAATATATATATATATCACGCTCTTAATAATAACGGCGAATTTCGAGCTGTTTCTTTAGATATCTCGAAAGGGTTTAATAGGATTTGCTATGCTAGTCTTCTGTGCACACTTCAGAGATACAGTACTTCTGAACGATTGTTTGATTTAATCCCACCGTTCCTATAGAGTTGTGAAAGGTCGTTTTTATCGGACAAGCTTCTAGAAACTTTTGCACAAACATGGGTGTTCCTCAAGGCTCTGTCATATATCCTACGCTGTTTCTACTTTCATCAATGATCTTCCTGGCGTAATCAGTACCAAGTAGGCATCATTGCAGATGACACCGCCATTTATTTCTGTCCCAATAGAAAAAATCTCTAGGAAGACAAATAGACTTGGCTGTTATCCTTTAAACGGGCCTCCAATCAATTCTGGGGCAGGAAATAGCTTGTAAATTTTAGTGCCTCCTAAAACAAAACTGCTTACCTTTAACCAGCATAAAGAAACTTTCCTGTCGGCCATTATCATAAATGATGCAAGTCTCCTTGAGAACAACAAACTACGCCTTCTTGGCCTCACTTTTTCAACCAACTTAAAGTGGAACGAATATATCAGACCTATAGCTGCATCTACTGCTAGTAAGGTTGCGTCTCTGTGTCAAGCCAGACGGTTTTTCTCGTCAGAACCCATTTTACATGAATTGAAAATTGTTGTTATATCTGGTCGGGTGCTCCTGCTGTTAATCTTGAGTTTCTCGACAATAAAAATTTGCAATGTAATTAGTCCTGACAAAATTTAATTTCTCCTCGACATGAAGTGGCTCTGTTTTCTTTTTTTCACAAATATTTTCATGGCAACTGCTCTGATAAGCTTTTTTTTCCGCTGGTGTCTCGTCCAAGGGAATTTAAGCGTTCTACTAGATTGGCATCTAGATTCCACCATTTTATCGTTGAAATAGTTAAATGTAAGCACCACTTCTCCTTCAACAGTTTATTTTCTTGTACTTCTCGCCTGTGGAACTACATTGCTTCTCTGATAACTACAATCTCCAAAAATTTAAACGTCAATTGTTATCTTCTATTTTCTTGAATATTTTATCCTTTCTTCAACACCCCGCTGTACCCAGTCTGTTCACTTGTTCTAAACCCTGCGTACTAGTGGCAGTCCCGCCTTGCTTGGGGTAATGATTTAAAAACCTTCATAATTTTGTTGTAGTAGAGACATATTCTAGTCCTCTTGAGGCAGCAGAAGAAAATGAAATATATATATTACCTTGCAGGCTTGCCTAATGTCTTTCATTAAAGGCATCAGCATTCGAGGTCCACAGCTGCAATTCAAACCAACTACATCAGCGCCCATCTCCTCCAATTTCCTGCATGCATCGCTAAAAGGAATTCCTTCTAATGTTGTTGATTTGGAAGTTGGAGCAATTGTCACAACTGTTGGTAAACCTAAAAAATTTAAATTTCATTTATTTGTGAATACGTTCTGAAAATGTAATTAAAATCTACTAATTATTTGATTTTTGCAAAGATTTTCAAAACAATGTGTTTTTAACGACAAATAACACGCTAAAGTTCCCTATATTAATCTTTGGTCTACCCGCTGAAGCAAAAAAAAAAAAAGAATTTTAAACAAAATTTCGAACGTGCCAAAAAGGATTTAAAATTGTAATAGAATAATAAAAAAAATAATGTTTTTGCTTTTCTTAAAAAAAAAAACATATCACTAATTATATTTATTACATAGACATTTTGATGATGAAGTTTGTTTTTAACAAGGTTGGGTGCCTTTTGCAGCATGCTATGCTCGTTTCTTTATCATTTTTGGAGGTAGCTAATATATATATGACGGAAATTAATGAAACTTTGTTACAAACAACCAACAATTTGAAATTATTCGTTTGAACATTATATTTTTATCCAAATAGAGGAAGCCAACATGTGATCCGGTGCGTCTTAGACCTCTCGACCACGAATGACGATCAGTCTAAACGAAGTCAAGTTAAGCCTATAGCACAATTTTCTAATTCATCGTAATAAGTATCTCTGCTCTGAAATGTATCGTAATGTCAACAAAAGTAAACCTGTTAAGGAAATTAACGAAGATTAAGGAAACTTGGTTATAAACAACCGACAATTTGAAATGATTTGTTTGAACATTATTTTTGATCGATACTCGTCTTTAATTAGATATTCTGTTAAATACGTGTATCGATTAAAAATAATGTTCAAACAAATCGTTTCACACACACACACACACACACACACACACACACACATATATATATATATATAATTTCGATGTCATTCAAATTCAAAGCATAAAGAAAACAACAATAAAATTTTGAAGAAATGATCAAACATTCTTTAGTTCCACTAGTTTAGAACTTCCTCGAAGTAATTCCTATGCAAAGAATTACATTTTTTTTAATTAGGTTGGCATTTATATATCAAAGTTATGGCTAGATTTGCATTAGCAACAAATTTAAAGGGTTGTACCAACGTAAGTTGCTCTTATATTCGTAGATGCAGTCTTTTAGATTCCTAGACATTTCTCTATTGTAACATTTTTTTACATTTTATTTCCTAAACACTGACATCTGATATCTAAACGTTTTTCAATTCATTTCTCTTCCTCATGTCTTTTTCGTTTTAGAATATATTAAACTAACTGCCATGTTTTATCTTCACAAGAATCAAATTAGACTACAAATAGAGGATTGCTGTCTTATCTGGTCTAGTGTTACCCAGTTTTTGTGTGTGTGGTGGATGAACTATTTACCAACTTTTAACCTCTTTTCTACAAATGAAATATGGGCATCCTCTCAGTACTCTATAGCAATTTTAATGGCAAATTTTAAAACTATATACATTCATTAGTTCCAGCAGTTCAGACCTTATGAGTTAGGTAGTTGATTGATTGATATTATTTAGTGGTATATCAATCTCTATCGGTTATTTAATACCGAAATCTACATATTCTGCAGAAAATTTTATGCTTTCAACTACAGATATTTTGTACATAATTTAATAATTTTTGTGTAAAGTTATTATATATATATATATATATATATATATATATATATATATATATATATATTAAACTAACGTAGTGGAATGGTACAATTGACGTCATCAAATGGTTTAAAACCTTGGTGAAAAAAATAATGCCACCATCTTACAGTTCGACATCGTGGATTTTTACCCATCGATGTCAAAGAACCTCTTTAACCTCGCCCTGGAGTTCGCCGAATTCTACTCTGACATCACTAAGGAGGAAATCGAAATAATCCTAAACTGTAGAAAATTAGTTCTCTTCCACGACAACCAACAGTGGACAAAAAATTCAACGGATAATTTCGATTCATCCATGGGAGCCCTGGATTCCGGAGAATCTTCAGATCTGGTGGGGTTATTCCTGCTGTACAACCTGCACACCAAGAAATAGATACGAATAATATAGGACTGTATAGAGACGATGGACTCATGATAATTAAGGAATCTACTGGAAACCAGGAAACTAATCCCCAAAGTCTTTAAATCCTTCGGTCTTAACGTAGTGATTAACCCCAACATCAAGCGAGTAGACTTCTTAGACATAACATTAGACTTAATATCGAACACTTTCCAACCTTACATGAAGAACAATTCGAACCCAATATATATAAACCCCAACTCTAACCACCCACCATCCATTATCAAACACATCCCATCATCAATAGAACGCAGCATTAACACACACTCATCCAGTAAAGAGATATTCAATATACACAAGGTAATCTACGATAAAATCCTAAAGGATAGTGGATATCAATCATCCAAAATCAATTTTGTGGAAAAATTTAAAAGTTCGAAGAGCAAAAATAGGAACCGAAAAATCATATGGTATAACCCTCCCTTTAATCAATCAATTAACTTCAAACTAGGGCATAAATTCCTTCAGCTAATAGATAAGCATTTCCACAAAAATAATCCTCTAAATAAAATATTCAATAAAAATACAATTAAACTAAGTTATAGCTGCTCAAATAATCTAGAAAAAATAATTAAAACACACAACAATAAAGTATTAAAAGCACACAAAAAAATAACTCCAACACCAATACCAATCCGACTCAAAATTGCAACACCTGTAACTGTAGAAACCCCATGAACAACAAATGTCTAACAAAATCCCTGATATATATGTGTTCGATCTCATCCATGGAGAATCCTAAAGATGAAAAAATGTATATCGGAAATACCATGAACATATTTAAAAAGCGATTTTATAATCACCTGTAATCCTTCAATAACAAAGAAAAACAAAACATGACATCTCTCTCCAAATATTTTTGGAAATTAAAAGACGAAAATAAAACACCTAAAATTAAATGGAAAATCCTTAAACAAGCAAGAACAGCTAAATCTATAAAGGAACCATGTTTCCTCTGTCGTCAAGAAAAAATTGAGATATTTAAATATATGAAAAGCAACAAACCTTTGAACTAGCGTCATGAAACCACTGTAAACTGCAAGCACATTAGAGAGCTAACATTGCAATCCTGTTAAAAAACACTACAAGAGCCAAAAATAGCAGGACCCATACATCCGTGTGTATATCTACATATATATAAAGGATAAAGATATAGGTGTATATATGCATATGTGTATGAAAATTCTGTAAGGTTTAATATTAACTATGAATAAGGTGTATAACCATAATTAGTATTGACAAAAAGAGAAAGATTGGTAACCATAATAGCTATTAATTAATATTAACTATAAAGTCAGGCTAATAGCTAAAACTAGTAAGGTTAATAACCATAGAGTAAGGTTAACAATAACTATAATAAAACGAATCATATATTGACTGAGCGAAAGAATAGAATTTTATACTAGAATAGAAAATTAAAACTTACAAATTTAATAGTAAAATGATTTCCAAAGAATGACCAAATTAAAAATCAAACATTTTAGATTAAAAATTTAATAGAGAAAACGATTCCCAAACAAGGACCTAAATCAAAAATCAAAAATTTAAAATGTAAGACAAAATACACATTCCCTAAACTCAAAGTTAAGATTAAACAGACAAACTTACACCGATTGTAAAGACTATGCTAAAATAAAAAATAAACAAAAACATATCCACGTCAGATATTATCGGCAAATCTAAGAAACCCATTAAGATATATAGTCCAACTAACACCCCAAATAAATTACAACGGTCGCAGGCCACAGACCTGACCCTGTTATCTAGCTTACACCCACCAACACACATAACCACAAAGAAATTCCAACGGTCAACGAAATAGCACTATATTAACAACCCCAGCTAACACCCATAACAAAACTAAAATAAATATAAGGAAAAGGATTTCCGGTTAACTTTCACCTCGCCTGAAGATGCGCTGCTAATCCAGTGCAGAAACGATTGCGCCCTCGTAGTGATATTATGTACATGTTCTAAAATATAATTTATAATATATATATATATATATATATATATATATATATATATATATATATATATATCTGTAAATTCAGATAAAATTTACAGGGGAATTACTATTTTTCAATATAAGTTTAAGACATGCATTGTCAAGCTCGTTTAATGAAAGAATGAGGAAAACTTCGAATGCCGGAGGCAGGGGTTAGTAAGGAAGGAGTTAAGGAATGTTGGCTATTATAAGGTTAAGATAGAGGAATCTTAGTACTAATTTCTCTTATGGTAGTGGGAGGCATGTGGTAGGAGGGAAAGGTTACTGCTTCGCCAAATTAAAACAAAATTCATTGTGACTAAATGGAAGAATGAGATAATTTTTGCAATTTAAATTTATTCCCGTGACGATACATATGAATGATTTCTCTCCATTTATGCAGAAGTATATTCTGATATTGAAATTTCAAAATCTTTATTTTTTTCTGTTAAACATAGATTACATTTATCCCTTAAGCTATTAGGAGTTCTCGCCTTGCCTATTAGCTTCAACTTTATCTGTGGATTTAGGTTATTTTATTTTAATTCGGGAGTATATTCGGGAAAGGGTTGTTTGATAGCTTAAATTAGGATTAGTGAAGGACAGCCTATGTGTATAAAGTCTTTGTTTCTAAATTCTCGCCGAAAATCCGATATTAACCTTATATTTCTCCTTATTTTAGTTAGGGTAGATGGTAGCCTGATAGATCGCATTTTCAGATCTACATTTGCCTTCAGTCAGACAGTTTTCTCTAGATCTACAATTATAGGGGGTATAATCCTATACTATAGGATTATATATTATACTATAATCCTAAACTATATATATATATATAGTTTGTATATCCTGAAATGTATTTTTGCTAATCTTACTATAAAAATGTATTTTCCTAATTTTTCATGCTGTATTGATTGCCATTTTTGCTCATTTTATTATAATGTACTGTTGATGTTTGTTTGAGGGTTTGCTATTTGTCCGTAGCTGTGACCTTAACAGGTGCCACTAGCTTGGGTCAGGCTGGGTCTGGGGACAACAACAATTAAAATGTGGTTCTCAAAACCTCTAACCTCTCGATCGAAGATTTTGCTGCTGGATGTTAGGACTCCCGATGCCGCATACACTGCGACAAATCATAATCATTCTGTTTGTATTTCATGGGAAAGGAAGAAGCTTAATTTAGGCAACTTCTCCAATAAAAGTCCGTTTGGAGACCAGACGCTCCAGAGAATGCATCTTCGACTACTAAAATCTTAACCTATTCAAAACTATACTCAAACTCATAGGAAAAAATTGTAAATATCTTAAATATCCACACAATAGGAAACATTTCGTAATTCCTTTAAACTTTTACAATAATTTAATTCAGTAACACTCTAATATGAGTGGCTCTTGTGTCTTGTATTTGGAATAAGAATAGTATAATATATTTGGTTAAATTGCTGAAAAGTTTTTAAATGAAAAGTTTTTTCACTGTTTGAACATAAAAACAGAATAAATCCCGAAATCTTACATCAGACAAAATAAGGATATAATTATCAATTTATTTCTCTGGAAAATTAATTTTTGTTTGTGTTTGTCAGCATATTTAGCATTTAAAGCTACAAATATTCCAAACGTTCTATCAGTTTTTCTTTCATCTTGTTCATGAGGAAAAATGTCCGTTTTACTCCCATCTAATTGTGCACAATAAATTCAAATTTGTTATTCGAAGGAATAACACGTATGTATTTCTATTGCAACTACTAGAGCCGGTACACGGTTAGAAACCTTGCTTATCAACAAATTTCAAATTCTGTTAAAATCGGAAAAATAAAATGTGCTAAGTGTGTTCAAATTTCAGTTTGTCTTCTCGTAGCACAAATAGTATTGTATAGATCAGTCCGATCGGCTGCCATCTTACCTGCAAATTCAATATCTCAAACCTGCGACAATGATTGAGAGAAATGAGAGGTGCTGTAGTGCTTTGACAGACGATTTAGCAATTTAAATATTACTTTCATTCTTAAATTTGCCAGAGTTGGTGAAGATATCATCCAAAAAGTGATAGATATTTTATTCAATTTTTCAGGTTTTTGACATCCATATATAGTCTGTATAAAAAATGATCGTATGAACTGATTTTCATTTAAAGTGAGAGAATCTAGAATGTCCACAACTGTTGGGAAAGGTGGGATCTTCTACATTTTCCGAGAGATTTTGTGCGAAAGTAATCGCAAAGTCTTTGGGTGTAATTTGAATTCTACACGCTAATCTTAATTTCTCTGTCGATAAACGTGACACTACCACGGACATTATTTACTAGTTTAATTATATATTTGTACAATGTTAAAAAAAGTATAAAGAGTGATATCTTACCTTGGCCATATTCCTTCACAGCTTCTAATGCCAAAGCACTTTCCTCGTAAGCAGAGAATGTTTCTGCGACAATATAATCGGCGCCTTCCTCTCTCGCCCATATTACTTGCTCCTTTATAAAATAAGTGAGAATATTCTTAAAAGAAATTTCATTCAGAAATTATTAAAACTTATCTTGGGAAATGTATCGAACAAGACAAAAAAAAAATTAAAACAATACATTTTAAACATGTCGGGTGTTAACAAAGTTAATGTCGTCCCGTGAAGCTGCCAAAGCTTATAAAAAGTGCAAATCTAGAATAATACATTGATGTATAAATTTTCAAGTGAGAACAATATCGTTTCCTAGATTTGCAATCGTTGCTTATTTGAAATATTGATAATGAGGAAAAAGATAGTAACAGGAACAAGTGATGAACCGAAGAAATTTATTTACTAATTATAATTATGCATTCTTAAAATAAGCAAGTTGAATTATCACTTGAGGATTTCCTCGTCAATGCAGATTTATTATTCAGTCAATACATAGCGAGGTCATCCTAGAAAACTAGAATTTTAACAGGATTTGGTATCGGTAGGCATAATTATAACAATATGAGTATAGTTTAAAAATACTTATAAGCTGACTAAAAAGAAGTGATGTCAATGTTGTAAGTTCTTACATGAATTAATTTCAAATCATTTTATTGATAATCGTATTGTTTATTTCCAGGTATGGATGTTGGCTTAAAAGTTCATAGGTTGACTATGAAGGAATGACACTACAGTTGTGATTTCTTGCATGAATTAATTTCAATTCTTTTTATTAATAATTTCATTCTTTTTTTTTTATCCAGGTTTGTTTGTTTTACTTGTTTAACAGCATACCAACACTTAATTTGTCGTTTAATGCCGAAATTTAATTCTTTGGGGAGCATTTGTAATTTCCTTTGCAAAAATATATTGTTTGTACTTTTTCAAAATGTATTACTGGTTTATGTTTGTTTTAATGCATTGCTGGTAGTTTTTTTTATTATCCGGTAATATTTTTTCATTATTTTTGGTAAAAAAAATATTGCTGTTAATATTTTAATAGGAAAATATATTGTGGGCACTATAAAAATATACGTCTACACATTTCCATTGTATTTTAACTCCAGTTTAAGGGTTCACTATTTGCTCATAGCTTGTGCTGCCTCTCCGATTCTGGGTGGACCTAGGATTAACAGCGATTAAGAGGTGGTTCCCGAACTTCAAAACTTCACGATCAGGGGTCTGGCTGCCGGATGTAGTTTATCGTCGTATTCAGGATGATTATTTCCAGGTAAACTGGCATGTGGCTATTCAAATAAGACTTCACCTTGTTGGTAAAAAAGTCATCAACAACAGATATGACGTCATCATTACTGTGATACTGTTTCCGAATCAAATGTTATTTCATGCTGGGGAATAGGTAGTGTGATCAACCTGTTTGAAGTAGTAGATCAACCAGTCACGCAGAGCTGCCATTAAAACAAGGCTGTTTTCGTCAGTTTTCCTAAACCTTTGGTCCTGATCTGGCGGCTCGGCTTTAGCCACTTGCCTCCCTGTGCCTTTATCTGTAAGTATTTTCATGATAAGTTTTCGGATAAGCTTCTCACTATGGTACCAAGACTATTATTTTAATTTAAGCTCAATACTAGACTGACGTCAAGATCTCATCAATTTAAACTTGAGCTGGCTATTTGTAACCGTAATTTATATGCTAACAGTTTCTTTTACTGCATTTTCGCTTGTGGAACTCCCTTCCGGCTCCATACTTTCCTGTCAACTTTAATTTTGAACAATTTAAATGTAATTTCAATTGCTATCTATTGTCCCTTTGATTACTCTTTTCCTTTCCCGATCATCATTAATGTTTTTGTTCTTAATACTTCCACGCTTCTGGTATCTTTCTGTCTTAACTGCCTTACATGTAGTGATATTGATTAAAACGAAGTCAGGCTTCAATGTATAATATAACAGATTCCAAGTTTTTCTCTTCAGTTCGTAAAATACATATATTTGATGCTTCAGTACACATCATCAGTGATGTTTCTAGCGGAGGTGTATTAGGTGTTTCATGTCTTTCAACATCATACCTCCTCTCCTTGGTGACCCAACCGATACTAATCAGGTATCGACTTGTGTACTTCCTGTCAGCTATAATTTTTTCTATCCTCTAATACGCACATCATACGACTCTTCTTGGCAATTTATTGTCCAATCACGGATGGCTTCCGGTTCACCAGTAGCGTACGCTCTTCCATAAAAAAAGGTAAGGAAACCGAGCTTTAATTTTCCGTCTATCTATGATCGTGAATGTGGCAGCGTGCTTGGCTTGAAGTGGTAAGTACAGATTTGAATCCCCTCCCCCCAAGACACATATACACACAAAGAAATGCACTCAAACATCACATTCTGCTTACACTTATCCCCACTTTCATTCATGTTAATATTCAGGCAATATTAAAAAAACATACTGTAACTCTGGCAGGGGGCAAACAGGTACTAAATCCTATTCAAGGATAACCCATAACTTAAAATGGTTTGGGGTACTCTCATTCTATCTCCTGGTCAAGCCTCCATTCTCTGATGTAGTGTTAGGTTATACCCAGGACAGTAAATATCTAAGCAATTAAATTTGATTTGTATTTGAAAAAAATATCATAAATGATTCATTAGTTTACATTGTTGGGCAGTAGTATAATGTCTCACCTTGAACATGGCTTTCACCCTTTCAATGGCTTCTGCGTTATTTGGTTCAAAAATGGTGGTGTTGCATAAATTTCCTGCCATTAGTGTCCCAGAAGCATCGGCAACCTTTCGAGCTAGTCGTAGAGAATAACGGTTCAGTTTTTCTACATCATCTTCGCGACCAATGACATTCATCTTTTGACGATGTCCGTAATACTTTATTGAAAGAAATGAAATAAACATCAATAAAACAGTGAATAAATGGAACAAGGAGGAAATTTCAAATATTCAATACATATGCATGCAATCATGTATATATATATATATATATATATATGTGTGTGTGTGTGTGTGTGTGTGTGTGTGTGTGTGTGTGTATGTGTGATAAAAGTTATAGTGATGGTTAAAAGTGTTCTGTATCAAAGATAGAGCGTGTGTAAATACAAAACTAAACACTGATGTAAACAACATATGGCTTGAAGATTGTTTCAATGCATGAAACAGACTGTTGTCGCTTAGTGTTGGATTCAGTGTTCACTTTTGGATATATATTTTTTCATCTACCTGCTACATCTTATTGTGCAACAGCGATAATATTGAGACATAGCCACAACAATATTTGCTGACGATTTTCGGTGTTTTCTCTTAAGTAGTCATAACGACAGATTTCAACATTTTTGATACAACTCTGGTACAAGTATCTCTAATTATTTCTATCCAGGGCAACATATACACTCTATCTGAGGATATATATATATATATATTAGTAACTGAGAGTTATTCCATCCACTCGTCAGAGAATATCAGCCAGTGACTTCTCATACTTCTCGATTTTTCTTATATATATATATATATATATATATAATTGTTTAATAACTTAGTTTTTGGTTATAATAAAATTAGACCAGTGCACATTTGTATTAAAAAGTGTTCAAGACAATCATATTGTAGAACTTTTAAATATTTTCCATTTCTAAATGAGTTATTACGCGACCTAGGTTTTTAACATGAGTGCTGTCTTCAGGCGATTTTCAATAACTGATTTTACCGTTTACCGTTTTTGTTTATTTTTTATTTTTAAGAACGCTCACGTAAAGGTGTTTTTTTTAACGCTCACGTTGCAGGGAATTTTTGAACGCGAAACTTTTAAAATTACAAGAAATTATAACTTTTTTATCCATGGTTGTATGAGCCTAAGAGGTATCTTTTAGCATGGTCACACTTAGTCATAATTTCCGTTTTTTCATTCAATAGTTCGTTTTTATTTGGGAATAGCATAATCTCTAACTTTTCTTCTTGGCAAAGTCTACATATTTTGCCACCGTTGTAAGGCTTGGCTGTTTTACTATACCACAGGTTACATCTTGATCTTTTCCATATTTTGATTTTAATTTCCACAGATGGCTAGCCAATTTTGTACAGTTTTTTAAGTTTTCTATTTTGAATGTAGACTGGTGATTGAACCATCTGGTCTTAAAGGTGTCTTTGGTTGATCAAAAATATATTTTATTTTGACCATTTAAATCATGTACCTTTGCCTTGTAAATGACTTCTTTTATGTTGCAAAGTTCTTGAAGTGGACATTTATTTTTGTCCCTGCAGTTGCATTCTTTATTAATGATCTTGTTTTGTGCAATGCTATCTAAGTTTCTGGCGTTTTGTTTTTTATGAAACCACCTAAATAACGTAAAACTATAACTTAGCTTGATTGTATTTCTGTTGAAAGTTTTGTTTAGTTCTGATCCTTTTGGAAAGTGTCTATCTGTCAGTTAAAAAAAATATTTGTCCTATTTTGGTCTTTACCTCTAAATTAAATGGTGGGTTGAACCAGATAATGTTTCGTTTTCTATTATCGTTTTTTATTTGTCTGTTTGGTTGAGAATTATATTGTAAAATGTTTTATAGCCAGATTTTCTTAGTGCATCTTCATAGATATTTTTCTTTTCATCAAATATTGTTTTGTTTGACGAATTATTTGATAGTCTGTGTTCTATTCCTTTGTGAATTATGCCTAATTATATTTTTGGGATGGTTGAATTTTGTATTTATGTATGTTAACTTAGTGTGTTTTTTATGTATGGCTAGACGTTGCAAGATTGTAAAATAAATTCGATATCTAAATATTGTACAACTTTTCTATTTGTTTCTACTATTATATCAAAATCTAGTTTTTGGAATAGTTTGAAAAGTTCTTTCCTTATTTTATCATTTTCTGTTTTGTTGTTTGGTGCTATCATTAATCCGCCATCTCTATATAATCCATGGTTATCTATATGGATTATTTTGTTGATTTTATTTAAAATGTATATGCCCATCAATTCTGAAATTTCTGATCCATCATATGATTCTTGTGGTACATCAAATGTGCTGTTGTTTGATTTTTTAATCCATGCTTTACCTTTGTGGTAAAGATTTCCGCCAATGTAGGATTATATCAATATGTTCAGATGGTATTTTTATGTACCTTTTAGCAAAATTATACGCTTCTATTAAACCTTTTCCAGAAATGGATAAAAAGTTAAAGTTTTTTTATGTCATATTTAATGAACGCGTATTTATTTTTGCATTCGGTTTTTAGAACCAGGAAATGAAAACACTTGTGTTCTTCCACTGGTTAGCTTGAGTGGCTGTTCTTATCAGATCACAAATATTTTTTAATAGGTCACGTAATGACTCGTTTACAAATAGAATATATATATATATATATATATATATAGGTGTGAGTTTGTGACCCTGGGTATCACGCTCTTGCGATCGTCAGACAAACTGTTTAATTAAAGAAAATTGTCTATATATAGGGCTGCGTATATCGGTGTATTTTTTGTGGCAGTGGGAGGAAAATTTGTCGGCGTGACAGACGCAGACATATATACGCATTTGTACACCCATTGACGTGCGCAAAGACACATAATCATGCGCACTTGAGCGCTTTCAAATAATTACCGCGCATATATAATTTATAAATAATGTAATACATATAACAAATTGCATATATATATATTGTAACAAAGTTGTGGAACTCGGAGATTTTTTAACCTGCTTTTCATGCATTTACTTTTATAAAGAGTGTTTTCAAATACACACACACACACATACATACATACACACACGCACAGACATATATATATATAAAATTAATATTAATAGAATCTGGTTTTGTGATTTTCCTACAGGCTATTTTATTTTGGATTTTATATATATATATATATATATATATATATATATATATATATATAATTATATATATATCTATATATATATAAAATCCAAAATAAAATAGCCTGTAGGTAAAATCACAAGACCAGATTCTATTAATATTAACATTAAAAATAATCCAAGTGGAGGGATCAATGTAAATTGTATTATCTACTTACAGAGCCAAATATGTATATTTTTTCGAATAAAATTCCGAAAACTACATTCTTCCTTATTAACGATCAAAACAAAATTTTATTGCAAATATGAAACAAAAATTCACATAGCGGAAGATCACTCAAAATTATTCCATAGACCGAAAGTTTACATTAAAAGGAAATAGAACGTAAATAATAAAAAATAAAAGAAGGAAAATTTAAGAAAGAAAAAAAATGTCCTCCATACATTGTTACAGAAGGTAGGGGAGAAAGAGAAAAAGACAGAAGAAGGGGTTCTTGACCTGTCATAGAAGAAAACTTTTAGATTGCATCTGTATTCAAAAATAAAAATTTAGCCGTGTCACAGGAATGAATGTGGTGGGAGGAAAGGAAAAAATGGGGTAGACAGGGAAAGAATTAAAGGAGAAAAAAGAAGGAAAAAAGAAGAGAAATAAGGGAAAAATCTTCAGTAGCCATGGTAACAAATGCCGACTTCAGATGGTGAAAGGAAGAGATAGATACATAAAAAGGAAAAGAAAAAAGCAAAGAAGAAATAGAGAAAAGAGATAATATTTTGTAATATTCAGCTTTGTTAATAGTTTTCCCAAATTTTTTTGTTTAAAATAATATGTTCTGACTTCTTGCTAGTTTAAATTCAACGAATAGAATAAAAAAGGGGATAATATTATGTTAGACTTGGTCGTGTTTATACGCGCTAAAAAGCCTGCCTTCTTCTGCTGGAAGCTCGTAGCCTAGGGGCAGAATCGCCGACTGACGCCAATTTGGTCGAGTTTCAATCCTGGGTTAGGAAGCGACCGGAGTCTAAGCCGTACTGATAAGCTGTAATACAGCGAAACATCTGTCTGCGGATGACTATAGTATATATATATATATATATATATATATATATATATATATATATATATATATGGCTGCCTACTCAGTTTCGATCTTATCCACTTTCGTAATTTAACCAAACATGGCTTTTACATGAGTTCTTAAATGACTTCCTAGACTACTTTTTCTTTTGACCAGCTATACAAATGTGACATAGAATTTCAGCGTTATCCTTAGGTGGAATGTCTTAGTTGCTTTTTTTTTTTTTATAAGCGTTTCACCCCGAGCAAGGCATGTCACTGCCACTACTGTGCAGGGGGCTACGTAGAGTGGAGAAAGGCTGATTAAATATAGGAAATAACAGAGGGTGGGTGATAGGCGGGTGAGGATACCGAGAATGAGGGTTGGGTAGATGAGAGTGTTGTGAGAATAGTTGGGAGTTAGTGTGATAGGAGGTGTCTATTGACCCTACATTTAAACACCTGGAGATTGTAACTGTCGGGAAAGCAGACTTGTGGAAGGGAGATCCACAGGCGGGAAGCTGTTGGAGTAGAATTTACGGTTACATCTTATTTGTTTAACTGTAAAAGGGTTGGACCTAGTTGCTAATCTAGTATCTCGTGTAAATTCGTGCTTAGGCGGCATCAGTGATCTAAGCTCATCGGAGCAGAAGCCATGAAAGTACTTGTAGAAGAGGCACAGGGAAGGACCAATGATGACATTGACATTTGAAGCTTGCTCATGATTTGTACACTAAATGTTCACACAGAGCATCTTACTTTTCCAGGCGGGTTAATTTCAATTTAATTGAATTTACTTTTTAATCATAACCTTTAATCTGCTCACCGTAAAGGCCAACACGACATCACTGCCAGCGTGCACGAATTCTTCATGCAAATTTTGCACAAGATGAGGATGTTCTATCACAACCTCCGGCACCATCGAATCTACTTTAAGGTACCCTCGCTGATTAAACTGGAATAGATATCCCTCAGCAACCAACACAAAATCTCCATCATTTAGTCGCTGCAACAAACCTGTAAGAAGAAATCAATGAAAATGAAGCAAGTAAAAGTAACAGCGTAATAATAATAATAATAATATCAAATAATAATAATAACAATAATATACAAGACATCACCCGTCATCATCAATTTCATCAAACAATGTATGTCGATATGAAAAACAACCCTTTACCTCAATCATATAAATGGAACCTATAAGTCTGATGAAATAAACATCAAAAGAGGTATATTTCAAAGTGATTCTTTATCTCCCTTACTATTCTGCATATCATTAATAGCATTAACCAGTCAACTTGACAAGACAGAATGTGGTTATAAAATAGCCCAAAAGAAAATAAGCCATCTATTTTATATGGATGACTTAAAGTTGTATGCTAAGAATGGGAACGAGCGGGAAGGTCTTCCGCAAACTGTAAAATGCTTCAGCGAAGACATTGGAATGAAATTTAATTTGAATAAATGTGCTAAAGCTACAGTTTTACGTGGATCAATACAAGAAACATCCTCAATTAGCCTAGACCCTGCTGTAACAATAAACGAATTGAAACCAGAAGAAGCTTATAAATACCTAGGTGTAAATGAGAGCTAAAACATTCACCATAAAAAAATGAAAGAAATAGTGCGTAAAGAGTACTATAGAAGGCTACGAATGATATTAAAAACTGAATTAAATTCACAGAACAGAGTTATGGCCATTAATAGCCTTGCAATCCCAGTTGTCCAATATAGCTTTAACATCTTAAACTGGACTCTAAGCGACATCTGGCGAATGGATGCTAAAACAAGAAAGCTTCTTTCTAAGCATAAGATGCATCATCCAAAGGCTGATGTAGACCGTCTATACATACCGCGTAAAGAAGGTGGAATAGGTCTTATTCAGCTGGAATTGTCATACAAGACAACAACTATTGGCTTACTAACATACATAGAAACTACAAAGGATTAGATGATACAATTAGTAAGGCAACATGAAGAAAGAAAGAAAAAATATTCAATAATAAAAGAAGGCAGTAAATTCAAACAAGATTTACAGTTAGTAGATTCTGTAGAAAAGCAGAACGGAAGCCAAGAGCCGGCTATTGCGGCAAAGAATATGAAAATGAAAGCCAAAGATAAAGCTCTTGAACAGATGAAACAGCGCTGGCAAGACAAACCTCTGCATGGCCAATATCCAGTACGTGCCAATAAATCCAATGTTGACAAAGTTAATACTCATCGATGGTTAACGTGTATCTGGATTAAAGTCTGAAACTGAAGGCTTTATTCTTGCAGCACAAGACCAAAGTCTTTTCACTAGAAACTTTCAGGCAAATATTATGCATAATAATATGGATCCAAAATGCAGGTTTTGTGATAAACACCAAGAAACAATAGACCACCTAATCTCAGGCTGTTCTGTGCTTGCCCCAAATGAATATAAAAATCGCCACGATAGAGTTGGGCAATATTTACATTGGGCAATATGCAAACATTATGGAAAAGCTGTAGGCAAACACTGGTATGAACATCACCCAGCACCGGTTACAGAAATAGAAGATGTAACCATTCTATGGGATTACACCATCTACACAGATAGAAAAATTGAAGCAAACAGGCCAGACATTATTGTTAAAAACCAGAAGGAGAACACTTGTCTATTAATTGATATGGCTTGTCCAGCGGATTGTAACATAGCAATCAAGGAATTTGAAAAACTGTCAAAATATAAAGACCTGGAAATTGAAATAGAAAAAATGTGGAAATTGAAAACAAGAGTTGTGCCAGTGATAGTAGGTGCACTTGGAATGATAAAAAATGGAACAAAACAACACATTGAAAGAATCCCTGGAAACCCCAGCTTAAGAGATATACAAAAAATTGTCTTATTAAGTACAGCCCACACACTAAGGAAAACTTTATCTATGTAATGCTGGAGATGATAGGGAAGATAGAAAAACATGAAATGGAGCCATAACAACACGCCACTACCTGCCTTAGGTCTCCCCGCAGACTTGCTTGGTAGTGAGACCAAAGCAGAAATCGAAATATGATGAAAAATGACATAATAATAATAGATAAAATAGATAATAATAATAATAATAATAAAAATAATAGATAAAATTCTTAACTTTTGGCTATATTAATTAAATGCAGCAGTATAGATAAAATTCCTAACTTTTGGCTATATTATTTAAATGCAGCACATAAAAAACTAGCCAAAGAACTTCAAGAAATGGTTGACGATCCCACTAAAATTCCTGCATGGATGACCAAAGGAATTACATTTCTTCTACCCAAGAATGGTGACACAAACAACCCGAAAAACTACAGACCAATTATATGTCTTCCGACAACATATAAACTATTAACATCTATTTTAACAAAACATACATATTTATTCTTAGAAAGAAATGACATGATACCGCTTGAACGAAAAGGGTGCAAACGTGGCTGTTATGGATGTAAATACCAATTGCTAATTAACAAAATGATCCTGGAAAACTGCTACAGTACAAAGAAAAATCTTAGTACTGCCTGGATAGATTATCGAAAGGCATTCGATAGTGTGCCACATACCTGGATTTTAAAGACTTTAAATATATACAAGATATCGCCCGTCATCATCAATTTCATCAAACAGTGCATGTCTATATGGAAAACAACCCTTTACCTCAATCATATAAATGGAGCCTATAAGTCTGATGAAATATACATCAAAAGAGATATATTTCAAGGTGATTCTTTATCTCCCTTACTATTCTGCATATCATTAATAGCACTAACCAGTCAACTTAATAAGACAGAATGTGGTTATAAAATAGGCCAAAAGAAAATAAGCCATCTATTTTACATGGATGACTTAAAGTTATATGCTAAGAATGATAATGAGCTGGAAGGTCTTCTGCAAACTGTAAAATGCTTCAGCAAAGACATTGGAATGAAATTCAATTTGAATAAATGTGCTAAAGCTACAGTTTTACGTGGATCAATACAAGAAACATCCTCAATTAGCCTAGACCCTGCTGTAACAATAAAAGAATTGAAACCAGAAGAAGCTTATAAATACCTAGGTGTAAATGAGAGCTAAAACATTCACCATAAAAAAATGAAAGAAATAGTGCGTAAAGAGTACTATAGAAGGCTACGAATGATATTAAAAACTGAATTAAATTCACAGAACAGAGTTATGGCCATTAATAGCCTTGCAATCCCAGTTGTCCAATATAGCTTTAACATCTTAAACTGGACTCTAAGCGACATCAGGCGAATGGATGCTAAAACAAGAAAGCTTCTTTCTAAGCATAAGATGCATCATCCAAAGGCTGATGTAGACCGTCTATACATACCGCGTAAAGAAGGTGGAATAGGTCTTATTCAGCTGGAATTGTCATACAAGACAACAACTATTGGCTTACTAACATACATAGAAACAACAAAGGATTGGATGATACAATTAGTAAGGCAACATGAAGAAAGAAAGAAAAAATATTCAATAATAAAAGAAGGCAGTAAATTCAAACAAGATTTACAGTTAGTAGATTCTGTAGAAAAGCAGAACGGAAGCCAAGAGCCGGCTATTGCGGCAAAGAATATGAAAATGAAAGCCAAAGATAAAGCTCTTGAACAGATGAAACAGCGCTGGCAAGACAAACCTCTGCATGGCCAATATCCAGTACGTGCCAATAAATCCAATGTTGACAAAGTTAATACTCATCGATGGTTACGTGTATCTGGATTAAAGTCTGAAACTGAAGGCTTTATTCTTGCAGCACAAGACCAAAGTCTTTTCACTAGAAACTTTCAGGCAAATATTATGCATAATAATATGGATCCAAAATGCAGGTTTTGTGATAAACACCAAGAAACAATAGACCACCTAATCTCAGGCTGTTCTGTGCTTGCCCCAAATGAATATAAAAATCGCCATGATAGATTTGGGCAATATTTACATTGGGCAATATGCAAACATTATGGAAAAGCTGTAAACAAACACTGGTATGAACATCACCCAGCACCGGTTACAGAAATAGAAGATGTAACCATTCTATGGGATTACACCATCTACACAGACAGAAAAATTGAAGCAAACAGGCCAGACATTATTATTAAAAACCAGAAGGAGAACACTTGTCTATTAATTGATATGGCTTGTCCAGCGGATTGTAACATAGCAATCAAGGAATTTGAAAAACTGTCAAAATATAAAGACCTGAAAATTGAAATAGAAAAAATGTGGAAATTGAAAACAAGAGTTGTGCCAGTGATAGTAGGTGCACTTGGAATGATAAAAAATGGAACAAAACAACACATTGAAAGAATCCCTGGAAACCCCAGCTTAAGAGATATACAAAAAATTGTCTTATTAAGTACAGCCCACACACTAAGGAAAACTTTATCTATGTAATGCTAGGGATGATAGGGAAGATAGAAAAACATGTAATTGAGCCATAACAACACGCCACGATCTGCCTTAGGACTCCCCGCACACTTGGTTGGTAGTGAGACCAAAGCAGAAATCGAAATATGATGAAAAATGACATAATAATAATAACGTGACTGGAATTACAACGAGAATGGCGTGTTTTTCTGAGGCTCCTGAAAACGTAATGTTTTTTTCTAATGAAATTTTGCTTTACTATTTTAAACGTAAACATGAATTTTTCTTCGTATATTATTTAAATTATCTGTTTTTTCTTTAAATGATCCTAATAGATTCATTAACTAGTTTTCTTATTATTCATATTTCTCTTAGTTTTCGATATTTCGAAATATTTTTAAACTATGATAATCTTTCTTAAAAACAAAAAATAAATAATAAATAATCTGTCTTAAAAACAAAAAATAAAACATGATAATCTTAAAAACAAAAAAATCAAACTATGTTAATTTTTCTTAAAAACAAAAAATAAAACAAAACAACAGAAGAAATACGATGAAAAACACTAAAAACAGTTTGATACAATTTTTACGATATTTTTA
Source organism: Ascarosepion bandense (assembly GCA_037127315.1). Classification (NCBI taxonomy): domain Eukaryota; kingdom Metazoa; phylum Mollusca; class Cephalopoda; order Sepiida; family Sepiidae; genus Ascarosepion; species Ascarosepion bandense. Next base: position 635,726 of record JBBBDQ010001681.1, read on the forward strand.
GAAAGAATACGTATTTATTTATTTATTTTTATTTATTCATTCATTTTATTTATTTATTTATTTTTCGATAATCTTATTTTCGACGACTTTAATGAAAAATAACAGAATATACAGTGGGTGAACAAATTATTATTTTTAAATTTCACGACAGTAATAAACTCAAACGTATGTCAACTTTTTCTTTTCCATTAAATTTTGATTTTTCAAATTTTATTTTGACAGTTATTTTTGTTGCAAGGACTAGTGATTGTAGCAACAATTTTTTTTCTTTTAACAAAATACTCTCTAAGTGTAGTGATGTTTTTTTCCGTTGAGCGGCTGTTACATCCAAATTTGTTTGTTTGTGTCTTTAACCAGCATCTTTCTCTTTGAATTTTTTTCTATATGAAATTCTGTTTTACTATTTTAACATAAACATGGATTTTTCTTCATATATTATTCATATATCTGTTTCTTCTTTAAATTATCCTAATAAATAAAATTATCAGTTTTCATATTATTCATATTTCCCTTAGTTGTCGATATTCCAAAATAATTTTTTAAACTATTATAATTTTCTTAAAAATAAAAAGCAAAACAAAACAAAAGGAAAAAATACGATGAAAACCAGTTCGATTATAATTTCTACGATATTCTTTTTTAGAAAGAATAAGTATTTATCTATATATTTATTTTTATTTATTTATTCATTTTATTTACTAATTTAATTTGATTTATTTTATTTTGATAACCCTATTTTCAAAGACTTTAATGAAAAAGTAACTGAATATACTATTTTTATTTTAAATCTCACAGCACTAATAAACTTAAACGTATGTCAACTTTTTCTTTTCCATTATTTTTTTTTTCTGAACAATTATTTTTGTTACAAGGACTAGTGATAGTAGCAACAATATTTTTTCACAAAATACTCTAGTGTAGTGATGTTTTGTTCCGTTGAGCGGCTGCTACGCCCAAGTTTTTTTTTTTTTTTTAAATCAGCGTGTTTCTCTTTAAATTCCAATCGCGTCTCTGTCAGCTCTCGCTTGGCAACCCATTTAGGAGAAGGAAAACTCCGAACAACAACCCGCAACTCAAGGTGTTAATCGTGCCGAGGAGTGAATGGCTACTGCATTATGAAGTCACGAACGATCCTCTACAGGCTTCGGTACCCTGTCATTAAAACCTATTACCCACCATGCCAGGCAAATTTGGCTGGACTTTTAGACCTGTGCGTCACTCGTGAGAATAATATGAGAATTAAAAATAGAAACAAAAAGATCAGTATGGCTCTTCCAGGGGATAAACGGGGAGCCCCTCCATTAGGAGGGAACCTACCTGAGGTAAAAAAAAATCTGCAAAGAATGAATCTTCTGGTCTTCAAAACCAGGATAATCCAAATGATAGCCCTACAAATTCCCTAGCAAGATCTATAACCGTACATTTAAAGAAAGAAAAAATAAAAAAATAAAATTATAATAGTTTAAAAAAATTATTTCGAAGTCTTATGAAGAATACAATGTCATTATGACTGCATTCCATGAAGCGTTACTCAAACCTCAGAAAAACATTACTCGCCAAACATATGCCAGAAAAGGTTTGACAAACAATTAGATAGTACATTGACAAAAATAAACTAGCCAATATAAAAAGGTTAATCATACGAAATAACTTATTGACAGAGGCTGAAATTAAATAAATAAAAAGAATTGCAACCAGAATAGACGAATTAACAAAACATGAAAGAGAACCGAAATCAGAAAAAGTAGTAATATCACACAAGCCTCAAATCATAATGAAAAAAACAAAGATACACTCGAACTACTGTGAAGATAATGCTGAAAGTTTAGAAGTGTTAGAAAGGTGTATACTTAGTCGATCACAAGACGGCAATAAAGTGAGTTCAAAACATATTGAACAGAATTATTTTACGGAAAACAAGAATAGTATACAAAAATCCAAGTCAGAAATCATATGTCAGACACAAAATATTGAAATGGAGGAACGAAAACAACTCCAAAAATTACAACCAACAACGTTTAACCTAGCAACTATTAAACCTGCAATACAGTTGGATAATTTAATTTAATTCTGGATAAAGATGACACCCATATACATCTCAATGAAGCTATATATGCATCCGCAATAACAGCAAAAAAAAAAACAAAAAAAAAACTGAACATCAAACTAAAAAAAGGTAGTCGCACAGACATGAAAACCCACCTTGGAAAAAAAAATGAAAAGAAAAAAGCAATTTAACAACTTAGAAGTGAATTATCAGTACTCGATGAACTGGCAAGAGAAATGTAAGAACTAGAAGAGTAGAAAAAATGCAACATTAGAAATGAAAATGAAGTCCTATCAGCTAATGAAAATATAAAGCAAACAATACAACTGAAGGTTAAAAGAATAAGACATTATAAAAATGATCAAGATTCAACGGGCAAACAAGATCTGTCAAACCAATGCAAAAACGTTGTTACAGTGAAATAGATATACAAAGAATTGAATCCCCTCCAACAAAAAAAAAAAAAAAAATGATGGGAGAGGTTGTACAGTTCTTGAAAAAAATATTGGCTTATCCTAAAGAACATAACAAAGAAACATTGGATTGCGCAAGAGATGAAACGAATGAAAAATAAATCAAAACAAACATGGGCTGGAATCAAAGAAAAGAATGTTGAATGTGAACTGAAAAAAGCACATTACTAGAAATCTCCAGGAATTAATTCCTAACGTTTGACTATATTATTTATATTCACGATATAAAAAAAGAACTAGCCAATGAACTTCAAGAAATGGCTAAGGATCCTACTAAAATTCCGGCATGGAATGGAAAAAAATGAAATGTAGCTATAGCAACTGACCACGAACTGCCTTAGGTCTTTCTGCTGGTTTGGTAGGTAGTGTAACCATAGTAAAATCGAATTTTGATGAAAAGGGCATAACAATAACAATAACAACAACAACAATAATAATAATAATAATAATAATAATAATAATAATAATAATAATAGTAATATATTCAATGAACGGGAAGAATTAACTAACAAATGATATGAGATAAATATTAACATGGACAACGTTTTGAAAATAGAGATCAGTTTGAACAATGACAGAGATCTGAAGAGGTACACAAGCTGACTGTTTTAAAAATCTCAACTGATAGCTAGCTACTGAAATAAAAAATAAAACAATGTCTGATCCACATCTTAAATTATAAAATGGCAGTTATATTTGAAACCATAAAATCAAATCGGAGAGTAAATTTTATAGGGATTAAATTCTATAGATAATTTTTTAACCAATAAATTCCATCAGAAGTTTAGCTTGATAAACAATAATTAGTCGAGAAAATATCGCCCAAATACTAGGCGGACGTAGTTGTAGACCTACCACACGTTACTTTTGAACCATTTAGAAAACAACAATAATACCTTTCTTCACCACTCTCTTGTTTTAAAAAAAAATATTTTCGCAAGTCACTGTGAAATTATTTACTCACTAATGTAAACCTTGTATTAAAAAATCACACCTCTCTGTGAAATTGGATTCTGGATCCCCATTTCTTCAGCTAATTGCCATATTTGATACCCGCTTGGACAATCATGTCTCTTTAGAGATGTGAATCACTATTCAGAAAATTTTCATACCATTACTTTCTGCTGTAGACTGGTTCCCAACCAAGGCCATAGAACCCAATATATCTTACTATTCAGCCCATAGCTAGTGGGAGAAGAAATAGATTAATACCTTTCACAAGGTTATTTGTGCGGAAGTGAATGAAACGAATTCAACTGAAATTTGTCGAAATTGTCCGATATCGGTTGTCAGATTTCCTCATTCCGAGTCGATATCCATTACACGCAACACACATCCCCATTACGAATATAAAAACTGAAGTATACTGCTTCTCGGCGTTCAAAACAATTTCGGAGTCCATTTTTATCGATATGTGTACACACACACACACACACACACACACACACACACACATATATATATATATATATATATATATTGAGGTGTTGTAATTTCTAGATGTCAACTGATAGCTCGTAGTGGTAAATAATTTAAACAATATTTCATTCATTTTCAGAATTTTCTAATTCAGGAATTTCAATTATATTCGAAATCCTGGGATCAGATCAAAGAGCGAGAATTGAAAGATCAAATTGAGACAAAATGTTATTTTTTAAATGTTTTCAGATGGCGAAATATAAACATCTCCGTGTTATACGCGGTGAAGCATTTTCTTTATTTTTAAGATTTGAAAATCCAAATCGATATATAATAAATTCATTCAACATTAATGTTTTTCTTAAATGGAACATAGTAGTCCCTTGATTCTTTTTAAGAGAAGCAACGATGAATTATTATTGTCTGATAAATAGAATTATTTATTGTTATATTTAATTTCATAATTAAAAACATAAAAAAGGCAAAATGTTTTTTTTACCTTTTGCCTTGCTCTTTCCTGATGTTTGTGAATCTACCATCTTGTTTTTTCAATAATGCAAACTAAAGATGAATTTAAATAAAAACGTCACCTTCAACAGAACACTGAGCGGGAAGATGTCTTAGTTGGTAAATAACCGTTGTTTTTTTTTTAAATAAAGAACAAGTTATATCCTTTTTACAACAATAGTAGGAGTTTTTTTAAGTTTATCTTCTTGTATTTAGAGTGTGTATAAAAGAATGAAAGATAAAGGATAAGGGAAGTGAACGGGAAGAGAGAGAGAGAAAGAGAAAGAGAGAGAGACAGAGACAGAGACAGAGAGAAATAGGTAATTAGAACGACTGGTAAATATTTAGAAATAGATAAAGAAGAAAATAAAGAAAATGTACTCGAAATATAAAAATGTGAAAGATACATTGAACTTGTGGATATCACTTAACATTTTATCAATCACCCCAGTCATTACAAAATAAAAAACAAAACATCTAAACTGATAACCTAAAAATATTTGCGAATTCTCGTGTCCTTTGTAAAACTGCATCTCGAGGAACAATTATCAAAAGTATTCATTACTTACATTGGTCACATATTCACTTCACGTTCATCTCTGTCAGTTATCGAAACTTAATGTGCGTTGTGGTGCATTGGATATCGGCTCGGAACGAGAAATCGGGGAGCCGAGTTCGAATTCCAGCTGAATTCATTGCATTCACTTACGCGCAAATACTCTTGGGAAAGGTATTAATCCATCTATTCCTTCCAGTTATGGGTTAAATAACAGGACGGATTCGGTTCTATAGCCTTGGTCGGCAACCAGTCTACCGCAGAAAGCAATGGCAACCTACTGCGGGATAATCTTCTGCCCAGTCAGTCATGTCTCTTTCGAGACATGATCGCCCAAGCGTGTACTACGTATGGCACTTAACTGAACTGATTGACTTGTCATTTATGGAAACTCCATACGCATTAAATCACATCAAAACAACAATAATACAATTAACACAGTAAAAATATTATTAGATAATATTATCACACTGCAAGGGAAAATTCAAATAAAAATATTTAATATTTTAAGCTTCATCAGTTATGTTTATTCCTCGTGTTACTCGGGGTTGTATACCTCTAAAAACATCTGATCTTCTTTCGCAACCTGGTTAGTTTCCCTGTCTCGTTTGAATTCACGAAATTTAGTCTGAACTTATTTTTGTTTCAAACAGTTATTATATATTTATAAAATCGATTCCGATATTTTCAGTCTGTGCGAAACGGTTCTACGTATGAAGTCACTTATTCGATACACGTACATTTGATTTTGAAATGTATTATTCGAAAAAAACAAAACAAAACAAAAAAACAAAAAAAGAAACTAATTTTAAGCGACGAACATTGTCAACGGTAGCCAAACAAAAACAGAAGACAATCATAAACTTTAGACAGTTTAACAGAAATTTTCATCCAGATGTGCAATAACTTATTCGAAAATCAGAAAAAATACAACAAAAACTATAACCATATGTCATCGTTCGAATTTAATATTCACAACTGATTCACACACACACACACACACACACACACACACACACACACACACACACACACAATAACTTCATTTAGTTGCTAGGAAGGTTAGGTCGCTGTGTCGGGCCAACAAGTTTTTATCGTCAGAATCCATCTTGCACATTTAGAAATCTACCATTCGTTCGTGCATTGAATACCGTAACCATATCTGGTTGGGCGTTCCTACTATTCATCTCAAAGTTGTCAACAAAATCCAAAAAAGAATCTGCAATGTAATCGGTCCTAACTTGGTATCTCGACTTCAGTCACTTTCTCACTGACGTGATGTAACTTCACTCTGTCTTTGCTGTAAGAATTGTTCATGGCAAATTCTGTGATGAGCTTTATTCCCAGGTGGACCTCCACGTAAATGTAAGTTTGTTACTAGACTGGTATCTAGGTTCCACCATTTTACGTTTTAAATAGTTAAATGTAATCGCTACTTCTACTCTATCAGTTTCTTTCATTGCACTTCCCGCTTGTAAAACTCTCTTCCATTTACTTGTTTCCCAGATAGCTGCAATATCAGCAAATTTAAATGCGACGCCAATTGCCATTCTCTTTGTTATTAAATACCATTAATCTTTATCCTTTCTTAAATACGTTCTGTTGCGAGATTTCTCTCACTGTAACCCATTCCGCACTAGTGGCAGTCCTGCCTTTCTTGGGGTGAAATAATTAGTATATATATATAAATATATATCCATGTGTGTGTGTGTGTGTGTGTGTGTGTGTGTGTGTGTGTGTGTGTGTGTGTGTGTGTGTGTGTGTGTGTGTAGCAGCGAATGGTTAATTTGGACAGTATTTATAGAAAATGCACAGGAAATCAACTTTACGGTAGTGGGAAAGTAACCGAAGCTCAAGACTCCAGGTCAGTACAAATAACATTGACAATTCTCCTTTGAATTTTATTAAAAATCTCTCAATAAATAACAGAAGCACAGGACGAAATCTACCAGTAATATTCAAAGCATTTTCATATGCAATATTGTGCATATATATATATATATATATATATATATATATATATATATATAATTATGTCACACGCTGTATTATTGCATACCCATTATTTAAGCATAAATTGAAACATACCTATTCATAGATATAGATTCAAATTTTGTGTATGACTTCCTAACATATTTTTATTCTATTATTAATAGTTTAATTAAACATAATGGTTCAAATAAGACGTGCCCAATTTGTTGTAATACGAACACTTGATTTGAAGAATTGTGAAAATTTGTTTTTAATGAAAAATAAATTTCCATTAAAAAGAAACAACTCCACCAAATCAAATTCCAGGAAGAAACTGTTTCGTTCCTACCTGAACAGTCAATGAAGGAGTCAAAATGAGGTTGGAGCATCTGTTTACTTAAGTTTTAATGATAATTGTAATTGTAGTTGTTTCCTTATAAGAACACATTCAGCATTTATTGACAGGACAGAGTTATTCAAGTAATATTTTTAATCATCTAAGAGAAACCATTTTCACTACCATCAGCATGGCTGATAATAACCTTCAATATAATGACTTCAGTCAGTAAAGTGCCATACGTGATACACACTTGGGTGATCATGTCTCGAAAGAGACATGACTGACTGGGCAGAAGATTATCCCGCAGAAGGTTGCCATTGCTTTCTGCAAATAATGACTTATGCTGTTAAAAGATTGTGCCTCTCAGGTTTCCTCCTGGGTGAAAGCCGGCATCGATGATTGCATTCCAGATAAATAAAATCTCGGACATTCTAGATTTTATTAAAAAATGTTAAATGTTTAGAAAAATAATTTATTAGTCAAGTACATTGTCATCGTTCTTATTGCTGACATTTTCGAAGAAACTTTTTTGGGGAGGGGGGAAGGTGATGAGGTAGTTTTTTAATAACTGTACAAAGTCAAATCTTTTTCATTTACATTGTTTTGTAGAGACCGGAACAAATAAAAATTCGCAAAAGCCAAGTCAGGAGAATAAGGCGTGTACTAAAGGGTTTCCGATTTCAACTCTTTAAGCTTCTGCAAAGGTTTGTTTTGCAAGATGCAGTTTTGTTTTGTCGTGGTATAAAATAACGCTTTTTCGATTTTCTAAAACCAGCCATTTTTCTTGAACACAAATCTATTCAAATGGCAAAAGCCGTTGAGATATACATTTTCAAATGCTTAGTAATTTCTTCCGACGAAAGATTTAGTTTATTCTCCACGATCGCAAACAGATAGTCTTCATCAACGTGGGAATTAATTAACAACCAACTAGAAACAGCCTATCAATTAGAATTTTCCTATCTGAATTTTCTAATGAATCCTAATTCTTAAGCGAATGATTGAATATGCTCATGGTGAGTTCTATGACAAAAAATATCGATAGAAGTTCCCCTATGACATTTGAACTTAACAATTTTGACAAAATAATGCAACAGCAATCATAAACATGAATGCAGGTCGTGATTTAAAGAAGTGGATACTGATGAAACAGCCGTTAAACATTTCTAACATCACGAAACTGGAGAGGCTTGTAATCAAAAGCCTACAGAGGAATGACAACATCGTCATACTAGCAGCAGTCAAAGGAAATGCGACTCGACAAAATAGAATATTCAGATAAACTGAAAGACCTTATTAGAAATGGTGGCTATAGCAAAGTATTTAAAGAAAGATCCAATATTGAAAACAGAAAGACAACTGTCGCATATCCTCATCAAGAATACGGACTGAAGATAGTTACGTATATGACACCTTCATACTCTGGACATATCAGAAAAAGGTCAAGCTATAATTGGACTATGTGAACTCAATAAGAACATCAATACAGTTTACAATGGAGAAAGAAAAGAAAAACAAACTAGATTTTCTTAATCATTTTCTTTCTCATGGGTTCAAGGCAATCCAACATTCAAGGACACATGGCACAGGGAAGAAAAGCGTTGATTGGATTCAATGACTTGTGAGTTCAATATCTGGCTACAGCAGGGGTGAATAAAATACTTAAAGGGATGAGTTAAGGAAATATTATTGATACTGAGACATATGCAAGACGCATGACTCGAACTTTGTGAATATAACTAACAAAAATAGAAGACAACAGTCCAAACAATGTAAATATCGTATTACCTCATCTAAAAAATATAGACAAACTTATCAATATTCAGTTAACATCTTAAGCTACTGAAGTTTTGATATTTGAAACAAAAGTGCTTATAACATTTTGATAAACTGTCCTTATTGTGTTATCTGTAAAGTAGCTGTTTTCAAGTAAAGAAAAAAATGATTATAGTGTGCTCAATTAGAAAAGATGATATACTTAGAAGAGGTTAGCTTGTCAGGACAATGTATAAAGATTTTGTGCAAGGTATAAAATTTTATCTCTACAAATCTAAGTTCTTGTGCCAGACACAAAAATTTAGTAGAAACAGCAAGACATAATAATAGGCGCAAAAAAGACATTGACAAAGTAAAATAAAAACAACAACATGTATTTATATTACAATTACGAAAAAAAGTACAAAGTTTGCACAAAGATTTACTTTAATGTGTCTATTAAGACAGGATAACAATTTCTAATAAAAAGATCACCAGCAAAATATGGAAAAATAATGTTGTTCGGTAAACGACAAGGATTTTTAAAAATGACGAAAAGAGAAAACAATAAGGCAATTAAAAACAAAGGTTTAACCACCTTTGAGAAAAAAACGAAAAGGCCTATTTGCCCCACAGTCTTCACTGCCACACAGTATTTTCAGGTGCTCTTTTGATGTCAGTGCCTTCTTTGGTGTTGACCTGTCTTCTTCCCTTCTGCCAAAAGGTCTTCTGTCTCTTAACCTGAATTTCATTTATTAAAAAGAATTAAGCTCATCTCCGCCCCACAATTCGTGATGTTATTAGAGCTGGAGACCACGTCTCTCATTGGCTAGTATATGCATAAAAAATATTTGACAAAAACTGGAAATAGATACTTCGCAAATTTTGGCGGGTTTTAACCACCGGACCAAAAAAAAAACATATACAATTGTAACAATTTTTTAACAAATCGTCTGGCCTTCTATCAAAAGAACGTATATATTCAAGAAACCGAAGCGATTATACATTTGTACAAGTTTAACATTTTTAAAATAATGAAAATAACTTTTTTTGTAAATGCTCTCTAAAGAGATAAAACGCTAATTTCAACAAAGCGTGTCATTTACAGTGAAAAAATATGGTAATTTCATTTTATTGTCTTTAATCAGGTCCTTTTATTGTGAAATTTACTGATTTGAAACACTGAAATCATTTTTTTACACATTAAAGATGGTTTCACTGATAATGACTTAATTTTTTTTTTCAAACACAAGATTTTTGTATCTAGATTTGTAAGAAAAGATCTCACATGATTTATTAATAAATAAATTAAAAGTTTTTTGGCTCACGGCCACAACACGTCGAAACACGTCCGATCATAGAAGTTAAACAAGTTCGATCCTGGTCAGTACCGAGATGTGTGACTTTGCTGTAATTTTGGGTATGCAGATATTGTTATGGGTTAAGGCTCCGAATTGAAAATCGGAAAACCGAATTTCAATTCATGTCGGGTTCTTTATAATCACTTCCATGCAAATACCCTTGAGAAAGGTGATCCACCTCTTCTCCCACATTAATTAGCAAGGCTTATCAATCGCTTTTTACCGGGTTCGCTTCTTTCAAATTATAACCTCTGTGTAGAAAACGTAATATAATGCGCCTCACATACACCTGACAAGTCAATCGTTTTTTACATATTCGTTTCTTTCAAATTATGACTTGCGTGTAGAAAACCTAATATTGACAGGTCAATTGCTTTTTACCAGGTTCGCTTCTTTCAAATTCATCTCTGACCTCGAGAAGTAAAGAAAATACTAACAAATTTTACTTCATTCCTAATCTAAGCGTTTATTTCGTCTACATCGTGCGCGAACACACCCTAGATTTAAAATGCATTTTTTAAAATGAACAATCTTTCTTGAAGCTTTTCTTTACGTTTTAATTTTAAACTAATAGATTAAATTTATTATTTCTAACGAGCAAATTATTTGATGTAGTTAAAAAGTAATTTACCTTGTTTGAATTTATTTTTTAATCGCTAAAATGTCTGATGATATGTTTAGCCATATTTACAAATCTGTCAGCACAAAGTAAACCTCTTTATTATAAAAAATATCAATAAGGGCTGATATATCGTTCTGATTCTTATAACGATGGCGGTAATGACGCAACAAAGTAAAAAATTACAGTTTAAAATCTTACTGAACGTAACTAAAAATTCTGCACAGCAAACATGGTGTGTCTGTGAATTTTTAATTGTTGACAGACCACACATTCTACGCATAATTTCTCAATGGATTTGTCCATTTAAGGCCAAAAATATTTTGATTTTAATAATTTCGAAGAAGTACCTACTCTAGGGTGAGCTAAGCAACGTAAGCTAGTAAACTTTGTTCTATATACCCTATGTAAATGTAGACCAAATAAAAAAAAGAAGGCTATGCACGTGTTCGCTCTTCTTTTTATATTTATTTAACGCTTTCGCGTTTCTGCTTGACTTACGCATGACGTCAGTTGACCCAGTAAGCTGTGTTCAGGTTGAAATATGGTATAATTGAAAGAAAAAAAGAATGTATTGAAAAAAGGACGCGCGTGCACACACACAGTTTCTCTGTCACTTTATTAGTAAAAAGGAAAGGGTATATTTCAATACGTTTTACTACCTATCAACACACAGTTGTTGACACGGAACTGTTAACAACTCTCTCGATAGACTTATTTTTAACTTTTTTTTCGAATGAGGACAATTGCGGCAACCATTACTTCATGGATATAACGTGAACCTCTTTTTTAAGTACTTGTAATCCTTTAAATTTGATAAAATATTATAAGTAATTTAATATATTTTTTTAAATTTTAGGTACTTTTGCTTTAAAGTCTTACTAGAAAAAATGTTAAAAAATGATCAATAAATTTTAAATTTAATATAGTTACCGCCATAAACCACAATATTAAAAAATAAGATTTTATAATGATGTCGTTTATGGACACCGGTGTTTGCAAAATATGTTGCATTTATACACGCACAGAAATAATTAAAAATTCTTTTTAAATGCTGAATCTGAGTACACTTTTCTATTTACTTAATTAATATAGTTTTTACTTAATAGCAATAACAACTAAACGCTACAAATTTATGTATCATATAATTTTATGTTATTGTAATTAAAATTTTTCAAAAATGAAAACAATTCTTGTAAAAACCCATTATGTATCGTAAAATTATTTTAAAGAGAATAGTGAGTATAATATATGTTACTGATAAAAGCAATTAAAACCTTTCTAATTAAGCAATATCTTAATTTATTGCATTTTTTAATCTTCAGAGCTACCTACCTCCACTAAATACACATACACGCATATATATATATATATATATATATATATATATATATATATATATATATATATATATATTCTATTAAATATAAGAGACAATGAATGTCTATTATGTTTAATCATGAGCCGTTCTAAACGTCGTATTTTTGCTTTAATTTCAGTTGAAAATAAAGACAAAAATTCTCCAACATTTGGATAATTATTTATTGGTTTTCTTCTCAGCTTTCGGCTTACATGAGCCATCTTCAGAGAGGTAGTTTAAACTGAAATATTATAAAATCCACCATCACCGACGATTTTATTTTGTGTTGACATAAAACTCCGCTTGGCAACGGCAATAGTTACCAAAAATAATAAACGCAGTTCTTAAGTTTGCGATGCGGTTTTATGACGTCATTCAGAGATTGCATCTCTGATACTAATCAAAAACCTAGTACATATATTGGTTTTACTACAACCACGCTCTCCCGTAGACTTACATGTCATCTTTCAGATCAGAGTAGTATTAAACAACATTTCTCTGAAAAACATAAACATGTAGGTAATATCAGACAGATTTTAGTCAACAATACGGTGATCCTTACTCATACACACAGTAAGAGGAACCTGCAGATACTGGAGGCCATGTACATCAAATCAAAACAACCAACACTCAATAAAATCAACTTTAAAACAGGAAATAACATATTACATTGCATTTGACCACATGGTTTTGTTGTCATTTCGCGCTATCCCGCGGTGTGACGTCATAAAACCGCATCGCAAACTTAAGAACTGCGTTTATTATTTTTGGTAACTATTGCCGTTGCCAAGCGGAGTTTTATGTCAACACAAAATAAAATCGTCGGTGATGGTGGATTTTATAATATTTCAGTTTAAACTACCTCTCTGAAGATGGCTCATGTAAGCCGAAAGCTGAGAAGAAAACCAATAAATAATTATCCAAATGTTGGAGAATTTTTGTCTTTATTTTCAACTGAAATTAAAGCAAAAATACGACGTTTAGAACGGCTCATGATTAAACATAATAGACATTCATTGTCTCTTATATTTAATAGAATATATTTAGAAAATTACTTGCTGCCTCGATATACTAAATATATATATATATATGTATGCGTGTGTCTGTATATATATATATATATATATATATATATATATATATATATATATATGTGTGTGTGTGTGTATGTGTGTGCGCGCGTGTGTGTGTGTGTGTGTGTGAAGAGAGAGAGAGAAAGGGAGAGAGTGATATGGATGGAAATATATATAAATGTGTATGCGCGCAGGTGCACATCAATTAATATAACAGTGCCCAATGCAGTATAACAGACCAAAAAGAATATATTAATAAATATATATATTATTCTATGTTTTAAGCACGACTAGGAGTTACACGCGTTATGCAATCAGCAGGGGTATGTGATGAACTAAAAGTTTTTTGATTTGAATAAGGTATTAGCGTTCCTTAAGTTAAGGTCGTTATAAATAATGAATCGGATGTCCAAATTATTTCATTGTTAAGCGTATAATTTACTTAGATTAATACCGATACCTAAAATGGAATAGGATATTAAAATCATAGTAGAAAAAAGGAAAATTATATTTCCGATAATATCAATCCCACGTTGTAGGGGACGTAACTAGTTTTTTTTACATTAGGGACAAGGCGTTTGAAATTGAATGGACATATCTTTTAAAGAATAAAAAAAGAATTAAATTAAAAAATAAAAAAAAAGGATAGAAAAAAATAGAAAAATTGCAAAATATTTAAAAAATAATTAAAACATTGAAAAAGGTAAAATGAAAATAAATAAATAAGCACACATATACATGCTTGCAGGTAGCTTCACTCATTTCCGATATGTAAATTTGAAATTGAATTTTTAAAAATAAAAAAGTTTTCTTGAAAATTTATTTATTTTTAATTAAAAGCTAAGTGATTAAATTTACTATTCTCAGTAAGCAAAATACTCTGGTGTATTTCAAACATAAATTATTTTGATCGGGATGTAACATTTTGAGATTATTTTTTTTTGTTCATTTTTAATTTTTCGGTCATTTTTAAGCGATTGACTGATTTGTTAACAGAAGTCAACTTTCAGTTTTAAAATTCTTGCAAAAGTAAAATAAACATCTGTGACACATTATTATTGAAAAATTAGCAAAATTTATGTTAAATTAATATGATTTACATAAGTATTACTTATTTAAAACATCACTCAATAAATCACGGGACTGATATATAGATGGCGCAACTAATAAATTTTTTTATGAAATATTAACCTTCAAATGACTAGTGATTACATTTGTGACTCATAGAATTATTAGTTTACAAATTTTAGTTATTTAAGTGAAGCTACTGTTGCAAATTTTCAAAACAATGGAAAAATATCATGTGTTGATAAAGCATTGCTTTCTGATGGGAAAATAATGTTCAAGTAAAGCAATAGCTTAGTAAGTGTTATTCAGACTCTGCTCCATCGGAAACAACGGTTAAGAGGCGGAACACTGACTTTAAATGCGGTCGTACAGATACAAATAATGCTGAACACTCAGGTCGCCCCAAATCGGCAGGTGTCTCGGAAAACACCAAAAAATATTCACAAACTCCGTTTGTTCGATCGTAAATTGAAGTGACCTGAGATAGAACAGGAGTTGAACATATCAGAAGGGAGTGTATTTATCATTTTGCATGAACATTTGTCAATGAGAAAGTTGTGTTCAAAGTGAGTGCCGCGTTTGCTCACAGTCGATCAAAAACATCAATAGGTCGACAATTCAGAACGTTGTTTGCAACTGTTTCAACGTAACAAGAAGGAGTTTTGGCATAAATATATGACAGTGGAGGAAACATGGATCGACCACGTCAACTTGGAGGCAATTTGGCATTCAGCTGAATGGACAGCAGCAGGTGAAGGACGTCCAAAACGACCAAGACGCAAAAACAAGCAGTCAAGGTTTTGGCCTCCGTATTTTGGGATGCGCACAATATGTCCTGTGAGTTTAAAATTCTCTTAGTAACGTTTGTCGTCTTCCCTTCACTTCTATTTACTGTTTTGCCAATATTTGCATAAGCATAATATTTGCATAATATTTGCATAATATTTGCATAATATTTGCATAAGCTTCTTAGGTAAGTTATTTGCTTCTTTCCTATGAATCTCTTGTCTTCAATGTGTCTTGTGAGTGTAAAATTATCTTCGCAAATTTTGTCATTTTTCCATCTTCCCCAATCACTGTTCTGACAAATATTTGCACCTGCTCATAACGTAAGATATTTTCTACCCCACTGTCTCTCTTACCTTCAATATGTTCTGTGTGTGTCAAATTATCTTAGTAAAGTTTGTTTTTTTTCTATCTCTCCTAATCCCTTTTCTTCCAAACATTTCCACATGCACATTAAATCAGTTAAGTGCCGTACGGGATACACGCTTAGGCGATCATGTCTCGAAAGAGACATGACTGAATAAGCAGAAGATTTTCTCGCAGTAGGTTACCATTACCCTCTGCCGTAGACTGGTTGCAAGGATATTTGCGCGTAAGTGAATACAAAGAATTTAACTGGATTTCGAAATCGGCTCTCCGATTTCTCGTTCCGAGTCGATATCCACTGCACCAGAATTATTAAGTAGGTTAATTCGTCTTTCTCCCTTACCTTCAATAACACCTGTGAGTTTCAAATTTCCTAAGCGGTCTTTTCTCCTTATGCAATCTTGTAAAAGCCTTTTCTTTTCAAACGTAAGTAATTTATTGAATATTTAGAGCTTAGTGAAAATTAAGGGAATTAATTTATTAAATAAATTTATTTAAGAAATGACCACACTTTGGTAAAAACCTAGTCGGGTGTCATTTCTTTTGATCAGTATTATATATAAACACGCACGCACGCACGCACATAGTGGCACATGCGAGCACACGCACTGACATATATAAACACACAACTATATGGATTATATTTTTAGTTTGTATAATATTTACTTACCAGTCAAGGAAAATTATGTAGCGGCAATAACGGATGAAAATAACTGTATATTGACCCGACCGGAAAGTCGTTATTCTAAAGGTAAGTATATATATATATATATATATATATATGTGTGTGTGTGTGTGTGTGTGTTTATTGAATGTTAAAGAGACCAGTCTGAGAAAATACTTTCATAACCAACATAAAAAAAAACAGGAAATCCGTAAGCAAAGGTTACATTGAACAGGTCATATAACCAGAGAAGATGAGAAATGCATCCTCAAATAACTTTTGTATCGATGAGGAAAATATCTAAAAAAAAAAAAAAAGCACAAACCGGAAGAGCTTTTTAAGTAGTTCAGTTTGATGAATAATGCTACTGAAAAATTAAAAATAGAAGGAAAATACCTTTTGTTCTTCTTCATTCAGGCCGTAAGCGATCATAGACTTCCACTTGGTTCTGTCTCTTGTTACTCTCAATATTTTCCTCTCGGTATCTCTCCTAAAGCTCACTCTGTCATCCATTTGCTCAGGCCTATCAAGTAGCTCTCGCGCTCCTTTCCCCTGTCTAGCTTTCTTTCTATCCGTCCTGTGAGTATTTAATTTTCCAGGCCTTTATTCATCATTACCTGAAACTTCATCTGTATCTCCCTGATGTTGAGTATGATTTTTCTTCTCGTTTGCATATTCTCCAACTCCTCATCGTTGCTCACGTGCTCAGTCCTTCTGTAAAACCACATTTCTGCTATCTCAAGCCTCTTCTTCATCCTTGAGATCCTCTAACATTCACTTCATGACAGAAAGACAGATATCACATAGCAATCAAGCACCTTTTCTTTGTTTTCAATGAGATTTACCTGTCTCTCAATATTCTGGTTAGCTTTTGATATGCGTCCTTGGCCATTCCAATGCGTTTTTATTTCTCACATCACATTTTTCATAAGAAAACACTTTCCAGGTATTTAAATTTCTTTACTTCTTTGATTTTAATTCCTTCGACCTGTAGTTGGCATTATGGGGGTCTCTTTCTGCTGATAACCATACATTCAGTTTTCTTGAAGTTTATGCTTAGTCCTTTCTTCTCGCTTTCTCTTGTCCTGAAAAGCTCGTTGAAGAAAACCGGACAGTGTCACGAAGGCGGAAAGAACGACAAGAAAGAGTTAGCCAATTGATGAAGACATTTCGTATATGCTATTTGTGACCGTGTCTGTCTTCTGTCAAGCCAGATTCATCAGACACATGCGCGGCCATAAATTATGGCCTTCAACTGATTCAACTCAACTAATGTATCTCGATTTTTCTCTGTACAATTTCTAAAAAAGAATATAGAAATAGTTCTTGACTATTGATGCATGTAAAATCTCGCAATATCAATCTACAATCCTATTTAACCGTTTTCTTATTAGAGATCGTTGACCGAGCAGCCATTGCTACCGTCGGTTGAAAGTTAGAAAAAAATTTTATTAGGATTTTTCATCAAAATGTTTCTGAACTCCAGCAATTTTATTACTCTTTTCAGTTTAGTTAGAGTTCCCTTTCTAAAACTTTGTTTGAAGCAGTGTGAAACTTCAACATCTTGATTACATTACTATGCTCTCTTCGATTTAGATGTGATTTTAGTTGTCGGTGTTGTTGAAAACCTCCAAGCGATGCGGTTTCTGATATGTGAAGAGTTACTTTATTTGTTATTCTGTAACTCTAGTCCGAGAAATTCGAAGAAGAATCGACTTTTCTAAGGCCTATAAGCTTTATTGTTTCGAAAGCACTTTTCGTCAGTGATCTGAGAACGCGATTGCATACGGATGACAATGTTGACGTTACCAAACGAATTTGACTTTCCGGAAACAGTCGAGTAAACAGTTTTGTATTGTCTTTGTAGAAAAAGTTTAAATCCACTGCAGGTTTTAAGGGTTAAAAATCCACAATTGTACATATTTCACTTATATTATTTATTTCATTCATTTTTAGGCATTTGAAAAAGTATGCCACAACAAAATGTTGAAACTGCTCGATAACCTTAACCTATATTAGAAGAATGCAGTGCCTACTTCGAATTCTAGTTGAATTCCTTACATTCACTTACGCACAAATACCCTTAGGAAAGGTATTAATCCCTCTGTTCCCTCCAGTTATGGGTTAAATAACAGGATAGATTGGGTTTTATAGCCCTGGATGGAAACCAGTTTCCCACAGAAAGTAATGGCAACCTACCTCGGGATAATTTTCTGCCCAGCCAGTCATGTCTTTTTCGAGACATGATCGCCCAAGCATGTATCACGTATGGGATTTAACTGACTGATTGACACCAACAGGAAACCGCTCGCATACAAACAAAAAATGAACTCGGTACATATAGAAAATTAAAAAGGATGTGTCTTCGCAACGAGCTAATTCCCAGAAGATTTTGAGAGAATTAGGCACCCGACAAGGTTTTATTAGTGACGGCCACAGTCTCACCAAAATATGTCTATGCAGATAATACAGCGATGATAGCAAATAGAAAAAAGAAAACTACAGGAACAGCTACAAAATGCAGTAAAGAAAAGCGAAAAAAAGATGTGAACAATAAATTGGAGTAACAACATGATAAACATTCTAATCATTAATTGTAAAAAAGAAAATGTATGGTTTGCAGCAAAAAGAAGAATAGATGCGAACTACGAATTAGAGTAGTAAAATAAAGCGAGATGAAAAAACTAACAATTTTAAGAAGACAAAATATATGGGTGCCAGCAAAAGGGGCAGCTCAACTTGCAATTTACTTTTTGAAGAGACCAAAATCAAAATCTACCTATTACTTTAAATTTAAACATCTAGGAAAGGTTTTTTTATAGACAACGGAAAGTGCAATATACAAATCCGAAGGTTCATTGGTATTGCCAAATATGTCTTCAAAAGCTAAGCAAAGTACTTAGAGGAAACTTTCATTAGAAAAAGGGTGTTGATATTGTTAATAATAGCATCTATCCCTTTTATTGAATCTCACTTGAAGATGCAAAGAAATGATGTGTGCAAACGTTGAAATCGCAAGAGCAAAAAAGAAAACAACAATATATATATATATATATATATATATATATATACTGAAAACTTTTCCTAGTTATCTAAGCATAAAAGGTAATTTTTTTAATTTTTCAAATTTATATATATGAATGTGTGTGTATGTGTGTGAGTGATTATATTCTCAGATAGTGTGTATGTTTAGGAAAGACAAAATGAATAAAAATCATTGAGAGAGCTGCTATCGAATCTTATCCAAATATCAATCTACGCTCAGGTTCTTTTCCAATCTCTACTTTCCTGAAGAAATTACTACTTTCCCAAGTCAACATACACAACAACAAATAGGTTGAAAAAAATAAAATTTAAATCCGTCACTTCAGCCTTCGAAAATGTACACCACAAACGTCCAAAATCCAGAAAATATTGAATATTAATTGTACACTTTACTTTTCAGCAGACATTGAATTAGGACACATTGTGGCCTCTTCACTCTTTCACTGACCTTTCAACAACCTGATGAACATTCATCAATGTTCTCAAATTTACAAGCGTTTATAAATGATAAATCTCGAAACATAGAAATTTCCGTGTCGCAATGTACTTTTCAATAAATAAAAATAATCATATATATATATATAATTATATGGTTATATATCAATTTTACATTGCGACATGGAAATTTCTGTTTCGAGATAGGTTCTCATCATCAGGCAATGTTGGTGTGGTTGTGCAGATGATTTACATTTAAATGACAAATTCTTTTGGTTTGCTGTGAATGTATGTGGGTGTTTTTTTGTGTGTCTGGCTAATCAGAATGGAGATTCACTTTGGGGTTTGACCCCGAAGAATACATGCTAACCAACTTTTTTCCTCTTCTTTTTTCTTTTTCCTTGACCCTATTCTTCTCTTGTCTGTTTTTCTTCCTTAATGTTTTACCTCGCTTAATGTTTTACCTGATCTTATCATTTTCCCTTCAGTTTTATTACATTTGATGTGATATTCCTTTTTAGTACCAATCCCCTATCCTTTCCTTACTTATCCTTTTTTGTTAAAGAAAAGATTTTTTTCCAAAAACCCTAAACTGCGATTTTTTTGTTCCATCTATCCATTTGTTGTAAAGTTTTTTTATCCTGATACAAAGGGGGGATTTATTTTTAAAAAAAGTTATTCTATTTTTGACTTTATTTTTACCTAGTTCACCTGTGATTATTTTTCTTATGTACTTGTTAGTTATCAAAATAAAAAAAACCTTGAGTCCTCTTCATTTGGAATATATATATATATATATATATATATATATATGTGTGTGTGTGTGTGTGTGTGTGTGTGTGTGTGTGTGTGTGTGACTCATTGTCGATTTGCTACGAATGTGTCTTCTTTATATTATCGCTCTGGTTCGATTCTCACTGGGTACCCCATGCTTTCGGCCTTGTGCCACATCTAAGCGGAGCTTAGAAAATCAATATATTATCGCTCTGGTAGGGAGCAGATGACAGTGCCCAGCATATTTTGAAAATGCCTGGAAATCATACATCAGGTGTATTTTCAGTAAAAATGAGTTGACGAAACTGTTCGGAAGCTGCCGATGTTTCTTTTAGCACGAACCCACGAGTGACCGCGACCGAGGTTTTGAGCGAACCATAGCTGGGGTTGATCAAAACCTTGTGATTAAAATTGAGTAGACGAAACTGTCTGGAAGCCGTCGATGTTTGGGTTAGTACGAATTCACAACTCATTGCGATCGAATTAGAGCCTTACATACTCGGATTGATCCAAGCTTTGTGAATAAAATTGGGCAGAGAGAACACTCTGGAAGCTGTCGATGATTTGGCTAGCACGAATTACCAAGTCATTGTACCATACTCAGGTTGATCAAAGCTTTATGAGTGAAATTAGATAGAGGGAAGTATCTGGAAGCCGTCGATCGTTGTCCTAGAATGAATTCAAACGTCATCGAGACCGAGCGTTTAAGCAGACCATACTCGGGTTGATCAAGCACTGTGAGTGAAATCGGGCAGACTGAACTGTCCGGAAACCGTCGATAGTTGGGCTAGAACAAATTCACAAGTCATCTCGATCGAGGGTTTGAGCATACTGACCTTCTTCAAAATGGTGATCATGACAGATTATACATTCTCCTAAAAAAACTGTAAATATAGTCCGCTCCGCATAGTTACAGGTCAAACAACAGACTGACTTCGCGAGTGTTGAGCAAGCAGAAATATACCTGTAACAGAGATTGGCTAGCCGTAGTAGAAGATGGTTCTGATAAGAAACGAAAATCGGCCATTATATGAGAGAGAGAGAGAGAGAGAGAGAGAGATAGAGAGAGAGAGAGAGAGAGAGTATGATATAGATGAATAAATAAGAAAAGAATAAAAATATATGGATAAATTGTCGTCTAGATTAAATGATATTTACCAAAATTGCACAAAAATATCTTGAAATATTAAAGCGAAACTTTAGCCGACTATTTATTCATCTCACCATCTCTCTCTACATATATATATGTGTGTGTGTGTGTGTGTGTCTGTCTGTCTGTCTGTCTGTGTGTGTGTCTGTGTGTGAAGAGAAAGCGAGAGAGAGAGAGAGAAAGAGAAAGAGAAAGAAAGAAAGAGTGATAGAAAATCTTTTTGTATATTTTTTGTCAGTCGATAATATGGTATTTGTTTTTGCTTAATTTCTTTACTTTTTGGTTCTGAGTTTTCTTCACTCAAACAATCAATGGGACATTTCCCGGTTGCGACGCATCAGCTCAGCGGCAAGGGTGCTGGTATGACCAGTTGGGTTGGCCAGCAATTGATTTCTAGCCAAACATGCACGGTCAGTTACATCTTCATTGTCCCGGAACAAAGACCAGAATCAGCCGCGCCCAGCTGGTCAAAGGCAGTAACTCTTATTTTGCGTTGCGACAATACTTATCTCCTTAACGCTAATACAGCAGTAAAGTGCGCATGCGTGCTAATCTGCGTACGACATGTCTAGTCCTGTTTGAAATGAGCGATCTATCTATCTATCTATCTATCTATCTATCTATCTATCTATCTATCTATCTATCTATCTATCACGATCTTAGTCTGTTCATATCTATCTATCTATCTATCTATCTATCTATCTCTTTGAAAGTAAAAAAATGTCAGTGCCTAGCGGACCTACTACCATCAATAGTTTACCGTGAATTACAGTATAAACTTCCATCTTTGTATTTGGCAGTTACTACGTTATTTAGATATTTAGAGAAGATATTTCCAAAGAGGTCTTCTTCTTTTGTATAGACTGTCTCGTCACGGAGTGGCTGATCATGGCTCTCCGCGACTTCCTATCCATTCTAGCTCTTTGTAATATATGTCCTTTTACTGTATTTTTACTTTGGGTCAAATCCCTAGAAATAACCAACGTCTACATCCATTTGGCCATCTGTCCTTGAGTTCTGAGTTCAATATCAGGCTACAACAGTGGCGAACAAAAGACTTAGAGGGTTAAGTTAAAGGGAGATAACTAGATGGCTGCCAGAAGTTCATCACACATGGAATGAGAATGATATACATTACTGATCGTAATAAAGCGTTCGGTTCGGCATTTCTAGCACCTGAAGAAGGCCAAGGTGTACAATGGCCGAAACGTCGTAAACATGGAAGTAAAAATGAGGACAATAGCCCGAACAATGTAAATAGTGTAGTTTTTATTTTCTTTAAAACATTCACATGGCTTACATGTTCAGTCCAGCATTCGTCTGAAAAATCACATCTGTTCCCATTGTCATCTCCGAAGAAATTGTCCAGCACCAACTGCCATATAAGACACTTGATGTTACACAGTCTCGTATCCATAAAGAATAAATACAAAATTATTGTGTCAAAAATAATTATAATAAAATAATTATAACAATTATAATTATCTTTAATTCACTCATTCTAAATTAATGAGAGTCAACCCCATTTTTCTCCTCTGCACACACAAAAGTATGGCACTCTCACCATCCGACAAGCAGTTCGGAGGAACATGCCATTAATATGTTCGTCAACGAAAATGTAATCTTTTTTTTCTGGCCATAATATTAATATTAATATTTATTTTTTATCATCATACAAAATTCCCTCGACACTTCTTGCATTTTTCAAGCTGTTGCATGTGACCTCATCTGCCCTGGATGGGGCTTCCCCAGCCCAGATACGTAGCCTACATTGGTGCCAGTTTTTTTGTAAGCGATCGTCACAGCAGCACCTTCGTTCGTCGATTACTTACCAGTTGTTTCGTGCTAAGTAAAGATATTATTCAAAATGTCAAAAATCCCTAGATTTATATATTTTTGTACACATACAGAAAGTACAAAACATTATTTTTACGGGAAATATTAATTTAATCACTTAAAAATCCGTGTGAGCAATACACGACTAAAGTCATTATCTGCATCTGTATGGACACAAAATTGATTAATTTTAAGATAAAACTACATTCAGGTTACATGTATAATCGATGTAACGAAATGTATCTAATGCCAAATAGGTGGGGTTTTAAGGTATTTTTTTAATGTTTGGTTATAGTAAGAAAGTTGATTTAGTCATATTTTATTGAAAATTCTTTTTTTATTCTTTTTTATTTTAGAAAACTGAAAATGTCTTCTAGTTTTGTATTCAAAAATGTTTTACTGAGAATACTTTTTTCCTTCAAAAATGTATTGTTGGTAATAATTTTCCTTCAAAATTGTATATTTTTCTATAAAAATCTGTTTTTATGGACATATTTCTATAAAAGTCTATTTTTATACTTTCATAGTGTTTTGACCCCAGTTTGGGGGTTAACTATTTGCCCATAGCTGGGACCCTAACAGGTGCTATCTCTCCGGATCAGGGTGAACCTGAGAACAACAACAATTAAAAGGTGGTTCCATGCTCGTCACAACCTTCCAATCAAAGGCCTTGCTGCCGGATAAGTTTACCGTCATGCCCAGGACCCGCTGTATTTCATCTTAACATCAAGAACTGGAAAGGAACTTTATACAAATAAATAGACATATATAACTATATTATTTAATGAAACCGGTTTGAAAAAATATATATATATATTCTAAGCAAATAGTGTTAAATGTAGCAGACAATGAATGTCTATTATGTTTATTCATGAGCCGTTCTAAAAATTTTGGCTTTAATTTCAGGTGAAAATAAAGGCAAAAATTGTCCAGCATTTAGATATATTTTTATTATGCTGGTTTTAAGCTTTTGGCTCACATGAACCATCCTCAGAATGGTTACAGGGACGTTAACATAAAGACATCTACCATTGTGTTGACATAAAACATTGCTATGTGACGACAACAGTCACCAAAAAGCAGACGCAGATTGTAAATTTGTAATGCGGTTCTATGACGTCATACCACGTGAGAGACCGAAATGTTAACAACAGAATCATAATGACTAATTTCAATGTAATGTTTTGACTAGATTGTTAAACCAATTAAGCCCATCATATATTATACAAAAATTAAAATAATTGACCTCATAGTATCTAATAACCTTACAACCACTCAACTAAATTCTCTACAAAAAACCAATGCAGTGTAGCAATGTACAGAGAATTATTTATTATTTATTATTACTTACCATATTTTAATTTTATCTTTTATATTTGTTATTATTTCATTGTTATTTTTTATTATTTTGTTATATATTTTATATTTATTGTTATTATAATTATTTCTATAACATATTTTTTATTTATCTTATGTTTATGTTTATTTTATTTATTTATATTATTTTAATTTAATTTTAACTTTAATTTTAATTTTAACTTTATTTTATTTCATCTTTTCAATTTATTATATTAAGTCTAATGAATTATATCTTCGCGTTTTTTTAAATGTCCTTTATTTTACGTTTTATAATTAATTTTTCTGTTTGTGCATGTGCTTTCATCATTTTTTGAAATGGCCAAAGATTTAACTTGAAACACTGTAACCGATGTCTATATCTGTCTGCAATTCACTTACGGCCAAAATTTAAAATTTCTCTCTCTTAGCCGTTTCCATTGGTTCTTTCCTCTCTATATTTTCTCACTTATTTTCCTTTTCACTTTCTATTTCTTTTGTATCTTCCCTTTTTCTCTTTCTTCTCCTATTCTTGATTTCTTATCTTATTTTCTAATCTCTTCTTTCCTCTTTCTTTCATTTTTTATTTTAAATATCTTTTTACTTCGTACAGAAAAAACAAATTCACATAATAAAGAGAAGTCTTGTTCTTTAATGTGTATTTTTAAATAAATCGTTTATTACCAGTATCGTTAACTGCCTGATGAAATATTGTTCTTTCAATGTCTAAACAAAATGTACAATTTTATAGCAGTTTGCACATATTCTAACAATAAATAATAAATATTCATTGCTCTATTTTTATACTGAGCTTTGTTTTAAATAATTGTTTTGAACGTTGTAATTATTTTCTTCGTTCTTATTCATTTGGATATATATGTATATTTTTTCTTTTGTTTGAACATTTATTTTTACTCGAACTTGAGTAGATAGTCTGTCTTCCTATAATTAAACAGTACATTTTTATGTAAATAATATTTGAATATTCGAGAATTCTCGTTAAAGTAATGTCTATCTTCCTGCAGGATTCAAAACTTCGCCTCCAGTATAGCTGAGAGAAGCCGCCAGTAGACCTGACAGACGACAGAGGATTTCAAGGTTTAACCAAGTTGAATTGGGCCATATAAATACATAAGTTCCAGCTTTCTCACAACATTTTTCACAGATTATCCATTCAAATACTATCTATTAAAAAGAATGTTCAAACTAAAAATTTTAAATAAATATGTCAGTCAATCCCATTTCGTACATTTCCGTATAATTTCGTAATATATATATATATATATATATATATATATATATATACACACATATATATATATATATAGTTCTGTGTATGGCTAGTGCTTTTATGAAATGGTTATGTATCAGGTCCCTTTTATGTTCATAGATACAGTTTTTAATTTTTCTATATTTTCAAAATGCATTGTGAGGAACAATTTTAGAAACTCATTCATATGTCTACCTCTGAATTATGATTGTTATTGATTTTTTGGGCTCTGATCATATACATGCTTTTTCCTTTCACACACACACACACACACACACACACACACACACACACACACATATATATATATATATATATATATATATATATATATATATATACACAAGGGACTATGAGAAAATCGTATTCATTTTATATTTTTAATGCTTGTTTTTTGCTTTTGATTTTGTCATTTGGGCACCATCTCTGCGAAAAAGGCCACCATCAAGCAATTCTCTCCGCTGAAATTTGTAAATGGTATACTGTAGTTCTGATCATATAAATGATTATATATATATTATAGTCATCTATAGAACGTTCTGTTTCGCAGCTCATCAGTACGCTTAGATATCTGATTGCTTTTAGACAGGATTGAAATCCGACCGAAATGATATTACAGAATGAACGACGCGTAAATGCGTGAGTAGCTACCGTCTTTAAAGTCTACCATTTCTCCATAGTGCTCAATCGTCGTGCGAGAGCGTATATATAACAAAAAATGAATGAAATATCACTGCTCAATTAAGTGACAAACTTCTCGACATGGATTCTATTAATTGTTTTACCTTATCTTGATATCAGCACTTTATGACAAAAAAATTGCTTTCCTAAAATGCCTTTCTACTAGTAAACCACTTAAAAAAGAAACAGAAATTTTGGTATTAGTCATTATTACAGTTTAACTCTCAATCTCTCTCTCTCTCCACACACACACACACACACACACACACACACACACACATATATATATATATATATATTAACTGATATTTAGTGGTACAAAACTTCAGTTATGCTTTAAAAGTATTAAGTTTAACATTAGAAATCATATCGAGGGATGAAAAAAAAAACAACCGGTTTCTCGCCTGCTTATCAATGTTCCTTAATCAGAAGAACTTATAGTAAAATATAATAAATATGATGTATGAAATAGTTAACGATGAGAATGGGGGAATGAACTACTAGAAACTGATCACAGCAAGATCCAGAAAACACTCTCGCTGTTTACACAACGAGAGTGTGTAAGACCTGATGTAAACCTAATCTAGTACTTTCAAATGAAAATGTCAATATGAATTGGCTAAAACAGAAAACCAATCCTCCCTGATATTTACCACCTTCCCACCAAGGCGGGTGCAGCACAAAGTCAGTTAATGTGGCGATTTTGAGCCCATAAGCTCAAGCCCAAAATATCTAGTAGACCCTGCTTAAGTCAGAGGTCAGTACTTTGTCTGTTAACCCCAGACGAAACTCTACCCTTTAGCGGAGACCCGTCTGAGTACCTTTCTGCCTGAAAGCAGAGAAAGTGGCGGTTAGAGAACCGGTATACACTAAATTCTATAGCACACTTTCTGCTTTTTATCAGATGTTCACAAATTGAGAAACAGTAAGTATTGTGGATGAGTACATTTTGTTGCCAGGCATGGTTCCTGATTTTCAATGGAACATGTTGATTAGTTTTTATATCAAGCTGTTCAGTAATTTTCCCTATATATCTGACGCCGCAGCTACAACCATACTTATAAGCTACAGAACTTGGTGAGTAGGAAGAATGTTCTACGACTAGAAGATAGAATCGATTTAGTACCAAATATAACGCACATCTCAGCAGAAAAATAACACTTCTGCACATCTAAAGAAATTTGCCTAGTTAGGTTTTTCCCTTATCTCCAATCCACGGAAATCTTAAATACACCGAACATTTTGCTATAATAACTTGCTTAATCTTTCTGAAGTCAGTAATCTTGTCACAAATCACCGAATTGACAAACATATGTAGATACCCATTATCGCCTAAAGTTCTCTTTATAAAACAAATTTCACAATCGAGGAACCATTCAGAACAGATCAATGCCCTATACGTTAATCAGGTTTATTTTGCGCTTCTTTGGGAAAAAAGGATCAAAACACGTGTATAAGCTCCTAAAAGTAGACATTCTATACACTGATGTACAAACTATTTTTCTTATGAATATATTTTTATGCAAGTATTTTAAATATTTAAAGGTCACGAGTTAGCATTTTGCACTTACTTTAATAAAAAATATATTTATGGTCATGTATGTTGACTTGGGAATGGAGAGAAAGGCTATATTTGAAAAATATCCAGAGTAAGTTAACATTTTGTCAAACATCGATATTTGCACTCTTTTAATCTAAGTAAAGTCAAAGTTATGATAAAGAAATTTATCCTGTTGTCTTTATATTTTTACAGATCTCTCTCTCTCTCTCTCTCTCCCTATATATATATATATATATATATGTATATATTCTAAACATGTACTGTTAGATATAAAAGACAATGAATGTCTGTTATGTTTAATCATGAGCCGTTCGAAACATTGTATTTTGGCTTTAATTTCAGGTGAAAATGAAGACAAAAATTCTCCAACATTTGGATATTTTTTTTATTAAGTTGATCCTAAGCTTTCAGCTCACATGAGCCATGTTCAGAGAGGTTAAAAACGCCCACTATGAAAGACGATTTTATCCTGTGTTGACATAAAACTTTGCTAAGCAACGACAACAGTCACCAAATTGCAAACGCAACTCGTAAATTTGTAATGCGGTTCTATGACGTCACACAGCGTGAGGGCCCAAAATTGTAACAGAACTATATGTTTAAATGCAATGTAATGTGCTATGACCAGATTTAAACTTGATTTTATTAAGTGTGGGTTGTTTTAATTTAATGTAGATGGCCTCCAATATCTGAAGCTTCTTTTTATTTTGTGCATGAGTGAGTATTATTGTATTGTTGACTAAAATCTGTCTGATATTAACTACATTATGTTTTTCTAAGAAATGTTGTTTAATTGAACTCTGATCAGAAAGGTGACAGGTAAGTCTACGGGGGAGCGTGGTTGTAGCAAAACCAATATATGTAGTGGGTTTATTATTAGTGCCAGAGATGCAATCTCTGAACGAGGATGTAAATTCACCTGAAATTAAAGCCAAAATACCATGTTTAGAACAGCTCATTATTAGACGCTTTAAATTATTTCACTACGTGAGACAGTATCTATAAAATATACCAAGTTAAAATATATCAGGTGCATATAGAATATATCAAATACGTATAAAATATATGTTTTTCCGATGCAGACTAGTTTTGTGAAACCTTTTACCTCGTGACATCACTGATACTATATAGACTATATAGCATTCATTCCGGACAATGCCAGATTGTATCCAACCAAATGCTGTCTGCCACAATAACAACACCAAAGTCTTGATTATGATTCAATGGGGCCAACTTACACAAACAACAAAGAATAAGGACCAATGGATAAAAGCATAGCTTGAAGTCATTAAAAAAAAGTGACGTGACACAAAAAATATTCTTCTTGCTCCTTAATAATGTCTTTCTTATATTCTTTCACATAAGTATATGGAAGGGAGTTCCAAAGGCTAGTGTAGAACTGTTGCCTGCATTTGATTGATTCAACTGTAAAATTCAACTGTGGGGTCTTGTTGCCAGTCTGATTGCACACGTAAATTGTTGTGGAGGGGGCACCAGTGACCTAAGTTTGTCGGAGCAAAGCCATGAAAATATTTGTAAAAGAGACAGAGGGAAGCCACATCCCGCTGTTGAGAAAGTGGCTGGAAGATAATATTTCTGAGAAAATTACACGAGAGAATTATTCCGAGAGCATTGTTGCGTGTTATTCGAAGTATTCGTTAGTACGTTGACTTTAATATAAAGATAGATATAGATAAATTGACACCTAAATATTATAACTCAGCGATAGCGAGTTACTAAAAGTTCAATATCAGAATAACGTTATGAAAACTAACGTTATAAAAGTGGCGACAAAGATCTCGCTCTGAACTTTTTCGAGGACTACAGAGAAAAAATACGTATCCTACATATAGTAATTGAAATATTCAGCGGAATAAAAAGACAATGAACAAACTAAAATCAATTGTGCTTAAAATGTTGGCGCTGCAAAAGCAACAGAAAGAACTACAGTCACAACAAAAAGACCAACATGAATGGCAATTTCAGTTACAAAAATAACAACTAATGTTTTTCGAATTGTTGTTTAAGAAAATGGCAAAGTCTAACTCATTCTTTGCAGACGTTATTGAAATTTAGCAAGTTTGTATACAATCCAGACGAAGGAATAATTTTTGAAAAACAATTATTGCAGATCATTCGTATCTTTTTACAAAAAAAAAAGATTGCTCACTTTCGAATGACGAAAATAAAGTCCGACTATTATTGAGAATATTGTCCTCTGCTGAGCAGGAAAAGTACATAAATTTTATTTTACCGAAACAAACATGCGAGATAAATTTTGAGGAAACTGAAAAGATATTATCAAACATTTTTAGAGATAAAATTCCATTTAATAAATGGTGGAATTGTCTAAACCTATAAATGACGGATTTGTCACCTACGCAGGAGCTATCAATCGAGAATGTGAGAAGATTAAATAAATTAACTTCCGATCATTTAAATGTCTGATATTCGTTCAAGGCTTAACTTCAATTAAGGACGCGAAAATAAGATCCAGGATTCTGACTAAACTAGAAATTGATTCAAAATTAACTCTCCGAAGATAGCTGAAGAGTGTCAGTGTATGGTGAACTTAAAACTGGATAACGCAAGGATTGAGGAGAGAGATATTTCACAAATACATAACGCCTGACTGTCTAAGAAAGAAAAAAGACGTTTTTCAACTCCTAGCGAAAGAGTAAAAAAAAAATACAATAAAATAACTAATGTTCGCCACAGTTGTGGTGGTAAGCGTTTTAAAAATGAGTGTTTCTTTAGAAACAAAAAATGCTACCAATGTGGAAAATTAGGACATGATAATTGTTGTAAATTAAAAAAATGGAAGAGAAACAAAAAATATGCCAACAAAGTAAATACATTGGGTAAAGTGAACATGTGGAAAGAAAAATGGACAAGACTTCGAACGAAAAGAGGACATTTGTTTTTGTTACGAATTCTGTCAAAATAAAATTACAGTTAGATACTGGGTTCGATATCACTATTATTAATGAAAAGACTTTGAGAAAACTGAGTAAGCCTAGTTTATTAACTTCCAGAAAAGTTGCTCGTGGTGTTTCAGGAAAGAAGTTAAAATTTTAGGTGAATTCACCTGAAATATTTCTTTCGTTGAACGCAGTGGTATTCGTGTTACAAAATACAACAAATTTATTGAGAACGGGTGATATTTCCTTATTTAATCTTTGCTACTGCTAATCAATTCTCTCTGCAACCAAGTAAATATTGTTACCACAAGTATTAGTACGACAACGGAAAAACTTAAAACTGAATTAAAAATAAAAAGGAAGTTCCCAGAATTTTTTTTAAAGAATCTTGGCACGTGCATGAAAGAAAAATGCGAATTTTGAAGTTAAAGAAAATGCAACACCAATATTCAAACCAAAAAGTGTACCTTTTGCGGCGTTAGATCCAATCAATAAGGAATTGGCAAGTCTAGAAGAATTAGGTGTCATTTCTAAAGTAGATTATTTACTTTAAATAGGCATCGTCAACTGTTTATGTGAAGAAAAACAATAAAATCCGCGTATCAGTTGATTTTTTAACGTGACTTAATGAAAGCTTACAAAATTCTAATTACCCGTTACCAAGAACTGAAAACATTTTTCCAAACAAAATGGTGGGCAAATTTTTTCCATATTGGATTTGTCAGACGTCTACTTACAAATAGTGGTAGGAGAAGACTGTTCAAAATACGAGTTCAAAATTAGTTAAACCGAATATGAGCTATTTATGTCCAGAAAAGAATATCTGGGACAAATTATTGACGAAAAGGGTCAACACACACACACACACACACACACACACACACACACACACACACACACACACACAGAGAGAGAGAGAGTACAAAAGATAGGAATACACGAAATAAAAAAAAAAGTGGTACACGTTTAACCCTCTTCATGGTTACATACATAATATTAGGTTACACTTTAACTAACTTTCAATTGGGGAAACCTGATGTTGTAACGAATGTATCGTTTGAAGCATTTCAGTTTCTCAGATGACATGAAGTGGAAAGAATATATTGAATCAAATGCTAAGTTTGCAACCAAGGAAATTGATTCGATATGTCATGCAAGACAATGTTTTCTTCAAAATCTACCTTACACATTTATCAGTCTGCCATTCATGCTTTGAATATATCTGCCACAGCTAGTCCTGTGCCACGGCTAGATATTTAGAGATTCTTGATAAAACTCCAAAAAGAATTTGAAATGTTGTTGGTTCTTAAATGACAAATCGCTTTCAGTCCCATTCTTTGTGCCTTTCTATAATTTCTTTCAAGGTAATGGTTCTGATGAACTGTGATACAGAGATTTTAGGAATTTAAGCGCAGTACTAGATTGGCGGCAAGGTCGCATCATTTTACAATTGAAATGGCTAGACGTAACTGTAAGTTCTACGCTAATATTTTCTTTAATCGCCCTTCTCACTTATGGAATTCTCTTCCGTTTTATCGCTTTCCAGTCAACTTGATCTTCAAAAATTTAAATGTAATTTCAATCGTTATCTTCTGTCTTAAATACTGTTCTTTTATTGTCCCCTCCGCTTAAAAGTATTTTCTCTTATTTTCTAACATTCAGTAACTCATTGCGTTTTAGTAGCTTCATTGCCTTGCTTGGGGTTAAATGGTTAATTAAAAAAAAGTACTCTTCATATGTAGCCGCTTAGAATAAATTTAATGTGCACTAACATACATTATTTTTTCAGTATTGGCAGTGTACACAGTAGATTAAAGGAATCAAATGTTGTTCTTCTTCATGAGAATGAAAGGCCACAGACATTAAGAATAACGCAGGAAACGTTTGAAACTCGGTTTGTCTATTCTAACCCACCCGCCATATTTGCTTACTCTCTACCGACCGATGATTACCTTTCAATATTGAAGAGTTGCGGAATATGTGGCAGCAAGTTTCTGCAAATAATGGTGAATATATGATTGAATATGTGGCAACAATACTGTATTGTTTGATGAATAAATAAAGATAAACAAAAACAGAGGTTTTTTATGACTTCATCTAATATACAACTTCATTTACTACCATAATCATGGATACAATTATGCACAGAGGCTCTCAGTACAAGAAGGTACTTTCCACCATGAATGTGAAAATTAAACATAACACTATTTCCCAAACCTTCCACTATCTGGAAAGCAACTCGACTGTATCATCAGGAACTCGCAACGAGGTTTAAATTTCTATGGTTTACAATAGTCGAATATGCTTCTGCCTGACTATGCAGGCTCATAGTGAATGTTGGTGTAGAAGATACCTTCCTTCACATCCCCGTAGTATTTGTTTATGTTTTTGCACTATTAATATTTTTGTCTACTCATTATGGTTGTTACCTAACCAGTAACAGTGTATAATCATTACCTTTATGATAGCATATCAGATTATTCATTTTTCTCTAAAAGGTATTTCGTTAAAATTCATTCGTATGCTTATGTGCAAGGTTATGTTTGCCATTAGATATATTTTAAACCATTTATCTGGCTTGAGAGAGTATAATATCACTATTTTTTTGAGAAAAAGTTGCGCTACGGTGGTACTCAGTTTGCGTTATACGTGTATAAGGTTTTTTGCTTCAAAACACCACAGCTTTTCTGTTGTAAGTGTTTGTATGCTTAAGTAGATGATTTTAGCTTTATTTTAAAAAAAATTCAGTGGTTTATCTCAAATAGATAAAAAGTTATGACATTTTGAAAGTCGGTAAACTTTTCTCGTTTTTATTTTGTCGCGGAAAGTACCTTCTAATTTAAAACGTTTCACTTCCTGTACGCTTAAGTACTGAAGTTGATTGATTCACTCTATTTAGCGGCCTATCAACATCTCTAGGGGTTTTTAATACTGATATCTAAATATATTGAACATAATTTTATGGCTTCATTTAAATATACTTTGAACACAATTGAATGCCTTCAAATACAGATAAAATATATTGTTGGTCATTTTCTACAAAATGTATTGTTGGTAATTCTACTATAATATTTATTTTGCTTTAAAATTTTCAATTGATAATTTTACTATGAATATGCATTGCTGGTAAAAATGTATTGCGAGTATTTTTACTATAAAAAAGTGTTTTTATACTTTCATTGTGTGTGTGTGTGTGTGTTTGCCGGAGGTTCACTAAATAGCTGGGACCCTAAAAAGTGCTACCATCCTAGTCAGAATAAACGTTGGAGCAACAGAAATGAAGAGGTGCTTCTATGATCCTCAAAACCTTCAATCTCCAGATCAGAGGCCTTGCTGCCGGATGTAGTTTTACCTGGGACTGTTCAACCACAATTATATAACAATAACGTATATAATTGATCCTGTACACTTAAGTATATAACTATAAGCAAAAAAATAAATATATATAAGTACTTTACTGAGAGCGACATCGAAAAAAAAAAAAAAAAAGAAAGTAAACGCACTTACGCATGCGCAGTAGAAAGTACAGTTGCATCAGAATGTGATAATTCATGTGCGGTCTTGCATGACGTCGCTCTGCCTTTTGTACAGTAAACATAAATTTTATTTTTTGTCAGAACGCAGCGATGCCGCTCAGCAGATAGAGATATATTCGAAGTCAATGGTGTGTATTAATGGGAACAACGGTCTTACTATTCAACGCTTGGTAAATGATCACCAGGGTCCTGAGTTATATTCTGAAACTTTTAACGCGATACAAAAATGTACGTTTAGCAACAAAAAAACAAAAACAAAGCAACAAAAAAAAAAAGAAATAAAATAAGGAATAACGATAGAAAAATACGACAAAAAACTGCCGAACAAACAAAATACAAAAAAAGGGGGGAACACAAATTGAAGTTGGTTGAGCCAGGGTCATCACCAAAACGTCTTTACCCAGAGATGTCAAAAGTAATTAATATTTTCTGTCATGTTACATTTGCCAAATACTTGAATTCATTCTAATTTTTGATAAGCGCGTTTTTTATTATTAAAATTTAACATTACTCGAATTTTTATGAAGCATTTTACTTTGACAATACGCCTGAACGTGGTGAATATTAAATAGAATTAAATTTATTTGCAATAATCACGCCAATAGTATGTTCAACAACAAAAGATACAAACATATTTTTTCAACACGGGACTACCAATATTTAAAATTATATCTCCCGATAAGATTTTCGGATATTCTCTTTTCAAAAGTATTTTCTGTAGAACTGATTAATATTACATAAAGTGATTTTATTAAAACCAGTTGTTCATAGAAAATCATTCTCCAAGTATAATTTCTCGGCCTTCAAGCATCAACTAATCTGGCCATATATTCAAGCAAGAGACAACATTAATTTTTAAGTTAACTTATATGAAAAAATATTGTATATAATTTTTTGGTAAAAATTATTTTTTAATTATTTTTTCTGCCATTCAGTTTTTTTTTTCTTTTTTTTTTTACCGGTACTGTTCTTGCATCAATTTGCCTAAAAATTATTTTTAAGGCAAAATTTTAAGTCCTGATTCACAACCAGCCTAGAAGAAGAAAGTCTGAATTCAAAACTTGCAGTTTCTGATTCTTTGGCTAAAAGAAAGTAGCTTTAAAAATAAATCTACATCGCATATCGTCTTGAAAAAGGGAAAGCCTAGTAGCATTTGTTTATGTTTTTGCACTATTAATATTTTTGTCTATAGAATACAAACGGAATTACATGTGCATACACACACAAATATTTTCATGTTTTAATCATGTTTTAATACTGATAAAAATCAGGATTATATATAAACTTTAAAACAATTCACTTTGCTTTAAAAAGAAACTTAAAGTTTTGTATAAATATTATTCGAGGTTTTTGAAGAGTCACTCTGTAAAAGACATTCAGTTGCTGATACCGGATATTTAGTTCATAACTAAGGAATCGAAATTGTATAAAAATGAATTTCATGAATACATTTGACTACAGAATTTGAACAGGGGTAAGAACGATAGAAAAATTAAGAATAAAAACTGAAATGGAGTTAGAAATCTAATGAAAATACAATTTCATGACATCACATAAAATCTAAAACTAACAGAATTGATCAATGATCAAAATAAAGACCATTCAACTATGGAAATTTCAGCTCTAAGGTAAGTCAAAATTTTATATTATTTCAACATAATCTTTTTTTTATATATCATGCCCCTTTCTGTCTGCTTTATACCTCTAAGCAATACTTGAATTGGTCATCCCTATTTCTTGCCCCTCACCACTCACCCATTCACACAAACTCTACCCAAATTACATTTATTATGTCATGTGAGTATTAATTTTTGCATAATCCCTTTCATAATTATGAAGCTTCCGTTGTCTTTTTCTGAATTGAATTACTCGTTTCCGTTTTCTCTTCAAACCTTTTCGTTACACGCATGTTAGCTTCGAGTGTCATCTATGAGAAAATTGTCCAGAATTTACTGCCGTACGGATAGATTGATATTACATAACTGGGGGATCTTATCTATGCTTCTAACGTTATTTTACAGTTTCGTAGTATTTTACTTAGTTTCTCGAAAGCTTCTTTCAGTATTCCAAATAAAAACAATTATCTGGAATGTGAATGAATTGGAATTACCTACTCGAAAACCATCGTAAATTTCAGTATGTGGAACTAGGAAATACTAAACACTGATCCATAACTTAGTGTACGGATCAGTTATAACAAATTTAGGTAAAGGAAATTGAAGATACAATAGGATTCACTAACACCAACAACGCGTCGTGTTACAATCTTTTGACGGTTAAACAAATCTGGAGAGAAAATGCACCTTTATCGGATTGAGGAATCGGAGAACTGTTCGAATTCCAGTCGTTTTCATTGTATTCAGTTATATTCTAATACCCTTGGGAAAGGTACGAATCCCTATCTTCCCAGTTATGGGTAAATAGCGAAACAGCCGGGGCGCTGTAGCTGTGATTCACAACCAACATAGGAGAAGAAAAATCTGAATGAAAAACTTGCAGGTTCTGATTCTTGAGTTAAAAGAAAGAAGCGTTAAAATCAAATTTACATCGCATATAGTCTCAAAAAAAAAAAGAACGCCTCTATAGTGTATCGAGTACATACGAAATTACATGTACATACATAACCACAAATATTTTCATGTTTTAATACTGTATATGCACTGTATGTATTACATCCTATACACACTTATACTCTCGCAGGCTTGCTAGAAAAAATTGCAGATAGGAACAAATTCTCAAATTGCCTACATTAAAATAAAATTTTCTTCGTGTTGGTCTCTTGTAGATATAAACAGATTGAAATAAATAGATAGGAAGAGACTGTGATAGATAGATAGATAGATAGATAGATAGATAGATAGATAGATAGATAGATATGAAGAGACTGTGCTAGATAGATAGATAGATAGATAGATAGATAGATAGATAGATAGATAGATATGAAGAGACTGTGATAGATAGATAGATAGATAGATAGATAGATAGATAGATAGATAGATAGATAGATAGATAGAAGCCTTGACATAGGGGTAAACAAATCGACACAAATAGATAGCTATATAGAAACATATTGACATTGATATAAACAGATATATATATATATATATATATATATATATATATATATAGATAGATAGATAGATAGATAGATAGATAGAAACAGACTGACATTGATATAGATAGATAGATAAAACAGATTGACATTGATATAGATAGACAGCTAGAAACAAACTGACATTGAGATAGATAGATAGATAGATAGATAGATAGATAGATAGATAGAAACAAATATTGATATAGATAGACAGAAACAGACTGACATTGATATCGACAGATAGATACAGATTTACATCGATATAAAGAGACTGAAATAGATAGATAGATAGATAGATAGATAGGTAGATAGATAGATAGATATCAAGTACAAGTAACCACTCTAATAATATTTGCAGTAATATATATATATATATATATATATATATATATATATATATATGTGTGTGTGTGTGTGTGTGTGTGCGTGTGTGTGTGTGCGTGTGTCTGTGTGTGTGTGTGTGTGTATATGTATATGTATATGTATATATATATGTGTGTGTGTGTGTGCGCGAGCGCGCGCAGAGGAAAGCGAGAAAGACACAGAAAAAGAAATGTACCCTCACCGCTTCTAGAACTGATAAGTTGAGCTTTCTTTCTCTATAACCACTGACATGATTGATTATCTACATTATTAACATTCGAATTAATTCTGCTCATCTTTGTTGAAAATATCACTACATTTCGTAAATATCTGTAATTAATGGTAATCCTTGTCCCAGAAATTCAGACGTTAATTATTAATGTTCTATGCCAATCATATTTGCTCAAAATTGAACGGATTTGAAAAACGATAGAGATAATCTCAAGGTGTCAAATGTGGAAATTAATTGAGACAACTGCTTTAGCTTCCTCTCTTTCACCATACGGTCAGTTTTCTCACTGGAGTGACAGGGTGTAATTGATTTCAATTTTTTCTCAGAGTAGGTCATTTACGGTGGTGAGCATTAATATGAAATTATTTTCAGAGTAGATGATGAAATTTGTTTGGCCTTGAAAAATATTGCATCATACTTTTGTCACCCACCAGGAATTATTGTCTCGACTGTCGATTAGTTGTCCTACGACCATTATCAGCGATGGATGCTACTCCAAGGAAGCGTACGAAAATTGTAACGCAGCATGGACATACTGGCAAGCCTTAAAGGGAGATCATGGATATTGTTGGTGTCAGCATTTCAACTGTCAGTAGTACCATCAATGTGACGAAACAAACTGAGTCCATAAGTCCAAAACGTAAAGAAACGGAAGAGAAAAACAACGCCAAGAGACGACGTATACGTGATCAGGGAAGTGTGAAAATCATAGAAAACATTATTTGTTTTGTTTCAATTAATTTGCCTAACGATGTGAGCCATTTACACAAAAACGTTTTAACTGAGGTCTTTACTTTCGCAAATGTCTTAAGATGATGTGGAATTTTTTCTTTCACCTGTCGTTTCCGTTTTCGTAGATTTGATTTCATTTTGATAAATATTTATAACCAAGATAATAAAAGCTGATATTTTCTGTGGTACAGACAAACATGACCAGTTTATATTTCGAGATTTGTATGCCATGAGAAAAATAACAGGATCATAACTGCTATAAAACAACAAAAAATAAAAGAAAAAACTCAAAAAACAAGTAGGTCAATAAAGAGATCCCGTTTGCAGTGACTTGTTCTAAGATGTTAGATTAGATAAAAATCAAACCTTTTGATACAAAATAAAACAAACGTGATATTGACAAAAAACTGATTGAGTCACAATAATACTCCACGCAATGCTATTAGCATTTTTATGATCTGAACGCAGCAGATTTAAAAGCAAGAAAAAAAATGATTAGAAGAAAGAGATGCAGGCAACAATTTTACAAACCGCATATGAAAGCTTATATTGGATATAACGGGCAAATAGAGAAAAGATGATCTTACTGATCTTAAAATGCTCATATCTATCTATCTATCTATCTATCTATCTATCTATCTATCTATCTATTTTCATAATCATTTCACCCTTGTTAAAACAGGAGTGCCTCTGTTGCGCAGTGGCTTACAGTGATAGAATAAAAAAGTGCAGGCCACGTCGAAGAAAGGATAAGAGATGTATGAGAATCATGTAGATAGAAGACGGCAATTGTCGTTGCATTTAAAGTTTTGAAGATCGTAGCTATCAGGGAAGCAAGGATGCAGAAGAGAGTTCTACAAACGGGATGTGCGAGAAAAAAACCTGTTAGAGTAAAAGATGAGAAACATTTAACTATTTCGACGGTAAAAGTGTGGGATCTTATTGCTAATCTGAATCTTCGCCGTTCTTAACAAGGGCCTGGTATATATATTCAGTGATGGCCGTTAGCACATCAACGGCACACCTGGCAAAACGGAAGCCATATTGTTTGTCAGAGAGAAGGTTGTGAGATGTGAGGTGCCGATTTTAGAATTGATAACAACCTCGAATACATTGCCAAAAAAGTGTAAGAGACTATTAGCAGAGGGTTCAGAATGCTCTCTAAATTTCTTAAAACAAAAATTACATAGGATGACTTCCGACAAGCAGGAAAGCAGGAAGCAGTAAGGCAATATTTTGGAGAGGAGTTGAGCTAGTTTAGGGGCACATTTCTTTAGGACGATGACTGGAATTATATTACTTCCACTTGCCTTATGAATGTCAAGCTTAGAAATTATGTTAGAGACCAGACACGGGGTTATATATATATATATATATTACTCAGCTGAGCCTCAGTTCTGGTGTAAAATTAGATGGGGGTACTACAGAGGAGTTAAGTGTGGAGTTGGATGAGAATTTGCGAGCAAAGCACCCGACCTATCTATCTATCTATCTATCTATCTATCTATCTATCTATCTATCACAGTATGCTTCTCGGGTGCGATGGGTAAATTGATGCCATTTTATATTTTTAATTTCGTGTATGCAAACTATACAGGGTGTCCTAAAGTTTGTGTGCACTTTAACAATTTATAACTTATTTTTATTTGTGATAGAATTAATCTGTAAAAGATGTTATAAATCAACAAGATGGAGCTCCTTGTCATTTTGCTCTGCGTGTTAGACAGTTTTTAAATCAGTAATCTCCTAACAGATGGATCGGAAGGAGTGGATCATTTTATTGGCCTCCAATATTAGAAGATTTGAAAGCTAGAATAACTAATGTGATTTCAGGCATTACTGTAAATCAGTTGGCAAATATTTTCCGTAAACTGCAAAATCGTATTACCCTTTGTATTGCTGATGATGTGGAAACTTAAATAAATTTTCAATAAAACCTTAAAAATATAGATTTACTTTCTAATCCTTTTTTACAAATTATTTCTATCGCAAATACAAATAAAGTTATACATTTTTTAAAGTGCACACGAACTTTATGGACACCCTGTAGTTGGGTCAGTTGGGAACTGTCTGTGAAAAAAAGAGCACTATGACGCAAATTACTCAGCCAGAAAGTTTGAAACTGCATGGGAACTGAAATAGGAACATTTCAGAGTGGGTGTCAATCTGACGATAATGCAGAGGATTCGAAAAGAGTTGGATGATATATCCAGTCAACATCATGGTGTTTCGGAGTCATTATGTCTCCATTCATCTTCCCACAGAACCTCAGACTTAACATAGAGGCTTATCTCAAGTGCTTTGAGAAAATAGTGTTGCCCTGTGTCAAGAGGGTGGCTGCCGGGAGGCCTTATGACTGGTAAAAGAAGTCTGTACCACGCCACACAAGCAGGAGAACCCAGTCATGAATGTTAGACAATTTTCGCAAAAACATCACGCCTTACATCTAGACAGTTATCTCTCCATAGCACAAACCCCTCTTGAGTATTATGCGTAAGGTTCAGTTGATCGAGAGACCAATAAAACTCCTTGTAACATCAGCAATATACTGAAGTATAAAACTAGGAGACCGTCCAGAAGAGTGGCTTGATATTCCTAAATAGTATGGTGGCCAATGTTTGAAAACAATCGCGATTTTATTGAATATATTTACTCTTTACTATTTCAAGTTATTTTTGTGCAATTTTGGTAAATATATCTGTTAAAATGAGATGTCAGGGTTATTTTCATTTATGCGTAATTTAAATGACAATTAATCCATCGCACGCTGTATCTCTATTTCTACAAGAGTTCTTAATCTATCTATCTATCTATCTATCTATCTATCAAATGATAATTATAATAACAATAATAATTTCAAAAATGTGGTACATGGGGTAGTCAATTAGTTGAAGTAGGAGCACTGGGATTGATTGGAAAAGGTTCCAATAAACTCATTCAAGAGATTCATGCTAGCCCCTCTATTTTTTATATTAAAAGAAAAATGATCAATGGAAAATATCATGAAGCCATTTCTGACCTTAGGTGTCTAGTAGGAAATGTATAAGCATCATAAATAATTATAATATGATGATGATGTAGACGCGTAGTGGAGTAGTTAAAACACCAGTTTTCTGACCAAGAGACTCAAATCTTATCATGGTCGATATATCAGGAAGGTAACTTCTTGATGTTATAAGCAATTCCAGCATGTTGTACCTTTGAAAAGTGTCTGGAAGAGTTGACCCAAACCTTGTGAATGAAACAAGGAACTATTGGGGAACCGTCGATGGTTATGCTAGCACGAAGTCACAAGGCATCATGACCGAGGGTTTAAGCGTGCTGACCTTGTTCAGACTGTTGATCACGCTAGATAACGCGCAATCTCCCAGAAACTGTAACTAAGATCCGCTCAGCATAGTTGCAGTAGAAACCACAGGTGGGATCTGTGAGCTTTGAACAAACACAAATGTGCCTGAGCAGATGACTGCAACAAGGAATTAGATAGCCAACCTAGCAGACAGGCACACTAGGATAGGAGCGGCCAGCTACCACCATATCTAGCTATCTTTTGAAAAAGACAAAAGCAAAATTTATCTTAGCCGACATGTTTGGTCCTCTGACTGACTTTAACAAGGCAG
Source organism: Ascarosepion bandense (assembly GCA_037127315.1). Lineage (NCBI taxonomy): Eukaryota > Metazoa > Mollusca > Cephalopoda > Sepiida > Sepiidae > Ascarosepion > Ascarosepion bandense. The sequence continues at coordinate 678,676 of JBBBDQ010001681.1, forward strand.
ATATGCGTCGACTAAGTTTTCCTTTTATCTTTTTTCATATTTTTTCTTTTATAGGTATACTCTACTGTGGAATTCCTTTCCGTATACTTGCTTCCTCGATAGCTACAATCACTGATTTTCATCCTTTCTCTCATGCTCTTTTCTCTGTCCACTTCACTCTCATCACACTAGTATTCCCATCCTTCTCTTACCCACTTCCTGACACCCTCCTATGCCCTTGTCCTTCTTTCTCATCACTTTCCTTCTATGTTTTTGAAAACTGCCTTGCTTGGGGTGAAATGATTACAAAAAAATCTATCTATCCAATTCAGATTGCATCCATGTTTGGAATTTTGTGATGGAAAATTCTTCTTATGTTAACATGCCTTCCATCAGCATGGCTGTTGAGAATCTCCAAGAAAGTAACTCGTTGCAACTTCTTAACTGAACGTTCTTAACTGACATGATATGGAATGACTATGTTGAGTCCATTGCTAGTTCACTGTATCGGGCAAGACAATGGTTCTCTCCAGAATCGATCTTACATACCTATAAACCTACCATTCGTGCATGTCTAAAATATTGCTGCCAGATATGGTCTAGTGCCGGTTATATAAATAGAGATCGTTGAAAAAAATCCAAAGAAGAATCGGCAATATTATTAGTCCTGATCTGGCGGCTCGGCTTAAGTTACTTACCAAACGCTGTAAGATTGATATAATTAAACCAAGTATTTGTTTGTCAGCTGAGTCTCATCATTCCCTAATTGAAATGGCCAGATATAACCGTAAGTTAACTCACACTTACCGTTCGCGGAACTCTCTACTGGTTTCAAGTCAACTTTAATCTTTAAAAAAATTAAATAATTATCTTCTGTTTATTTTAATTACTGTTCTTTTATTGTTCTCTCTCCTAAATGTTTATCTTTATGTCACGATTTCATACTCAGTGACCCTCTTGCTTCTTAGTGGCTTTATTGCCTTGGTTGTGTGAAATCATTATATATATATATGTGTGTGTGCGTGTGTGTGTGTGTGTGTGTAGCCTGATGATATGCGTTTAGCATGAAACAGTCTGTCACCGTTGAGTGTTGACTTCGATGTTCACTCTTTTATATTTACATACGCTCTATCTCTGATATTGAGCACTTTATGCTCTAAATATAACACACCTTAAAACTATATTTATTCATATATATCATAATGCAATTTTTTCTTTCCTTTTTTCTATTTTCTATATTTTCTTTCTTTTTTATATTTCTAATACTAATATAATAAAAAAAAACTTTTCCTTACATCTAATGGTGTGTAGGGCAGCGTTTTTGCTGTTTCCGTAACAACTGTTTTTTATGGGGCAGTGTTGTTAGCCCTACGCTCAAACCCCAAACCTGGAGGAAGGTGCTTTCTAAGCATAGCTTAGACGTAATACACGGCCGAAAGTAGGAGGTAACCAGTGAGGATCAAACTCATTACTCAGTTATAATGATTCTAGCGAGACAAGCTTGCTAACAATTACATCACGCCGAAGTGCTTTAATACTAACATAGTGTGTGAAAATTTATCATATCATATTTACTTCGAGAGAGAATCTCCTGAATGATATTTTATACAATGCATTTATTTTTATTTTTATTCTAGGATTTTGAGTCTTTCCTTGCATTGGGTGCTGTAGAGTATTTTGGTGTTATATGCTTGTATTTGATTATGTTAAGGAGAGAGAAACCGATAATACATGATAATAGATGAGGACAGACCGGAAATATTAAAGTCTGAAGTGGAATCTGCAATAGTCAAACTGAATAGAAACAAAGCAGCTGGACCAGACAGCATAGTCATAGAGTTGTTGGTAGCCCTGGAAGAATCTGGTATAGAGAAAATTACTGAAATAATAAATGAAATTTATAATGTTGATGTAATACCAGTTGACCTCAGCAAGTCGATCTTCATAGCACTGCCTAAGAAACTAGAGGCAAACGAGAGCGAACTCCACAAAACCATCAGTTTAATAAGCTATATAACAAAACTGATCGTCCGAATCCTGGTGAATAGAGCGAGAAGCAGAATCAAGCCAGAGATAGGGCAAGAACAGAGCAACACTGGAACAAAGAACGCCATATTTCTGATTAGGATTCTCTCTGAAAGGGCAATACAAATGGAGAATGACTTATACCTGTGCTTTATTGATTATGCGAAGGCATTTGACAAAATACGCCACAAAGAATTGATGGAGATGCTCGGCAGCCTTGACATATTTGAGAAAGACTTAAGAATAATCAAGAATCTTTACTGGCAGCAAACCGCTTGCATACGGACAGGTAACGAATTAAGCAGATATACAAAGATAGAAAGGGGCGTAAGACAAGGATGTATCTTTTCATCGGATCTGTTCAACTTGTACAGCGAGAATATTTTGAGGACCCTAGAAGTTATGCCTGGATTCGTCATCGGAGGCCACAATTTAAACAACCTAAGGTGCGCAGATGATATAGTACTGATAGCAGACACAGAAAGGAAACTACAAGACCTCCTACAGAAGATAACTGAAGAGAGTGACAAGAAAGGACTACAAATAAACTGCAAGAAAACCGAATGCATAGTCATCAGTAAAAAAGGCAGCCCAAAATGCTAATTACAGGTCGGGAATACTAGAATCAAACAAGTACAAAAATTTAAATACCTGGGAAGCGTTGAAGACGGAAAGTGCGACACAGAGATCCGAAGGCGAATTGGCATGGCGAAGGAAGCATTTCAGAAGTTGAGTAAAGTATTAAGAAACAGAACAACTTCGCTAGAAACAAAGAAGAGAGTACCGGATTGCTATGTGATGTCGGTTCTTCAATATGGCAGTGAATGTTGGACAATACCATCAAAGATGAAGGAAAAACTTGAAGCAACTGAAATGTCGTTCTACAGAAGGATGCTGCGAATATCAATGATCGAGCATGTGAGCAATGATGAGGTTTTGGAAATGATGAAAACGAAAAGGAAATTAATACTGAGCATCAGGAAGAGACAGTTGAAGTTCCTGGGACATGCAATGAGGAAGGAGGGCTTGGAGAACCTGATACTAACAGGCCAGATAGAGGGAAAAAGAGACAGGGGAAAGCAGCGGATAACATATTTGAAGTTCCTAATCAGGTGAATGATGGAACGATGGTTGCATGGTGTAACAGGAGATGGCGTGCTAAGAGCCACCAGGGATAGGGAGACGTGGAAAGCCATGATCGCCTACGTCCTGAAAGGACAGGTCACATAGAAGAAGAAGAAGAAGAAGAAGAAGAAGAAGAAGAAGAAGAAGAAGAAGAAGAGATTTAAAGTTTGGTCGTTCATATTGTTCCGGTCGAGGTGAACACAGATTGAACTGAGTTTAGGCAAGTGAGATCAAACCTTGTGGTCACTAATCAAAATAACCCCATCAAACATAAACTAGCGTTGACCAGTATTATATATGAATTTCAATGTTCAGTACATGAATGTTTCTTACCACAAATCAATTACCTGTATTGAACACACTACCAGACGCTTTACTTGTCACATATAAAGCCAAAGTGCAATAAAAACATTTATTAACCAATGATTTACAAGAACCCTTAAGGAAAACGTAAAGAATTTTATATGAATCACAATTTCAAAAATATCTCACTATTAGAGAGACACTATATATCAAACATTTCTTTCTTAACATAATCCTTACATTACTTAATAATTGAAATGGAATATTAAAAGATTTTTAAAAATACAAATATGTTTACATGATTTCCATGGGTGCGTCATGTGAGAGCTTGGTATGAACGCTCTTTTTGTAAAAATAACACTAAATAAATTATTATATTAGTCAAAACATAAAAAATGACAAACCCAGAGACATAAAAACCCTTGAAAATGGCTAAAGAAGTAGCCGAAAGCTCTTAGGATGATAAGATTTATGAATAATTTTTATATTCATTATCTCCAACCAAACGAGAAGATGTTAGGATGCTGGACAAAACTTAATAAAACATTGATTAAATCTTCCTTGTCGAAAGTATTTAATGAATGATGTTTGAAAAAAATTGCTACCTAAGTATACATTATGACTTAATATTATTAATATATATAATTTTATGTCATAATTTTTGTCAACTTTTCTCTGTCTGTAAAAATTGTGTAATCCCATAGAATTGTGATGTCTTTTATTTCTGTAACCGGTGCTGAATGATGTTCATACCAATGTTTGTTAATATATTTTCCAAAGTGTTTCCACTTTGTCCAGTGTAAATATTGCCCCACTCTATAGTGACGATTTTCATATTCATTTAGCGCGAGTACAAAACATCCTGAGATTATATGGTCAATGGTTTCCTGATATTTGTCGCAGAATCTGCATTTTTTGATCCACACTATTATGTATATTTGCCTGAAGGTTCATAACAAAAAGATTCTGGTCTTACACTGCAAGAATAAATCTTTCTGTTTCAGCATTTAATTCAGACGCTCGTAATCATCGGTGGTTGTTAACTTTATCAACATCATCTTTATTAGCAATCTCTGGATAGTGGTCATGATGATGTAGACGCGTAGTGGAGTAGTTAAAACACCAGTTTTCTGACCAAGAGACTCGAATCTTCTCATGGTCGATATATCAGGAAGGTAACTTGTCTTGTTATCGTTGTTTCATCTGTTTAAATATCTTTAGCCTTGTTTTGTTTTTCATCGCAACAATTGGTCCTTGGTTTCTGTTTTAGTTTTCTACAGAATCTAGTAAATGTAAATATCATTTGTACTTAAACCCTTGTTCTATCTTTCTTTCATGATTGAATCACATTGCCTCTTGGCAATCAATCAAAGAGAAGGAACACACCGAAGAAGAAGAGATGCCGTTAGAATAGACGTATTTTTCAAAGCCCCTGAAAGTTTTTTTTTCTTTAAAAACGAAAACTTGAAATTTTGCTATTTTTACTTCTATTATAGCGTAAATATGAATTTTCTTCTTCTTATTTTTAAATTCATCTATTTCTCTTTTAATGATTTTGATTGATTAATCAGCTAATTTTCTTATAAGTATTACTTCTTAAAGACTACGATATTTGTAGTAGATAACGCTAAGTATTTTTGACGATTTCATTCAATAAAAAACTGAATATACAGATTGACGAACAAATGAATGAACGAATGAATAAATTTTGTATATATATAATTTTATGCAAACAAATGAGTTCTCAATAATCCGCCATTTAAAAAATACTTAAATAATACCAATGTTTTCCTTAAACTAATCAAAAAGTAAAATATATATTTTTATAATTTGCCGTAAACTTTCACTTAATTATTTTTCCTAAAAAAAAAAAAGTAAACATTTTTGTTATTATTATTATTAGCTTTTATAGTGCCCTCCTACGAGGAATGTACTCTACCTCTTGTTATATGTAATTACCTGTGTGATTTCTAAGGGGCAGTCACGTAGAGCAGTTAACGAAGACAGTTAACGAGAGCAGTTAAGAGGAGCAGTTAACGACAGCTACTTCTTCTTCTTCTATGTGCCCTGTCCCTTCAGGACGTAGGCGATCATGGATCTCCACGTCTCCCTATCCCTTGTGGCTCTTAGTATGTTTGCTCCTGTTGCTCCTGGCAACCCCCGTTCCGTCATCCACCTGATCAGGCCCTGCAGATATGTTATCCGCTCCCTTCCTCTGTCTCTCCTTCCTTCTATCTGACCAGTCAGTATCAGGTTCTCCAGGTTCTCCTTCCTCATTGCATGTCCCAGGAACTTCAGTTGTCTCTTCCTGATGCTCAGCATCAATTTCCTTTTTGTTGCCATTCAAGCGGCCGAAATGTGTTTCTACAGAAGGATGCTACGGATATCGTGGACTGAGCATACAAGCAACGACGAAGTGTTAGTTAGAACGACAGCTACTAGTCAAGCAATTAACACTTCTTTTGAATATCTTGTTTCTTGTGATACTAATACACTGTTTTGAACCTACTTTCATGTTTTGGCACAAAACGGTCGCTACAACTTTGCGGCGAAGTTTCGTCACATTTCCACAACAAATTGGAGACGAAAATCCACAACTTTATTATCATTGTTGTTGTTACTATATTTTTTAATTTCACATAAGATAAAAAGGTTTGTTTTATAAATAAGTGAAAGTTATTAAACGAGAAGAAATGACGTCAATTTTGTTATTTAAGAATGAGACATGTTGAAAAGTTCTGCATAAAGCTTTTCTTTTGAATGCGTGTTTAAGAGTTCATGTTCACTTAAGGTCATATGAAAGAAAGGCAAATCTGGTTTCGCTATAAGTGTGTACAGTTGATGAAATAGATTCGTCCTGAGTGCGAAATGAAAGTAGATTCAAGGTTTTCGTTCCACTTTCTTTCTTTTTTTTTTATGTTACCGACAAATGAATGAGGAAAAGGGAGAATCAATTAGTGCGGTGTAAAAGAGAGAGTCTCAAAATACCGGTCATCTGGGATTGGCGTCAGCTAGTAGCTGTCTTTTTTCCTTGTTGACAGTACATGAAGAAGAAGGGGGATCAGTGTATGCAGTGTGAAAGAACAGTTGAGAGAGTAAGAAAATGCAGGTCGCCGGGACTTGGTTTCCGGTTAGACAATATGTGACTCTCTGATGAAAAAAAGAAAAATATCATGCGTATTTATACTTTTGTGAAACATAGGATCAAATCAACTTTTAAGAATTTTTCATTGCTCCTGATTGATCTATGAATAAGAGGTTGTATTTATTTTGCTTTTGCAGACGGCAACACATGGTAAAATTAAGTGAGCCAAAGAACTTTGAATGTATAAATGTATCTGCTTTTTTTTTATTAACTCATGAAAATGTATAGGTGTGTGCTAGCTCGGATTTTCTGTGCAGTCAAACCTTACGATATCTGACAAAAGAACTGGTGATGGTAGCAGCAGCAGTAATATTTTTTTAATCTATTAACAACTGATCTGATTAATAGGAACAGTAGGAACAACAGTTAAAAAATGAATAAATACAAATAAACATATCTCTTTTTAAAACATAATACTCTACTATAATAATCTGTTGTTGACTTGAATAGCATTTTTTATCAATCTTTTTCCAGCGCCTTTTAAATTCCAATCGCGTCTCTGTCTCTTGGTAACCCATGTAAGAGAAGGAAAGCTCCGAAAAACAACCTGAAACTTAAGGTGTTAATCGTGTCGATAAGTGAATGGATGTTGCGTTATGAGGTCGTAAGCTATTCTCTATAAGCTTTGGAACCTTGTCTGTAAAGGGCCGTTACATAATTTGCTGGGCAACTTTAGTGGACTTTTATACCCGTGCGTCAATATGAGAACTAAAGTCAAACCAAAAAAGTCTAGTATGGCTCTTCGTGTGGATAAACATACTTGAGGTAGAAAAAATCTGCCAAAGAAACTCCTATACAAAAAATAGATTTCCAGGTCTCGATAACCTCCCGAATATGGCCCTTCAAATACGACAACTAAATCCACAAACATTCATTTAAAGAAAGAATAGATGAAATAGTGTTGTGAGGAGTACAAACTCGTTATGACTGAATTTTATGAAGCGTTGCGCAAACCTTTGAACAACATCACTCGGTAAACATGGCATTTGGCGAGAAAAAGTTGGAAAGCAATTAGAATTACATTGACGTAATAAAATAAACAGCGTTAGAAGGTACTTTATTATTATATCAAACATTATTTGTAGATGCTCGAATTTTAAAATAGACGCCTAATCTTCATTTTTGTTTTAAACTGTGTGTATTACGCCTACAGAGTGTGCATTTTATTTATTAACATTTCTCGAATGTGTAGGCCGATAAATATAATTTTGTTGTCGGTCCCTGTTCGAATGCAAGCACCGGGGTTGCCATTTTCTCACTCTATTCCCCTTCACCCTCGTCATAGTGAAGTTGACGGTGACGGAAATGGGCGTGAACAAAAAAGTGTTTGACGAGGCGATTCGCGTGAATTTGATGGAAATTTTGCGCGAGGAGGAAGTCCACACACTTGGCGAGGAGCGCCCCTCCCATTTTGTTGTCGGTCCCTGTTCGAATGCAAGCACCGGGGTTGCCATTTTCTCACTCTATTCCCCTTCACCCTCGTCCTAGTGAAGTTGACGGTGACGGAAATGGGCGTGAACAAAAAAGTGTTTGACGAAGCGATTCGCGTGAATTTGATGGAAATTTTGCGCGAGGAGGAAGTCCACACACTTGGCTAGGAGCGCCCCTCCCCTTCGCGGCTCAAAGAGGGTTCAGACAAAAATAACTAACAAAAATAAAAATGTCAAACTAAAAATAAAAAATGGGGCGTATATTTCAAATACGAGTATCCAATGTAATAGCGTAAGATGTAAAAAAATTGCTGAAATAAAAATAAAATGCATTAATTATATATATACAGAGGCCAGGCCAGCTCTATACAGAGGGTCTTTTGGAATGCGGTAGGCAAGGCCTAGCCAGCAGAGTCAGCACTGTTTAAGAAGTGTGAACATGGTGGGCAGACCAGCGCGAGATAAGATCTCAGTTTTGGGCAACTTATGTTACCATGATATTCACAATATGCGTCGAATTCTACTCACGTGGAAGGTGTTCAGACGCCTCTCTCGTCTGGCGTACGTGGTCCATGTCTCGCTGCTGTATAACAACGTGCTGATGACACGGGCGTTATACACTGCCATCTTTGTCTTCACTGTCAGCTTGGAGTTTGTCAAAACACGTGTTGTGAGACGCGCAAGGGTTGTGGTTGCCTTTCCAATTATCTTGCCGAGTTCTATGTCCAGAAGTTGTCAGTGATAATATGGCTGAGGTAGGTAAACTGATGGACCGCATCCAGCTAATAGTTACTGATGGTGATGAAAGGGTTGTGCTGCGGTACCTTGACCCAGGACGTTTTTTATTTTGCAAGCTAATGGTCAGCCCATAGTCTCTGCAGACCTGAGAGAAATGATCCATCAGTGACTGAAGTTCACTGTGGGATGCTAATGCCGCATCATCAGCAAACAATGTATTTCATAAGGACTTTTCGTACTTTGGTCCTGGCTCTGAGACGGGCGAGATTGAAAAGCCTACCATCTGATCTCGTATTCAGGTAAATCTCTTCTCATGATATGCCGAATGCATATTCCCCTGCATGTTGTTATGAAATGACTCAATCAAGCTCTGCAGCTTGGGTGGGTAGTCAATCTTGGAGAGAATTCCGAAGACGCCCTCCTTTGCTTACGAGGTTGAACGCCTTGTTTAAATCGATGGAAGCGGCGTACAAGGACATCTGCTGTTCTCTGCACTTCTCCTGTAGCTGACGGAGGGAAAAGACCATGTCTCCTGTTGAGCATTCAGATCGGAAGCCGCACTGCGACTCTGGGTAAACACGTGCGTCAAGTTTATGCTGACTGGGCAAGATGACCGGAGCAAAGATTTTGCCCACGACACAGAGCAGCAAAATGCCTCTGTAATTGTTGCAGTCACTTCGCTTGCCGTTGTTCATATAGAGTGTGATGATTTTCGTGTCCTTCATGTCCTGTGGTACAACTCTTTCTTTTTAGCACTGACAGAGGACTTGGTGCAGAGGAAGCGGTAGGATAGTCTTGCCGTGCATGATAAGATCGGGGTAAATTCTATGACTCCTGGGGCTTTCTCTGTGGCCAAGCTGTTGACGGCCTTGCTGAGTTCCTCTATCGTCAACTTAGTGTCGAGCTCTTCCACATCAGGTAGGCACTCAATGGAGTTAAGTGGTGGATTTAAGGGGGACTGTTTTGTTCTGCATTCCCATTGGTGTCTTGATGCCATCATACATTGTGATTTCTGCTGTCTGAATAGTTTCACTGAGCTCTGTCCAGTACTCCTTGGCGTAGCGTCTTACAGTCTGCTGAGCTTTGCTCCTGGCAGCTCGGAGGATTTGTGGGTTTCTCATATATAAAAAAATATATGTGTATATGTGTGCGTGTGTGAGCGCATACATATATATATATATATATATATATATATATATATATATATGTATGCGCGCACACACGCACATATATATATATATATATATATATATATATATATATACAGATGAAGATGAACGAATTAAATTGGAACTTTCAAAGTATTAATTTAAAACAGTGCTCAATATAAAAATAGACCAATTAATATTTGTTATTAATTAGTAAGTTATTTATTATTAATTTCACGTTAGTAGTTTGCAGTTTTTCACGTTCTAACGTAATAATTAATCTTATATATATATATATATATATATATATATATGTATGTATGTATGTATGTATGTATATATATGTGTGTGTGTGTAAGTGTTTGTGTTAATAACTATACATATTATCACTTATCGATGGTACGACAGCGAGTTTTATGCACAATACAGTCTTCAAATGCTGACTATAGACTGACCGTTACGAAACTAAATTTTGTATAAACATATCTAGTTACCGCAACATTGGCGCAGTCGGGTAACTCTGACAAAATCGATTAGGATATGCGCCACAAAGCTATTAACAAAGAAGTTAATAAATGTTTATAAAAGACACCTAGCAATTGAGAAAATAACATGAATAGGTAAATGCTAAGAAAATAGTTTTGAATTAAAAATTAGTGCTAGGATTAAAAATTCACCAAACAACAAGCATTCATCACGTTTTAAGATCATAAAGCAAATCTCCTAAGCAATCCACAATAACGATAACTCAACCCAATATATATATATATATATATATATATATATATATATACCGAATCCCGATAGCACGACTCGAATTACAACGTAATCTGGTACTAAGTATAGACCTGGCGAAGTCTCGGAATGTACTCTCCTAAGTAAAACAACAGCAACAACAACAACAACAACAAAAATACATCATAAAAGGGAAAACATGAGGGTAAACTCACAACACAAAAATCAAACCCCCTTGAAATGTCTAAAGAAATTGCCAGAAGCGCTTGGGATAGGGAAAATTATAATATATATATATATACTAGAAGTATAGCCCGGCAAACAAACTTCCATTAATAATAAGTTTAAATTCTCGTTATCAAATTAGAAGGGGAAACTTTAAAAACAGTAACCACTTCTGCGATTTACGCATTCCTCTTCAATTATGATTTGAGTTCTCTCAACTGCTGGCGTGTGTATACACCGCGAGTATATAACACGTTAAGATTTCCTCCTCTCTTAGCGACACTGATGAGCTGTAACACAGCGAAACAGACTTGTATGTGGTTGACTATATATATTTATATATATATTTTTCTCTGTGTGTTTGTGTTTATGTGTGTGTGTGTATATGTATATATATATATACAATTTTCCTAAGTTATTCGTGAAATTTAAATTTATTGCTATGTTTCTCCTTGGTTACGCTACCAAATACAACCTTATTGCACTTATTGACATGTAAGCCCATTACATAAGCAATATAACAAAATCTGATATATTAATAAGGCTATTTTCAAGAATAAATATTAAAGATGATCAGAAGGAGAAAGAGAAAAATACCGTAAATTAATAAAAAGAAACGAACATGGCATTAATAAATGAATCTTGACACGTGTCATTGGCTATTCATTTAAGATATATCGAGGAGCTAACCAACAAAATAGTTCAAGAAAGTAATCGTATTGCTCGAAATAAAATGTAGAAATAACAGGTTAAATGGATTTTCATTTCTTATAACACGCGCGTTAGAAAGGGAAAATAAACACAGCAAGTTCCGGTGGGATCGTGTTTCAAAAATAATATTAATAGCGGAAGGAAAATGATTAATCAAACTCGATCGAAAATTAAATAATCACAGTGGCAGGTCGGCCTACACGAATGTTGGCTGTTGATTTAACACTGGACCCAAGAGTAATAATAATATTAAGTTAAAACTTTCAGGAGGCAACATTATCGCGCCTGCCCAGGCACCTCCACTTCAATCTATTCCTCACTTAGCTTCCATTTCTCTATTCTGTAAATATGTTCATGGGAATTGTTCTCATGAGCTTTTGTCTTTGTAATTTCGACTTCACGAATTTGAACGCAGTACAAGACTGGTAGTTCGGTTGCATAATTTCACTGTTGAAATTGATGGTTATAGCCGTAAGTTCTATGCTAATAGTTTCTTCTCGCACATTTCACGCTAAATGAACTTACTTCTAGCTTCCTGGTTTTCTGTTAACTAAGATCTTTAAATATTTAAATGCAATATCAAGTGTCTTCTTTTTTCTCCTTGGATCTTTACTTTCATTGTCCTTTTTTTTAGTAACCCCTGACATCCTAATGGCTTTTATTGTGTAAAATAATTAAAATATATTTATAGAAAAATAAATACTTCTCTCTATTTTTGTGCCATATTTTTTCAGGATGTGAGCATTTATGATTCTCTAAAGTTTTACTTCATTTTGTTCGAAAATAAATTATTACAGGTATAAAGTTTTTAGAGCGACAAAAAACGGACATAATGTTAAGAAATAAACAAGAAAAAAGAAACTGCATTTACAGTTGTTGGCATCAAAATCAAAGTAAAGAAAAGGGGGAAAAATGGAATAAGATAACCGGTTATCACTCCACACACGTCAGCTCGATCGAGATAAAGATATGAAATTACTGAGCACATAGGTTAAAATAAACATGAAGACAAAACAAGAATACACAGATCTGAATAAGGCATTCAGATGAGAATATTTTATAATAAACAGATGACATCTCATATATCTATAAGTCTACCATTCGTTCATGCTTAGAATATTGCTGACACATATGGTCCGGTGCTCCGGTTATATAAATAGAGATCCTTGAAAAAAATCCAGAGAAGAATCAGTGATATTATTAGTCATGATCTGGCTTCTCGGCTTTAGTCACTTTCCCACTAGCGTAAAGTTGCCTCCCTGTGACTTTTGTATAAATACTTTCATGACAAATGTTAGGAAGGGCATTTCTTCTTTGTACCTAGACTTTATGAAAGTAAGGGAACTACTAGACTGTTGACGAGCTCTTTCCAATTTAGAGTTGAGTTGGTTAGATGTAAGCGTAAGTTCTGTGTTAACAGTTTGTTTTCTCGCCCTTATCGTATGTAGAACTCACATCTGGTTCTCAGCTGTCCAGGCATCTTTAATTTTCAAAATATTAAATGTAATGTCAATCAATATTTACTGATTAATCATCTTTTTTTACGCTCCATATTAATGTTTCTGTTTTCTCATTCTTCCACACCCAATAACACATTGTGTTTTAAAAACTTTACTGCCTTTCTTGGGTTAATCTTATTTAAAAAAGCAAAAATTAATAGTGTTCGCTCAGTGTTTATACGGGTATACATACATATATGTATACTTATTTACCTCCTTACCTATATATATATATATATATATATACGCCACTTTGGTCGGGTTTTAATAATGGGTTAAAAGCAATCGGAGTCTAACCGTACTGATGAGCTGTGATACAGCGAAACAGATCTGTCTGCGCATGACTATTTACGCTCTCACACCCTGATTGAGCAATCTGGAAGAATGGTAGACTTTGAAAAACAGTAGCTACTCTCGCATACACGCATCGCTCATTCACTAATGAATTAGAGCACTCTGGCTATTGGGCGTGTATAATGACAATATACATGCTGAAAAGGCTTCCTTCTTCTACCAAACGCCCATAGCCCAGAGGTAGAATCACCGAGTGACGCCAATTCGGTCGGGTTTCAATCCTGGGTTAGAAGCAATCGCAGTCTAACCGTACTGATGAGCTGTGATACAGCGAAACAGATCTGTCTGCGGATGACTATATATATATATATATATATATATATATAGGTTAGTTAATAAAATTTAATAATGCAAATATTCGCATGTAAATAAAATATATCGCCTATAGCTTACCTTAAGTTTCATTTCGCATTAAGAATATTTTTGTGAGTTCTTAAAGATATTTTTTTTTACTTCAGTTTATGAATAAACTAGCAGTATAGTCTGACTTTCCTCGGGTGTAAAGAAACTTTAAAACTAATCCATGGTTCTGGAGCTCAAACTCTTTGGACGTTGGCACGAAAGACTAAAAAGCAATAGTTGTTTCCAGTTAAAGCGAAACCGTAGACTGAAAGAAAAATGAATGTATGTAAGTCAAATTTTGATTTACTGGTATCGATATCAAATAAGTTTTTTCGTCGTAAACTGAATTTTGAAGGCTAAATAAGTCCTCTGAGTAAATGATATCATGGCTGAGTCTAAGAACTACAATTATACCTACTTAGAGCCAAACCCGAAGCAAAAACTAAAATAAAAGGGCTGAAAAAATACAGAAATACAGGCGGATAAACAGACACACGCAAACATCTTACCTTATATATATATATATATATATATTATCGCTTTTCTGCACTATTGTAAGAACTGCAACTTTGAGACTTCTGAATATCGTTTCTTATGTTTTTGTCTATGAGTGTATGAAATTTGATTAAAATCGGACCACTTCTTATATAACCCGATTTTTTCGATTATCGATTTTCGATATTTATCGGCGGTACTTCGACACAAAACCTAGCTAAGAACACTCGCAGACGTTTATAGTACAACTGTGTAAATTTTCAAGAAATCGGTTCAGCCGTTTCGGAATTTAGGTAACGGACACACACACACACACACACACACAGACACAGACACACACACACACACATAGACAAAGTTCCATTTATAAATAAGTTTAGATACGTTAAACTTGACATTGATCTACCCACGTTACTAGTTTAGTTAGTTACCTTTTTGTCTCGGAGAAAAGTATAGTATCAGTATAATATCTGACACGTCGTTGGTTTAAATATATTCTGAGGGACACTTGGCCCAGTAAATAAAAGTGTTGGTTTGATCCAATGACTTGACCAACAGAATTGTGAGTTCAGTCTAACCAATGAGAACAATAACCAAATACAATAAAATACTGGTCCTGGGTATGACGGTAAACTGCATCCGGCAGCAAGGCGTCTGTTTGGGAGGTTGTGAGGAGCATGGAACCACCTCTTAATTGCTACTGTTCCCAGGTCCACCCTGACTCGGAGTGGTAGCACCTGTTAGGGTCCCAGTTATGGGCAAATAGTTTATCCCCAAACTAGGTTCAAAACACTATGAAAGTATAAAAACACACTTTTATAGAAATATATACATAAACATAGACTTTTATAGAAAATATACACTTTTGAAGGAAAAATATTACCAACAATATATTTTTGAAGAAAAATAATTACCATAACACATTTTTTAAGGAAAAATTATTACCAGTAATACATTTTTAATACAAAACTATGAGACATCTTCAGTTTTCTAACAAAAAAATTATCAAAATCTTACTAAATCAACCTTCTTACTATAACCGAACATTAAAAAAATATCTTAAAACCTTACCTTTTTGGCATTAAATAACCCACAGAGGTTGATATGCTGTTAAACAAAACTCCAACCCAACCCAACCCAACAGTGAAATACCAGAGGCTCTGTTCCGTTTTTTAATCTCAATCTCTGACGAAGCTTCAATAAATGATAAACATGTTAGATCGATATGTTTCCTATTTGTTATTTATTTTATCATCATGCTTGAATTCCGATCCATATGGTTCTTTAACTCAACGTGGACTCCTTGCTTTTACTTTTCATTGTACTTTTTTACATTTCGAATAAGATCGTGCATACAAATATCGAAATCGTGGATAGACGGCTCAAGATTGTTTGTATCGTTTCAGTCATTATAAAGAACCATGTGCTGTCAGCTGTTTATAAAATGCCAAGATGGCGCCAACGGAATCTTGTTTACTGCTGAAACGGGTGAGAATACTTGAAAAAGAATTACAATAGAACAAACATTAAATCTGGATAGTTTACCCCTGATATAGAAGATCTTATTAAGAATAACTGGAAAATACAATAGAAAATAAAACAGGCAGAACCTGTTGGCTAAATTTAATAAAATTTGTACATATATATAACGAATTGTGTCAGGGACGAGGTTGACGATATTGTTTGTATATCCTCGTTTTTCATTGAGAAGATATCATATGGCAAGATACTTGTAAAAGTATAGTAAATTTTTTTAAAAATTTACCTGAAGCATTGTGTAAAATAGTTATATGGTTTATGTCTTGAAGGCTGTCACAATGCGTTGAGTAAAACAAAGGAAGGTAAAGAAGTGTTTATTTATTAAACATTAATATTTCGAGATCAAAATCTCATCTTCAGAATGGCAGAGAAACTTTTGCCTGTCCGGATCTCTTCACGGCCTCTCTAAGAATGGCTGTTCCGGACTGTCCACTGCTGCTGTCCACTGCTGCTGAACGTGTGTGTGGCTGTGCGTGTGTGTGTGGCTGCACGTGTGTGTGTGGCACTTCCGGGCTGTCCACTGCTGCTGTACGTGTGTGTGTGCGCGCTTGTGTGTGTGTGCGTGTGTATGTGTGTGTATTCTAGCTGTTATGTGTATACGTGTGTGTGTGTGTGTGTGTGTGTGTGCGCGCTTGTGTGTGTGTGCGTGTGTATGTGTGTGTATTCTAGCTGTTATGTGTATACGTGTGTGTGTGTGTGTGTGTGTGTGTGTGTGTATTCTAGTTGGGGCCTTTATGGTCTGATGATATCAGTCTGCTTCTATGTGTGGTTTATCTTAGTGTGGTCTGATACTTCCCTTGACTCTTTGACTGGGCTGAAGAGTATCAGTTTCATTACTGTTGTTTTATCTATCTGATTAATCTGGTGGCGTGTGAGTGGCCGTGACCGTGTCATGTGTGCGTGTCTATGTGCGCGTGGTTATTGTAATTTATTCTACCTTATTTTGTATGTGTGTGCGCGCGTGTGTGTGCTTTCCGGTGTGCGGTGTGTTATAGGCGCCTCCACTACTTTGCCGGGGAGGGGGAAATATGTGCGCGTAGTTATTGTAATTCATTCAACTTCATTTTGTATGTGAGTGTGTGTGTGTTCTTTCCGGTGTGTTATAGGCTTCTCCGCTACTTTGCCCAGGAGGGGTGGGGAATAACATAGTGTAAAATTATTTGTTCATTTATATATATATATATATATATTATTTTTTTATTTTAATATGTTATGTTTATGTGTGTAAAAGTATTTAGTATCTAATATGGAACTCGGATGCGATTCACTTCCGGCAAAAATACAAAAAAATAAACAACAATAAAAAGCAAAACAAAACAAAACAAAAAAAAACAGAAAAAAACGATTACTCCATATTACTCCATATTTGAGACAAAACCTCAAGCTAAGTAAGATAACGCTTTAATCCGTCCTGATAATCCTTCTGTTCGAGGGTGAAAATCGGATAAACTTGATTAACTTTATTATTCTATATTTTTACGTTATATATATATATATATATATATATATATATATATATATGGCAGTAAAAACAACATTTTTATAAAGATCGGCCATGCCAAGTATTAAAACAAAAAAACAACGTTCGACCGGTTTCGTCCAGACTCGTCAGAACTGTAAACGGGGAAATTTCTTTCTGTGATTTGCTATATAAATAACAAATTGCAACAAGAAATGCGATCCAGAAGATTCTTTTCACTCAAATCATGTGGTATCCAAACATCGTTGCGATTTGAGTACTCAAGCTTCACTAAGTTTTCATGTATCGTAGATTTTGATAAATTTAATGTTCCTGTCAATGTAATGCGGGTTATTCTTAATGAATTCCCTGATTTGGTCGTCATCTACAGTGCAGATGGGAAACGGGTTTGCCTGAGCGTTCTTCATTAATATGACATCAATCACCAACACTAAAATTAGCGAACAGCTTCCGTACAGTTCTGTCAGCTTAAGCACTTTCATCTTTTTTGTTGCTTGCGAGGCATTTTTGCCTTTCTGGTCATAAAAAAAGTATCAAGTGTCTAAATTGCACGTTATAATCCCTATGAACATAAAGTTCATAGGGATAAAAAAAATTGACAGGAATTAAGTAATTTTAAACTTTCTTTCTCAGGATATATTTTGAAATGTGCTCTAACAAGACCGTCTAAAAGAAAGACAGTCTTTTTCGACGGTCTTGGCTCTAATCAGAACTTTAAGCATATTATATCTTGATAAATTTGACGTGTTTTAACGCGATGGAACATATATGTCTAAAAATCGGCCTGGACTTTCCGGACAGCCCAATATTTTTGTCTGCTTCTCAACAAAAAACAAAAACAAAAAACAAAAAGCAAAAAACAAAAAAACAAAAAAACTTTTTTTTTAAAAAAAGCTAATGTTATATTTATTTGACTTTTAATTTAAAAGCAAACGATTGTATATCTTCTTACTTGTGGGTGCAATTTGAAAAGATATACTTTTTTTCGATACAAACACAAAATTAATTCAAGACACACACACACACACATATATATATAAAGAAAACTCAACACAAATACTTATAAATCCAGAATTTATTTATTTCAGCAATAAAAGAGAAAATCCTTACAACTGCCTGGTTCAGACCGTTGATGAATAAATTAATGTAAATTTAACACAGAATATTTTGAAAAAAACTTTACAGCAGAAGAATTTTTAAACCTGAAATAAACTGAGAATCGATACATCAAATCACACACAATACAATACAGAGTACGGAATTAAATTACACATACATAAAACAAACACAGTAGACTCATATACTCTCCTATATATATATATATGTGTGTGTGTGTGTGTGTGTGTGTGTGTTTGTGTGTGTGTGTATGTGCATAAATAAAACATATATATATTAATAAAACATATATAATATATATATATAAAAGATATATAAAAAATTAAAATATATGCATAAACTATACATATATATATATATCAACAAAAAATAAAATATATAAACAAAATATATATATATACAAAATATATATACGTATATATATATATACATAAACAAAAATATATATATATAAATAAAAAATTAGACATATTCTTTTCTATATATATGTGTGGGGGGATACAAAGAGTTTGTCACTTTAACTCAGCAGTTTCATGCTGACTTCGGCGTTTCGTCTGAACAGAGTTATGTGCTCACTCGTCAGAGCTAGCCTGTTGACAAGTGAGAATATCATAACGGTGTTTTCACGAAACTTCGGAGTTGGCATGAACGTACTCAGCTAAAGTGACAAACACTTTGTGCTTATCAATGCGTATTGAGCACTTTCCCCACAAATCTGCCCGCCAAAATTCATATTACAAGTAAAGCTACTGAATAAACAACAACAACCTTGTCGTTCAAAATTATCAGAACTCAACAATATATATATATATATATATATATATATATATATATATATATATATAGTGTATCGAGGCAGCAGACAATTTTCTAAACATATACTGTTAAGTATAAGAGACAATGAATGCCTATTATGTTTAATCATGAGCCGTTCTAAACATTGTATTTTGGTTTTAATTTACATGCCCGTTCAGAGATTGTATCTCTGATGCTAATAATAAGCTCACTACATATATTGGTTTTACTACAACCACGCTCTCCCGTAGACTTAACTCTCACCTTTCTGATCAGAGTACAATTAAACAACATTTCTTAGAAAAACATAGCCATGTAGGTAATATTAGACAGATTTTAGTCAACAATACAATAATCCTCACTCATACACACAGTAAAAAGAGCCTTCAGATATTAGAGGCCATCTACATTAAATCCAAACAACCCACACTTAATAAAATCACGTTTAAATCTGGCCATAACACATTACATTGCATTTATATATATGGTTCTGTTATCATTTCGTGCTCTCACACGGTGTGACGTCATAGAACCGCATTACAAATTTACGATCTACGTTTGCTATTTTTGGTAACTGTTATCGTTGCTTAGCAAAGTTTTATATCAACACAAGATAAAATCGTCGCTGACGGTGGATGTTTTTATGTTAACGTCCTTGTAACCTCCCTGAAAATGGCTCATGTGAGCCGAAAGCTTAGAACCAACTTAAGTAATTATCCAAATGTTGAAGAATTTTTGTCTTTATTTTCACCTGAAATTAAAGGCAAAATACGATGTTTAGAACGGCTCATGATTAAACATAATAGACATTAATTGTCTCTTATATTTAACAGTATATGTTTTGAATATATATATATATATATATATATATATATATATATATATATATATATATATATCGATAGAAACATTATATATGCCATTTTTTAATATTTTAATTAAAAATAAATAACAACGATATTCTTATGGTAATTACATGCTACCGCTTATGTTACAAGCACAACATGCTTGCAATTTATCTAAAATCAAATATGGACGCAACCTGATAGATGTAGACACTTTTTGGTGTACTAGATCAATGACGACTGCGACTGCCATGAGTTCGATTCCCACTGGGTGCTCCTTTATTTCGACCTTGTGCTACAACTAAGCTATGCTTACTAAATTTCTATAATTCCCTGGCTTTGACTGGCGTAGTTTGAAATTAATATTAGCTCAAATCAATGTTTGCCTTTGGGGACACTTCAGGTTCAGGTGTAATCCCTTCAGGGAAAACCTCTCTTTTAGGAGAAGGCTGCGTTTATTGCCCGCTTCTTGAGGCATATACCAAAGGGGAGGTGCCGAGGGACTTGAGCAATTCTTTCACGTTATTGCTGTTAATACATTTTAAACTGACCTTGTGTCACATTCGGTTGCGACGTGGGCGAACGAAAAAAAAACATAATCGAACAAAATGTTTCCTACATTTTTTCTTCTTCTCTCAGTTGCATAAAAGTCGGATAACGCAATGACTGCTTATGTATTAACGATACAGGTTGTTTCGTTCTGATGTCGTAACATGGGGACACATCGACAAACCGGACTTACTGGATTTTATAAAATGTAATGTCATACTCATATGTCATTTTTCAAGACACACTACTTGCTTTATGAAATTTCCATTAAATGTGTAATTATTATAGCAGTCTAGTTTTTTGTATTCACCTTTGCACTTATGACCTTGGGAAAAGCACCAATACATTTCTTCTTCCAGCTATAGCAAGGTAAAATAAGCTCTCTAGCCTCAGATCAGTTTCAGGGAAGTGTTGTATATTATCTGAGCTGGTGCATAATTTCGCGAAGAAATGTATTTTTTATGAAACAACAAAAAATGTGCATACTGGCTGGGAAAAGAAAAATAGACATTGTTTTAAAAATATTTGATTGTTGTCAAAATTAAGAATGCAAGCAAAATTCCCCATGCCAAGAAAATATTTCATAGCCAAGGTCAGATAATGTGGGTCTGGAAATGTTTGTAAACAATGTGCCAAAAAATGACGTAGTCGCTTATATAAGAAACTGATTAGTAGTAGTAGTCAGTCGGTGAGCAATTGAGATCGGAACCCAGACCGAGAAAAACAAGGAAAACCGCGGACGAGCACGGCTTCTGGCTGGCTCGATGCGTGCCTGCTGACACCTCTGATCCCACTTCCTACTTCACATCCACGTCACCTGAAGAGAGAATAATGTTGTATGCTTTTGTTTATATATACGTGTTACGGTCATCAAGTGATTTTATAAGAAAGAAGATAACAAGTTTTGGGACCCCGTCGTCGAATTAATGATCGTCGTTCCAGCGAACAGTATACAATATATATGTCGTTTCGGTTGCAGTTAAATTTTCGTCGTCTTGGTAGAAGGTATACTAGAGAAGGACAAATTCTGAATTCGAAATTGAAGGAAGCAACGTAAAACCATTTTAGTATTTTCCTCATGAAGACACAGAAATTGACACATAATGAAGAAAAGGAACATATGAAGAATATACTGATCTGTGGTGCGAAGACAGAAATAAACACCAAGACAGTCAAACACCAAATAATAAAAAGAAAAAAGAAATAAGAAAAGGTTTTGAGTCAGAGGATTTGTGCATCCTTTTGGTTAATAAATGCTTTGAAAATAGATATTTTCAACCAATGAGCCGCGTTTCCGCCAACAATAAAAAAAAATTGTGATCCCTTTGAAGAGCATTTAAGCAAAGGTTTTAGACAGACAAAGCAGTGAGAAAAAAAAACCGGAGGGCAACAGACGGCTACAATTCAAAACGGCTAGGCTTAAAAGAAATTCTCATATTCATGCACTTGTCTGCCTTGCCAAGCTACTTGTCACTTACACTTTCCTCCTCACTTTCTTCCTTGCCTCTTCTTTCTCCCACATGCACATAAAGAAATCGCATTCCTTTTCATCTTAACAAACAAATACAAACAAGAACTTTAACACCCATACACGCCGAGAAAAATGTAGTTGTAAAAAAACAAAAAAGTCATCTACGACCAAAATAGCAAAATAAGTTTATTTTACCAAATGGCTTGTAAAGGTGAGAGGGGTTGGAAAGATTTATTTATTTTTTGAAACTCTCCAAAGTTATGTATTTTTTTCTATTTTTTGCTTGATGCTATGGTTCATTTGAACGAGTGTTTTTGCAATTTTCAAAGAAATTTCTTTGGACTTTAACTAAGTTAAAACTTAGTTAACTCACCACTTTTTTTTTCCAAATTAGAGTAGATAGTACCTACTATTGCCCGGTTTCACACTCCAACCCCTTCTATTGAACAGGAGTAGAGGTGATCACCTTGTTTCTTGTTTAGGAAGGGGTTCCCGGTCCTTCAACCTTCCTCCTTCGGTCTTAATGTTAGTTCAATTGGAAGCTCTTTGCTGTTAGTAAGTGTGGTGGCAATGTCTCTCAATTCTGAGGGTACCGGGTTGCTGCTTCCGACTGGTAGTTAGGAGCCCGAACTCTTGCGTAGCGTCTTGAGAGGCTGCTCTGATCAACAGTTGAATAATATCGGGGTTCCTGTAGTGCCATATCGCGCATGGACTGGCGTCCCTTCATGAACCTCCGGTGGGCAACCCCGAGGCCACATTATGCTGCAGGTTGCGCCAGTCTCCATTCCTCACATGCTGCAAATAGTAACCAACTGATTCTGCCCTGGTCCTTTCTCCTCAACCAAAACACCATGAAAAAGAACAAACAAAATACCAAAATCAAACCAGCTACTCAGAAAACGCCAAAACCTCTCTGTGTCTCTTTCACTAACATACGCGGTATCCGCACTAACTTTTATAGCGTAGAAGCATTCCTCCAAACTAACTCACCTGATATCTTAGTACTATGTGAAATAGCCTTGACCCGTCTATCCCCTCCTCTGAGTTCTATGTTCCTGGTTACCTTTCCCTCCTCAGGAAGGACTCCAACGTCCATATGCATGGGCTTGGTGTATATGTCAGTGAACACCTCCCCCTAGCTAGAGTAACACCTCTCGAATCCCTGGACCAGTCTTTCATGTGCTAACGTCTCTCACTTCTAAGCTCTGTTAGCGATCTCTTCTTCCTCTACCGCTCCCCCTCCTCTACTGACTGTTCGGTGCTTGACAGCATCTTTGACAATATCGACAAGGCCATTTCTTCTCACCCATCTGCCCATATTTTCGTGTTTGGCGACTAACGCCCACCAGACTAAGTGGCTGGAAAGCTCTGTAACCGACCCTGCTGGTGTCCACACCTTTAATTTTTCGATCTCCCAATCCCTTACACAAGTGGTGGACTTCCCCACACGTTTTTCCAATAGCCCTAACGGAAGGGACTCGCTACTATACCTCTGCTTCACTTCCACCCCAAATTCTTGCTCCACCAGACAGCTCTGCCCTCTCGGAAATTCTGACCACGCCGTAGTTTCTGTCAACATCTCGTTCCACTCCACCCCTAACCAAGAAACCCAGAACAACAGAATATCCTACTGCTATCAAAGAGCAGATTGGGATTCGTTCCGTGACTTCCTCTGCGATGTCCCTTGGAACAATGTTTTTAGTCTTCCCATCGAAAAATGTGCATCAGAGGTCTCCTCCTGGGTTAAGGCTGGCATCGATGCATTCATCCCTGCCAAGAAATTTCAGCTTAAATTCCATTCGTCTCCCTGGTTCACGCCCGCTTGCTCGGCCGCCATTGCCCACCGGAATCATTTCTTCCGGCTTTATCGTAGCCACGTGTCGGACCAAAACAGGCGCCTTTTCGCCTCAGCTCGTAATAAGTGTAAAAAGACACTTAATGAAGCTAAGATGCTGTTTACTGCCAGGATGAAGCAGCGCATAGCAACCTCCAAGTTCGGTACCAAAGACTACTGGCACCTCTGAAAACGCGTGCTTAGCAAGAGTAAGTCCTCAATACCCCCCACTAAATAAACGAGTTTGAGGTCCTCACCTCCAAAGCGGACAAAGTTGAATGCTTTGCCCATAGATTCTCGACCAATTCGACTCTGGATTCGTCTGGAATCCATACACCCGATTTCCCATCTAGAACTGAGGCCCAATTGAATGATGTTCACATCACACCCTCGCTGATTTCTAGCATAATCTCAAAATTGGACCCTCACAAAGCGAGTGGTGGGGATGGAATCCCAGTCATATTTTTGAAGAATTGTGCCCCTGAACTCTCCTCTATCCTTTCTAAGCTCTACAACCTCTGCCTATCTTCCTCCTGTTTTCCTGCCTGTTGGAAGTCTTCTTCTGTGGTTCCAATATTCAAGAACACTGGTGAACCATCGGACCCCCCAAATTACCACCCCATCAGCCTTCTTCCGATCTTCGGCAAAGTGTTCGAAGCCATTATCAATGCCGAGGTCGTTCAGTATCTCACAGCCCACGGGCTCCTCTCGGACAAACAGTATGGCTTCCGCTTCACCAGGTTCACTGCTGACATGCTAACGACCATCACCAAATATATATACCAGGCTCCCGACAAGAATGGTGAAGCCCGAACCGTCGCCTTGGATATCTCTAAAGCATTCGACAGAGTATGGCATGCCGGCCTTCTACGGAAACTGCGAAGCTATGGCATAACTGGACTTTTGTTGGACTTAATCCGGTCATTCCTCTCTAACCACACACTGAAGGTGGTATTAAACGGACATGCCTCCCAAAACTACCCTACAAACGCGGGTGTACCCCAAGGCTCTATACTAGGTGCTACGCTCTTTCTAATCTATATCAATGATCTCCCCGATACCATAAGATCACAAGTAGGCATGTACGCCGATGATATCACAGTTTACTCTCGCTTCGATCAAAAATCTGGTGTAGGTGACAAGGCGACCCTCGCTGCCGAGCTTGAGAAGGACCTCCAATCCGTGGTGGATTGGGGGAAGAAATGGCTCGTTAAATTTCAATTCTTCCAAAACGAAGCTTCAGTCAATTAACCACCACAGACAACCGCACCTCCCTCCCATTAGCATGGAACAGGCTTGCCTCCCAGAGAGTAAATCATTACGCCTGCTTGGCCTGACACTCTCAGCGGACCTCAAGTGGAATGACTACGTTGAATCCATTATTAAATCCGCAGCTATGAAAGTCGGCTCTCTGTGCAAGGCCCGGAAATTCTTTCCGCCTGAATCTATCCTTCAATTATATAAATCCACCATCCGCCCGTGTATTGAGTACTGCTGCCACATCTGGTCGGGTGCCCCTTCTATTCTCCTCGGGGTTCTTGACAAAATACAGCGAAGAATCTGTAATGTGATTGATACCGACTTGGCTGGCCGCCTGCAGTATCTCTCTCACCGGTGTGACGTGGTTTCCCTGTGCCTCTTCTATAAATACTTTCATGGCTTCTGCTCTGACGAACTTAAATCACTGGTGCCCACTAGATGTGAATTTGCACGAGACACTAGATTGGCAACTAGGCCCCACATTTTTACTGTGAAACTGATGAAATGTAACCGCAATTTCTACT
The DNA here is from genome assembly GCA_037127315.1 of Ascarosepion bandense. Taxonomy (NCBI): domain Eukaryota; kingdom Metazoa; phylum Mollusca; class Cephalopoda; order Sepiida; family Sepiidae; genus Ascarosepion; species Ascarosepion bandense. Next base: position 704,343 of record JBBBDQ010001681.1, read on the forward strand.
CCAACAGCTTCTTTCCTCGCATTTCCCGCCTATGGAATTCCCTACCGCATGCTTGCTTCCCCGACGGCTACAACCTCCAGGAGTTTAAATGTAAGGTCAATAGACACCTCCTAATACACTAACTCACACCCACTCTCTCAAACACTCTTCCTATGTACCTCCTTACTCGTCTATCACCCTCCTTCTGACATTTCCTATACCCAATCCCTCTATGTAACCCCCTAATCTATAGTGGCAGTGGAATGCCTTGCTTGGGGTGACACGATGAAAAAAAAAATGTTCATAGTCAACACCTTTTTCTTTGTAGTGGGTTGATTCAAATCGGCAACAATCCTAAACCCTGAACGACATGGTATTTTCAAACACTTCCAAAATCCAATTTATTTTATTTGTAAATATTCTATTCGTAATTGAAATGGGTTACTGTAATTAGGGAAACAGGAGTAATAAGGGAAACTAAACTATCGCCCGGTTCGCAGTCCACCCACGTCTATTGAACAGGTGAAGAGGCTCATCACTTGATTCCTGTTTAGGATGTGGTTTCCGGTTTTCTCTTTTCCAATCTTCTCACTTTTTTTTTCAATTGGAGTAGATAGACTAAACTATCGCTCGGTTCGCACTCCAGCCACGTCTATTGAACAGGTGAAGAGGCCCATCCCTTGTTTCTTGTTTAGGATGTGGTTTCCGGCTTTCTCTTTTCCAACCTTTTCACTCTTATGTAGCCCCCTGCACATCAGTGGTGTTACCGCCTTGATCGGGGTGATATGATTAAAAAAAAAAAAACGGAATGAAACTACCTTTAAAATACGCTAAATTAAAGAATACAGGTGATAAAGTTAAGAGCGCAGAGTTCGCTATTTGTTCTTATTCTATGAGTCGTGCCTAGTCAGGAAGTTGATGATCAAGGCACTCCCCAATTTCCTCTTCTTTGTAGCTCTTAATAAATGTTGTTTTTTTGCTATCTACTAGTAAACCCTATTCGTTCAACCATTTATTAAAGTTTACTTGGTGGGTTGTGTCTTCTTTCACCTTCAGTCTATCTTATGAGTATCATAATTTCTAGGCCCACTTTCCTCATTATATGCACTAGAAATCTCAATTGTTTCTTTCTGATTTTAAGTATAAGTTTCCATTTTGTTTCGATTTTCTTTAAAACTTTGTTGTTCCTTACATGTTCCGTCTATGGTATTCTTAACATCCTTCCGTAGAACCACGTTTCTGTTGCTTCAAGTCTCTTCCTTATCTGTGGAAAGATTTTCCGCATTCAGTACCATAAAAGAGAACTGATGTTTTGAAACAATTCAGTACTCACTTTTTGGTTTCTTAATAATATTTCTTGCTTTTTAATACATGACTTAACATTTCCTGAGACAAATGAATTTGAATGGTCGATTTTTCAAGGGAGGTAACTGTTAAATAATAATTAAAGTATTGTGTCCCTTATCGAATTTATTTACAAATGCCTAAAATATTTACTTAAAAATAGACGCAACAATTAATAGTTCAATAAATAATAGTAGTGGTAATAATAGTAATAACATTTATATATATATATATATATATATATATATATATAACACACACACACATATATGTTTTATCAAAATTGCACAAATATATCTTGAAATACTAAAGAGAAAATTTATTCAATAAAATCACGACCTTCAGATGACTTCGGAATCTCTTGTAACTCTTCTGCACATTCTGCGTGTTTAAGTTGGTTAATGCTGTTAAAATCCTTGCTTTCAATTGATCTTTGGTTTTAGAAAGAATTTTATTTTTCTCTCGTTCAACTGCGCCCCACACAAGGAGTTTGTATTCTGGGGAGTTAGGTGGCTAGATGTAAGGGGCGGGGTGCAGTCAGAGAAATTGGCTGACAGCCATGACAAGCTACTCTTATTTGAGAGGCATGGTGCTAGAAATAGGGTCTTTCTGCAGGCACCATCTTGACCCAGGGCAGCACTATCTTCACAAGACACTTAATATAGGCCTCCGTATTGAGGTTGAGGCCTTGTGGGAAGATGAATGGATTTATAACGTTGCCATCGCTAGTGATCACTCCTAACACCTTCGTAATCACCATTAGATTCATCTTCTGCAATGTCCTCAGATTAACACTCAAACTCCCTGAAATGTTGGCAATGGAGCTTGCGGTGCGATTGCCAAGCAATACAACATGCCTGTGAATTGTGCCATGTGCACGAAATTAAAAATATAAAATGATGACAATTTACACATTGCAATCTATCTATCTATCTATCTATCTATCTATCTATCTATCTATCTATCTATCTATCACATTAAACGTTATTTTTATTGGATATTATTTGAGTAGACGCGCCACAGTATATTTACTTATTTTCGTCTACCAGCAGATCAAAATATATAATTATACGGAACGTCTACTCAAATGCGAGCATTCACTAGAAATAAAGTTCAGAGTGATAAAAAAACTATTGGATTAATAAAAAATAAATATATATATATATATATATATATATATATATATATATATATATATATATATACCACATATTCCCAAAAATAAATCGTTTCCACTATTTATTTCAAAAACCCACTGTTCAAGAATTTACTTTTATAGAGAGTGCTCGATACAGAGTAGAGCTTAATATACTTATTTTTTTAATCTATAATATACCTTAGTATACTATAATTATTAAAATTCTAATTCTAGACTATACATTCCACCCTCTTTACTCATGAGGTAGTACTAAATCTAATTTAAAAAAAAAACAAACTCTGAACTTCAGCCTGCTGTAAAAGATTGTCGTCTGCCCATTTAAATAATGTATGTTCCCACGATGTATACTCCAACATAATTAAAAAAATAAAAAATTATTTTACGAAAATAAATGACCCACACAATACTAAATTGTTGTTCTTAATACAATATAACTATATACGATAATTATTTAACCCCAATTCTAACCTAAATATTCCAACCCCTTTACTCATAGATAGTAGTAAAAAAATATATTGTTCAATAAAAAAAAAAAACTGAAATCCAACCTCCTGTTAAAAATTATTGTTTATCTATTTAAATTTTAAGGTCTCACTACGTATCTTATCCAGACAAAATTAAAAAGTGTCATGTCTAGATCCAAGCAATCCTGCTCCGTTTCATAACCCAAATATTAAATCTCCATGGTTACATAATTCTCATTTTTGACTTGAACAATAATGACAAACCTCAAACATTTTTTCCAACTACCAACCCCGTAAATTTCTAAATAACCATGAATTCATCATACATTTTAAAAATAAATCGTTTTCACTATTTATTTTAACATATCCCCTGAAAAAGAACAGTATTATCCTGAAACAAGAAATTTTTTGTGTAGTGATATTATGCTTTTATAAACATTGTCATAACAAAATTACAATATATATATATACATATATATATATGAAGTTATATGCCGATTGATTTGAAAAATAATTGCTTCATTCTATGCAAATTGGGTAAACTTTATCACCGATAATTATCTATGTCTGCAGGTAATTTTTCAATGAATTGTGGGTGAAACATTTTTTTTATTTGTGTATGTTGCAACTTCATTTAATTATTTTTAAATTTTTTACTCGAAGAAACAATCGATAGTCTGTTTGGAACTGGTCCAGATATTGCGGAGAAACATGATAAGCACGTACTCATTTGCTGAAGATATCGATTAATTGTTCGTTTAGGCGTTGGTTTCATAAGCACGGATAGACAGACGAAGAAGAAAAGAGAGAGAATTAAAAAGATAGAAAAATGAACGAAAAAAAAAAAAGAAAAAAGAAAAATCCTGAATGATGAACTGAACACACCTACTCGCCCCCCACACAAACCCAGTTTATCGCGAGAAGGAAAAGTTGCATAAGTAATAAAATGATTTGTTGTGTATTGGTTAATATCAATTCATTGATTGCCAGTTGTTTATCCTGACCATTATTATTTTTATTTATGGCGGCCAATCAAGCCAAAGATAATAAACCGTTTTTTGTTTCTTTTTCTTTCTGCCATGATATCAAAGCGGGAATGACATTAGTCATGTCTTTATGATCATCGACAGCTTTCATCAAAATAATAAAAATGGTGGCTGTATTTGCGGTCATAAACAGCGGGAAAAGATTTTATTAAACAAATGTCCACAGGGAAGATAAACTGCAGACATGACTGCGTGGAAATGGCGATCGGAACCTGGCACAAAAGATCACGAGCCATCTAACCCTTTAGAGTTTAAGGGGAACAATATGTACCACAGCCATTGTAGCAATGGTGTGTCTTAGGCATATAACATGGCATAAAGGCGTCCCCAAAAAATAAAACTAGCAAAAAAAAAAAAAAAATGATAAAATACAAAAATCAAAATCGAGAAGTATAAGAAATCAATTGCTTAAACTCTTGATGAGTAGACGGATAGGTCTGTCTACGAAACTCTGAAGTCGGAACGCTGAATGTAAATGAATCAGCTAAGAGACACATTTTACTATATATATATATATATATATATATATATATATATATATATATATATATAAATGAATAAGGAACGAAGAAAATATTTAGAGCGTTCAATTAATTCAAAACAGTGCTCAATATAGAAATACAGCAATGAATATTTATTATAAATTATAGTTTAGAACATGCACAAACGACAATCTACTACAAAATTGTACATTTTGTTTCGACACTGAAAGAACAATGTCTCATCAGGTAGTTAGTAATGATGGTAATAAACATTATTTTAAAAAAATGATGAAATTCACTTACTTTTATTGGCAAAATTTTTCGTGCGAGGTAAAGAGGATAGGAAAGATGAGAAAACAAAAAGAGAAAGAAAAAAAATGGGAAAGAGAAGAACACAGAGGAAATCAAAAACAAAGAGGAAAACAAGAAGAAAGAAATAAAGAAACATGAGGAAAGAGCCAATGAATGACGGGTTAAGGAGAAATATATAATGGACCCTAAATTTAGGTAAGAAGTAAAGTATAAGCATATACAGACATCGATCACGCGATTTTCTCACTTTTCTTCACTTTCTTCCTCCTCCGTGCATTTCCTCGCTTTTTCCTCTTTGTTAAGAGGAAAAAGTGAGAAAATGCACGGAGGAGGAAGAAAGTGAGAAGAAGTGAGAAAAAGTGAGAAAATTTAAAGGGGGGAGAAAGTGGTGGGGGATATAACAAGAGCTGCAAAGAAATAGAAATTTCAAACTTTGGCCGGAAATGAATTGTAGATAGCTAGATTTGTTAGTAACATTGTATAAAACTAAATCCTTTGGCATAAAAAAAAAACACCTTTGGCATTTAAAAACTCTTTAGCAGTTTTTTTTAAAAATCTCATTTAGAAATATCTCAGCCCCGGGTATGAGAAGATATGACATCCAACAGCAAAGCGTCTTTACATTTACATTGATTAAATCAAAGTTCAAATGTCAAACAGTCACTGATCGGGAGATTATAGATTTTGATGAACGTAGAACCACCCCTTAACATCTGACAGTGAGTTGTAGCAGCTATTAGGCAAATAGGGAACCCAAACAAAAATAAACAGCATATTTTATAACAAAATGCCCAAAATACAATTTTATAGGAAAATGGCAATCAGTACAGCACTAAAAACTATAAAAATATATTTTTATAGTAAAATTACCACGAATCCATTTCCTGATCTACAAACTTTATGTCTAAAATAACATACCTTTACCCTGAAAGTATAAAATCATGTACAAAATATCTGTAGTTGAAGGCATAAAATTACGTAAAAATATTTGAATTTATGCATTAAACAATACATAGAGTTTAATATACTGCTAAACAAAATCAGCTAAACGAAAAACATCTAATTTTCATCAGTTAAATCAAATTTAAAATCTACTAAAATTTTAAAACTGTACATCATTTAAATGAAGAATTATAGAATATTCAAATGTAAAGTATAGTTTCTTTTAGTATATAGAAGCAGCTAGTTATGCTTTGAAAAAAATCATCTGTATAATAATAGGCATCTGTTTTTTTCGAGAAATAATGCAGTTACAAAAGACTCATGGGACTAACTAATAAATTCATGTTCAGTATATTTAGTATTTGTAATATCTTTTAGAGCTTTCAACGTTTTACGAATAGCACGGGTAAACATTCGTTTCTGTACAATCAGTGAAGTCCAGCAAGATCGAGATAAGTGACCCTTTTGAAAATACAAAATGCTCTAAGATTAAATATGTGGGTGGTGTAGATGATAACGATTTGGGATGAGAAATGAGAGTGACGCGTTCACATACCAGTCGGCTTCGTTACCTATGCAAATATCCTTTGAGTGGCCATGACTCAAAAAGAGTCATGGTCGTCTAAGCAAGTCATATCCGTTCCCTATCAACATGCGTTTGACTGGCGCTGTCCAATTCCTTCCCATGAATATGGGAAAGTCTAACCTGCAACAAATGATCGCTATAAGCTAAAAAGAAGAAGAAGAAGAAGAAGAAGAAGAAGAAGAAGAAGAAGAAGAATGCGCTTTCTATTGTATTTGTTGCTGCTACTTAACAAATTTCCGTATCTTTTCCAGTTTTTTTCCAATTATTTTTTTTTTTAGCTAGGGAAAATTGCTATGGAGAATTTCATTATTATTCATCTTTTATATCATTAAATGTTAAACAACCAAAGATTTCTATGCGCAGGGTCTCTTCATATACGATCATGGCACTCCACAATTTCCTGTCCTTTTTAGCAATTAACACATTTTGTCTTTTTGCTAATTCTCCTGAATCTTGTTCGCATCCATTAACTCAATGGCACCAAGTTGACAATGCGTTGATTTCCTATACCCCATTTGCTTTTAATGTGTCCTGTATCAGATTTTCTAAGCCTTCTTTCCTCACTATGTACCACTGCAATTTTAACTGTCTCTTCCTGATGTCAAGTTTCCTTTTCTTTACTATTTTCTCTGAAACTTACATGTTGCTCACGTGTTCGGTTCATGTTATTCTCAGTATCCTTCTGTAAAACCACATTTCAGTTGCTTCAAATTTCTTTTTAATCTTTGAGGAGATGGTCCCGTATTTATTACCATATTGGAGAGCTGATATTACGTTCATTAGTTCATTAAGAGAGTTCATTAAGAGTTCATTAGTCTTTTCTTTATTTCTAAAGAAAATTTTTACGTTATTTAATACTATGATTAACTGTTGGGATGCATTTTTGGCTACAGAGGTATAATTAATCAGTGTGTCGATACTGTCAATATTGACATCATACAAAGAGTAGAATCCATAGTCGTCATCAAAAAAAAAAAAAAAAAGATAATAAATAAATGTATATCAGTCTCCATATTTGGGATGTTAAAAGAAGAATAATAACTTAGCTCAATCCCAGTGAGCCTTTGATGTCGCACTTTCCGTTGATCAATTCAAAAATTGGGAAGGTTGCCGTTCGATTAAATCAATCGAACATCGATCTTATTTTATTTTATTTTTTTTATTTATCATTGTCCATTTGTCATGATCTGGGGCAGATAACCCGTATCTGTTCATAGATGTGAAAATGCAATATACCTGAATTGACGTGTAAACATCTTGATGGTTCTCATCGAGACAGGTATGTGACACATGTCTGAATCAAATTCTTGAAGAATTCCCTCACTATTTTATTTCCAAGAAATTTCTAATTTCGTTTTGATTTTCCTCAAGAATTTTCTTCTTATGCGCTGCGTCTATGGATTTCTCAGCATCTTTGTTACAACAAAATTTTAGTTGCTTCTAGTTTCGTGGGTGAGATTGTCTAAAATTTTCTGCTTTTTAGCCAGTACACCTTTTTTTGTTTCTGACAAAATTTTCCTCTTTCATTATACTTTATTTAGCTTTTCGAATGCATCTTTCGATGTTTCAATGAGCGTTCAGATTTCAGTTTCGTCCTCTGTTGTTAAACTTCCTAGATATTTAAATTTTTGTACTTGCTTGATTTTGATGTCTGAGATCATTATCATCATAAATATAGCATTTCCTGTTTCAGTTAGTGGTCATACACATTATACATACAAACAAACACACACACACACACACACACACACACACACACACACACACACACTCACATATATATATATATATATATATATATATGAAAGTATATAAATTGTTGGACTTTATTAACTAAGAAACTGGGGATATTCCTTAGAAAAGAAAAGTTTTTTTTTTTAGTTTTAGTGAGGCTATGCGCGTTGTGCTATTTGAAATCATGAAAATAAACCTTTCTCCTCGAGAAAAGAAGTTTTATTTGATTTTTAGCAAGAGGCACAAACAAGCCAAGTTTAATATATTGGTTCCAAGAAAGTAATGGAAACGAACGTGACGACGCAACCGACGCAATCCACTTCGAAGCAAGAAGAGTGGCCGCCAAATACCCTTTCGAGCCATTTCGACGATCTCCGGTTGTAGAAAAGAAGTGGGCGGGAGAACATGGGAAACATAACCACGTATCCAACCAAATAAGATAATGTCACAACATTACTGACAAACATTTGAGATCAATAATCAATAATTCATATCAGTTTCTCGATATATACAAATTTGAAATCGCGGAAATACAGTCACCCCCAACAAATATTGATGATGTCCACACACCTAGCCTCACCTATAGGAATACAATATCATGTCTTGTTTTCCTATATATTTTTCTTCTTTGTCATGTTCAGTTAATCATGCCAATAGAATTTTACATTCAAACAGTTAAGTTATCGAAATCTATCTATCTATCTATCTATCTATCTATCTATCTATCTATCTATCTCAGTATAAATCTGATTTGTTAAATATAAAATCTTAATAACGTTTCTCATCGTCCAAATGTGATCGGGTTATATTTGCACGACGCCTTATTGACAAAAATGTTTTGTTAATATTTTGTTTTCGAGAAAAATTATTGCTGTCACTGCCCTTTATCACAATCTTCAAAATGTCTAGAATCACTCAGACAAAGATTAAAAAAAAAACAAAAACAAAGAACTTTGTCGCCAGATGTCACCTCATTTTGTTCTCCACAATCTGCGAGCTGCACTCAACCTTCCTACATTTCTTTACCAGAGTAAGAACAGCCACTATCAATAATTATTGTCGTGAAGTATCTCGCCAAAGGTCAATTGGTTTAAAAAAAAAACGGAAAACAGAATAAATTGATTATTTAAGTAATTTCCGTTTTGGAGAATCTTGTTCGTTTGAGATGTCTTTTTTTCTTGGTCACAAACCAGATTTAATGTTGGAACTTGTACCCTATTTCAGATAAAAATAAAATACCCGCAGATAATTTAAGGTCACGACTAGATTGGCATCTAGGTTCCACACTTTTACCGTTGAAATAGTTAAATGTAACCGCCACCTGTATTCCATCAGTTTCTTTTCTCGCACTTCCCTTTTGCTTATATGCTTCCTCAGTAGCTACAATCTCCAAAAAATTAAAGGCAACGCCAATTGCCATTTCTTTCTTCTCGAATCCCTTTCATCTGTTATCCTTTCCTCAATATCTCTTTTACTCAGTCTTTTCTCTGACACTACCCAAATGCGCATTTGCTTTGGGTAAAATGATTAAAAAAAGAAGTAAAATAAAAATTATTTTAATTATATAATTCAAACCATCTTCGTTTTGCAATTAGTAACTATTCAACGTCCTATAAACGTCTTTTTTTAAGAAACTACCTTGTAACTTTCAATACCTTCAAAATCAAACTAGTAATGTTCCACCATCATTGACTTTGACCTTTTATCTCCTATGATGAATTTTTGTTTTTTCCTTGAACACCTATTGGGACACAAATCGTATGAATATATACGATGCATTGCTAAAGATGCTTAGAAAAAATAGTTGGTTTCTTGTGCCGCTCAACAATGAACCTACCAATTCTTGCTACTTGTAAATACTCAGACCAAAACATGAAAGACTACGCTTCAGTCCTCAATTTTCAGTCGTGATAGAGTTTAACAGCGTATATATGGCCTTGTACGTGATGCTTTAGTGATAAAAAAGGCTATTATTTCCCCTCTTCTATTAAAACTATCTTCTTGCCCAAGTGATATTCATAAAAAAATAAAATAAAATAAAATAAATAAATAAAAGAATTGACTGATTTATCTGTTTAACGGCATTTATATAATGCCAAAATGTAAATTTCTGGAAACTTAGAAATAATAACATCTTATTTTGCTTTCACAATTAAAACTCATGATAGCTATTCAACTTTTGTGCATATAAATGTGTGAGAGCATAATTATTAGAGGCGGTGATGTATTGGTTTTCTAAGCTTAGCTTAGGCGTGGCACAAAGACTAATGTACGGGGCAACTAGTATAAATTGAACTCACTACTCTGTCGTAACTGTTCATGCGGGGCACTAAACCCTAGAGTCGCTGATAAGTGTTTTATGTTGTTTTGTTACAATTATATTTTTAAATAGAGTTTCAGTGAAGAAATTGTAAGTTATTATATCGATTAAACCCATGAAAGAGTTCTTGTTGGTTGCTTGGTTATATTTTAAATGGGTTTGGATGAAGCCGTTAAAAGCTCTTACTATGTGACTATTCTTGGTAATTTACAATTACGTATTATTGGTATTTTCATGTAAAATATATTTTGCTGGTGTTTTTTTTTCTATAAAAATGTATTTCTATACTTTCATAGTGTTTGGATTTTCTTTAGGGTGGGAGGCACTATTTGCCCATAGCTGAGGTCCTAACGGGTGCTACCATTCTGGGTCAGGGTATACCTGGGAACAACAGCAATTAAAAGGTTGTTCAACTTTCCTCAAACCTCCACTCTCCCGATGAGAGGCATTGTTGCCGGATGTAGTCAACAAAGAACAAATCCAACTGTGTTTAATGAAAAAGTGATGCTTTCTCCTTCTTTTCGATTTGCATCTCTCTCTCTCTCTCTCTCTCTCTCTTCATTCCCTCCTGTCTTTCTGTTAAACGGCACGAACGAATTAAACAGAAAGAGCAGAGGTGGAAACCCACAGGTTAGGAATGTTGAAATAATGAGAAGCAAAACCATGCTACCCGGAAGATTATATGTCCGTTGCTCATGACAAATTCTCAAACTTTTACTAGGCAACTAACCTAAATTGGTACAATCGATAAAGGTAGGTAATAAAACTTTTACTTTACAATCGATAAAGGTAGGTAATAAAACTCTAAATTTTGGGTAAAGTTGCTTACTGGCAGTGAGGGTAAAAATAAAAGAAATCATATGATCGTTTTTTCCCAGAAATATTTTTTATAACTAACATTCATCTAATACAAGGCCAGAGAGGCAATCAAAGTAGAGGGGTCGGTGCGTGGAGTTATATTTGCGTAGAAAAGGAGACGTTCTAGAATTATAGAGATGAAGCAGACTTTAAAAGTAACCAATCCTGAACATAAACATAAAAGATAAAACTCTACTCTTATTTAAAAGACAGAACTGGACGATAAGTTAACCTATCTACTTTTACTTTTCTCTTTGTAGTTTAACTGTCAGCGAGCAGAAATTGTAGGCTATTAATAGTGAGCGTGTTTGTTTTTTCTTTGAACACCTACTGGGACTCAAATGGTATGAATATATATGATATATTGCTAAAGATGCCAGGGAAAATGTTTGGCTTCTTGTGCCACTCCAGAATGCACCTGCCAATTCTTGCTACTTGCAAATATTCAAACCAAAAATGAAGCACTGTGGTTCAGTTCTCAACTTTCAGTCGTGATAAAGTTCAGCAGCGTCTAGGCGGCCTTTGTACGTCATGCTCTAGAGATAAAAAAGGTAAAGGCTATTATTTTTCTCTTTTATTAAAACTCTCTTCTCGCCCAAATGATAAAAAAAAAAAAGAAACTGACTGACTAGTCTGTTTAACGTCCAAAATATAATCTTTTTGAAAATTTGTTTTGGAAAAACTAGGTGCATTGTATGTGTCACAGTTTCAAAATTACGCTCTTAGTAAATAACAATATTGGAATCTCGCGTTGCGTTAACGACTAAGTCTAGATGATTAGTTACTGCTGTGTTTAGTATGCACTCTTTACTTTCGACCTTTTCCGAAGCTCGGCTAAACTTAACAAAATGAAAAAAAAACCAAAAAAAAAACCACTCTTTTTCAGAAATAAGTCTATCTCCCAATATTCTTTTGTTTTCTGTTTAAACTCACTCACTTCGCTGACCGTAATATCAAATATGCGGACATTTTTAGGAGGATTGACCAACGATCATTTCAGTACTCAACATAAAAATGTCGATTATTGATTTTTCATTGATCTTGGATCCATAACTGTGGAAGGTTAACAGTTAGTTTCCCACGGAACCTGTTATTCGAGATATGAGCGCAGAGGTAAGCAAAGCAAAATAGGAATGCTAAGTGCCTTGAAAAATTTCTTCTCTCGAACAAAATTTGTTAAATGGTGCATAGAAAGTTATACAGAATTTCGATGATTCTTGACGCCAGTGAATCTTTTAACATTGAAAACATTCAATAAATTTAGTTTTCATTTATATTAGTTGGTAACTAAATCATTGGATTTCAAAGAGTTATACGAATATTTTAATAAGTTATTAAATGGTAATATCATGTTAATGATATCAAGAAAAGGATTCCCGATGAATTGATTTATAAAGAATAAACAGGAAAAGAAGAAAGTAGAAATTGTTTCATTTTCTATCTCTGATTAAATTGTTAAAGATACATCGCGGATCAAATTATGAATATTGTATTTTTACCTCGGATCAAGTTACGAAAATATAATTTTTATATACCAGATCAGGCTCAGAAAATTGAATTTTCAATTCTGATGAAACTATGAATATTTGATACATGAAACAAAAGTACCGGGAAACCATGATTGTATCAACATTTACACATAAGAAATGAATGAATTTCCGAAGAAAAACCTTACCAAAATTTGGATATCCCCTTCCATCCAGGTTAGAATATCTCCTGTTTTTCTATTTTATATATATATATATATATATATATATATATATATATATAAACACGTTTTGTTAAGAAGAGAAAAGCTGTGTCCGTTTAATATATTTCATTGTACTCTTACAACTTTCAAATTAAATACTGTGCTCGAAATTGTAGATAAGCTGTGTTTATATATATATATATATATATATATATATATATATATATATATATACTAACTAT